>OY754968.1:22984315-24184315 GCA_963576475.1 Molanna angustata | reverse complement strand
TATAGGGTGATTCCCATTAGGTCTATTTTTTAAATAGATCTTAGTCACACGTTTTAATGCTTTACATTTGAAAAAGTCTTAAGTCGATGACAGTCCACGATTGTGAATCTTTTATTCACATTCGTCTATCGTTCTTTTTGCACATATGGTACCGAGATTGCTAATCTAGAGAGGGGTCCATGAGCTACTTTTTATGCTATGCATTTTTTTGTCGCTCATTTAGCTTTCTGTGAAGGGGTCGTTTATAGTCCCCATATTCAGAACGATGGTGGAAGTATCGATATTCAGTACAATACACAATGCTTTATTGATATGTATATACATACAAATAAAAATTAAAACAAATTTATTGAAATAAAAATTTAAATCTGACAACACAATAGGGATGGATTTCAAGGATTTTATTACAAATCAATTTCGAAAAAAATCAGGAACATTTCAAATTTTATCCATCGTTTTCAAGGCAAATGGAAATTCGTAGAATAAGATTTACAATGGTAAGTTTCCCGGAACAACGATTTTTTTTTCTATACTGGTATTAAATTTAATATATGTAAGTAACTAAAAAAATAACGACGATTGAATTTTGTCTTAGAAATCTTTGAAAAAAAATAATGGTACAAATAAAAAAAAAACTAATAAAATAGATAAATCCAACAAATTCAATAGAACTAACGTTTCAGTTCTTATATAAAACACTTACCATTATTGTAATATTTGCAAGAAACAAATTTTACAATGTCCTCCTGACCAAAAAAGTATATACATACCTATATGTGTTTACAGAAAAGAATTCAATATATGATAACATATGATAACAACAATTGTAGGTATCGTTTTATGAAAAACCACAGAAATAGTTACATTGATACAATGATGAAACAACGAAAAGCCTTAATAATTTCTACTGGTTAATTACATTCGTTATGCTAGAGTAAATATTATGTGTGCTCAACAAATAAAATAAAAAAGATGCTTATATTATAATGTACTCGTTTTTCATCTGAAAAAGAAGGGTTTTGTCTACCCAGAATTATTTTCGATTGTCTTTGATCACACCTCCACCAACATTGCCCATTGGTATGATTTATAAAAAAAAGAGTTTCAGCTGTTGTAACTTGAAATCTAACTGTGACACGAAGTTTGTGACTATTCTTACATAGCTATGGCACTAATCTATGTAATTTTCTGAATGATAATTGAGATTTTTTAGTGGCCGAAAATAATGTTTTGCTAATGATATATGCAATTTAAGGGGGGGACTGCTGCCAACGTACCTATTTTTCAATTTGATATACCATCATTATTTCTTATCAAATTGTTTTGAAAAAAATAATTTAGATAGTTTGGTTATTCATAAAGAAAAAAAAAACTTTATTTTTTGATAATTTTTTGTATAAATTCTTGTAGAAAAATAATGGCATACCCATATTTTCAACGTTTATCTTATATTTTTAATAAAATATAAGGCATAGTTCAACATATTTGTTTTTAAATTAAAGAAGACAAAAATATATAGAAAAATGTGACGTTGCATTAATGCTTCAGGTTTAGAAAATAAACCTTAAAAACATTTATTTTCCATTCAGCGCCATTGCGAAATATAAGTTTTTTTGGTTTATTAACTTAACCATACCATACCATCACGCCATTTCCCTATTTGGGGTAGGCAGAGAGAACCGAACGCCAGACTCCTCTCTCTTGACATACATTCCTCCCTTCATTCACGTCCATACATCGTCTCATACACGCTCTTCTATTATTCTTACTTCTAACATCACCATCTTTCAAAATCCCATTTATGTGATCGTGCCAACTTTTTCTTGGCCGACCTCTACTTTTCGTTCCTCTTTTATCAGCCTTGTACACTTTTTTGTCAGACGGTCATCACTCATTCTTTCTATGTGGCCGAACCACCTAAGGGCATTTATTTTCATCTTACTTACGATATTTCTTTCAATCATACATTCTCGTCTAATATCCTCATTTCTTATTCTATCATACATCGTTTTACCACACATTCGTCTTAGTGACCTCATTTCAACCGCGTTAATTCTACTTTCATGCGTCTTCTGCCATGTCCATGTCTCACTAGCATACATTAGAGTCTTAACTTAACCTGATGCATAAATGCAACGTAACATCGTATTTTTCCAGATATTTTGATCTTCTTTAATTTATAAAAAAATATAATGCTGTATACCTTATAGTTTTTTAGAAATTTAAGATAAATGTCAAAAATTGGGGTATGCTTATTATTTTCCTACAAGAATATATACAGAAGATAATTAAAAAAAATAAGGTATATTTTTATTTATTAATATCAATTAACTAGGTTATTTTTTTCAAAATGATTCGTATTGTAGTAATGACGCAAATTCAAATTCAATAAATAGGTACGTACCTATTTTGAAAAGTGCTAATTATCCCCCTTAAGGGGGGGACTGCTGCCAACGTACCTATTTTGAAAAGTGCCTTTTTTTGAAAAGTGCTAATTATCAAGTACAAATCAACTTTTTTTATTGTATATTTTGAGCGAAATTTCGTTCTTATTATTTTGTTATTTCATAAAATATAAAATATGTGATTTTCTTTATCACCTAATATCGTTTTCGCTGTTCATTCTACCGTTAATTATTCCTACGACATACAATGATTAATAATGCAAAGTGTCATTGAGTTCACCTAATATTTCATCGCGTATTATACACGATTCATTACGCAATGCTTTGTTAATTGTTAATATTCCACACATTGAATACTCGCCCAACTAATTTTGTTTGAATATGTAATATACATACACCTATAGAAAACTGTGGTTAAATCTCAATGAAACATCGCTCAATATAAACAAACTTATTTAATCCATAAGTTCTAATCAGTTTTTCAACATTTAACTATTGAAAATTAACTAGTAAAAAAATCACTTTGGTACGTATTTTTCAATTATGCATACTATCGTCATCGACAGTTGGATCTCATGTGTTATATGCAACTTGTTATAAATTATCTTAAGAGTAATATTAAATTTTTCATTTTAAATATACCTACGTTTTACAAACGCTTTTAAATATTATACTAATAAATTTAAGAACCCTCAACACTGCACTATGTTCAATCATCAGATTCAATCAAAATGTTATGTGTTAATATCATAAAAATAAATAACAAATATTTGTTATGAAGTACTACTCCATATATTATGTAAACCTATCATCCAATTGTTGTTTATTTTTATTTACCACGTATCTTATATTTAATATCTGCCGAAAGAATATATTTTGACGCGAAAAATTCATAGTATGTATAAACAATCAGTTATAAGTTTATTTATGTATCAAAATTTTAAATAATATATACAATTCTAATATACCTATACAAAAAAACTATACCAGAATATGTTTAGACGAAAAAATAATTGACTAAACAATAAACTGAGTTTACTGATAACAATAAACTTGCACATGATTGAAAATACAAGCTCACGTGTGGTTTTACCATACTGAAAGAATGAGTAGTTGTGATTAGTAGAGACCTGAATTATTCAGGGTATTTTTTTGGAAAAAGGGGTGATATTATTGTAGAAAATCGAAAAGTAGTGTTATTTTTATGAAATCGGTGTTGTTATTTTTCAGTGAAAGGGTGACATTTTTAAGAAAACTATGTTATTTCTACAAAAAAATGTAAATTAAAAGAAATCAACACAAGATTTGAAATTTATTTTTTCACTATAAATGATAATATGCTTAAATAATTAAAAGGAATTTAAAGAAAAGGAAAAGGACCAGACTTGCCCCCAGTTCTTCTGTCTACTAAAACAGTATTATAGGAGGATTGAAACTTATATGAATCGACATTAGCGTAAGACATTCATTATGATATAGCTTTATTTATATTGTTAACAAATTATTATAGTCACGTTGTATAATTTTAATTTAACAATATTTAATGCATTGACTTTGTAGATTTCACCCGATTTAAAATAATATTTATTTAAGTCTGCCTTTTTGGTGGATAATTGCTGTGGATTTTTTACGAAAATGTCCTAAAAAAATATTTTTGGTATTGTTTTTCCAATACGTGAAATATTGCGTTATTCGCGAAAAATGCAAAATTCGCGATTAAAATCGGGTTTCTCGCAAACGCGAATAATTCAGGTCCTTAGGTCAGATCAGGCGATTATCTATCTACTTAAATGATTTTAAAAATTGTAAATTCCAAGAAATTCTGATATTCCTTACCCTCTGTGATGTTTATTATCGATTTTAATTTGAAATAACTAATAAGTGTTACTAACCATTAGTAAAAATAAATTTATTTTGTGCTTGTATCCACAGTGAAATTTGCCTTCTTTAAAATAATAATAGCAAACAGCATTATTCAGGTTGAATACTTTTCAGTGGATTGTGAAATGACATTCTCATAGGATAAACTAGATATTATGTTATTTATTTCTTAAATATTTACTTTCTTGAAAATATTTTCTCTTAATCCTGTGTGGTACCTATATTTATTTGAACCCTCGTGGGAAATTATGTTGGATATTCTTTCTCTGTATCTATAAGAAATAAATAAACCTTAACTTTTTTTAAAAGAAAATAAACCGAGTAAATAATACATGTAGTTGAATTGTAAACGCATTTTGATTCCTTATTTTTTTATTAAATTGCTTTAAATTTGTATCAATAATCGTCCATTAAAAAGTCTAGTTTTGCAGAAATTCTTGTGATTGATTTCTGAAACGAGAAATTTAATCCAAAAAATTTCTTCATTTTCATGAGAAACCATTTGAACATATTTCACACGTTTTAAATTAAACGGTTTTTGAATTCTGAAGAACATGAACAGTAAAAGCGCAAAGTGTTAAAGAAAATCATTAAATATACGTATGTGTATTTATTAAGCACAGCAATGTTAACGATATCTATATACATAATGCATTCAGTTACCACACGATACGTTCTCATGAATATAGAAAACCTATTTACACCATGAAATTTGTCTGCGCCTGAAGGCTTTCAGCAGCTCTACCTTAAATCTGACGTTGAGTTCTGTAAACATACGTATACTTAATGAGTTTCACGTCATTTTGTAGACATTTAATGTTTATATACCTAAGTAAATATGTTACTTCAAATATTGATTATTGCAATTTCATTTTATACACATTATTGTAGTGCATTTTTCATATGCATTAATATTTTTTTCTTCCTCCTCAAGAAAGGACTATGTCCTATTACTACTCCCTGCTTTTTTGGACACGAACGTCCAACTATCCCTCCATATATTTGGTTGTCTATTACCTGATTGTACATATATCTGTTGAGGCAAATTTCACAAATCTTGTTGTCTCTTATATCTCCACGTGGTCTTTTGGCATCTTCTCCTTCCGATCCTCCGAGTTTAGGATTTTCTTACTCGGTCTCTGATATTAGTTCGCTCGGTAGTGTTTTATAATTACGTAAATAAGTATAAATTGTGTAAAAAATATACGTTTAAATAACTATCTAAAGAACGAAATCATTTATGGAAATAAACTATATAACATACCTTTATATGATATGCTAATCTTCCTAAATAAGAAATAAATAAAATCCAAAATGTGTGGGTACGTCATCTTAATCCATGCAAATATTTAAAGGTAAACTAAAAAAACTTTATTTGTCAAATAGTTCCTGAATTCCTTCTATATCCTTCCGTAACCTCCTTCTTTACCACATTGCTATGATCAGTGTTATTTTTATTATTCTTTTTTTTTACTCTGTTTTCTTTTTTTTCTCTTGCATTTTTTTTTTACTCTTTTTTATTTTTTATCAATTTATTTCTCACTAAATACTAAGTATTGTACCAATTTAACTTTAGAGACTTCGTGTTGCTCGGGTTGGTTGGAAGAAATTTCCTAATGGCAATAGACCCGCCTTTGTACATATGTACATAAATTATATCAATTCTTTATTCTTTCCCTTAGCGCTTTTTGTCCCGTTTCTATCGGGGTACGCTTTGACCATGATCCTGGAATTGGCGAGTCTGGTTATTACATTGAAGCGACTGCCATCTGACCTTCGTAACCCTTAGAAAGGGGAACCAGACAAATTGGATCATGGCTACACTTAGCTAGTGATATAAATGCGCACATAGATTTTTTTAAAAATCCAGAGGTGCGTGCCCCGCCCGGATTCGAACCGTCGACCTCACGCATGTGAGCCGACGACCTTACCGTTGGGCTATCACTGCTTTAAATTATATAAATAAATATATAAATTAGACATGTGAACTCCGGTCACTACAAATAACAAACCATAAAACCCGCCGTTCAGTTCAGAGCTCGGCAATCAGTAAGGTAAAGGAATTTAATCAGGTGCACCTGGGTGCACCAAACAAACTTTGCAGATAGGTAGTGATTTTACATTATCTGGTTTCATCCTCATGGAATAATCAACTTCGGAGAATGATTTTATTGAAAATGACTAAGTTTAGTTTGTCGATCGACAATTCTTGATAGAACTCCATTGCACGTTGATATTATTAAATAAATATTATTGAAAATAATTTATTTGGAGATGTGAAGTAACAATAGTCTGATAGGGTATTTTTGTGCTGTCCATATACCTAACTGTATTTTCTAGCAGCCATTTTGAACGATGCCATCTTGTTACTTTATATTTATATTGTGCAGTTTTTTATTTGACTTGCACTGTTGGTGAAAATAATTTGATTAACGGCAAAAAATCGTATCGTTTTTTGAATATTCTAACTGAAATTATTTTTCTTTGATCACTTGCTTTTATTTTTTTGGAAAGACGTTGAAATATATTCCTCTATTGAAACTCCGATGGGATGTTTTGATTAAAATATTTATTCTTTTAAGTAGCACGAACCTGTTATTCCATGCAAATTTGCATCTTATTCGTGAAACTGGGACATTTCCCATAATATATTTCCATTCTCTCTCAGTAAGATGAATGTCAACGGTCAGATGAAAAATTGAAAACTTTATATTCATGAATATTTTGGGTGAAGTATATAAGTACCTACTTAAATTCAATTATGTATCTCAATAGTTAACGAATTATAAGGAAGTTAACAATTTTAAGATTTCATTTCTTTTATTTATATTTTAATGTCATTGGAACAATATAAATACATCCGTTCATTCATCCATCATTGGGGAAAAAGAGTCCGCTGCGGACCCTGGCCTCCTCCAAAAAACATCTGCATTTATCCCTTTCCTCTAATTTCAAAAAATATTTTCTGTTAAAAATCAATAACCCTTGTTAAACGAGCAAATTTTCCTACAGTCCCAAAATTAAGCATAAATGCTTGTGCTATAGGTGAACGAAATCTATCGAAGCAGGTTTCGAACTCGCGACCACTAGTTTACTAGCCCAGCGCGCTAACCGCCCTGACATCGACCCAACTATCTTAAAAAAAAATTTGACACTGTAGCTCTTACAAATATTTTGAAATCATATTTTTCTTTGATATCTCACATGATAGACCGTAAAGCTACTCGCAATTATTATTGTACCTATTATATTTGAATTTTTGTAAGATTTTAATTCTTAGAAAATCAATCAAAAAATGTTTTTGAATATTTTATACAGAAGTACCTATATTTATATCGTATTCTCTTTGCATATCACAACAAATTAATACAAGACTCAGTATATGATAATAGTGTTTCTAATGGAAATATCATTTTTTTAATAACAAACAAGATAATCAATCACACTTCATACTAAGGGTTAGGAAACTTTTGGGACAAAGGGCCTTATTCAGAAACTCATAGTAATCGGCGACTGGCCGCAAAAGAAACCAACTTAAATTTTAGTTTACTTTTGTTTATTTAATCAAACCAAACAAGGTCCGCGGAGCGAGATTAAATCAGTTTTCTGTAATTTATTTCGATAAATCAAATAAAAAAATCTCTGAATAAATGCCTCATCAACGAGGATTTGTCCGACGATGAAGACATCGAACGTCAGAGAAGCGTAAGTTCTATCTCAAACATGCTCGCCCGCAGATTCTATAGGCGCTCATTCCAAGTGAAAAGAAGTCAGTCTGTTTACCTTCTCGAGCAACGCCGGGTATAAAAAACTAGTTTTTAATACTTAAGCATTTACAAATAATTGGTTCTTGAAATTGCATCACTCAAAACCCATATAAGCGGTTTAAATCTCAATTGTTTACTGTTTTCACCCAGATTACCGGTTTAAAACTCAATCGTTTACTGTTTTCACCCAGATTACCGGTTTAAAACTCAATTGTTTACTGTTTTCACAATTTTCGCTTTGAGGTAATGCAAATGTTATTTTAATGGTTATTATTATAAAAGTATAAACATACCTAACTTAATCTTTAAGATTAAATTTTCAACTCATTTAAAAAAATCAAGCTATTCAAACGAACGAAAATTGATGTACCTACATTGGAGTTTTTTTTTTATATTGATTACCTTTTTATTATATTTTATTGTTGACAAGACTTTTGTTATATTATTCGTATTTAACAGCCGCATTAAAAGATTGTACATCACACTGATGATAATTTTTATGTTTTAATAAAATTTATGTCATTGTTTTACTGTTTTTTACTCTCCACACTATGGAATAGGAGAGAGTCATGATTGTACAATTTTTAAGCGTATTTTTTTTACATCAATTTCTCAACGGGTATCATGTAGAGAGTCCACACTGTGAGTTTCGTCATGATGTGTTTGTATGTATGGTGTACGGCGTATGGCGTACGGCGTACGGCGTACGGCGTATGGCGTACGGCGTATGGCGTACGGCGTATGGCGTACGGCGTACGGCGTATGGCGTACGGCGTACGGCGTATGGCGTACGGCGTACGGCGTATGGCGTACGGCGTACGGCGTATGGCGTACGGCGTACGGCGTATGGCGTACGGCGTACGGCGTATGGCGTACGGCGTACGGCGTATGGCGTACGGCGTACGGCGTATGGCGTACGGCGTATGGCGTACGGCGTATGGCATACGGCGTACGGAAAATCCTTTTTGTGTCCTGTCTACAGCCCAAACTATAAGTCCGATCGACTTCATATTGATATCATATGTGTTTAAACTTACAGCTGATTAGTTTTCCATAGACAACGGGTAATTTTTTCTCAATGTTTCTTTATGATTTCATCGATTAAAACTGAAAGAATGCTCTCACGACCTGGAAATAAGAGATATTTTAATTTGTTTTCAACTATTTATACAACACCAAGAATCTTCAAAAAATTGTATTCAAAGTTGGTCAAGTCAAAAATTGTATTCAGAGAAAAATATTCAACGGTTTGAAAAATTATATTTTATATACTGGATTTTTGTATGAAACTTATATGTAACAAGAGAATTTTTTTATGTTTGGCAATGTTCATTTCTTTGATTTCATATTGAAATAAGAATATTAATAGCTTGAACTTAGAACTGATTAGCTTTCCATAAATAACAAAAAATTTCTTCATATGATATCACGTGTCAAAATATTCAAAATGCTCTCACGTTCTTTAAAACAAAATTTAATTGCTTTATTACAATATTTCATACATCATAAGCATTCTTCTCCATACTGCATTAATAGTTTGTCTATCTTAATATAAAAATATACTATCGTTAGAAAATTTATATTCCTGGTAGTAAAATTTTGAATGAATAAAATATTTCACACAACATAAGCATTCTTTGCCATATTGAGATTGTCAACAATTCAAGAAGAAAAAATGAACGCTTACTGTGGTGTGGAGAGTTTAGTGTTGGCCACAACCCACTCGTTTTTATATATTATTATTAAGATAATGTTTTATGTACGTCCGCTCACACTTCATTGTTTATCAACATTTTTTTTGTTTCATATAAGAAGAATAACATATTTACTTTAAAAAACAATGATTATTTTTATTGAAATGGATTATTTTCGTTTCTATTCTACCAATAAATTGGTAATATTAAAAACAAGATGTACGTTTGACTTGTGTGTCGACATCTTTAAGTTCAATTCTTGTCAAATGAAAAAAAAATATTTCTCATGAAATTTTTGCTTCTCTCGGCTGTAAATGCTGGTTCGCTATATTTACTCGAGATTCAAATAATTGTTATACTGTGACCTTTAAATTTGTATTTATATATTAATTGAAAAAAGTTTAAACCCTTATGTTGAAATTCTTACGTCAAGTAAGAATTTCATATTCTCAATCTTGAAATATTTCAACTCGAAATCGGAAAGATACACTATAAGACAACAGGTACACCTAACTAGAACCAACATTAGTAAACTAATGCAGGTACTTAGAACCTAAACAACCTATGGAAATAGACATTATACTTTCTTGGCACCTAAAATATTTAAATATATAACATATTCATCTAGGAAACTCAAAAAAACTCACTGATTTCACACTGGCTTCTTACTTAAAAACTGTCGTACTACAATAGTCAAATAGTTAACTAATTAAATACAATAATTAAATATAGGTATAACTATTTTTAGTCTAAACTAAATCGAACACATTGTGCATGAAAAAGTAGTCAAAATCTATTTTAATTACATAATAATGTACTCTCTAGCATATTCCCATGGGCTTGTAGAGTGGATTCATCAATGTGACTCCAATGACTCTTATAAGAATTTTATTGGTTTTTATAAAATATGTACTCTTATTCTTTTAATTATTGTTACTCGTGACCAATGCTCTTGTAATTGAAAGGATTATAAAAAATAAAAATAAGAACAAAGTAGCATCCTAAAAATGATTACAAAATATTTTGAATCTCATGTAGTTTTCAATGTTTACACTTTGTGTTCCCACACACCAACCTCGTCACAACTGCATTGCTGATTATCAATGAGGTAAACCTCATTGCTGATTATCATTCGCTTATAGACACCCGATTGATAACGGTGGAAGCATGATGATAATCCGATACCTTACAGCATAAATTGAATTAATTTAATCATGTCATTCTAAGGCAGTGAATTCGTGATGATATATTTCAAAAAACGTGATAAATAATTCAAAAACATTTATTTTACTATAAGTTTCAGTTTGCACCGATTGATTTGAAGGGACAACCTAGTTATTATGTAGGTCTTTATCATTTATTTATCAAATGGGGCCCATTCATAACAGACGAGGGATAGGGGAAAATACATATAATATTCTGGCTATACAACATGTGACAAGTAAGGAAAGGGGGACAGTATAAACGTGATATCACATAGTTATGACCTTTGGAAATAGTGTACCTATATGAAATATAAATACACATTATTGATAAAAATAATGAACTTTGCTTTTTTCCTTTCCTTGGAGTGTTCACGAGTAATATTATTGGTATGTTGGGAACAAGACTTATAGATGATTATGATTATGAGTAGGTACAATAAAAATACTAAGGCTGGGTTGTCTCAACAAAAGTATCGGTAATAGTATGTATAGTAAAAATACTTTTATTTCATAAAATTGTTCAAAATTGAATTGTTCGAGGGCATTAGATTTCAACGAAACAACCAAAAGTATTGAACAATTTTATGAAATCATAGTATTTTAACGATACTTTTACTTAAATCTTTGTTAGAGAAACACAGCCAGGTTTTGCCGATTATCATTCATGCCCTCATAAGAATTTAAAATTTACGTTATTTGTCATTTCATTGTGACAAAAGTTATTCGAAACAACCCCTAAATTAGCTCCTTTCCAAAATAAAAGTAATCATCGAAATCGGTTGACGTGGTTAAAAGTTTTTCGCCCATTATATGTCATGCATCATAGATTCATCATATCTTGACCAATTTTTTTTTAGACTACCAATTTTTCTAATGAAAAAATAATCATTGAAATATGATCTTTTTTCGAACCAATTTTTATAAATAAATAAATAATGAATACTTCCTGGCACCCAGCGCAAGTGGCGAATTTATTGCCATATAGCTGTTTCTTCCAACTAACTAGTGTTTCCAGCCCAGAGAAGCAAGAATTGTGTGAGAAATGATTTTAAATAAATTTCATCGAACTCAGGACGCCCGCACAGAAGCCTTAAGAAGGCTTACCAAGTGTGTCACGACGGTCGTCGGTCGGTTTTTTTGTATAGACTTAATGATATTTAATGATAATCTGTTTTCGATTTATTTATTTATCAAAATAAATAAATAGATATTTAATGATAATCTGTTTTCGATTCGTTTTTCTATTACCTGCCCCCCTAGACAACGTGTCATTTAGCTCAAGAAAAGAAACAATAAAAGATAACTCAATGTATGAAATTGACAGTTGCCAGTCACGTGACAATATCACGAGCCCGAGGCTTCCTCAATCCTCATGTTTGTCTCTGAATATGGGTGTATTAGTTTCTCACTAATTTATTTATTATCTTTCTATATTGCTTTATAGGTAATTTGTTTTCTAAACAATAATTCAGAACAAAATATTTATGTCTTCATTGTATTTATTTGAGTGTATACAATTAAAACAAAGTTGTTCTCGCTCGAAGTGTAAACATATGAAGTTTGTAATAAGTAATACTCTGAGACCGCTTTGAAAATTAATGTAATTTGTAATAAAGTCTGATTGTAACAGTGACATTGTACATAAGTGGTATACGTAATTAAAGGTTGTCTCTTGATTTATTGACCGACCTGTGACTATTTACGAATCTCAACCACAATAGGACGGGACTATTTGAACGTATTTTGATATGTAAGCCCAGAGAAAAGCAATAATATAACCTACATTATATGTATGTACATCTCTACGCTTTACACGAACACGAACCATACCAGGTGTTTTCAAACTTTTGAATCGCTCTGTGCAATATCGAATTAATAACATTTTATAATAAAAATAACACAATTTTCATGATTCGTATGGATGATTTTGATTGGCTAATATTGAAAATAAATAGTTTATATTAAATTTAATGAAAAATACAATACTTGATAACATTTACTGATTTCATTCCCCTATCGATTGAGTATTTTCTCATTTAAAGGGATGAGGGTAGGTTCATATTAGATTGATGTTTTATTTTTATTTTATGTTAAAATTCAGTTTATTGCAGTATTTATATATCCAGATACAATTGTACATAATACAAATAAAGATACACAAATTTTATTTAACCTAGTTGTGAACGTGAATTGCTTCACTAGAGCAGGTTCTTAATCACGTTTATGATTTGATATAATATTATGTATATAATTTTAGTGCGCGCATGTGTGTGTCAAGTTTTCGTGAAGTTATTTATTGATTAATGTTTTGTCTGTATTTTTACCCATTTTTTAATTACAATTGTACATGTACTTATGTTTTTAACTTTTTTCAAATCCAATGGACTCAAATCGAATATTTTTTTTATTTATTTATTTATTTTATAAGAGTATTTATTACATAATATTTTAACTAAGTGATACCTAATATACAACAAAAATTACATTATTGATACTCTCACGATAGAGTTAAAAACTCGTGTTCGCTAGAGGAGTATCGTAATTACATACAGAAGAAAAATTCAACATGTACGATTATGTATTGTCAAAAATATGCCCTTTTAATGCTACTTTACTTTAAATGATAAGTCTAAATCTAATCTCGGGAACTCCATGAATAGCACTGCAGTTTTAATTTACTGAATTTATAATGTAGGTATTTACCGAATTAACTGAATATATAATATATGTATGTACATTGAAGCGTATCAGACATATTATTTCAATCCAAATTTAAGTTATGGTCAGTTTTTTCGTCTATTTTCAGAGATTTACGAACAGACTTTAAAATGATACAAATAGCTTTATGGTCTGGATACACGAGAATAATTGCAATGTCGTCATGTATCATGGTGATGGTGAAGAGCAACGAAAAAACTTTGTTAAACTGTGTAGTGAGGATATGCGTGTATTTAATGGTGTCTCACTCTATGTGACATGACGTCAGCCATAATGACCCACGTCGTCAGACGTCACATACCCGTAGACATACACACATACCATACACATCTCCCGAAGGTTTTTTTACAAAATAACGTTTTGGAAATGCAATAACCACCTACGATCGGTAAATGTATGTATAAAAAAATATTAACTTATTCCTTTGAAATTTATTTCAATGACTTTTTCAATTTTTATGTATATTTTAAATAATTCATTATTTATTTTCACTGTATGAAAAAAACGAGTCAATAAAATTTGATATTTTTTTTGTCATTTTTTTCGTATCATCTCAATAGAGACGAAGTTGGAATATTACAGAAGAACCAAACACTCGAGACACCTACAGGGCTTACGACCTGTTATCGGCTGGTTTACGTTATCACTTTACACGCTTGCGCAACGTTCACCAATTATGCCTTCTTATTGAGTTCCCTTATCAATGCAATTTTGAAAGTTTTTAAGCCACCACCACCCGCTCCGTATATGAAGACTGTCAACGGCCCCTTCGCAGAACGCTAGAATGAACAACAACAACAAAAAAAAACAATGCATGGCACGAAGAGTAGCTCATGGAGCCCTCTAGATTAGTAGTCTCGGCACCATGGTGCAAAAAGAACAATCAGCAAGTGCAATTCGAGATTCACACCTGTGGACTGTCGGCGACTTCAGATCCATAATATATATATATATATATATATATATATATATATATATATATATATATATATATATATATATATATATATATATATATATATATATATATATATATATATATATATATATATATATATATATATATATATATATATATATATATATATATATATATATATATATATATATATATATATATATATATATATATATATATATATATATATATATATATATATATATATATATATATATATATATATATATATAGTATAATTATTAATATAAGTCAAGTTGACGGTGAGCTTTCAGTGTGAGTAGGCGTGTGTCGCGCGCGTGCTTTTCGTTAAGTCCTTGAAAATGCCTGGTGATATTCAGGCGAAACGTCGGAAGACAAATGGTCTTAGTCAAGACCTACTGACACGGGAAAACCGAGATAAAAATATTATAACATATTTCACCCGTGAAAACATCAAATATAACATATATATATATATATATATATATATATATATATATATATATATATATATATATATATATATATATATATATATATATATATATATATATATATATATATATATATATATATATATATATATATATATATATATATATATATAGGGCAACAAAGTTCTATATAATATATATTAATAATGAGGAACAGATTGTTTGAAAATAAGGTCTTTTCACTATCGCCATCTTTGAAGTAGAGAAGAAACCTTTTTGTAACGCCATCTATTGAGAAGTATTTTTTTAAACAATCGTCTCTATTGAGATGTTGAAAAAATTGACAAAAATATCATTGACTCCCGACAAGGAAAAATTCAAAATTTGCGTATTTGCAACTTTTAAAAAATATTCAAAATTTGTTAAAAATAAAATAAATCAGTTCATTTTAAACATTATAACTTTGAAGGTAAAAATAAATGTTTTAATTCATTGGTTAAAAGCAAAATAATTAAGTCTCTCTTTTAATTTTTCCTTGAATGCAAAATCATTTTGACGTTTTCTGTTTACAAAACGTCTCCACAACGTTTCTATCATAACATTGTTATATTAACTAACTACATATTACTATTTCTTTATATTAAATTATTAATAAATCATATTTATTTTGTTTTCTAAAGCACTGTTTTGTTATTAAATTTTATTTGAGTCTTATTCACAAATTATTATGTAATCAAAGGTTAAACGTCGTTTAATCTCAGTCGCTTGGAATTTTCCTGCGCGGCATAATCACCATGTCTATTAATAAAATCATGTTTAGTCAATTTAAATCTTGAAGGTTCGTGGTAATTTCATACTAATAAATTAATTTAGAAATTTCATTTCGAACAAAGTACCCGACATATAGAGCTAATTATGAAATGAAAGATGATGTATATACCTATAGCCAAAACGCTTCAACCAAGATTGACATCATAATATTTGAAATTACATACTTGAATATAACTTATAATGCTATCCGTCATACGAATTTACATTTTCTTATACGCATACGCAATTAGATAAATAACCTTATTTGCGATTTTTTGTACAAAAAAGTGTTCAAAGGCCATGAAGCAATTTCTTGAATAAGAATAAGTTAAATAAAGGTTTGACTTCTGGCGTATGAAACTACTCTCAATTCAGAAAAAAATCAAACATTTATGTATAGTCGAAGTATATTCTATGGTCAATATTTAATTATATACCTACATGACGCAGGGCAGAACCATTAAGGTCGGCCTAAGGATAGTTATATGGACCGAGTGATTAGTAATGTGCGCTGTAACAGATACCAAGAGATGAAGAGACTGGCGGACAACAGAGATATGTAAGATAGAGTGTAGACCAATCCTTGTATTATGACCATGTTAAAATATCTACATAGCCGCTGTAAAAAAGGACATTGTGTTAAAAAGTTTTTATTTATAGTAAAGCATATACATCTTTTTTTTCATTGATCATTCTTAAAATTATCATCATCTATTGTCTGTTATCCACTCTTTTCTCGTCTTCCATGCCTTTATGTCATTGACCTCCTTCCCATTATTTTTATTACATCAGACAATCTTGCTTGTGCCCGGGCTTGCGCTTGTACCTGTTCTTTTTATTTCGTCAGACAATCTTGCTTATGCCCGAGCTTGTGCTTGTGCCCGTTATTTTTATTCCATCAGACAATCTTGCTTGTGTCCGGATTCCTGTGACTAGTTCTCGGTCACCTCATCAGTGTACATTTGGTCTATCGATAATCCGTTGTCCTCACTATATATTATATAACCAGCCCCATTTCACTTTCAATATGCTTTAAAATTATTGTTGTATCAAATACAATCAGTGTAAAGTCTGAGTCACAAAATCTAATAAGTCCACTCATGTGTGTCGTACACAAAGGCATACATTTCATGTCTCACTTAAGTAGGTGATAATGGATATGAATAAAAGTGGATCAGTCACTTTTTATTCCTTTAGATAGAGCAACGGTTTGCGGAGACAGTAAAACGTCCCTTATGGGAGTCAGCGACTTGGGGTGAGTAGACACACCAACTGTGGTTTGGGAAAACGTGGTCAAAGCGAATGGAGCAACTCAAGTTCGACGTCTCCAGCTCCAGTGAAGATTCTATGTGAAATCTTGAACGTCTGCGTGCGCTGAAAGTAAATCGCCCCAGCTGAATTAAAACATTTTCGAAGAAAATAAAATTCAACCTTTTTTGCCGAGAATCACATATTTTATTACATTTTTTTCGCAGAAATACCAATCGAATTCTGATTGAAAACATTCATTTTTGTATTGCAATAACGTATTTTCCTTTTTGTTGGTGATCGAGGTTGATATTCTGCTTTCTAGTGTAGTGTAATCACCTTTCATTATCATACGGTTCATTTGATTTTTTTTACTAATTATATAATATAATATTGTTCATATTGTAAAACAGACCAAATGGTGTACATAAAAGAAAAAACAAGAATATTTTAGGAAAACATTTCAAACCGTTTCTCTTCTATTATTTAAATAAGTAGACGATGCATAGACGTGAATAAAGCGAGAAATGTATGTCAATAGAGAGGCGTTCGGTTTTCTCTTCTTCTTCTTCTTCTCCTTTTTAATTGACCTTCAGGTCTGTTTTTTAATAGGCCTGCTCTTCCTATGAGGTGGACCCCCAGCTATCCCTCCATCTTTTAGGCGGTCTACCGCGAGGGCGGGTTCCGTGAGGCTGATTGTGAAGCACGATATGAGGAAGTCTGGTGCTGTCCATCCTTTGGACATGACCATACCAGTCCCTCCTCCGCTGCCTACTCCATCTGATGATATCGTCAACCTCACATAGTTCCCTTATTCTGGAGTTCCTCACTCGGTCTCTCAGGGATTAGCCTGCAATAGCTCTCAATGTCTTCATTTCTGAAGGTTTTCTCTGCCTACCTCAAATAGGAAAATGGCGTGATTGCATATATTGGCAATTTTAAACGCTTTTTTGTACTTTTTAACAGATTTTTAATTATCTCAATAGAGACGAAGTTGGAATATTTATTGTAGGAGAACCGGGAAATCAAGGCACCTACAGGGCTTACGACCTGTCATCGGCTAGTTTACGTGATCACTTTATGCGCTTGCGCAACGTTCACCAATTATGCCTTTTTAATAAGATCCCTATCAATTCAATTTTGAAACTTCTATATATTGTAATACTGAAATTCTTTTCGCTTGAAAATAAGGAATTTTTACTACAGCCATCTATGGGTGAAATTATGAACAACAATCTTATTATTTTTTTATTTATTTTGTTGTAACGCCATCTATTGAGAGAATTGGTTTTTTGTAAATAATGAAAGCTACAATTCTTATATGTGAGGTGACAATGCATTTTTCGCATAGAAGTCACCCCTGAATTGCGCCAGACTTATAAGGTCATTTTTGTCTTATTTACCTACTTGTACCAATGTGTAAGTAATTGAATATATTTTTATTATTGCATTAAAAAGGCATAATTGGTGAACGTTGCGCAAGCGCATAAAGTAATCACGTAAACCAGCCGATGACAGGTCGTAAGCCCTGTAGGTGCCTTGATTTCCCGGTTCTCCTACAATGAATATTCCAACTTCGTCTCTATTGAGATAATTAAAAATCTGTTAAAAAATATCTTTGACTCCCGACAGGGAAAAAAATCCAATGTTTGCGCATATGCAATAATAAAAATATATTCGCTTTTTTATACGACTAATTTTTAATGAAATTTTCTTTAAAAATTATAATCTATCGGTACTATATTGTTAAAGCAAGTATTTAGTTTATGTAGGTATAATACTTGAGGGATAAGAAATAGGTAGATGTAAAATATTAATATGTATACACTTGAACACCTACCCACACACAGGCTATGCCTTTGTGGGAATTTTGGTATAGTCATTTATTGTTTTGTATATATTTAATAAATGTATCTAACTAAGTCCAAATAAATAAACAAACGAATTAATAATAAACTTCCATTTTTTGAATCAATAAAAAATAAGATCCTTTTGAATTCTATAAAAATTGAAGCATTCCGATCGAAATATTCAAATCAATATCACATAATCCGCCCCAAAAATAAATCGAAACCACGACTTCAAATGTAGTTAGAATTTTACTTAAACACGAACTTTATAGGTACCTACGCACTACATATATTGAAACCACTCAAATTGAATGAACAACTAAAAGTCGTGTCAATTGCCAATATAATTCCAGGATTTACGTTTCCAGTTTCCGAACACCCAAAGAGAAATTTATCTGATTTGTTATGTACGTGTACTTAAAGTCAACACCCAGAAAATTTGTCTCGTTCTGTTGTGGGTCCTAGGTCCTATTAGTTTTCTAATTTCCGAAAACAAAATGTTTGTTGTCTATTCTACTTATCGAAGCCGAATCTACACCCTTATCTCTGCTTCTTATACGGGTAATTTACACTAATCTAAATTCAAATTTCCCGAGAACCTTTTTATCTTCGAGAATTCTTTTTGACTTTATGGAGTCTGGAAGCCTTTAATTAGAAAACATCTGAGATTAAAATAATTTTCGAATTAAGTGAACGCCACAATACCAGACTACAGATTTTAAAATTCCCTTTCAGAAAGGCGATCATTTTGACTAATTGGAAAAACGTTTTATTTTCAACATTTGCAAACATTATTTTCATTTCAAATTTTAACCATAAAATAAAATATCTTGATCATTTTTATGTATATAAGATACTTGACTTTATAAATTGCATGTTTTAATTTGAGTTGGATTTTATGTATTTACAAAATACATATCCACGTATAGTATTTTTTTTTTCGATTGAAAATGTATTTCGATTAAAAATGTTATAATATTTTAATTATATTAAATCAATTTGTTAGATTATGGAAATATATAAAAATAATAATAACAACTTGTCGTGAAATGACCCAAGTCTATGTAAAGTCGGTTGCAGACCAAAAGCTAAACCAAGTTTTTAGCTCGCATAGCTGAGGTCATTTTTCATACTAGCTCACATAGTTTACGGTCTGCACACTTGTATGAAAAACGACCTCAGCTTTGCAAGCGAAACTAAACTAACTAAACTAACTATTGGTCTGCAACCGGCTTTATAAATAAACTTGAATCCAATGTTTTTATAACTTTGTGCAATGCATTTTCTTGATTGGATAATGTAGCGTTATGTAAAGGGGCAAATTATACTCTACATTCTACATGGTGAACAAGTAAACAAGTGTATTTGGAGTGAAGATAAAAAAGTTCATAATTTTTATCCCTGGGGAAAAGTCAAGGAAGAATGAAACGAGGCAGCTTACTACATGTGCTAGCTCATATTAGATTACCGCGTGAATAGTGGTATACTCATCATCAACAGCCTATATTTGCCAACTGCAGGACACACATTGGCTTCCCATCTCTTATTCCACTTCTCCCGTTCCTGTGAAAACTCCTACATAATATACAATGGGATCCTACTAAGTTCTTTTTTTATTTATAACAAATCAATACAAAGTATACATATAAATCACAATTTTAAAAGGCATACAAATTTCATTATATGATTCATAATAACCCTCTTTAATTGAGATAAAATCTCGTGTTAAAAGAGGGGAGTATCTATTTTATATCGTTACATTTGCCAAAACATTGTACATCTACTAAAAAATATGAAGCTACACAAAAACAAGAATGAATTAAACCAAAAAATAAATCAGTACCATTTTTCGATTTTATTCTTAAATATATTATATTTTTTTTTCGAATCTAAGACTCAAAGGGAGTTCAATAAACCACTTAGTACCTTTATACTTGTTGTGAGGCAGATGTATGTAAAAGAGGAATGGTAATACATCCTTGTGAATTTATTCTGCTGCTTAAAGAAAATGACAATTGGTTTGAATTTTTTAAAATATCTTAAATGAATATCTTCATGAATTTGGAACAATGAGATTTTTTTGTATATATATCATCTATCCATATTATGTTTGATGGATGCCCTTGTGGTGCCTCTTTGTCGCCACTACAGAAGTATTTCCGTCAATATATCGTCTTTCATTCTTGTAATGTGGAAAGTTCATTCAGTTTTATGCTTTCCTAATTATCTATATCTTAAGGTTAGCGCTACGGATATGTGAGAATATAAATATTATTTTTGTTGTAAAACAATAATGTTTAGTGATATAATATCTACTGTTTAGTGTCTATCTCGAATAACCTATCACGCAACGTCATTCGCAGCGATTTATCGAGTATTTTGATGATGTTCAGATAAAAATGTTATCACATGTTGGCAATAATACAATGTAAACATACATTAATATAGGTATTTGACATGATTCACTTACAACATTCGTAGGTATGTATACACGTACATCACGTGATAAAGAAAGGATGATAGATTATTTTTTATTTAATATACTACTACATCGCTGACTGATAACAAATCCAGTTTACGTTCGTTACTTTTTCTCTATTGGATTTCGCTTTTCCAATTTCACTTGGAATTGTTTTCATGTCGCATCAACTAATACGGTTTATTTATTATTTTTATTTTATGAACCAAAGTATTTCAATCACAACGAAAGATTTTTTTTAAATATAAAAAAAAAACAATCATAAAAACGACTCATACAATTTAACAAAAAAGGGCTTAATTTTGTGGCTGGAAACCGTCATGTGTACACAGTACTTATTATTTTACTAAAATTATACAAAATCCCATATAATCTATCACAAACAATTTACAAACGCAATAAGCTTTAGCCAGTAATAAAAATAGATGATTAATTATTTTTTTTTCAATGTTTGAAACTGTTACTTCATGATAGAACTCCATTATTAATTAGAATTATGAAAACAAAACAATTCAACGGTATCGCTCTATGCTGAGCATCGTCAGAATGGACCATTGCTCAGAATAGAGCGATACCGGTGAATGGGAGTCGCGTTTGCGAAAAAAATACTCGATTTTTTTTTATAATTCTAATTAATTATTTTTTCTTTAAAATGGGCTGAGATGTATGATCATTAAATTATACAAAGTTAAAAATATATAACAAACTGTATTGTAAATATAAACTTGTAGGTTAGCCCCACATGTCAAGCAGAACACCACATAACAGGATCAATATAATGATTTGAGTTTTAATTCATTTATAATATACCTACTTATTACATTTTTTACACCACTGGTCATTTTACAAAATGCAAGTTATTGAGTCTATAAAATATTTTCACAATAGTTTATGGTTTTTCAAGTTACCTTCCTTTGAGTACCTATATCGTTTGTTAAGTGATTTTTTTCACTGCGTGTCAACAAAAAAAAAATCTAAACAAAAAGTATATTAAAATTCCAACTTACAGTTATACATGCAAATGAATATAAATAGTAAATCAAATAGTTGTTAATATTTTTGATTTGTATACGGTCTGTTTTTTTGTTTTTATCATACATCATAGTATGTAGTAACAAATTTAATACTTTATCCAACCTTCCTATTCCTTCCCTTCACAAGCAAACATACAATAACTGTTTACTGTAATATTTTTACTCCTCACTAACCCAAGGGGATATAGTGGGGAGTTGTGGTTTCGCAATATTTAAAGTTTTTTTTTTATTGCAGATTGTCAACTAGTATCATGCTGAGATTAAGTTTCATCACAATGTATCTGTGTTTGTGTGATGTGTGCTATGTACGTGTTGATTTTACTTTATCGATTATAGACTAAAGGAATCATTCGATTCCTTTCAAATTTTGCAAATTTATATATCTAATACTCACTTAGACCACATTTGTTTTTGAAAGATATCTGAATAGTGCTTCTCTTTTTTTTTAACTGGCAAATATTTCAATTGTACACTCTGGCTTTAAGGTTATTCGGTATTTCCTTGTTACCGAATATGTGCCTCAACTTTCCAAAAGCAGCCCAACTCAGTCCAATACGTCTTGGCAGTTGAAGTGGCAATGGGCAGGTCATGTGGCAAGACAGAGAGATGATAGATGGACCCCCAAAATTCTGAATTGGAGACCCTACCATAATAGAAGACTTGTAGGGAGACCACAGAGGAGATGGACTGACGATATTGTCGAACTGATGGGAAATGGGTGGAAGCAGAGCGCCCAGAATAGAGAGAAGTGGAAAACTCAGGAAGAGGCCTTTTTCCAGCAGTGGAGTGAAAGGGGCTGAAGAAGAAGAAGAAATATTTCAATATAACCCCAAGCTCGGAAAACTTAAAATTTGAATTCAAATTGGTAAGAAAGCACATCATATTCATAAAATGGCATTGAAGAATTATCAAGTTTTCATAATAAAATATCTAAATAAAAAGAAATTTAACAAACTCATTTCATGATAATGCTGAATATTTTCCATACAAAATTTGAAAACATTATAGAATGACTTGTTAGTGAGGAGTTTAGCGTTTGCCACAACCCACTCGTTTTGTAATGCTATTGTTGTTTTTGTAGTCTTTCACCTGTGGATAAACGTTATAGGTCTGTTTTTTGTTTACTTCATAGAGCATATTTTTTTGTATATTTAATAAGACTGTGTTTGTCCCTTAAATAAATAAACAATAAATAAAATAAGGCAAAGAGTACCTAAGCTTCTTTGATAGTTGTATACTTTTTTATGAAAATCCAATAATTTACCGTACATACTAATTTAAATTGAAAAAATATATATGGCGACTAAAATGAACCTAGTCCAACATATGTGTAGGTATATTTTTTGTTTGTTACTCTTGGTTCACGGATAGTATGCTAGACCATCAATCAAGTCAACTCGGGTGTCGAATTCAATCTTAACTACCTAATCACATTTACCACAGCACGTGCATTTTTTACATGAAAAGGCCAGCATGAAATGAAAAAGCAAAATGGTATGCGATAAAAAAATACTTTATTTTTAGGTACCTACCTACTTGGTAATAAAAAATAGTTTTTACAATCTCCGGAAGGGGCTTATCGTATATATGTATATCTCAATGATAAATAAGAATATATTTCGTAGATGAAACAATAAAAATTAATCACTTACAGTGTTCTGTCATAATTTATTTAATGTAATCAATATAATATGCGTTTGTTGTTCTCGTAACGTGTTGAGGAATTACACTCAATTAGAATAAAAGTTATAATATTAGTGGTGTACACAATATTATAACTTTCGTTTTGTTGTGTGTTTTATCTTAATATTCATTTTGAACACGTAGGTAGGTAATTTCTGAGTCTCTAGGTCATATTCGATACTATAAAAATATGTTTATGATACATTGAAAAAGTTTTTAAATAAGTAATGATTTGCTTCGTAAAAAAATACCTATTTACTAAACAAATATGATCGTTATATTTTTACCGCGTAATCCATTATTTTTATATATAGATTTAATGCGTTGTCATGGTTCAACTCTCTTGATAATCTTTCATTTCTCAAAAGATTTTCTTTATACAGCTCAGGGTATCTATTCTCCAATCTCGCACAGTAAATGAGGTATTCGACTATGTCGCCTAAAAAATGTCGAATGAAATGTCGTATGGTAGGCTTTTAGCCTATTCTTGAAATCATTCGTCATTAAAATCGTTCGACATTGAAATGTCACATAAAAGAATAGGCAACATAGCATTTGGGATGCGTTTTCAAATATTTTTTTGAGTATTTATTGCATATTTTTGCCGTTTTTTTCTATGGTTGTCAAAACACAGCCCTTTTCTAATAAGCACTTAACATATTGTTCATTGTGACTGCTTGTGATGCTTCCTGAATTCTCGAACAATTATTCATTAATATTATAAAAAAATACCAGAAAACAACTATAAAAATTTAATTTACTTTGGTAATTTGTCAAATAATCAAATAATTTGTCTCTTACTTTTACACATAAGAGACAAATTATTTGCAAATAAAGAACACAAGCATACAAACTAGACAAATATAAAGAAATATTGTGTACCTATATTGAAATATTCAATAGCAAACAAATACAAAACATATTAATGGAGAAATATGTGATAAGTAAACAAGGACATTAAAAACAAAACTTGTTTTTTGGAGTTCGTTACAAAATAGGAACATTTACAAAACTTATTAATGGAGATATATTAACAAAGTGAAAGAATCCAATGTTTTAAAATGTTTTCATCATCCATGTATTTTTATATGTACTGTTAAATAGATAAAATAACTTATTCGTCGAATTGTTACTGTGACTACAAAATAACGAAAATACTTGTTGATACAGACGCTTGCCGTATGTAAATGCAATATGGCGACCATTTTTGACAGATAAAATCATGCGACTTGCATGCGACATTGAATGTCGAGTGGTCCTATACCACTCGTCAAAATCTCGAATGTTTTTCATTCGACTATGTCGCATGTGAGACTCAAGAATAGCATATTCTAGAAATCGTGCGAAAGTAATAATATGTCGCATACGACATCGATAGTGCGAGATTGGAGAATAGGGTCCCTGTATATGAAAGACAATTTATAACCACGCCATAAACTTAAATAAATTTCTTGTGAACTTCAATTTTGTTGAAATAAATAATATAATATTTCTATACAACCTTACACACCATCACGATATGTCCCTATTTTCGTAAATGATAACCAATCGCCTAACAGGAATGAGCTTCACCACCCATTCTCAATGGAATGCCTTTGTGAGACGAGACGGATGTTTGGATGTACACGTATATGTCGTGCTTTCTTTTATAACATAATGCACTCCCTCACACATGTCGCTGGTTACCCCACATTGTGGGATATGCCGTGATGGTATGCATGAATGAATGAAAAACGATCGCCACACATACATCTTCTACTACTACTTGAAAATGTGCTTAGCACGAAACCAGTTGTAGGTTGTAGTCTTAATAAACAGTGGAACTAAGTTATATATAGTTTTTATTTTAATGTTTATTAAAAATTTTAATGGAATTCCATCAAGAACTTTTAATCAAAAAATTAAATCTAAATAATTACATCTTCTTCAGTTCTCCTTCCTCCAATAATGGACATATGCCTCCCCCTGAGACTTCCACAGCTCCCCTATCTTGGGCAGACCGCATCCATCCGCCTCCAGCCACTCGTCTCATATCATCAAACCATATTCATACATGTATACATACATGGTTCCTTATTATTCAGTCTTCTTACTTTTCATTCGAGGTATAATTATTGTTGTAGGTACAATCTTTCATGGTCGACAGTCGACATCTATAGGTAAACCTATTACGGCAATTCTTTTAGTTTCTTTAATCCGTTTTGACATATTATGTTCACCATTCATTCTTCCTCGTGTAAAAAAAACATCTTAGGGCATTTACCTTAATTTGATTTACAATATCCGATATCTGTTTAGGACATTCCCTTAATTCATTTAGAAAATTATTTTTCCCTTCGTTTACACCTTCACTTCAGGGATCTCACTAACTTACATAAGGATAAAGACGATTGAATTTATTAACCTAATTAATGTTGGTCATTTATATCGGGTGATGACAGAGCGGGTATCGCACTAGCTTAGAAATCCAGTGATGGAGAGTGCGAACTTCCCCCTCACTGCCTCGAATGATTTCGTTCACGATAGCACTAGCATTTAAGCATAATTTAGAGTATGTATGAGGCTATATATGTACTTTTTTAAGTACCTACTCTAATTCATTCATTTAAAAAAAAAAGCGAAATCACAACTCTCCACTGTTCCATTGTGGAGAGTAAAAGTATAACATATAAAAATAAATTACTTGAATACAGTCGAAACCATCTTATAAGTTTTTTTTAAATATAATAGGTATATCTACATTATGATTTTGTATTTGAACCTCAACCTCAAGTTCATACTTATCACTTAGCAACACATCATGTCCGTTGATTCTAAAACCTGCATTGTTTCTAATTTAATCAAAAGTTTCGTGTTGAGTTTATCTCGAGAGATTTCGTTTTATCGCAGGCACACATTGAGAATCTATGTTGGACGTGTTGTTCTGAAAAATGTACGGGGTCATATTGTGTGTGGTAAAGTGTGCATATTTCATGAAACCATCGCAAGATAATGAACCAAGATCATATATGATTTCCACAAGAGAATCCACAGCCCGCCGTCAACATATTATTAAGTACCGGGTTGTATGAACCATTCCTGGCAAATTGGCCCCATCGGATCTTCTTTCATTTTCTTTGGATATCAACATTTTCTTCGTTATCAACAGACCCCCATTCAAGAAAAAAATTGATATTTTTTTATATTAAATTTTAACATTTGTTTAGAAGTACACCAACGCTTTTCTATTTTATTAATAACAACAAAATTAATGTACCTAAATTTGTGTTATACACTTAACTTTGTTGATACCTCGACCGGTTTCGGAGAATATCTCTCCTTCTTCTGTGTTAAACTAAAAATTATGGAGGATAGGGCAGGTGTACAGGGTGGGAGAGGGTTACTGGAGGGGGTGACGGTGTATTATTACTATGAATATGTTTAGATGTTATTGGAAAGATGTTTAAAATTGGGTTACCTGCGATATTAGCATTATTATTAATCATATTACCTTTTTGGTTTATTGCTTTTCTTATCTCTAAATTTTCAAAATTGTTTAGTAATAACCCTGACTTATTAGAATGTAATATTTTTAAACCTGTGCTATTGTTAAAACTCCATTTTGTCCATTTTCTATTATGTGGTTTGCAAATTCACTGAAGTTTGTATTTTTTAAACAACGTAGGTGCTCTTTTACTCTAGTATTGATATTTCTGTCTGTCTTCGTAATGTAAAACGCATTACAATCACTGCAAGTTAGTTGATAAGCTCCTGATTTTTCTAATGGTGAAGGAGTATTTTTAGAATTTTCTAAATATCTTTTAATACTATTATTAGTGTAATAAGCCGTTTTTATCGGTTTTGGTAACAGCGACGCAATATAATCGGTCAGTTCATTAATATAGAGCATACGCCGCCATTTTTCATTGTCATTTGTTACCGAGTAACTGCAAGAATATAAATATTTTGTTTGGATTTTAAGTTTGAGTTTTTTATTAAATATATTATCTATTAATTTCGACGTGTATCCATTGTTTACCGCAATTCTTTTGATTGTATCTTATAGTTCTATTTTAAAAGCTTTTCTATTTTATTCATTTATTTATATTATTATTCCTTCACTGATTACGGTGTCAAAATAAATCTTTTGAATATTAACATACCTGTTTAACTATAATATTAAATTATTTGCACCATTAAGTTAATTAAGCCTTAAATGTAACCTTAGGCCAAATTGAAAAAGTACTGCCTAATAACAGACTTTTCTAGCGAGGCAGTAAATATCCAAATAGGAACAATTGTATATAGTATATCTTTATATATATATATATATATATAATTCTTCCGTACGTGTGTATGTCACTGAACTCCTCCTAAACGGCTGAACCGATTTTGATGAAATTTTTTGTGAGTGTTTATGTGAGTCCCTGAATGGATTAAATTCACAAAAAGGAATTTAATAAAAGAATAATAAAAATGGGAATCGTTATAAATATTTTCGTAATACTTGATGTATTTGTTTTAATATTTTTAATATTTTATGAAATTATTAAGATGTTTATATATTTTCTTATTAGTATTGTACAAAGCTATTTAGTTTTTTTACAAGTATATTCTGTTTTACTAAGTGTTATTATGACGATAGGCATATCAAAGTTATCTCAATGTAATGTTTCGTAATATTTCCGTTTAAATATTTAAATTAATTTATGAATATAATATTAAATTATTTAGTTTTATGTATATTATAATCATTATATTACAGTGTGATATTATTTTATTGTTATATATTATTATGTGAGGTTATAAATAGGTATATATTTTGTGATCGAAACGTCAAGATCAAACAACAAAACGTATATTAGAGAGAATTCTCTATAGTGAAAAATATACACCTTTGTACTATAAAATTAGGTTATAAATATATATTTTACTATAAAATAAGGTTATAAATATTTATTTTGTTTGAAAGACATATAGATACTCTTATGGCATTTAAAATTTGAGGGAGAGAGAGAGAGACAGAGGACAACGACTGTCGGGTCCGCTAGTATTATATAATAAGTCTTATTAAAATATAGTTAATTTTTGTTATTGTTATATATTATACCTACTAGTAAAACCCGGCAGACGTCCTGCCTGTTTAATTATTTACCTCCAAATATATAAAAATGGTTGTTCGGTATGTTTCCTTCTTATCACTTAACATTCTTATCTAGATTTGCTTATTATAATACTGTATTTTTTTCCCTTCCATCCCTACATTCCCTTCCGTCCCTATTGATTCATTCATTTAAATTTTATTTAATTATTCAAATAAATATAGGTACTTGAACCAGTTTTATATAATATACCATTTTATGTATGGGTAGGTATATATAGGATTTTTGCTGAACAAACCCACTAAGTATCAATTCAATACCAACTTTTTTTTTTTTTATATCGAATGGATAAATAAATTAATTAAAATGCGAAAACCTTCTCCTGAATGAGCTGAACAAATTCCCAAAGTTTCATCGCAATTGGATGCTTGGTTTGGGAGTTCATCGGACACATACAAATATACGAAAATCCATTTTTATATATATAGATGTGTCAATAATGGTAATAAATAATTTCATTTCATTTCAAATCAAAGAACCGTTCTGTTTCTGATGTGATTTTTAATTGGATGTTTTCATCCGAAAGTGTACTTACCTACTCGTATTACCAAGATACAAACCTATCCAGGTGTGCAAGTCCAGTCAAACGGTGATATCAAAACCCTCATGATTACCCATACCATGGATATAATTATCATATGGAGTTCTATAATCTGTTAAGATTTTATATAAGGGTTTGGAGTCTATGTACATAAAAAAATCGGTAATTTTGAACAATCTTTTCCAAGTTTATATTAACCGCACGATGTTTTTTTTTTCATAAAAATTAATCAAAAAAGCTGTAATATAAACATCTCTATAACATTATCTACAAGTTATTTAAAAAATGAAAAAAAAAAAAAACAACATGAAATAACGTATCCATGAAAATACAAATCAATAATTGATTCTATAAGTATTATAAAATAAAAAAAAACATTTTTTTTTTATGGAATCTAGAACAGTTTATTAATAAAAAATAAATAAGCAATGCAATATACATAGGTAGGTACTCGTATTTTTAAACCCATAGATATAATTATCAAATAGGTACCTGCTTAGTAATAAGACATATATGTCTGTTGACGGTAAAATATGAATAATTTGTATGATCGTTGTATTGAAACATTTGTTACCTAATGTAGGTATGATGTAGAGTGGTGTTCGTTATTCGTATTTTTTATAGCTTTTTCGTTGGCAAACTTTCTGCTGATCCAGGATTCAAACATACATTTTTCATTAATTAAAATAAATAAAACACAACTACTATTAAGTACTCAACTAAAATTTGAAATTTTATTCAACAGAATAAAATTCCCTCTACATGATACGGGAACAATGTTTTCTTCTTCAGGATGACATAACAGAATTCTAAATTATATGAGCATGCATTTTTCATTTTTCACATAGGTAGTCTAAGATCCGAATGCATTGTCCTAGGTAACTAAATACTAACTCATTACCTCACTGGAGTATTTAGTATTTTTAAGTTCGCAATAGCGTTGCAGAGACATTACTAACTATATAAATACTTAACACTACGCCAAATTAAAGTCCATGGCGTAGCGTTTCACATTATTGCATATGAAGAAAAGAGATAGATAGTTTTCTATGAGTTTAGACTAACGTTTAAAATGTTTTTTTGTCATAACAACACAAACACACGTAACCAAGCTATCACTGGCAGGTCGATGTCGCGATTTTCATGAAATTTTAGCGAATTTTCGGCATCTCGTATATACATATCGCTGAATACTCTGTGTGAGATTTGATTAGACAAAATTTCTAAATACATATTCAACGAAGTCGCTAAATTCATCATCCATCGAAAACAACTCGTATTATATTATTACACCACTCGTTACTCGCGATCAACCTTACTTTTTGACAGTTCGTAAATGTTAGTTTACGCCAACGCGCATGCGTTAAGTATTTAGATAATATGTCCCTGCAATGAAATTCTCATACAAAAACTTCGTAGCATCCTCCAGTAAAGAAGCCACTAGATCTCCTAACTTTAGTGAGCGACTGTGCAATGAAAACATGGTTAGTATTTAATATTTACATAGGTCGGACTATGCATTTGGGCCAATGGCTATGAAAGGTTGAGTTGGGTTTAATAAGTTACCTTTAAGAAGACGAACTGCAACTGTATCTCCTTAGTTCAAAGGAGCGCTAAACCTAAAAGATTTTCACAATTTTACAACTTTATTTTTAACTAGCTTTTATGTCCCGCCGTTGGCCAAGAATGTAAATTAGTGAAGGAATAAGCAATCGTTTATATACCTACATAATATTGTCACACATAATTTTTTTTAACCGTAGTATAAAAACTAGTTTGAAATTTAATTGAGTTTAAGCGGTGTAAAATCTTAAAGTGATGGCCACAATCCATTTGCTTTTATATATAAGCACATACAATTTCTGCACGCATGGACTATGGGAAATGATTTTAAATATGACTTATTATAAAAAGACAACGTCGTAAAGAGTTTGGATTTGGCCACAACCCCTATTTTTATATATTGTCATCGAACGCAAATAATGTGTTTTAAATATTTAGTAATTTTGGATTATGGGAAATGGTTTAAAAATTGATTAAACAAAAGTACTGAAAATATTCTAGTGTTGGTCCCATCCCATTCGTTTTTATATTTTTCGTCAAGTGTGCATATAGTTTATTATAGTTTTGCACAATAAAACTGATAGACTTAAAACTGACACATAAGTCTACATTACAGAAGAAGAAGACTTAAGCTATGTTAAATAGTTTTTAATATGAATATAAACGTTGTGAAGATCCAGCAATGGCCACAACCCCGATTTTTTATATATTGTCATCAAAATGAAATGTGTAGTTATTGAAAATTAAGCAATATATGATGATATAATAAATGGTGTAAATTTGATTGAACAAAAGTAATGAGAAGATTCTAGTGTTGGTCACATCCCATTCGTTTTTATGTATTTTCATCAAGTACCTATGCATGTTGTTTATAATATTTCGTTACAATAGACTATTAGACATAAAACTAATCCAAAAGACTAAATAAAAAAAGAAGTAGAAGTATAAAACTATAACAAATAGTTTGTAATAAAAACTGACCCAATGGTCTACATAGAAGATGAAATAGAAGAATTACACATTAGGAAATGTATTATATAAAAAACTGACCAAAATGTCTTCATAAAAGAAGAAGAAGATGAATTGAACTATAGGAAATATTTTATATAAAATTCACCCAACATCTACATAAAATAAGAAAACGAAGAATTAGACTAAAGGATAGTTTGTTTAAAAATAGTTTGTATAAAAACTAACCAAAAGGTCTACATAAAGGAAGAAGAAGACGAATTAGACTATTGGAAATAGTTTATTTATGAACTGTCCCAAATGACTTCACAAAAGAAGAGGAAGAAGATTTAAACCCCAAGAAATAGTTTGTAGAAAAAATCACCCAAAGGTCTACATAGAAAAAAGAAGAATTTCACTATAGGAAATAGTTTGTAGGTATATTGAATGTGTATTGTAGTTAACCTAAAATAGTTTAATAATTTTCCTATACAAAATCAGTATATTCTTGGTTTTTAAGTAGTAAGTATTAGGTATGTAGGTACCTACCTACAATGATGTTCTAAATTAATTCGAATTCGATTTATAACAAATTTTATTTGAATATCAGAATGTGTCCGTTACCATAGTAACCATGTTCCAACATGTGAAAAATATCAAATGTTATGGAGACATTTTTTGAATATGTAGGTACCTACATTGGTTTGTTCGATGCCATAAAAATTAAAATTGTCAGAAAAATCAAATATTTTTTAAAAATTATGCAATTTTATTACGCCTATATCTTTACTAATAATTAACAGACTTTTACAATATATGTCTTAAAACTTGCTGTAATGTCTTGTGTTACATTTTATTATTTCATAATCACATTTATTTCAAAGGTATATTATTTTAAAGAACATATTCATTCGGTAGGAAAATTAAATATCGTATGAAAAGATATTAAAATGGCGGGGTTATATGTACATTTGTACAAAACGCTTACTTTAAAAATAAGTTAAACATTATAATTAGACAAAATATTCACCATGTTTTTCACTTAAAAGCTAAGTTATACTTGAAAATATATTTTTTTCGTGTAAATACGTACTTCTAACTTTTAAACTAACAGATATTTGCGTGCAAAATGTACACTTTTTTGACAGATATGACTTGGAAAATTTTGTATGAAAAAAATAATTTTTGAAATATCTTTAAAATTCAGCATTTTAATCGCATTATTTTTAGCGTGACACTGCATCAGGTATACTGGTACACGTTCGCACATAAATTAGATTTTTAGATGCTCTTGGTTTTTCAAAAGGCGTGAGACAAACACACACACACTAACATATTGATTACTTTATTACTTTAGATAAATTCCTTTTCCTAATTTTGTTAAAAATAAAAATATTTCCATTTTTCTTTGTCCTTTTATGTCGACTTTTAGGTATGTGTTTAAGAGGCCTGATCCTCCTCCAAAGTTAACTCCCAGCTATCCCTCCATCTTTTAGGCAGTCTACCGCGAGGGCGGAATCCGTGAGGCTGATTGTGCAGCACAATAATATATGAGGAAGTCTGGTGCTGTCCATCATTTTGACGTGATCATACAATTTCCTCCTCCGATGCCTACCCATCTATTGATATCATCATCAACATCCCATATTCTGGTGTTCTTCACTCGATTTCTCAAGGTTTTGCCTGTTATCGTTCTCAGTGTTCTCATTTCTGAATTACTAAAGTCCATTCTAAGTAATAATATGTAGGTAAATAATAATTAAACATTATTTTGACATTCACAATTTTTTTTTCATTAGTTCATCCCCTCTGGTCTCGAGGCGAAACCAGAGACGGTGAACTGGCTCTCAGCTCTGGAACCGATACTTTAATATCTGATATAAAACCATACAAATTGTAAGTAAAGTTAGTATTTTGACAAGGATTAAACCAATTGAAAAGTACTCATGCGAAATGGTACTCCTTTTGAAAACAATAACCAGTGTTGATGTAAAACAGTTAGAATTTATTTGAAAAGTAAATATGGAGTTCTTCAAAGTAAACGTCAGTATTTAAAAAAATAAAAGTGCATTAGCGTTTCAAATATAAGTGTTATCAAACAGAAATGATTACAATCGCAACAATGGATCATAATTACGAGATGAAGAATAAATCGTGTTCATCGACTTTTAAGAAATTTGCGTTGGCCACATTCGGCTGTATATTTTTTATAATAATACGGTCTATTTGATATTTAATTCTTCATATTATTACGATGTGAATAGTCGATTGAGGTCAGCAATTAGATAAAATAAGACAGTACATTTATTTCTTCTCGGTACCTATACTCAGTATTCAATGACACCTGATTTGCCAAAGGCGTTACAACGAATGACTGTGAATGTGTTATGCTTACTTTTTATTCGATGATATAAATTTCATCTTGATTAATCAACATAATCTTTGAAATAATTTTTATAACTTATGATTTATATTCAATGAGTCAAAGGTTATAATTTAGACAACGTTTATAATAAGCCTATAAATTATATCAAATTAACACACTTCGTTCATCTGTATTTAATTACATACTAACATAATTTAGTAATACATTAATAATTATATAAAAGATACACGTCGCTTTAGCAAAAAATATAATTTAATAGATTCCCTACCACCATGGATCCAATACTCCCCATTAGCAGTTATTGAAAACAACACACATTCATTTTATTGGAATAGAGATATAATTATAGATAGAACCAATCTGCACAATAGACCCGATATAACCTTGATTGACAAATATACAAAACAAACGCATTTCATTGAAACATCTTTTCCAAATAAAACAAATTTACAAAAAAAAATACAAAAACATCCCTCTAGCAGAACAGATCAAAACCCAATGGGGACAAAATAAAATTACAATAATACCATTATAGTTAAATATAGAAAGAATGCTACAATTCCACGCGTATGTGATTCTCATAACACGTTGTTCTCAGCCGGGGTGGACATCTTCAATGTGAAATATGATAAGTTTCGTCGCGAGATATTGAAGGCGATACGCTCCTAATTTTCTTCCCTCGTACCCTCCTATCCATCCCAAACAAATTGTATATGTGCATGTGTGTGTGTGTGTGTGTGTGTGTGTGTGTGTGTGTGTGTGTGTGTGTGTGTGTGTGTGTGTGTGTGTGTGTGTGTGTGTGTGTGTGTGTGTGTGTGTGTGTGTGTCTGTGTGTGTCTGTGTGTGTGTGCATATGTATGCGTGTGCGTGTGTGTGTGCGTGCGTGTAACATGAGTTGTTTACAGTAATTTCTTGTTATTGATGGAAAGCTTGTTATTGGCTCTGAATTCTATGTTAAAATTTGTATTACAAAAAATGTAAATGAGCTGTTGGCTTCCCAAATAAATAAATAAATCTACAGAAGTTATACCAAAAAAAGAATGATAGCATTAATAAACTCGATCTGCTCAATTTTATAGTCCGATTCAAAATAGTGTGATTATAAAGACATGTTCGATAGTTCGTAAATTTTTATTTTCACCACCATAACTGAATTACAAAATAATAAAGCAATTTGAGAACTTCTCGTTGCTTGTTTTTTTTTTTTTTTTGCTGGTTACTCCGCGAAGAAACTAAATAATAATACATTACTTAATTACGTTCAATAGTAAAAAAAGTATGTTATAGTAAGAAACATAATGCTCTATAACATTTTTTGTGTTAAAATGTATAGGAAAGAGCAAGAAGATCTGAAAAGGGTCACACAGAACTAAACGGAATGTAAGAAAATATACCAGGCGAGGCTTTGCTGCAAAATTATCCTCGAAGTTGAAACGATAAAGAGAGAGACATACACTGATGTCTTTATTTATTATCTGGTTTTTTGTCTACCTCTTAACTTGGGGATATTCAGACAAATAGCGACATTTCCAATAAAAACTGGAGGTCTACGTTTTACATGTCCAAGCCATTCCAACCTACTTTCTTGAAGCCTATCACCGATGTCACGTACTTCGAGGCTATCACTTATGTAGGTACTCGTTTCTTATTTTATCTTGTCTCATTTACCCACACATCGTAACATATTTCGGTAGTTTCAACACTCTTTACGTGAATCTTTGTGCCCGATCATGTTTCACTGCCCTAACTAAAATGTTAAAAAAAAACTCAGTTTTAAAGTATGATGTTTTGTTACACGTAATCGGGCAAAAAGATAGTCTGAAACATTTTTTTTTCTCCTTTTTTCACCATTATAGAATATAATATAGCCTAATAAAACACATGCGCTTTTTTCGTGAATTCTTCGAGTTGATTTCACGTTTTATTTTATGATTGATGACATGTTTTTTGTTTGAGTTTATTAAAATACTTTCATTTTGTTTTCAAATAGAGCCTGGAGGTGTTACTTGTAGGTAAATGCGGCGTAAATACTAGGCAATATTTCACATTTATAGTGAAAAATTTTAGCGCATCTGTTACATTTATTTTATGTCGAAATAGAGCCTATCAAACTGAAACATATATTTTTGTTGGTTGAAATACCGTTTTTACTCTCCACACTATGGAATAGGGGAGAGTCATGATTTCGCAAAATTTAAGCGTATTTTTTTTACATCAATTTCTCAATGGGTATCATGTAGAGAATGCACACTATGAGTTTCGTCGTGATGTGTTTGTGTGTATGGCGTATACGCCGTACGCCGTACGCCGTAGCATTTATCTTTTTTGTGTCCTCTCTACAGCCCAAACTATAAGTCCGATCTACTTCATATTAACATCATATGTGTAAAGTGCAAAGACCTAGAGCTGATTAGTTTTCCATAGACAACTTTTGATTTCTTCTCTATGAATTCATCATTTACGTTGTTTTTTTTTGTGTCCTCTCTGCAGCCCAAACTATAAGTCCGATTGACTTCATATTGATATCACATGTGTTAAGTCCATAAACTTAGAGCTGATTAGTTTTCCATAGACAACGATTCATTTTTTCCCAATGTTTCTTTATGATTTCATCTATTAAAACTGAAAAAATGCTCTCACGACCTGGAAATTAGAGATATTTTAATTTGGTTTCAACTATTTATACAACACCAAGAATCTTCATAAAATTGTATTCAAAGTTGGTCAATGTTAAAAGAAAAATATTCAACGGTTTCAAAAATTATATTTTATTTAATGGATATTTGTATGAAACTTATATGTAACAAGAGAATTTTTTTATATTTGGCAATGTTCAGTTCATTGATTTCATATTGATATAAGAATATTAATAGCTTGAACTTAGAACTGATTAGCTTTTCATAGATATCATAAAATTTCTTCATATGATATCACGTGTCAACATTGTCAAAATGCTCTAACGCTCTTTGAAACAAAATTTATCTGCTTTTTTTAAAATATTTCATACAACATAAGCATTCTTCACTATACTGCATTAATAGTTTGTCTATCTTAACATAAAAATATACTATCGGAAGAAAATTTATATTCCTGATAGTAACATTTAGTATGAATAAATATCTAATTAGATAAATTTCTATGTATGGAAACGTTCAGTAATTTGATTTCATGTTATAATGTAAAGAGCTTGAACATAGAACTGATTAGCTTTCCATAAATAACAAAAAAATCTTCATATGATATCACGTATCAAAATTTTGAAAATGCTCTCGCGTTCTTTAAAACAAAATTTATCTGCTTTTTTTAAAATATTTCATACAACATAAGCATTCTTCACTATACTGCATTAATAGTTTGTTTATCTTAACATAAAAATATACCATTGGAAGAAAATTTATATTCCTGATAGTAACATTTAGTATGAATAAAAATGTAATTAGATAAATTTCTATGTATGGAAACGTTCAGTAATTTGATTTCATGTTATAATGTAAAGAGCTTGAACATAGAACTGATTAGCTTTCCATAAATAACAAAAATAATCTTCATATGATATCACATGTCAAAATTTTGAAAATGCTCTCGCGTTCTTTAAAACAAAATTTATCTGCTTTTTTTTAAAATATTTCATACAACATAAGCATTCTTCACTATACTGCATTAATAGTTTGTCTATCTTAACATAAAAATATACTATCGGAAGAAAATTTATATTCCTGGTAGTAACATTTAGTATGAATAAAAATGTAATAAGATAAATTTCTTATGTATGGAAAAGTTCAGTAATTTGATTTCATGTTATAATGTAAAGAGCTTGAACATAGAACTGATTAGCTTTCCATAAATAACAAAAAATTTCTTCATATGATATCACGTGTCAAAATTTTGAAAATGCTTTCGCGTCCTTTAAAACAAAATTTATCTGCTTTTATTAAAATATTTCATACAACATTAGAATTCTTCACCATACTGCATTAATAGTTTGTCTATCTTAACATGAAAATATACTATCGTTAGAAAATTTATATTCCTGGTAGTAAAATTTAGAATGAATAAAATATTTCATTGTCAATATTTGTGGTGTGGAGAGTTTAGTGTTGGCCACAACCCACTCGTTTTTGTTATAATATCGCGATGAATATTTAAACAAAATATACCTACACCTACATAATAATTGAATTAATTTTTAAAAATTCACTATTCTCACTTTCATCACAACATACACCGAAACTATTCAATAAGCTCTCACCTGAGGCAGGAAACAGTTGTTTCTGAAACATGTAATAAATTTAATATAATGGAAAATAAAACAATGTACCTAGTGTGAATCATTATTTCTTATCAAATTCATTTTTTTCGTATAAATCCTATATTTAAAAAATATATTTTTTAAATATTCTTCTTCATATATGTACCTACTTTGAGATCAAGGAATCTCATTTCTACTATATAGATTTCGTTGTATAGAAATATTCGTGTCAATTGAAATTTGAAGGTGTAAAAGAACAACAATGGCCTGTATTAAATAATCGCGTGCCAACTGCTCATTATAAATAGAATGAAATGAGATGTTGCAGCTTCACGCCTTTATAATGGGATTTTTCTAACAACTTAATTATATTACTTTCTCTTTTTCTTATTTAATACAATGATAAAAAAATATCTATTCAGCAATGTTATATCAATGTTTGAATTAAACATGTAATGACAATATGCAAAAAATACAGTACATTAATTTCCTTAACAAAAAATCCCAGACTATTTTAATTTTATAGAAAACGAGTGAGTTGTGGCCAACGCCAAATTTTGTGTGGACATTTTTCAGTGTTTTCATTGAATGAGTTTGTTAAATTATTTTTGATTTGAATATTTTATTATGAAAACTTGATAATTCTTCAAAGCCATTTTATGAAAGTGATGTACGATTTTAGCAATTCAAAAATATCATATTTAACGTTTCCTGAGCTTGAAGTCTCTTTGTAATATTTGACAGTTAAGAAAATTGAGAAGCACTGATCAGATATCCTTCAAAATCTAATGGAGTCTAACTAAGTATTAGATATACCTATAAATTTGAAAATTTTGAGAAGAATAAAATGGGTACTTTAGTCTCTAATCGATAAAATAGAATAAACATGCCGTACATTGTACAAAGCACACACCCACACAGATAAAATAAATTTTCAGAATACAATCTCAGCATGATACTAGTGGATTTACTGCAATATAAAATATAACCTTCAAAATTTCGAATTCATAACTCCCCATTGATGTTTTGAGGAGTAAAAAACATTGAATTAATAAATATTAAAAATAATAATGAATACTTATGACGAAATGTGAGAATAATCTCTTTATAAATAATTCACTCTCGCATTGTTCATAAATATTTTCATTTAATTAGTTTACATTATCAAAACTGAAATATGTACCTACATATATAAGCTTACTCACCAATGTATATGAGACAGATTTCTGTTCCCAATTATGAATGTCATATTTTTGATAAATGAGTTAATCTGAGTTATTATGTCTTAAGCACGAACGAGCTTCAATACAGAACAAGACCTTATTTTAATAATTATTGTAGTTCAGTACTAAATAAATACGTTGAACCTGTTTTAATGCAATAAATTACATCGAATCAGCGTGATATTATTTTTGAAGCAAGTACCTTAGTATTATTTGCACTGCACATGTACACATTAATGTAGTAAAATATATTTTTGTGGGTCAACCAGATGATAGGTTTTATCATTTATCCTTTCCACGGTATTACACTGTATAATTTGACAGTCGACAAATAAATAATGTTATTGTGTCTGCACATAATGTATCCATTCAGTATGCAATTTCTGAGTCAATTTAAAATGAAAATAACTAGAACAGTTAAAATTAATCTCCTTGTTACGTAAAACCACGTAAAACTCGTTTTTCTTAATACAAATTATTTAACTTGGCAATGCGAGAGACTTAATCGTATTGATATTTGTTATTAAAAAATACTGTTTTGATTTGAAATGTAATTGTATTCATTTCATTTGATTTTGAACAAAAATGTGACTAATATTTTGAAGTGAAAGTAAGCGACAAATTTATATAAGGTGTTCCATATTATATTAAGCATCGCAGACTTATTATACGTATAAATTAATCATACACTTATAGGATTAATCAAAATCAAAAAATAACAAATCAGAAACAATGATAACATCATGTGTATTAACCTAGTAAACAGTTAGGAAAGTTAAACGTGTAGGTATATTATTATTGTAATGGTTATTATTATAAACTAAAAAATACATAAAAGTCAACGAAAAAGGTAATGATCATCTGGCTGAAGAGCATCTGGCTGCCTTGGAAATTTAGTGCTGCAGGCGCATGGCTAGGATCCACTCGTCAGACCACAATCCAAACAACGTGGTATTGAGCAAAGTCGGAGTAACGAGACAACTCCTAAAGAGAGAGGGTTACCCAACAACGATCCAAATGAATAGGCCATAATATCAGGCATCCGGGTATGCTTGCTGAAGGAGTGACGGAGGCCAGAAACGATAGAGGTCGCCCTAGAGACAGTTATATGGACCAAGTGATCAGTGATCGCTGTAGCGGCTACCAAGATATGACGAGGCTGGCGGACATCAAAGATTTATGTGGAGAGATGGAGTGCTTGGTATCAATACCAATCCTAGGATTGTATCCATAAAAAAATAATGAAATTTAATAATACATTATAAAAATATTGTTTTAGAAAAATAATCAATAGGTACAACACAACATAATATTATGAAATATTTTCTTAAGGCCTTTGTATACCCTGGGTATACGGATGTACGCAAAAATGTACACTAAATTTACCTTCTAATGTATGAAACACGAAAAAATATTTTATATCACCTGATATGTGATATACAATATTTTTTCGTGCAAAAAAGGTAAAACTTTGATGTTTTTTTATATAGCAGGAAAAGTTATTAAAATATTATAATAATAAAAAAACTCAGCCGGTAGATTTTCACTATCGATTGAAGTAAATATCTACTTCATAGGCCATGTAGTTTTTAGTTAGTTACAATAAAAAATTAAATTGGATTTTACTTAAACTAATTTTATACGAAAAGTATTAAATAAATTCAAAATTCAAAAAACTCATACAATAGAATTAAGATGTACCTAAGAATTGTTCCTTATTTCAAGACGTATCTTTTGAGGTTACTGAGGAAATTATTTTCAAAATATACTATATAGCCTCTTAAGAAACGCGTGTATATTATATCCATAAATAGATACGTGAAATATTTTCAACTTCTAATGGGATATGATATAAATTTACCGATTGTGATATTGTACTAAAGTTTTTAATATTCAATTTTATCTTCTTTGAGATGAAGCATTGACTCATAAAACTGCGGTTAAATTTCTATGGGAACTTAACCGCACTTAAAGAATTTTACGAACATTATATTCCTTACCTGTTTACTGTAATCGTATTTCGTATAACATACATATTCAATTGAAAATTTATCTTGTTTTTAATGTATTTCTCTTATCTCACATATTCAAATTAATAACGACATATTTCGTTTTGAGAGGTATACAAATTACATTTACCTAATATTCACAACAAATCTGATTAAAGGTAAATAGGTATATATTTGATTGGAGCTGTATTAGATTATATTATAGATATTAAAATCTACCATACCATACCATCCCATACCATCACACCATTTCCCTATTTGGAGTAGGCAGAGAGAACCGAATGCCAGACTCCTCTCTCTTGACACACATTCCTCGCTTCGTTCACGTCCATACATCGTCTCATACACGCTCTTCTATTATTCTTACTTCTAACATCACCATCTTTCAAAATCCCATTTATGTGATCGTGCCAACATTTTCTTGGCCGACCTCTGCTTTTCGTTCCTCTTTTATCAGCCTTGTACACTTTTTTTGTCAGACGGTCATCACTCATTCTTTCTATGTGGCTGAAGCAAAAATCTACTTTGGCTTATTGTAAAAATATATATCTTTTGCAACCAAATGAATTTAAATTCTTTTATAACATCAATGGATTGTGAAATTTTGCATGCAAAATCTCCGATACGTATTTTTATTGGGATCCATCAATATTATATTATCTAGCTCGTGCAACTTTCGGCAATAAAAGACGATGGTTTTGATTTATTCAAAAAGGTATTGACTCTCTTGTTGGGATGTCCCTGTGACCTTGAAGCGACTAGAAGTAGTTTGTAAAAAGAAAAAATTAGTTCATCCAGATTATATAAACTAACCAGTTTATTATTCTATTGGTTCAACTAATATTTATTCAGTTTATTCAGTAGAAAGAGCTTATGAAAAAAAAAATTGGTTTCAAAAATTATTTATCCCATACTCGCATCCACACAGTCACATAACCATATTTCTTTAATGACATAAAGTAAATTATGTAAGTACGTAATAGGTGCATGTTATTTTTCTGTATTCCTGTTTGTCGTATTTAATAATTATATGCATGTATTTTGTGCTGCCTCTACTGTGATAATAATAAAATAAAATTCGAATTTTTCGGATAGGTGAAACTAAAATACACACATTTATTTCAATCCTAGAAAACATGTATGCGAGTAAGTTAAATTTTCAATTTATTTCATAACTTTTACAGAAATACTCTAGAAATATAATTCCATTTACTTAGTTTGACGTCAAAAGGGTAGCGAATAATATGGAATGTAAACGTTTGACTTTTAAAACGTAGAAAAGAAAAATCATAAAGAACACACAGCTGTTGAATAATTTGGACGAAAAATGTATATTAATATAGAATTAAGAATTTCAGCGTTGTTTTTGAGTTGAAATTCTTCCTGGCTGCAATGAGTTTCCAACCTCATTAGTAAATTGGACATTTCCGACGAATCCCGTGTAGAATTTTCATAAATATAAATTACTTCATCAACCGCCACCCCAATCCCCGGAGCTAAAGAGAGAGAAAGAGAAAGTTACTAAGAGCGAGAGAGCCGAAGAAATAAACAGGGAAAGACAGATCTTCGTTATCAATGCAAATAAAATTAGACACCAAACACATATCAATTTTACCCTTATCCGGCGCCATACGCTGGCTGAATATAAAAATGACGATAAAATTGTAGGTACTTTCCAAATATGCCTACCTATAAATGTGTCTAAAACGTGACCCACTACATCTTGTTACCGTTTGTGGGAGTAAAGAAAGAAATAGCCGGACTACTCAAGGACCACTCTAAAACAAAGAGCCACTAAGAAATCAACTTATTTTACAAAGCAAAAGTCGCACTAAACTTTGCTAAAAGTTTTCTTATAGTTAGGAAAGGCGTGAGTGGTTGAATAATTGTCTTGCCTACTAAATTCTGGCAACATTTTTTCACATATTTACATCGTAGACACAATTTTCGTATTATACTGGCATCATTTTTACACATATTTACATCGTAGACACAATTTTCGTATTATTCTGGCAACATTTTTACATCGTTGGCACAATTTTCGTTTCTTTTTTCACGTGCGATATTTTGTAAATTAATTTTCTGTCTCCAAAACATTATTTCGTATTCTATGAAAATATGTACATATTCCTATTATTTGTCATAGATAGATTTTAAATATGTTCAATCAAATCGGACTCACACTGAAAGCTCACCGTCACTTGACGGTGAGCTTTCAGTGTGAGTAGACGTGTGTCGCGCGCGTGCTTTTCGTTAAGTCCTTGAAATTGCCTGGTGATATTCAGGCGAAACGTCGGAAGACAAATGGTCTTAGGCAAGACCTACTGACACGGGAAAACCGAGATAAAAATATTATAACATATATATATATATATCTAAAGTAATAAAGCAATCAACATGTTAGTGTTTGTGTGTGTGTATGTGTGTGTTTGTCTCACGCCTTCTGAAAAACCAAGAGCATCTAAAAATCTAATTTATGTGCGAACGTGTACCTGTATACCTGATGCAGTGTCACGCTAAAAATAATGCGATAAAAATGCTGAATTTTAAAAATATTTCAATAATTATTTTTTTCATACAAAATTTTCCAAGTCGTATCTGTCAAAAAAGTGTACATTTTGCACGCAAATATCTGTTAGTTTAAAAGTTAGAAGTACGTATTTACACGAAAAAAATATATTTTCAAGTATAACTTAGCGTTTGAGTGAAAAACATGGTGAATATTTTGTATAATTATAATGTTTAACTTATTTTTAATGTAAGCGTTTTGTACATGAACGCCGCCATTTTAATATCTTTTCATACAATATTTCATTTTCCTACCGAATGAATATGTTCTTGAAAATAATAAACCTTTGAATTAAATGTAATTATGAAATAATAAAATGAAACACAAGACATTACAGCAAGTTTTAAGACATATATTGTAAAAATGTGTTTATTATTAGTAAAGATATAGGCATAATAAAATTGCATAATTTGTAAATAATATTTGATTTTTCTGACAATTTTCATTTTTATGGCATCGAACAAACCAATGTATGTAGGTACCTACATATTCAAAAAATGTCTCAAACCATTTGATATTTTTTACGTATTGGAATGGTTACTATGGTAACGGAAAGATTCTGATATTCAAATAAAATTTGTTATGAATCGAATTTATTTAGAACATTGTTGTAGGTAGGTACCTACCTATTATTATTTACTTACAAATCAACAATATACTGATTTCCTATCGGAAAATTATTTTATTTATTTATTTATGAATGTATGAATGTATGCAAGCGATGTGCTCCTAAACCGTATGTCCGATTACAATGAAACTTTGGCGAATTGTCGAGCGTGTGCCCGAGGTGGTTTCTGGATTTAAACTTTTTTCTTATTCTTCTTCTTCTTCGTGTATTTGGTCATTTTACCAATGAAAGCGGAATATCCTGGGAAAAGAAGGTCCGACTGTCCCTCCATCTCTTCGCAGGTCTTCCAGGACGGTTTCTGGATTTAAACTTTTTTCTTCTTCTTCTTCATCGTGTATTTGGTCATTTTACCTATAAAGGTGGAGTATCCTGGGAAAAGAAGACGGTGCTTACATCTCTTCGCGGTTCTTCCAGGATGGTTTCTGGATTTAAACTTTTCTTACCCGAATGAAGGGACGGGATGTAATTGAAGGGAAGGCAGGCACTAAAGGGCCTGAAGGGACGAGAGGTATTAAAGGGCCTGAAGGGACGGGAGGTACTGAAGGGCCTGATTGGAAGGGACGTGATGAGGGATTGAAGGGACGGGATGTACTGAAGGGCCTGATGGGACGGGAGGTACTGAAGGGTCTGAAGCGACGGCTCCTGGAGTCTAATTATTTTTCTTCTTAATTTTATGTAGACCTTTAAGGACAGTTTTAATACAAACTATTTCCTATAGATTAATCTTCTTCTTCTTTTATGAAGACCTTTTGCTCAGTTTTTATACAATCTATTTCCAATAGTCTAATTCTTCTATTTTATGTATTTTTTCTTATTTTATGTAGACCATTGGGATTTTTTAAACAAACTATTTCTTATAGTCTTATACTTATTCTTCTCTTTTTTATTTAGACTTTTGGGTTAGTTTTAAGTCTAATAGTCTATTGTGCAGAAATATTATTAACGATATGCACACTTGATGAAAATACATATGTAAAAACGAATGGGATGTGGGATGTGAAGATGTAACCTGCACTAGAATCTTTTCAATACTTTTGTTTAATCAAATTTAAACCATTTATATCATCCTATTTTAAATAATTTTTAACACCTACATAATATATTTGATTTCGTTGACAATATTTAAAGAAAGGGAGCTGTGGCCATTACTGAATTCTTCACAACGTTTATATTCAAATTATTTACCATAGTTTAAGTCTTCTTCTTCTTCGTTAATGTAGACTTTTGTGTCAATTTTAAGTTCATCAGTCTAATTGTGCAAAAATATAATGCACACTTGATGAAAAAATATAAAACGAATGGGATGTGACCAACACTGGATCTTTTCAGTACATTTGTTTAATCAAATTTTAACCACATCCCAACATCCAAAATTACTAAATATTCAATAGGTAAGTACATATTACAATTTGTTTTCGATGATAATATTTAAAAATGGGGGTTGTGGCCAAACCAATCTCTTTACAATGTTGATAAACAGTCATATTTAAAACCATTTCGAATAGTGAAGAAATTGTATATTATACTTCATTCACACTTTATAGCAATATATAAAAAATAATGGGTTGTGGCCATCACTTGAACATTTTACAATCAAATTCAATCATATTTCAAACCACTTTTCATAGTCCGATTTTGCAAAATAATTGGGTGACAATATTATAAAAACGATTGCTTTTTCCTTCACAATTTTACATTCTTGGCCAACGGCGGGACATAAAAGCTAGTATATATATATATATATATATATATATATATATATATATATATATATATATATATATATATATATATATATATATATATATATATATATATATATATATATATATATATATATATATATATATATATATATATATATATATATATATATATATATATATATATATATATATATATATATATATATATATATATATATATATATATATATATATATATATATATATATATATATATATATATATATATATATATATATATATATATATATATATATATATATATATATATATATATATATATATATATATATATATATATATATATATATATATATATATATATATATATACTGTACACCTTTGGTTTCCTTATGGAGATTTTCATAAAATTATGTTTAACTTATTCCTATACTTTTCGATCGCATGTCCTTCTTAGCATCAAATTTATGATGTACAATCTAACAGTTCATTAAAAGGTAATAAAAAATAGAATTTAATCAATACATGTTTCTTATTTATCTGTTCGTTTTAAATTATTTGTTTGAACATTTATATATTTTTAACAGATCTCAATAGAGACGAAGTTGGAATATTTATTGTAGGAGTACCGGGAAATCAAGGCACCTACAGGGCTTACGACCTGTCATCGGCTGGTTTACGTGATCATTTTATATATTTATTAATTTTTTTTTTTTTGAAAAATTATTAATCAATTTAATGAATTTAATTGTATTTTTTTAATTAATTTATAAAGTTATTTATTTATTTATTTATTAATTAATTTATTTATTTATTTATATATTTATTTATTTATTTATTTATTTGTTTATTTGTTTATTTATTTATTTATTCTTTTATTTATTTATTCTTTTATTTATTTATTTATTTATTTAAAAATTTATTTATTTATTTATTTTTTTTTTTTTTTTTATTTATTTATTTATTTATTTTATTTATTTAGTAATTTATGTATTGATCACTTTTAGGGTGCTGAATTAACAATCTAGTGAACCTGGGGTCGAATCCTGCATCGATCTATTTCATTCTCTTAATATCTTAAAGCGTTTTCTTACATAATAAACAATTTCCTATAACACTTCATTTCCTATTCACTTTTTTGAATAGTTGAATAAATTAAAAATACATATTTTTGAACTACATTTCGCAAAAATTTCGCTAATGGCACGTTCTTTGAATACCTACCTCCTTTAAAGCTCAGAATTAAGAGTCGATTGAATATTTTTGAAATATTTGTACATTATTTTTTTTCAAATTTTCAATGTTAAAAATTATCTGAAGGATTTAAAGCAGCAATTCTAAGAAGGGTATTTTAGCTTTTTTATATAACTTTAATACCTCCTTTCGTGGAATCATATTTTATAGTATAGGTAAATGAGTACATTCATCAATAACTTTTACGACTAAACGTTGATGAACCAGACTTATGAGTCACTGATTCTAGTTTAAATAACATTAAAATTTCAAATAAACTTTACATAATCAACCAGAATTATAAAAAAAAATATTATTTTTAAGTTTTACTTAAATTTTTCGCAAACGCGACTCCCATTCACCGGTATCGCTCTATACTGAGCATCGTCAAAATGGGGAACAATAGTGATGAAGACCATCTATATATAGAAAAATTTAAATAGAACTTAAAATTAAATATATTTTTTATCATAATTCTAGTTGATTATGAAGTTTTATCATGAAGTGACAGTTTCAAACATTGAAAAAAAAAACTTTTCAGAATATAATGAATTTTGATAAGTCGTACAAAAAAAACGTTTTATGCATTTAATTTATCCAACTGCCAATTTTTTCAAGAGAATTTTATTCTTTTAACATATCGATAAAAAATTATCAAGCCAAGGTACGCGAGATTTGTGTGCATGGTATATATTTTTCACGGTTTTTCCAAGGCTGCTGTAGTGGCTGGATGCCTGAGAAGTGCTGTGTGGAGAAATAGGGATATGCTGAGGGAGAGTAAAGTCAGAATCTACAAGACTTGCATAAAACCAATCATGGCATATGCCATATAGACAAGAGCTGACACCACCCGCACAAAAAGTCTCCTTAGAACCACGGAGATGAAGACTCTACGGCCCATCGCAGGAGTATCCCTCCGAGATCAAATAAAGAGCTCCGAAATAAGGAAAATTTGTGATGTTGAGGACGTGGTGCGATGGGGTAGAACGAGAAGACGTTTCTGGAGAGATCACGTGGGGAGAGAAAGCTCAGACCGAGTAGTGAGGATATCAGCTAATGAACATCCTACAGGTAGCAGGCCTCCAGGAAGACCGCTCAAACGATTGAGAGACAGCTGGACGTCCTCCTCCCAGGAGCAGGTGCCGAGAACTAAAGGACATAGTCCTAGCTGACGAAGAAGAAGAAGAGGTTTTTCCAATTTTGAAGTCAAAAAACACCAACTTAGGCTAAACAATAAAACAATAGGCTAATTTCACATATCTTGTGTATTACTGAAAATAATACATAATTTTTCTTCTTTTATGTAGACCTTTGGGTCTGTTTTAAGAGGTCTGCTCCTACAGCGAAGGGGACTTTCCAGCATATGAGGATGTCTGATACTGTTCATCGTGACTTTACCAGTCCCTCCTCAAAGAAAAGTCTCTCCTAGTAATTAATCGATTTTATGAATAAAGAAAAATGAAAAAATATTTGAAGAAAAAATTAAATCCGCGCTCCCGAAAAAAAATTCATTAAGTTTAACGTTGTTTGGTTTACAGAGTTGAAGTTGATAATGAAAATATCACGAATATTAAAACACAGTTTTAATCCACGAATGAGTTCCAATGAGCCTGAGTGATTTTGATGGTTACATCGTCAACCTGAGGCGTGTATTAAAACTAAATATAGTCCAACGAAATGGCCACTACCTAGTAGGTATGTACATAGTTTGAGGTAGGGGGTTAGTTTATTTCATATTTTTAAAGCATTATCTTTAACACCCGCAAAAACGCTACTATTTTAGCCACGTGTCAAAAACGTCACACTTACGTGGAAAGAATAACAATATACATAGAAAAAGACAACTAATGACATCATGATGAAGTAATAATTATTCGCTGTGTATGTACGTGAGGAGCGGCTTTTCGCGCGTAATACTTTTTTTTTCCTTTTTTTTAGAAAATATAACAATGAAAACATTTTATTACAACATTAGTGTTTATTCCAACTTATTTGTTTGTCAGCTTTAATCGATTTCTAATATTTTAATTAAAATTCTTGAAATGTGAAACTACCCAATTGGGTAAAGGTCAAATGAAGTCAAATTAAATTACTCGTGGTCTATGAATGTGGATTACAGCCGCTTGGTTTGAAATATAATAATAATTTTATTCGTCTGTCCTCCTTTTCATGTCGTCTCTTTCATCGTGTAAATGACATTTTCTCATATCTGCAACTTGAAAGGAACTCGACGAAAAGGATTTTATGCACGAATAAATTCACCTTTTTGAATAGTCTCTCTCTCACTCTACAAAAAAAAACTGTTTGTGACCATTTCCATTTTTCCTTTATATTAAACAATATTATTTGTTATCACCTCCAAACGTGCATGATGTGAGTATTGGAAGAGTCCCTTTTCTATGTTTGTAGTAGGTACACTCCTGACAAAATATAATTGAGAGGTAAATTTTATTTATTGTTAAACCAAGTCTTACCTCCTTTTGCTACTAGTGTTGTGGTATTGCTTGAAACATTTTTTCACACGACTAAAAAGAAACCAACTTGTATTGTATCCATATTTCTAGATAACATTATTTATTTGATATTAAAACTTTCTTAATCATGAATTTTCGACTCCTCTGAAGGATTTTTTTTATTATATTAACCCACCAACCCACCCTTAGAAGAGTGATTTCGCCAAACGAAAGAAAAAAGTAACATAATATTAGTGAGTGTTAAGACTCGAAGATTAATATAATAATAAGTTTAGTTTTTTGCAGAATAAACAGCGTTTAGATGTGCGACATGTTTACTTGTAGAGGGACTTTTAAGTTGGGATAGATGTCATATTCGTAGTGCATCGGACATTCAACGAACACTTGATCAAGTGTTTCCAAATCTGCCCCATATGCACATGAAGGGTTTTCTTTTATATTTATTTTGTACGAGTCAGTGGCAATAATTGATCAACGACCCAATCTGATCCTCGAGATATTAGAGATCACTCTTTTGACATTTTTTTTTATGAAACCAAGGGAAAGATGGAATGTTTAATTTGATATTATAGTAGTATGTTCCATTGGTTTCAGAAGATATTTTCCACAAGTCTTGCCATTTACTTTTGGCAATATCACAATGAGAATGAATTGTGTCTTGGATGGAAACGAAGACGTTAAAATAAGAGGCGTCAGAACTGGAAGCTTGTTTTGCTAATTCATCCGCAATCTCGTTCCCATTTATACCTATTTGGGACGGGATCCTTGCTAATATAATTTCAAAGTCTATTCTATTAGATTACATGTGAGAAATCTGATGGAGCATAGTAGTTCATTGTCAGAAGATTTAGAGAGATCGTTGGATAAAGATGGGATTAGGGAACTTAGACAATCTGAAAAAACAGTATTTTGGTTGTTTTGTGAAAAAGAATATGGTATTATTATTATTATTATAACAAATCGTTATATATCTCATTTTATATGCATTAAAATGACTGACTGTACGGTATCTACTTTTATAATAATTAAAAAATGCATTTTGTTGAATTTAAAAAATATATTTTGCGCTTTGATTCAATCGTTTCAGAGCGAAATATATAATATTTTGATAAATAAATGTGTATCTAGTACCATTAAAATAATTTCATGCCTTTTTATGCCGAGTGTTTAACTGCCTATATTTCCAAAGTTTTAAAACTATCGAAACAATCCAAAAGACCCCAACTAGATAATTTATTTTTCTATAAAAAATACAAACATTGTAGTGGTACATCTTAAATTTTTTTTACAATTTTTATAAAAATTGAATTCATACAATTTGTGTGGCAGTTGCCTTAACACAATATGTAAGAAGACTTAGTTTGATACTTAATCTCCAAACATACATACATACCTACTATCATGCTGTTTTCTTATTCCGGGTAAGAAAAAAGGACTGACCTCCATACTGTCCTATCTTGACATACATACCTACATGACATGTGTTGTATAGAAAACTAAATATCTTAAAATATTCAATAATTTAGATTTATGGGTTTATAGTTTGGTACTTATTCTTCAACTATACATACTATCGCTATCGATAGTTGGATCTCATGTGTTACATGCAACTAGTAATACATTATAATTATTAATTGATTTAGCAAAAAAATATTACTTCGAATAAATTTCAATTTAAAATATAATATCGTTGTCATTTTTATTCAATCAAAATGACAACGATACTTGCGTCTTTTCTTTGAAAATTAAATTAACGAAATTATCACAAAGGAATAAACAAATTAAATTAGAATGCAATGCAAGGGTGCAAAACATTAAAATTAATCTACAAAGCCAACAAAATGGGTATTATAATACGTATAAGGTACGAACGAAAATGAAGTAAATAAAGAAATTTAACAAAAGAAAGGGAAAAAAAAGTTGAATACATTGGGAGATAATTAAATTCAAAGGCAGTTAGAATTGTGAAAGGATGCTTAAAAGAACATAAATAACGATTAAGGACGCTTTTTATATTAAATAATCTTTGATTTTTATGGAACACCTAAACAATAATCTACATATACAATACTTTTCCAAATCGCCTTCAGGTAAAAAATATAAATAAGTTTTTTTAATTTTGTCAATACTGACGGTGTTGAATATGTAGAATTCCATAATAATGGAATGAAGCAGTCGTCCTGGATTCAGGAAAAAATATATATGTAGACCAAATCATTTGTTTGATTTAAAATACCCATTATTATAGAATAAATAAGGTAAAGGTATAAGCAAAGCTAAAATGGAATAATTAAAACTGCTTGAATCGTAAAAAATCTAAATTCTCGGAAACACAATCTCCCAGCAATACCTACCTAATTACTTTGACAAAACCGGTATTTAAATCATTTAATTTATGTTTGTACTTACAGATAAATTATATTCTAGAATTGTTATTCTGTCAAAATAGGGAGTTATTGTTCTGCGATAGATTGTATCAAGAGGTTAATTTATGCAAAATAAGATTAAATAATGAACACATTTCTTGTTATTTAGTACCTTATATTTCTACATGAAACAATGAATCTTACGTTTTGAAAAGACGTTTACTACTGTTAAGGATAATTGACCATACAAAACAAAATATATTGCAGATTTTTTTTGTTTAGTACAACGTTTTTGATGAAATATATCATTACATACATAATATTTCGGTATTGTCATTGGAGGCACATTGAATTTGATCAAAATAGTGAAAGACTTTTCTTATTCATAACAATCATAGCTTCCAACAAATTTATTTAAATTTCGAATGGAAAGGTGAAATAATGTCAGGATGGTCGGTCGAAAGTCAAGGTGTTCCTACATACAATTTTTTCTTCGTCTCTGTTAAGAATCCATACGCCTGAGTGCATTGAGATAAGTTTTATTTTATCATAATTAAAATATTTTTAAAATAATTAGACATAAAACTTTTCAAAGGTATTTATTATACTAAAACCAATAATATAATAAAATATTAAATACATTACTAGTCTTTAAATTCGGTAAACAAAAAATAAGTCACTTGCCTCACTTAATTCTAAACGCACTTTATTTGCACGCAAGATATATATATATATATATATATATATATATATATATATATATATATATATATATATATATATATATATATATATATATATATATATATATATATATATATATATATATATATATATATATATATATATATATATATATATATATATATATATATATATATATATATATATATATATATATATATATATATATATATATATATATATATATATATATATATATATATATATATATATATATATATATATATATATATATATATATATATATATATATATATATATATATATATATATGTTATTATTAAGTATTTTGGGGATAACCCGCGTCAAATTATGATTCCCGAGAGAATCAGTCGTCTGCCGACGTTTCGTCTGAATCACATCAGACATTTTCTAAAGGCGCCTTGTTAATAAATTTTCGTCTCGAGGAGATAGAAAACAACGCAATGGAGATAGAAAACAACGGTGAAATACCTTTTCTTGATGTCTCGTAATCAAAAAAGACGATGGCACTCTCGGCCACACTGTGTACAGAAAATCAACACATACCAACAGATATCTCCACGCATCGTCGAACCATCATCCAGCACAAATCGCCTCTGTAGCAAACACCTTGGTAACACGATCATTAAGGATAGCCGACTCCGAAAACATTCAAAACGAATTAGAGTATCTTAAAAACGCGCTACGAAATAACGGTTTTTCTAATTTTACGATAAATAATGCAGTAAAAAATCAAACTAATAAAAATTTTAATAAAAAAGATACGTCAACTAAAGTAAAGCCACTCTCCATTGCATTTTTGCCTTACATAAAAGGCACTACAGACAAAATCAGTCACCTACTTTATAAACATAATATTCGCACCATTTTTAGAACAGACAACAAAATTTCATCCTTTTTAAAAAGTCCGAAAGATAAAATACCATTAGAGTCACACGGTATTTACGAAATCCCATGCGGTGATTGCTCAAAAACTTACATAGGCAGGACAAATCGCAGAATCTCGGCGCGCGTCTCTGAACATCGCGTAGATGTTAAAAACCGGAAACTAACTTCATCTCTTGTAAATCACTCATTGACCGAAAATCACTCCATAGACTTTGAAAATTCAAAAGTAGTCGCGAATATCAACAATGAAACATTTAGAATTTACAGGGAAGCAATCGAAATATATAAAAGAAGCAACAGTATAATGAATAACAGGGACGATAGCATTCGAATCCCGACCGCATGGACAAGTGTACTTGAAAACAACATTTTTAAAAACCATAGTAATCAAACTACCGATATTTCAAACAATAGTCACATTAAAAACATTAGTAAAATTCATAGTAAGCCGAAAACTGATAATCCACCTGTAAACAATATACCGTTAAGTAGTCACTAGAAGCCAAACAAAACGCAATAATGACGTCATTGGGGAAACCCACCCCTCCACTAACACTTGACGCGGCTTCCTTTCAAACTTTCACTTGGTAGTAAGCTTTCGACTCGAACGGACGTGCGTGCACTATCCCTCGAGACGAAAATTTATTAACAAGGCGCCTTTAGAAAATGTCTGATGTGATTCAGACGAAACGTCGGCAGACGACTGATTCTCTCGGGAATCATAATTTGACGCGGGTTATCCCCAAAATACTTAATAATAACATATTTTGTACTCGCGAAAACCTTAGATTTAACATATATATATATATATATATATATATATATATATATATATATATATATATATATATATATGTTATCCAACTGTCGATTTGTTCAGGAGAACTTTGTTCTCTTAACATATCGACAATGTATCAAGCCAGAATACGCGAGAATTGTATGGAGAGGTCTACTTTTTTCATGGATTTTCCAACTTTGAAGTCAAAAAACACCAACTTAGAGGCTTCGCAGCATATATGTTCCATACACGGATTTACTCAGAATTCGGAGTAGAACATTTCGTGTGTCTGTGTGTGTGTGTGTCTGTGTGTGTGTCTGTGTGTCTGTGTGTCTGTGTGTGTGTCTGTGTGTCTGTGTGTGTGTGTGTGTCTGTGTGTCCGTCCCCCCCTTATAACTTTTGATCCGCTCAATTTACAGAGCCTAAAATTTCAGAATATATAAACAGTTACAGGCCTACAAAACTTTTATACTCGGAATTTTGAATTTTTGTTTCAGTCAGGGGTTATCAACTTTTGAATTTTTATTTTATTTTTCCATATATCTCAGAAACCATAAACGGTAGAACGCTGAAAATTGGTACAAACATAGACAAATACAAAATCTCAAATTAGTTTTTTCAAAAAAATTCCAGGGTTTCTCAAACATTTTTTATTAAGAAAAATATTTTTTTTATGATAAATTTATGAGTTTAACTGCCTATATTTCCAAAACTTTTACAATTATCGAAAAAAGCCGAAACACCCCAACTAGATAATTTAATTTTCTATAAAAAATATTAACATTGTAGAAGAAGATCTCAATTTTTTTTTAACAATTTTTTTAAAAATTGAAATTAGTGACGACATCGCTTCATACATTTTGTATGGCAGTCGCCTATACACAATATGTAAGAAGACTTAATAGTTTGTTACTTCATCTCCAAACATACATACATACCATCATGCAATTTGCATATTCTGGGTAGGAAAAAGGATCTTCTTCCATACTATCCTATCTTGACATACATACCTACATATGTTGTATAGAAAACAAAATATCTGAAAATATTCAATAATTTGTATCTATGGGTTTATAGTTTGGTACATATTCTTCAACTATACATACTATCGCTATCGACAGTTGGATCTCATGTGTTACATGCAACTAGTATTTGATGTTTTCACGGGTGAAATATGTTATAATATGTTATAAATACGAGTCACTTGACGGTGAGCTTTCAGTGTGAGTAGACGTGTGTCGCGCGCGTGCTTTTCGTTAAGTCCTTGAAAATGCCTGGTGATATTCAGGCGAAACGTCGGAAGACAAATGGTCTTAGTCAAGACCTACTGACACGGGAAAACCGAGATAAAAATATTATAACATATATATATATATATATATATATATATATATATATATATATATATATATATATATATATATATATATATATATATATATATATATATATATATATATATATATATATATATATATATATATATATATATATATATATATATATATATATATATATATATATATATATATATATATATATATATATATATATATATATATATATATATATATATATATATATATATATATATATATATATATATATATATATATATATATATATATATATATATATATATATATATATATATATATATATATATATATATATATATATATATATATATATATATATATATATATATATATATCTTGGTGATGTTGTAAGAATTCCATAACGGTACCATTTTTTTGTAGAGCGTTTTGTTCTCATATTACGTGTCTATACATAAAATGTCATTTACTAAAATGAATAAATAAGTATTTACTTGAACCATTATAATGCCCTTTGTTATATATTCATATATTTGATTTAGAAATGAATAAACATTTTAATACTATCATTAAATATCATTATTCTTTGGAAATTCTTAGTAAAATTACGTAAAATTGTTAAGTTGATACGTTAAACTTACGAAAGTGTTTTATTTCAGGATTGATCAGTGTAAAAGTTTGAAACTTTTAAAGATATTTCAATGACTTCACCATCTTCCATGTCCATCCATGTACTTTGAGTGTCGTTAAACGTCAGAGAATGTTATTTATTAGCGTGAAGCTAAACCACTATAAGACAATTTCTATATGTCCCGATTTTTCTATGGTTCTGTCCAATACGGATTGTGATGTGAGCTGTGAACGTGATTAGGGTAAAAGAACAGTGAAGCAATAAATTTTCTCGTCGGAAAATTAAATCTCCATTATCAGGAACACATGCACACCCAGGAGAGACTAGGAACTTTTATAAATGAAATAATGAACATTGATAAATATGGATAATGGTGTATATTTAGTCATGAGATAAACCTCATCAAAATATTATACTCAGTCATTTGTACCTACAACCATATCATTTAAAATAATTTAAATAACTTAAAACAATAGAGGTTGTTTTATTGTAACTGATATGAGTTTCGAAATGCAGCTATACGCTTATATTAATGCCTTTAAAATGTAAATATTTCGCACATTAAAATACTCTAGCGAATCATCAGGGTTATTATTATACACGGACGAAAATCGTTTGCGAATTGCAATGAAATTGTCAATTCCTGTAGAAGCGGAACAAATAATGTCATCCTTGATGCAACAGCGCTGAGCGGCGAGTCTACCATGGATAGCGCGGGTAGCAGCCAGGGGTCCAGCCGACAAAGTTCATTCGACAAGAGCAGCAGGCAGAATTCGGTCGACAAGAGTAGCCGGCAGAATTCGGTCGACAAGAGCAGTCGGCAGAATTCGGTCGACAAGGGCAGCGGCCGAAATTCCATAGACAAGGGGAGCCGGCAAAACTCAATCGACAGTGAGGCGGGTGGAGTGATGGTTTCGTCTCTGCGCGGTAAGGACATCGTCCACAAATGCCACAGCGACCCTGGCGGCGGTAGAGCGGGTGCGGGAGCTGGTACGGGTCTACCGAGACCCTCGAGATATCGGACTGCAGGAGGCAGCACCAGAAGATGTGTCCTCACTCTCGACGGATATTCATATGTCATTGGTGAGAATCTTTATTTTCTATTACATATTTTTCTCTATTCGGATCGTTTACATATTGCTATTTATGAAAATATATCACAAAAACGCACGTTTATAGCTTTATGTTCTTCTCGTTTCGAATACATTGTGATTCATTCTTTAATATTTTTAACCATATGGTTTCTTTGTCATCCATCGAATAATTAAAAAAATGGTTAAAAATTTAAAAAAAACTAAACCCTCGGGGATTATTTTTGTACTCAGATTGATATTAGATATACATTATACATATGTGCTTGTTCAAGATTTTTCTTCGAAAAACTCGAGATAATCACCATTGGTGAGAATCTTTATATGCCATTATGTATTGGCTTCCTGTACTTCCATATTTTCGTTTTTCAATTCCTCGATTAACCTAATAAAATGCGATTAACCTAGTAAAATAGTCTTGAAGATGCCCTAACAAGGCGAAATAGCTATCGACGAATTAAAAAAATATACGTAGAATTTAAAACATTTTGTTTTATTTTTAATATAATCTAATAAAATGCATTTGAAATAAGATTCCATAGACGATATACTAACAAAACAATTTCCGTATAATAGTTATTCCTTCATTAATTATTTTGTAGAAATCACTTTAATTCCCGATATTACAGTAGCATGATTAAACTATAATCAACGATGTAATCGTGTTATTTTGATATCATTCCTAGATTTCTTTGGAAATATAAGTCTTGATGAAGGCAGCAAATAAAATCCCCTCTGGTCTCCGTCTCCCACAAATGAAATCCCTTATGGTCGCCTTCTACCCAGAAGACCGCCCATGAGATGGAAGGATAGTTGACTTCGTCATCCCAGGAGGCATAGTTTCATAGTTGAATAACAGACCAACTATAGGTCTACTAAACTTAGAAGAAGATGAAGGCGGATTGATTAAATGTAGCTACCATTCTCAGTCATGAGGCCAAGCAGGAAGAAGAAAATTGTTAATACCTATAATTATTGTAAATTCCATAAAGCTTACTCACGCTTACGAATTCGATGTAGTTTTCTGACAGGAAAGCTTTGTGAGTTTGTCCATTGGAGAGATTGATATACATAAATAAGTGGCTCCTTTGCAAACATAATGTTTTGATGGAGAACGAATCAGATACAAATTGTATACAATAACAACAGGGTGTGCGGAAGTATTATGAAGATTATTATTATCTCCCAAACAATAATACCTATGTAGGTGCTCATATTATATTATACAACCGCACGATTCTCTCAATATGTATTATTCAAGGGGTTCATACTCTCAACTTTATTTCAAATATTCACAAGTGAGATAGAGGCGATGCATCTTTGTGTTTCTAAAGTTTGGTTTGCCAGAATTAGGTTAATACCTTTATCATTTTTTAATTTATGAACAGGTACTTTATTAATTCAGATCCATGAACGAATTGTTTGGATACAAAAAATTATTATGAATATCTTAAATCAGTAACCAAACCATACACGTTTTCAAAGATACAAAACAAAACACTTAATTGAACGCAGATTAATACTAGTTATACGTTTGTATAAATTAATATAATTTCTCCGTAATTCTAAAGTGTTTTCGAGCATATTGACTTGGAACCCTGTTACAAATATGAAGCTGTTATTTGGTTACTGGGATATTAACACTTTTACCGCAATAATATATTCTACACACGTTCAGTTTAGTTAAAATAGTTTGTAGTTGTACTCAATTTTAACAATGATCAATACTTTTTTTTTTAAATTGTCAATATTGTCAATCTGACAGTCGAAAATAAACCGATTTCAATCCAAATAAGCAATTAAGGCCTAAAATTAAATATATTTTAGAGCAACTTGAAATTAATAAAAATTGACATAAAAACATAATTAATGAACAAATAAATATGTATAACTCACCTCTTTTAAACATGTTTAGAACCTATAATAATATTACATCCTCAGAATAAGTTTGCCATAAAATACAATGTATATAATAAATTTAATATACTTACCTATGCCGTACACCAGCTTACATACCTATAATAATTATTGATGTTATAGTGTGAATGGTTCTATTAAATTAAATAACATTCCTACAGATATTTGCTGGGATCAAAACTCTGAAGAAGAGAAAAAATGCTCTCAAATAAGAATATTTAATTCATTTTAATTGAAAAAATAAATGCCATTAATTTCATCACTTGCATAGGACGTAAATAAGTGTTAAACTAAAAAAATAAAACGAGGAGAAAAAAAATACCATTCATCTTCTATTCTATCGATTTAAAGGATCTTTCTGTACCACTGTGTTTGTCTCCTGGGAAGTAGACTGCCTGATGTCTCGTCATCTTTTCAGGGGTCTGCCTGGGTGTCTTCTGCCATCCGATCTTCCATGAAGCGCGATACGTGGAAGTGTACTTTCTTGCATTATATTCTATTTACATGCTCTTTCCAACATCGTCTTCGCAGTCTTCCCTATAAAATAAAAAACCACAAAACATATTAATATATTCAAAAAATTACGACGGCGCTTATCAAGTCTTAAATAACCTACGGAAAAAAATGGGATATAGTTTTTTTTTTCATATTTTTGTATTTTTGGTTAATATTAAATTATTGTTTTGAATGTATTTTATGTTTTATATTTATGTAGGTATAGGAATAAAATAGCCAACACAACACAGGCTTTTCTACATAGTTTTCTGGTGATTAAAACACAATTCCGACATTGATTTCTACATAATTATAATATGATATGTCTTCAAAATATATTAAATAATAAGTATGTATGTACATTTAGAGATTGTCAACCTTTCATAATGAACCAAGGCGTAAACTAACATAATGTGGATAGTTCACTGTTGCCATAACCCGCTCGTTATGTATGTAAATTAAATAAAAAAAAAATTGTCAAACGTAATGTGGAATAAATGTTTTTACACGAATCGTTTGTTATTGGCTACTTGGGATAAGAGAGAATACACTTTCTGCGAAGATCTACTTTATTTTGTGCTATTTTCTCATCCCTTATAGCAAATTCAAACATTCATATTATGTAGTATCCACATGAGTGTATACAGAACCACAGGTTTTCTTATTTTATCCAAGTTGTATATAAAGTGCACTTCAAGGATGTAATACTGCCGTTTCCCTCTATTTGTTCTAGAACATTTCAATGTTATCCAAATATCCTCAACAAATTGAATTGTATCTTCTACACAAGACATTTATTATTCCTGGATACATTGTACTTTTGTGAATCTGTTTCTTCATACAAAATATATTTCAGACTTTCTGTTTAGACCATTATTGATAATCCAAAGTTGTTGGATAAATCAAACATATGTCATGCAATGGTATTAAAGGTATGCTATGTCAATCCAATCAAATAGAAAAATGCTTTTAACATGAATATTTTATTTTATTCAGTTTCATGGAAAAATTAAGATATGTATGTATTCACAAAATTATTTTAAATTACTTCAAACTGAAAAGATAAAATGAAAGTTAAGATATCTATTTTCTGATAACATATTTACTGTTTTCAGTAAATTATTATACGACATCGAAAGTTATAGAGTATCCTTTTATAAGGTATCATCCAGATACCTACAATGTAATACAAATAAAGACACAGCAAGTTTCTTGAACCTAGATACAAACGTAAACAACTTCACTAGGCTAATAATTTGTTCTGAAGCAGTTTATGATTCTATATATTTCATTTACTTTAGGCCAGGGGATCGCCACCAATTCGAGGTAGGAAAAAAGGACTAAACTCTATCCTGATATACATGTTTTGTATAGGAAAACAAAATTATTTTAATATAATATTCAGTAATTTGAATTTAAGGTTTTATAGTTTAGAACTTTTATTTATTTTTATTTATACCTAACATAAGTGGATTTTTACGTATTCTAAAGTGCACTTTACACGGACACTATTTTCAACGCGGCCCGGTTACCAACGCTTAAAACAGCATCCAAATACAGGTTACTCCAAACAATGCTTTACACGCAACGCTTAAAACAGCATCCAAAATAGAGGTTACTCCGAACATCGCGTTACAGTACTTTACACAGTTTACACAATTATATGTGCAAATGTTTGTTATAATATAAATAAATGTATGTCGAAAAATTATATAATAAATGTTTAAAATAATATCACACGAGCATATTTTACATCAGCAACAATAATTATTGCTATTCCTACAAGAATTAAAATTTTAAGCTTAGTTGCTACTCTATACAGATCTAAAATTTTAAATATATATCGAAAGTTTAGATACTTTCCAAATAAACAAAATACATCGCGAGCGAATGTCACACGTAAAAGTCAACGCAAACGGCAGCCATGTTGACTCGTCGGTATCGACGACAGCGAATACTTTTACAGATTTCTGTTTTACCAAAAAGGATGAAATGATACAGAGTACCTATTATACTTGTTTGTAATTCGATTTTTAATTTATTTTATGATTTGTCTTTGTCAACATCTTGTCGTTAATCTCATGGTATTTTTAATAAGAACCAAAACCTTTCATTAAGGATATCGTATAATTTTCGAAACATTACAAATGACTAATATATCCAACGTTGCGTGAAGGAAAATCTCGGTCGAATTAATTATTCATTGCTCAATTTTAGTGGCAAAGAGAATATAACCTTACGGATATTTTATTGGTATTTGATGAATAGCGTTATAAGCAGATGTTTCCATTTGTACTTGTTAATATTCAATTATAAGTAAGAATTTTTCACTACGCAGTATCGTCAAATTACCTCTTCACAGTGAAGTATTTTTACTTAACACAACCCCAAGGGGATATAGTGGGGAGTTGTGAATCCCCATTTTTTAATTATATTTTTTACTAGCTTTTATGTCCCGCCGTTGGCCAAGAATGTAAATTAGTGAAGGAATAAGCAATCGTTTATATACCTACATAATATTGTCACACATAATTTTTTTTAACCCTAGTATGAAAAGTAGTTTGAAATTTAATTGAGTTTAAGCGGTGTAAAATCTTAAAGTGATGGCCACAATCCATTTGCTTTTATATATAAGCACATACAATTTCTGCACGCATGGACTATGGGAAATGATTTTAAATATGACTAATTATAAAAAGACAACGTCGTAAAGAGTTTGGATTTGGCCACAACCCCTATTTTTATATATTGTCATCGAACGCAAATAATGTGTTTTAAATATTTAGTAATTTTGGATGATGGGAAATGGTTTAAAAATTGATTAAACAAAAGTACTGAAAATATTCTAGTGTTGGTCCCATCCCATTCGTTTTTATATTTTTCGTCAAGTGTGCATATAGTTTATTATAGTTTTGCACAATAAAACTGATAGACTTAAAACTGACACATAAGTCTACATTACAGAAGAAGAAGACTTAAGCTATGTTAAATAGTTTTTAATATGAATATAAACGTTGTGAAGATCCAGCAATGGCCACAACCCCGATTTTTTATAAATTGTCATCAAAATGAAATGTGTAGTTATTGAAAATTAAGCAATATATGATGATATAATAAATGGTGTAAATTTGATTGAACAAAAGTAATGAGAAGATTCTAGTGTTGGTCACATCCCATTCGTTTTTATGTATTTTCATCAAGTATGCATGTTGTTTATAATATTTCGTTACAATAGACTATTAGACATAAAACTAATCCAAAAGACTAAATAAAAAAAGAAGTAGAAGTATAAAACTATAACAAATAGTTTGTAATAAAAACTGACCCAATGGTCTACATAGAAGATGAAATAGAAGAATTACACATTAGGAAATGTATTATATAAAAAACTGACCAAAATGTCTTCATAAAAGAAGAAGAAGATGAATTGAACTATAGGAAATATTTTATATAAAATTCACCCAACATCTACATAAAATAAGAAAACGAAGAATTAGACTAAAGGATAGTTTGTTTAAAAATAGTTTGTTTAAAAACTAACCAAAAGGTCTACATAAAGGAAGAAGAAGACGAATAAGACTATAGGAAATAGTTTGTATAAAAACTCACCCAAGGTCTACATAAATTAAGAAAAAGAAAAATTAGACTATAGGAAATAGTTTATTTATGAACTGTCCCAAATGACTTCACAAAAGAAGAGGAAGAAGATTTAAACCCCAAGAAATAGTTTGTAGAAAAAATCACCCAAAGGTCTACATAGAAAAAAGAAGAATTTCACTATAGGAAATAGTTTGTAGGTATATTGAATGTGTATTGTAGTTAACCTAAAATAGTTTAATAATTTTCCTATACAAAATCAGTATATTCTTGGTTTTTAAGTAGTAAGTATTAGGTATGTAGGCACCTACCTACAATGATGTTCTAAATTAATTCGAATTCGATTTATAACAAATTTTATTTGAATATCAGAATGTGTCCGTTACCATAGTAACCATGTTCCAACATGTGAAAAATATCAAATGTTATGGAGACATTTTTTGAATATGTAGGTACCTACATTGGTTTGTTCGATGCCATAAAAATGAAAATTGTCAGAAAAATCAAATATTTTAAACAAATTATGCAATTTTATTACGCCTATATCTTTACTAATAATTAACAGACTTTTACAATATATGTCTTAAAACTTGCTGTAATGTCTTGTGTTTCATTTTATTATTTCATAATCACATTTATTTCAAAGGTATATTATTTTAAAGAACATATTCATTCGGTAGGAAAATTAAATATCGTATGAAAAGATATTAAAATGGCGGGGTTATATGTACATTTGTACAAAACGCTTACTTTAAAAATAAGTTAAACATTATAATTAGACAAAATATTCACCATGTTTTTCACTTAAAAGCTAAGTTATACTTGAAAATATATTTTTTTCGTGTAAATACGTACTTCTAACTTTTAAACTAACAGATATTTGCGTGCAAAATGTACACTTTTTTGACAGATATGATTTGGAAAATTTTGTATGAAAAAAAATATTATTGAAATATCTTTAAAATTCAGCATTTTAATCGCATTATTTTTAGCGTGACACTGCATCAGGTATACTGGTACACGTTCGCACATAAATTAGATTTTTAGATGCTCTTGGTTTTTCAAAAGGCGTGAGACAAACACACACACACACACACATACACACACACACACTAACATATTGATTGCTTTATTACTTTAGATTACAGATTATCTACTCTTATCATGCTGAGATTGTATTCTGATAACAATGTATCAATGTGTATGATGTGTAATATGTACGGCGTGTTTATTCTATTTTATCGTTTATAGACTAAAGTACTAGTTCGATTTTTTTCTTGTTTTGTACATTTGTGTATCTAATACTCACTTAGATCCCATTAGATTCTGAAGGATATCTAATCAGTGTTTATCTATTTTTTAACTGTCAAATTTTTCAAAGTGACCGCAATCTCAGGAATCTTTAAGATTGATATTTTTATTTATAACAAAATATTCAAATCAAAAATAATTCATTTCATGTAAATGCTGAAAATTTAGCATACAAATTTGAATACGTTGTGTAGTGACTTGGTAGTGAGGAGTATAACGTTGGCCAAAACCCACTCGTTTCTTTATATACTTATACAATATAGGTACGTGCAGCAATACTCCTTGCCAGTAATAGGGTAGGCAGAGCGAACCAAGTGCCATTACCTCTACCCTTGCTTGAGTGTTTTTTTTTTTCTTTAGAATATTTTAATGTTTGGTTTATATGTACATATCTACATACATTAATTTATATACGTAACTTTATGGTGACTACTTAGACAAAGCATAGATCGATGGCAGAGTGATAATTCCACTTTTAGTATCAACTGAACTTAGTTTCTTATTCAACATCAATTGACTTTTTTACACCTATAGCAAAAACATTCGTTTTTTAATGGAATCTCTTCATATATAGCTACCTATAAAGGCTCTTGTCCCAATGATATAATCATTAATAAAAATTTGTCTTTATATTCGGAGAGACTACATAGACACATTTTAAATTAGTTATGATTCCCTTCGTTAAAACCCTTAATTTTTTTTTTTGATATCACTACTTTTTAGATTGACGACTTTTTCATCAGAATTGATTGTCTTTGGTCAAATAATAAATACTTATACCTATCCATGAATAGTGTAATGAGATACTTAAATAAATTATTCATATTTTATGTAAGTTGAGAAATGTTACAACGTAACTCTGTTATGAGATATATTTAATTATTCGCCTTAAGATAATTATCATCTTATTGGATTAGCAACGAACGCTATGAGAGATATCCTTTTGTAGCTAAATTGTTATTTGATGTAAGTTTATTGTCAATTTCAAATTAACAAAGCTCTCAAAATTTCCAAACAATCTGAAGAAAAATTGATCAGAATTTATTTTCAATAAACTTTGTTTTATTGTGAGAACCTTCAAGCGACAGGTTTACTGCAAAATAATAAGCAATGGATGTTTTATTTAATTGGTAAATATTATGATCAAATCCTTATAATGTACTCAAAAATACTGATAAATATGTATTTAAACCAATCATCTATGCCGTCTTCCTCATTGCTGAGGGTCGTGACACGACCTTCTCGTCATCGTGATGTTGTGTATTGTAGTCATCAATTTTTTCTCGACACAGCGCCATCATCATTGCTCCAATCACCGATGTACCAAAGGCTACCCTAATCTGGCCCGTTCATTTTGTGGGTGATCTTCCTCATCCACTTCTACCTTCAACTTCACCAGCGACAACCAGCTTTTCGAGACTATTTTCATCGCGTCTGGCGATGTGTCTTAAATACTAAAAAACGCGCATGAGACATATGGCGGGATCACGTCACTACCTACAATATGGCAGAAAGTCATTGAACAAAATGTTCATATATACTTTAATTAAATGTAAATAAACTTGTCTTGAGTTTTCATATAAAATGCGAAGAAACTTTTTCCCTTTTATATTTTATGAAACAGTGAAGAAAAAATAATAAAGATTTTTTTTTCATCATTTTTGTATTACGGCTTTAGTTTTATGTATATATAAGTATTTTTTTGAGAATCATATTCACCAAATGGATTATTGTTTCATATATGTATTTTCATTTTGCCTACTCAGTCAATACGGTCGTCATATAAAAAGGAAAATACATATTGGAACTAAAACCAATCTGTTGGAAATAAAAAAAATATTTTATGGAGTTTAACAAAACAAAAAACAAAGGATTTAGTTTTTTAATCATTTTGAAATGACTTATTTTCATTCCTGTTACTGTAGTTATTACGATCCAATTTGTGTAGTTTCGTACAGTTCTTGTATTGTGATATTATTCATTTAGATTTAAGAACAATTGATTCATAAGGATCCAATGACACTGCTGCAGATTTCACAGTTGACCTGAAAAATGAAAGAAAATTAAATTTCAAATATAAATACTTTTTTTATGTCTTTGTGAGAATATACAGAATACTTTTACCCCCAAGGATATTTTTATGATTTTAATTAGTTGTCCTTATCTAACAATTCTTTTTCTCTTTCTCTCGTCTTCTTCCGCTTCCGTTATCTACCAATTGTGCCACTTCCGAAAATTTGGCTTCCGAAAATTCCTACTCAAATTTAGCTACTAAAATTCCATTATGATTAACTCCTTTCACTTCAGTAAACGTAAATCTAGTATAAGTGTCTAATACACTATATTTTCTGCATAAACTCTACTTTCGATACCTATATCTGGTCATCCATCATGTTAAAATACTCTGCATTGATTCAGATGTTTTGTTCCTTTTTTTAATCAGGCACGCCTTTTTCCACTCAAAGTTTTCAAAAATTTTACATTATTGATATTCTAAACGCACAATAATGATGAAACTCTATATAAAATTAGTAAATAATTGTTTTAATTAATTAAAATTAATTTTCTTTGCTATTTTAATTGTTGGCGCAGACTAGAATCGATTAATATCTGATCTTTTTGAATATCTGGAAACTTGTCATTTTAATTATTTGCCTGCAACCATTTTATATTAATTTTCCTTTGATTTTATAGCGTTCAGAATTAATTCATCCTATATGCATGCATCCTATATCACTTTTACGAATAAATACTAAAACGTCGACTTAAAAATAGCTTTTTAAAGATTTTTTTTTCAGCTTTACTGAGATGGAGTTCTTTCATTCATCCTATTAAGCACTGAGTAATTTTTTCCGCCCATATTCTTAATGACATAGGTATACTCGTATGACATGAAATATGTCAAGCTTATGAGAGCACCATTAACCAAAACTACAGGTAACGTGCGATATTAAGTACGTATCCGTTCCAAACCGAGAATTAAGTGGCACACAAGTTCGAATTCATTGCAAAAATATCTACGAAATTTATTATTGTCCATAAGAACTAATTTATAAAGTATGTTTCAAAAAGCATGGGTAAAACTTTTACACTATTTACGCAATATTTTCTTTTTTTTCGGTATTTTCAGATATTAGTTGCCCTACAAGTCATACATTTTTTTAGGTATTTTCTTTCTTATCTGATATCTATTGTAATAAAACATGATTTTTTACATAGACAAAAAGGCCACTGCAAAGTGTGTTTCAGAATATGATTGAATTTACATTGTTCTAATATTTTTTCTGGTTCACTCGAAAAGAATTAGGCCTCGCTCACATTGGATGCGTTTTCGTACGAATTTCGCTCGTGCGTAAACGTACGTAAATGCACGAACGATCCCGATACTTGATGTACTATGAGAGTGCTCACACTGGATGCGAGTTGGTCGTACGTGATCGTACGTAGTCGTAATGTGGTCGTACGTATACGCACGAATTGTTACGACGTCTGAGTTCGCTCATGGACATGCTCACATTGGATGCGTTTACGTACGAAATTCAGTCGTCCGAATACGTACGAAAACGTCGAAAACGCACGAATAATCCCGTTCCTTTGAGCACTATGAGAGTGCTCACACTGGGTGCGAGTTAGTCGTACGTTGACGTGCGTATAGTTCCGACATACGAATTCGATCCAAACTTGTTTGGATATTTTGCTACGTTCGTACTTTGATTACACATAAATGGATACAGAAAATTTTGTTAATTTGGTTTTTGGACACAAATGTTTATGAGATTTCTGATTACGTTATGCAATTTGATCCGAATTCAAATAACTAAATATTTTTTTATGACATGGTATTTTTATCTATGTAAACTGTTATTTCAAATTTCTCTTCATGTGTTGTTACCTGTTTTTTTATAATTTGCTTACCCCAAGGTTTCAAATAACATGTATGCGTGTGCTTGTCTGCTGTTTTGTGCTATGTGAAGAGAATATGTTATTATAAAATGTTATAAACAAGATAATTTTGTCTATATTACAATTGTCGGCCTTCGTGGCTCAGTTGGTTGGGTATCTGACTGCTGATCCAAAGGTCCCGGGTTCGATTCCCGGTGGAGGCACAGTTTTTAATTGTGTTTTCAGTCTGGATCTGTGAGACGACTAATATCGTAAGTCTCCAGAATGTGGCAACTTGTTATTGGGTGCGTGTTAAATAAATATTTGACATAGTATATGTTAATTGCCCGAGAAGAAATATTAAATAAATGAATAAATAAATAAGTAAATGGGAATAAAATTAGATGGGTCGATGGCAGAGCGGTTAGCTCGCTGGGCTAGTAATCCAGTGGTCGCGAGTTCGAATCCTACCTCAACCGATTTCGTTCACCTATAGCACAAGCATTTATTTGCTTATTTTAGGGAACGTAGGAAGATGTATATGTACTTGTTTAACAAGGACATATTCATTTTTATCTAAAAAAAAAAAAAAAATTGGCTAACCCACAGAGAGGCTGTGCCTTGTGTGATTTTTGTATGCACGGTAGCTTTGTTGTGATTGATATTATGTTTATGTGTATTGTTTGTTATCCGTGTACCAAATCTTAAATACATAAAATTGTATGACCAGCATCGTTCGTCGACGTACGATCAAATTCGTATCAAAAATCGGAGAAAGCCGTATCTAGTGCGCGCACTCGACCAGTATCGTACGTATACTTACGATGCGAATTCGTATCCAATGTGAGCGAGCCAGTGCGCGCACTCGATTCGTACGACCAGCATCGTACGTTTACGTACGACCAAATTCGTATCCAATGTGAGCGGGCCCTTAGGTTCTTAACATTCCTTAGTAGAAACCTCTTGTTTAATGAACGAAAAGAAGGAATGGATGAGAAGCATATTTTGTCAAACAGATTCTTTGACCATCTTAAAGAAATAAAACCCTCCTCGAAATTTCTTACTGAATATTATATTCTATTAGACTAAAAGCACACAGTCTTTTTCTCATTTAAATTTTTTTTTGCTGGAAAGGATTCTGGGCAGGTAAACGTACGAAAACCTCAAAAACAATAAAACATGTCTTTTTCATTTATACAAAAATAATGTTTTTACATATTTTTTAGTAAGTTAATATAACTGTCACATGAAAAATAAATAACTCCAGCAGATACTTAGGAGGTATAAATTAGTTTAAAAGTCATATACGTAACTATTACAATATGACATAATTAAAATCGACAGTATATTCATGTGACAAGAAATAACTTTAGATGGGTCGATGGCAGAGCGGTTAGCGCGCTGGGCTTGTAATCCGGTGATCGCGAGTTCGAATCCTGCCTCGACCGATTTCGTTCAACTATAGCACAAGCATTTATTTGCTTATTTTAGGGAACGTAGGAAGATGTATATGTACTTGTTTAACAAGGACATATTCATTTTTTAAGTAAAAAAAAAAACTACCTACTCAAATATTTTAACTCCTCACAACCCCAAGTGGATACAGATGGGAGTTGTGAATTTGCAAATTTTATGGTTATATTTTTTATTGCAGATTATCAACAAGCGTTATGCTGAGATTGTATTCTAATAGTATCATCACAATGTATGTATCTGTGTGTGTGCTGTGTGCGGCGTGATTATTCTACTTTATCGATTATAGACTAAAGTACCTACTCAATCGATTCTTTTCAAATTTTGCAAATTTGAACTCGCTTAGACTCCACTAAATTGAATTAAGGATATCTGATCAGTGCTTCTCAATTTTTTTAACTGTCAAATTTTTCAAAGTGACCGCAATCTCAGGAAACTTTAAAATTGATATTCTATTTTCAAATTGTTAAAAGGGCACATCAATGTCATAAAATGACATTAAAGAATTGTCAAGTTTTCATAATGAAATATTTCAATCAAAAATAATTTAACAAACTCATTACATAAAAAAATGCTGAAAATATAACATACAAAGTTTGGATACTTTGTGGAGAGACTTGGTAGCGAGGAGTATAACGTAGGCCACAACCCACTCGTTTTTTTAATTGTTCTGAAAACCGTCATATACCTTACGAGTATGTAAAGTTATGTAGACTTATGACGTTGATATTGTGTTGTAAACACGTACGTGCACACTCTGCAAAGGGCGTGTTTTTTTATCCTACGGCAATTGCTTTCGTTTAACACCAGAAAATCGATAAATGTGTGATAAATATGTTAAATATATGTTCCCTTCTCTGTAGAAAACTATTTTAAAACACCATAACATTATTCTCGATATACCAAGGTGGTTGATTTAATATTATTTTATAGTAACTATTATGTTTTTGCTTTTCGAAAAATTAACATAATGAATTAATTAATCACACATTTATAAATTCGGCACGTTTTGATGCAATGAAAAGAATTGTCTTAATATCCAATCTAAAATCATTCGAAGTAATATAAAATCGGAAAACGAATCGTAAATCAATTGGTGATTAATGCGTTCCAAATTATCATTTATACACAAAATCCCTTTGCCTTACCAGCAATCACTTTTTTTGGAAACAAGCCAACGTTTAATTTTCAATGAACCTTTTTACAAACACAAATGTCAAAGAAATTGAGCATTTAAGACAAAGTTACTTACAATAATGGTTTTTTAGAGTCAATACTTGCTTCCACGACGGTGAGATCTTCCTCTAAACCATCAAAGTAGTTTAAGTCAACAGTTTCTGTATTTCCGCTTAGATTAATTACAATTACATACGAGTCATCTCCTTTCAAATACCTACAAATAAAAATAAATCATTAATAAACTTGATACTTCACCATGCGAATAATCGGGCACATCGAAAACACTCGCTAACTCGCTCGTTATACCTACTCATCGTGAGAAAGTTCCTTTGTAAGTTATTTTATCAATTGTAAATTTACCTTAAAGAAAACTTTTAATTGTGATCAATATACTCATTGTAAATTTGGACCTATTCTTTCTTCTTCTCTCTAAACCACTGTGTTCTTATTTCAAATCATATCAACTTACTTGGGATATAGCAAACTCTCTTAATTGGTAACTCCTCTGGTTACCACCTACACCTATTTATCAGTAACCCCTATGGTTACTAAACACGCCTGATTGGTAACTCCCTCTGGTTACCAATCAGCTAAAGTTCCAAAACTATTCAATCTATCCTATCTTTCAATCCGAAATCAACCATTTAAATTTAAGAAATTTCACTGAAATCTTTTGGGCCATTTTCGGAGATTAGCGTGTACGAACATCGTGATACGCGATTTTTATATATTAAGTTGTGTATAATATAATAATTTCACCATCGGTAAGTGGAGTATTTCTTCAGTCTCAATTTCTAGAGCTCTTCCTTTGTTTAAACTTTTTTTTCTTTTATTAACAAAAAGAACTAAAGAGATATCTTTCAGTGAAGTATTTATAATTCACACATAAACACTTTACCTCATAAAAGCAAACACTTCTTTGTTGAATCCGACAGATTGATGTTTGCCATATATAAACGTTGGCAACGAGCGGAAATTGAGCAAGTTTTTATAAATCTTGTAGTGACTGCGTTCTGCTGTTACTTGATTCTTTAAATTCAATTCCAAGTAATTTTCGTTAACTGGAAGCCAAGTTTTTGGGCCATCTGAAAAGCCTGCGAATCAAAAGAAAACAAATTAACACGTTTTTATTTCAATAGTTACCCTTTACACAAAGTTACTAAACCTTAACTTATTATTATAATTCTATTATATTTTGCTATACATAATTAATGTCGGTAACAGCGGTGGCAGCATCTTCTTGAAAGTGCCCTTACCAACATTAATGGCATTTACACCATTATAATTTAAATGGAGCATATCTTTCTCAAAGTTAAATTCAGCACTCAACTTTGACTATATATTAACAATCGTAGTTTATTGAATTTTCCAAAACCTCAAACTCGTGTTTCTTTCGTATCAAACGGCAAAAACATCATTAAACCCTCCTGGGGGGCAAGTCTGGTCCAACCGGCGAAATCAAAACCCTCGTGATTACCCATATCATGGGTATAATTATGATATCGAGGGAGATCGCGATCCACTTCCACGCCGGCGACGCTATAGAGCTCATTGGCCCTGTTCACCACCGGACGCAGCCGCAACATCGGACAAACACAAAATATCCACCATCCATCGGGTTCAACCACTGCCCCCGAGAATCCAACCACACACGTCAGGGCCTCCGATTGGTCTCGAAATCGGCCGCTAAGAACACTCCGTTTCAAGTCGGAGGGGCTTGTACCCCGACCCCTCGGTCCTCGTGTTGGCGTCCGAAGGTTCCGCGGGCTAACACCGGGGGCATCCGACGCAATCATCACCTGTCAGATTTGACGTCTAGTTGTCAACACAGGATGTCTGACCCGACGTCTGCGCCGGCGGTGTGCCCGAACCACACAACAACATTCGCCACAGTTGACGAGTAACTGCCGAGCGAGACTAGAGGCGTCCGTCCTGCTCTTCTCTAAGTATAGAATGACGAGGGCACAACAGCGTCGGCCGCCCACCCCCGCCTTTACTGCCTGGGCCCTTAGAGCCGCAACCTAGGCTTATATCCCGACGCATCGGTCCTCGTGTTGGCGTCCGAAGGTTCCGCGGGCTAACACCGGGGGCATCCGACGCAATCATCACCTGTCAGATATGACGTCTAGTTGTCAACACAGGATGTCTGACCCGACGTCTGCGCCGGCGGTGTGCCCGAACCACACAACAACATTCGCCACAGTTGACGAGTCACTGCCGAGCGAGACTAAAGGCATTCGTCCTGCTCTTCTCTAAGTACAGAATTGACGAGGGCGCAACAGCGTCGGCCGCCCACCCCCGCCTTTACTGCCTAGGCCCTTAGAGCCGCAACCTAGGCCCATAATTATGATATGGAGTTCTATGACATCTAAATATATTATATGTCTCCATATAATAATTATATCCATGACATGGATAATCGCGAGGCTTTTGATTTCGCCGGTTGGACCAGACTTGCCCCCCCCCCCCTGTTTTGCCTAGGCTGGTTTACACAAGTATGAGCTAAATATTATAATATCGCAAATAGTACCTACCTAAGCAGCTTTGCTTTGAAATAAATACTGGCATCACATTACCTACCATTCAAACTAATTCAAGTATCAATTATAAACAAATTCATGAAAGGAGCGAAAAAAATTAAGTTTTATGAAATTCGTAGCGTTCTTTGAATATCAAATTCGTCGAAACGCGAGCTTAAATTCCCTATTCAATTTTTCTACTGAAATTATTTTCTAAAATCAAAACAATTTCGCTACCTACCAGCGTTCTTTGTATTATCCCATTGGTATGGAGTTCTGGCAGGATCTCTAGACGCCTTCCAGTAATTTTCTGGATCTTGAGTGTTGCAAGCCTGAGGGTCTTGTGTGTCTTCCCAGGATATAAATGTGTTCAACATACCGATTTCTTCTCCCTAAAATTAAATATTAAAATATTATTTATGTTTATAGATCCATTAAAATCTTCATTTCATAGAAGTATGTAAGTATACAAAAATGCGCTCTATTTTTATAACAATTTATTAGTCCAGCTAGACAAGAAATGTAAAAAAATGACAAAATAAGAAATGATGGCATATAAAGGGAAATCATTTTATAGTTATAAAATAGGTCGATGCCAGAGCGGGCATCGCACTGGATTTGTAATGCTGAATAGAGTTCAAACCTCACAATAGCTGCCTCGACCGATTTCTTTCGCTTATATGTAGTACAATCAGTATGTATGCTTAATTTAGGGAATGTATGGATGTAGGTAAATGTATTTTACTCGAGGACATATTCATTCTTATTTAAAAAATAAAAATATTATTGAATGGATGCTCCGTATAAACGAATAATTAAGGAATTTATTACAAATTGAAAAGCGATTGGGCGAGAAAAAAGAACCCATGTCCAATCAATATGTAGGAATGCCATCACCTCTATGTAAGTAAAATCACTTTGATGTTTTATTCTGCTTTGTATCAACAAAGTTTAATAGAAGCAGTGTTTTATTTTTTTATTTTTTTACTATTTATTTCCATCCAAAAACATAGAGTATAAGTATAATTGAAGGTAATTTAAGCACATATATACATAGAAGACATACAAAGTAAATAAAAGTTATTTCATTTCTAATAAATATCATTTTACTATTTCACTAGTGCTTACATAGTTTAAATCTCTTTTTGTTTGTATATTTTATTACTAGCCCCCTTGCTAGGCATAGCCTGTGCTAAGGTGAGCTAGTGAGCATGTTATTGTCTAGTATGTTGTTTATTTATTCATACATTTACATATAGTACAAGTACATGTACATACATACGCATTCAAACATATGCGTCTTTCTTTCTCTCTTTCTTAACACAATATTTCATTGTTAGTCATCCACACACATCGAAAATTGTATAAATAATTTGGTACACATTCTTTGATATGTGACATACTTAAAAAACGTAATGAAATAATAAAATAGAAAACAATTAAAAAAATTAAATGAAAACATACCGACGAAATATTAACGGGTCACATCATGTCATCTCATATTGGTGAGATTCTTTTAACTAATTGAATAAAAATCAATAAAATATACAATTACCATGTATGTAATTCCTACACCAGGCAAAAGAAGAACCAGCATATTGACACCATCAATTCTTTCAGGTCCATATCTCGTACCAACGCGCCATTGATCATGGTTTCCAATCTAAAAATAAAAACCATTAACAAAATAGAACATGTAAAATACACGAAAATTGAAACACTCTTCTAAAACCTCTGTTTAGTATTGAAAATTATTTTATTTAAAAAGTCAACAAATATCACACAATTTTACCAAGTCATTTTTATGTTAATTGTACTCAAAATTAATGTGGTGCATTAAATACTTTGTAAAATGATATACTCAGTCATAAGACTTAATTTTTATTTGTTTTATTTGTTGTATTCAAATCATACTTGACTACCTAAAATATAATGCTAATTTTTATATAGCTGTACTCACGACCCAGTTCGGTGTCTTTCCAAATGGCATATAAGTGAGCCATCTGTCTGTCACAAATTTAATATCTTGTGCCCACGAGTCTTTGTTGGCATCCGAAATTAACCCGAAATTAAATGGCATATGAGATCCCTCGGAAGTGTCGTTGCCATAATATGCCATTGTGTTCTTTATGTCAGTGTAAGCTTCAGTCAACATCACCCTGAAAAAAAAAAGTCCCAATATTTCATTAGTGCCAAATCGTTTTACTGTCCTGTGTATTATTAATATTGTTACATAATATGTATTCCCTCCATTGTCATTCTGTATTAAACAATATTGAAGTTTCATTTGTTATAAAAACATTGTTCTTGGCTTGTATCGAACAAAATATCGTTTTTATTCAATAACAGTGAAGAATTTATAATTGAATATCATTTTGGTACCTTCGTTTTCATTATCTGTAGTATCAAGTGAATACTTTGCTCAGTAGTACTATGACCACTCAAAAATATAATCCAATTGTCGATTAGTTCAAGAGAATTTACTACTCTTAACATATAGACAAAATATCAAGCAAAGATACGCAAAATTTGTAACCATGGTCTATATTTTTCGCGGTTTTTCCAACTTTGAAGTCAAATAACACCAACTTAGAGGATTTACTCAGAATTCCGAATAAAACATTTAGTGTGTCTGTTTTTTTCCGTCCCCCCTTATAACTTCTGATCCGCTCAATGCACAGAGCCTAATATTTTAGAAAATATAGAAAATTAAAGGCCTAAAAAATTTTATACTCAGAATTTTGAATTGTTATTTCAATAAGGGGTTATCAACTTTTGAATTTTACTTTCCATCTCAAAAACCATAACAGCTAGAACGCTGAAAATTGGTATAAATATATACAAATACAAAATGTCATTTTTTTAAATTCCAGAGATTCTAAAACATTTTTTATAAGGATTTTTTTTTTAAATAACCGAAAACAGCCAAAACACCCCAACTAATAGATAATTAAATTTTCTGTAAAAACTATGAGCATTGTAGTAGTGCATCTCAAACTTTTTTAATAATTTAAAAAAAAAATAATTTAGTGACGACATCTTACCATACAATTTGTAAGGGAGTATACACTATACAACTAATTAACTATTATAACTAAACATACTTACATACCATCATGCACTTTTCATATTCTGGGTAGGAAAAAAAGACTAACCTCCATACCTACTATTCTGTCCTGACATACACGTTTTATAAAGAAAACAAAATATCTTATAATGTTTATAAATTTGAGTTTAAGTGTTTATAGTTTGGTACGTATTCATCAATTATACATACTATCGCCATCGACAATTGGATCACATGTGTAACATGCAACTAGTCTAAAATAAACCTATTTTTTTACAAGAAATATATGAATGTTAATCCAAACATTGTCACGTTATCTGCTAAGACACTATTGTTTGCAAGGCTGTGACTGGTGCAAATTTGTCGTACCATAATCAGGTTTCCCCTACAATGATAATCGCTCGAGCGAAGGCGTTTCATTCTCATTGTGCTAATCTAAAGAGTTCATCACGCTGCGTATTCCTGTCTTTGTATTCTGGCATCTATTCACCATTAACGACCAGTTTCATAGTGACAATTATAATTTTTATTGCGCCGTTACGTGATACAAGATCATTCCATGGGCGTTGTTGCTTAATTGTTCGCTCCTTGAAACAAATGAGACAGTAGGTACTTGACATATTTCTACGCTTCGCGTATACTAGGAGATAATTTATAAGACTGTGAAGTTTCCTGTATGCTATAACCGCGGGCAAAGTATCGATGTTTTTTTTTTATAAAAAAAAATGAATATGTCCTTGTTAAACAAGTACATATACATCTTCCTACATTCCCTAAATCAAGCCGAAAATGCTTGTGCTATAGGTGAACGAAACCGGTCGAGTCAGGATTCGAACTCACGACCACTGTATTGTCAGCCCGGCGCGCTAACCGCTTTGCCATCGACCCATCTAAGAATTAATCCATTTGTTTAAAAAAAAATAGTGATGAGCAATGAGGTCTTGGTATTGCAAACTCGATCCAGTCTTGGTCTTGCAAGTCTTGCAGGTTTTGCCACTTTTCAAAAAAAAAATTTTTTTGTTCAATAATTACACTGAAATATGACAAAAAAAACAATTTAAAGTATTCTGTCTATAGTAGGTAGTTAATTGCTTAGTTTTTAATTGAAAATGAATAAGTATAAAACTTTGCGAGACTCTTGCATAAAGTCTTGCAAGACTCGTGGTCTTGCAAAGCGTGGTCTTGGTCTTGCACTCCGTAGTCTTGGTCTTGCAGCGACACATGTGGTCTTGGTCTTGCAAGTCTCGCAAGGCCAAGACTCAAGACTTGCTCATCACTAATAATAATTGTTTTCAGAGAACCAGAGGATCTCAATGTATAACGTGTGTCTGATGGTACATTACATAATTAAAGATATTTTATTACTTTGTTGCCATATTTTAAACACCTGCATAAAAAACAGACATTAAAATTATCACAAATAGAAAAATACTTACTTCGTGAAATTTCCGTTACCACTGTATTCGTTAAAAATTTTCCTCCATTCATAAACCATCCACAGTGTCTCAATCTGATCTTTGGTGTAAATGTGGTCAATATAACCATAGTCGTCTGGTCCTTGGCCAATATTTCCTGTAAGTGGCTCATCTGGATAAGAACCACCGAAATCTGCTTTGTTCACTTCAAATAGATGGTTAATGGCATCGATTCTGAAACCACCAATGCCCTTGTTTAACCAAAACCTAATCACGTTCTGGAAAAAGAAACATTTGTACAATTTTTAAAGAGATAAAAAGCGATAGCAAACAAATAAATATTTTTTTGAAAAATGAGTTAAAATTTTTATTTTTATTGAGTTTTGGCGGACAATTTATGGTGAAACCTCATGATGATATCGAATAAGATACTTGAGTTATAGTTTCACAGTTTATTTATGAAAAGCACTTGCTGTTATCAATCAATCGAAAATGATCATCAGAGCGGTATCTGTCTATCGAGGAGCAGTCTGTTAATAGTTTCAATTGACCGATATCGGTTATTGGCATTCATAAACAAACAATGAAACTTAATTGTAATATTTCATTTTTTGTCATAAGTTACCAATAAGTTCAAAACTCCCGTCGATGTAGCCACATAATGTTTGTAAATACAATGGATTTGTGGCGGAAAAACCGCTCTTGAATCTTAAGCAGCCCATTCACGATCGTGCCATTCGGCGTCGTTCCATATGGACCGGCTCCATTTGGAGCATTGTAAAATTTCCATTACACTCACGGGCACGCCATCGCGCCATCGATCCATCGAGCCATCAAAACTGGTATACGCAAGCGGTCGGCGCTTTCGCATTTTTAAGTTCTATTTTTTTTTTAATTTTCAAGTAAAAATGAGATATAATTCTGATGATGAGTTTTATACAACTGCTATTTAGCGATTTGTTTATATATATAAATAGAAAAAAACAAAGAGAAAATGTTGTATTTTCGAATTAACGAGAGTGTCAAACACCTCGGCGCAATGAGATGGTGCAATGTACCGCTGGTTTTCACACTCACGAGCATGCCGTGCCGACAGGATGCGCGGCGCCGTTTTCGCGGTAGGTACTACAGAGTTTCGATCGTTTGGAATTCCATTTTGGTGTGATAGGCCAATTGGGCTGCGCGGAATTTGACATTCACGAGCGCATTTTGGAGTGATGGCAAGCCATTTGGAAGGATGGCACGATCGTGAATGGGGGCCTTTAAAGTCAAAAATGTTTTCCAATTATCAAAATTCGAAATGAACACATGTTATCGAAATGAAATTTTCTCACAACATTTATGAATCATTCATGTAAAGCTACTTATCCAACTTGGTTGGCGGAAAGGCCATGAAAATATTATTTTTAGTTTGTCTGCATCATTTATAACTTACCAGAAATATTTTGATAATATATATTATTTATTTATCGAAATACTTCATATTGTATCAGGCTGACCAAACAACCATTAAATATTAAAATACATACATATTATTACGTAAAAAAATTGATACTTGTATTTATTTATGTATCGAATATTTTTATTATTGCATATGCGCAAACACAGGATTTTTTTCCCTGTCGGGAGTCAAAGATATTTTTTAACAGATTTTTAATTATCTCAATAGAGACGAAGTTGGAATATTTACTGTAGGAGAACCGGGAAATCAAGGCACCTAAAAATATTCGATTACTTACACATTGGTACAAGTAGGTAAATAAGACAAAAATGACCTTATAAGTCTGGCGCAATTCAGGGGTGACTTCTATGCGAAAAATGCATTTGTCACCTCAGGTACAAGAATTGTTGCTCTCATTATTTACAAAAAACCAATTCTCTCAATAGATGGCGTTACAACAAAATAAATAAAAATAATAAGAATGTTGTTCATAATATCACACATAGATGGCTGTAGTAAAAATTCCTTATTTTCAAGCGAAAAGAATTTCAGTATTACAATATATAGAACTTTCAAAATTGAATTGATAGGGATCTCATTAAAAAGGCATAATTTGTGAACGTTGCGCAAGCACATAAAAGTGATCACGTAAACCAGCCGATGACAGGTCGTAAGCCCTGTTAGGTGCCTTGATTTCCCGGTTCTCCTACAGTAAATATTCCAACTTCGTCTCTATTGAGATAATTAAAAATCTGTTAAAAAATATTTATATATCTTTTTCGGCTTTTGCCATATTGATGACAGATCGTGACAAAGCGTGTATCAAGGAAAATTAAAAACTAATATAGGTTGTTTATATGGAATAAAAGCTTTTATGCGTGGGGTGTTTTTATTTTTACCTAAATATTCATTTAATATTTAATGATTTAATGCCATATCTTTGACCAGACCTCAAATCGACATAATTTCTGAATTTTGTTATTTAAAAAAATGTGTATCGTTGCCTTGATTTGCGGAGGTTGTGCAATGTATTTCTCCTGATACTCAATACGTGTATATGTAGTTACAGCGTATATACCTACTGCGTGCTTATGTTTTCGTTTCTTATCCATGATGTATATTGTGATCACAGATTGTGTAAGGACAGTGAATATTTTTTGAATTATTTGCAATGGATGCTATACAAGCTGTTATAACTTTTGTTTGATTCTATGTACTTATGTATATATATTTTTTGTGCGTATATATTTTGTAGTTATGTAATTGTTTAATTGATAATCGTGTAATGTATTTTTTTTTTTTTTTTTTTAATTAAAAATGAATATGTCCTTGTTAAACAAGTACATATACATCTTCCTACGTTCCCTAAAATAAGCAAATAAATGCTTGTGCTATAGGTGAACGAAATCAGTCGAGGCAGGATTCGAACTCGCGAACACTGGATTACTAGCCCAGCGCGCTAACTGCTCTGCCATCGACCCATCTATCATCGATTTATATGTTTTAACCTGTTATTTTTCCAATTAATAAATAAATGAATAAATAAAATATTACTTCTCGGGCAACTAACAAGTACTATGTCAAATAATTATTTAACACGCACCCAATAACATTTTGCCACATTATGGAGACCGGGTATCGAACCCGGGACCTTTGGCTCAGCAGTCAGTAATCTAACCAACTGAGCCACGAAGGCTGACATAAATATTGATGGATTGTTATCTGCGTGTATTTCCAATATCACCTATTTTCTTGCGATTTTATAAATATAATATTGGTTTTATTGCCATTTTGACAATGTTCAGAATAGAGCGATACTGGTGAATGGTGCTCACGTTTGCGAAAAAATTTAAAGAGAAGTTATAATCATTTTTTTTTCAAAATTCTAGTTCCCCAAATGGCTGCTTATGAGAAAAACATGCATGACAAAAAGCACAAACATGTCAAAGAAACATGACATCATATTTTTTTCTTTATATTTGGTCTTTTGGCAGTTAAAATAAAATAATGTATTACATACATATAAATTAAAACTAATTATACTAAAAGTGTGCTAAACCACCCTATTCTGGCAGAAATTAATGAAGTGGTAATGACTTTTAATAAAAAAAGTATATTAAAAATACCTTCATTTCTTCAACAACTTGAGGATTCCTATAGTTGAGATCGGGCTGCTGCTTTGCAAACTGATGAAAGTAGAACTGTTTACGTTCATCTCGCCATTCCCATGCTGAGAATCGGAAAACACTCACCTGAAAATGTTGTTCTATTAGTAAATAACACCTAACTATCATTGAATACAATCAACTCAACTTAATTAGTTTTATGTTGGGAATCAAAATTAATTTCAGTTCTCTCTCTATCTACCCCAATAGGAACATGGCTTGATCATATTATGTGAATTCAAATATGCATAATAGTATTTGTTCCGTAAGATCAGAGTAAGTTTTCATACGTTTGTTGTATTATATTGCTTCTAAGACCTATAATATTTACTTCGTCACACGCATCTGATAATCAATTTTCACGTTCTGGATGCTTATATTTATCGTCTCACAGATCCAGACTGAATAAAATAATAATTAAAAACTGCATCTGTACAAGTCGAAAATCTTTTTTTGATCATTTTACTTAATACCACGCTAGGTCACTATTTTTTTAACTATGGAAAATTGGAAAAAACGGATCTAGCAAAAATAGCATAGACCGATAAAGGAAAATCCTTCACTGTGGTTATAATAGTGAAATTAAAATCCGTTGTTATAATAGTGGGAGTTTTTCTATTAATTTTAAAATAAGTTTCGTCACAGAATGCAAATGTACGCAATGTTATTTATATATTGAGAATAGCTACCTACGTGAATTTGCAAAATTTAGCTTCACGAAAATACAAGATATAAAACCATGTTTCAAATCTAAATTTAATATAATGTAGATACCAGTAGCGGAATTGCTTAGAGAAGCCGAAAATCTTGGCTTGCCTATGAATACTAAAGTATTTTTTGTCTGTTTGATTGAAACCATACTACAAGATTAAAAATTAAACCGTATAAAGACACGATGCTTGACAGGGTCACAAATGTAAATATTATTTTAGTATGTCATTTTAAAATATTTTAATGGCCACTCAAATGAAGAACGATGCTTAAAAAACATAAAATTTTCGACATTACCCAATTTCTTTCAGGGTCTGCCTAGTTCGAAGGTTCTAGGCACGCCCCTGGTAGATACACAGTACACGTGATGCAAACACTCATTATACACCTAGCACATTAGGAATAATACAATGTAGGTATATTATTATTTATTGTTGTTCAGGAAATCAATGTTTTATATGGCATGACAAGTTATAGCGAGAATAAGCTCTGGTATCCAGCTAGGAGGTAATAAGATACAAATTAATATTTATTATGTTTTTTCCGATTACTGAACAAACTTAGAAATTGCAGAAAATCTATAAAAAAACTATTTTTTTGTTTGAACATAGAGAAAAGAAAACAATGTGTCATCACTAAAAATGATAAGATAACTTTTTTAAAACAGGAATAAAAACGAAAGTAAAATTATCAATAAAGTAATTCTTTTAGTTGAGTTTGTTCCGTTTTTTCTATCCTTCGTTATATTATCGTCCTTTCTGTACATGTAACGCAAAAAATAATATAATAAAAAATAAAAACTATTTTTATACCTTCTATATTATGCAAGTTCATTAGTGAATTTCCAAATGATTCATTAGTTTATTCTAGGAATGTTATATTTTGATATATGCAGTTAAAATTCAAATATTTGAAATACGAATGAGATGAATCAGAAAAGGAATAAAACCTCATTGTTTGGCTTTTCTAATACTCATTATTAATTAAATTGAAGTTAAGATCAAATTAAACGTATAGGAATATTCACAATTACGTATGTCATTCGCTTATGCGAATGCGAATATTCGTGACAACTCCAGTTTATTCTTACAAAAAAAAAACAAAACTATCCATTAAAAAAATATAAAAAACTCATTGTAAACACAAAGTTGACTCGACATACGAATTTTCGTTAATATTTTTTAGGTAAAATTATTGAATTTATTTTATAATAGATGTCATAATTCTACTTGCCCAATTATTTGGTGGAATGGGTTTTCCATTGTCATCATAACCTTTAGGATCTTCCCATATGAACCAATCAGCCTTATCACTGGATTTATTCAAAGACTCTTTGAACCAATCTCCTTCTGTGCTCGAGTGGTTGGGAACGAAGTCCATTATAATCTTTATACCTTTAACAATAATACACGCATTTATTATAGGTACCAATAAATCTATTATATCTCTGTGTATGTACTTACAATATGAGAACAGAATTATTTTGACGTATAATGTATTTGTATTTGGTATTTATTACAAATTTTAAAAACCGGGGATTTCCCAAAACGGCTAGTTCGTAATTCAATACTCCTTATCTTCGAGGCATTGACCACATACTTTTTTAAACAGATCACACAATTTTTTTTAACAAGCAGGATGAAAATAAACTTATTTGGCTGTGAAGTGATATATTTTCTTAGTTATTTAACATTTATTCGCATCCGTTAAAAATCAATATAATGGCTATGCTTTTCAATGTTTCTATATTTACAATAAATTTTATATACTTAACATTAAAACATCACTAAATGCAATAAATTCTGAAAGAATAGAAAACTGTTGGTTAAGAAACAAAATGTGTTTTTGTGATGAAATTGGGTAATTTAAAATAACATTTTAACATATAATTATAATGTACAGAAGCCGCGTGTAGTACAAATTTCGAATTCAAATGTATGCCAAGTTTTTTTTACATGTGTGTGTGTGAGGCGGTAGATCGGTTGATCTACGTATTATGTAGGTGTGCGTATCGGTAGGTGTACGTATACGGCCGGGACAGCGAAATTCGTCTGTTTCAGCGTAGTTTTAGTTGGCATACATTCATTGCGCTGACTAGGTATCTGTATCATATATAATCTAAGCATTTTAATCAGATTTTAATATTATTCAAAAAATGACATGCATATCACATTTTATTTATTTTATTTTATTTATTTATTTTTCACACCTTTATCACAAAGACTATTATGAAGATTACTGCTGCCCAACTAGGTAACCCTGTTCTAGGGCTAGCAGTTTACAATTTTACCAAGCCAAATATTTGACATTTCGGTTATACATAGTTACATAGAGCGGACACCAGACATCACAACACAGTAAATTACAATATTACATAGTTACCAATATCTTAAACACAAAAGTATAAACTGATACAGTAAATTTTGATATGTTATTATTCTAATATTATTTCTACCATAATATGCACACCCGTTGTTGTCATTTATGTTATGTAGCAGTTTGACATTAAAATTTGCTCTGTGGTCTTCTCAACGTATATACTCAGTAACAATATTATTTGACTTCAGTCACAAATCAAATAAAATACAAAATCAAGATTTCTTCTTTGAAATTAATCTAATAAAAAAAGAGAAATGTTTTAGAGTTTATTTGTCTTAAAATAAGATGCAATGTAAAGACAATCCTCGAACCAGCTTGTGTAGCGTGTAGTTATATTATTTAATATTATTTCTCAGAATTATTGTTGGATGTTTAATATTTGGGCAATTTCTGTCCTTCCGTAATTCCCTATATATTTTTTTATTCTTGTTTTAAATAATGTATGTGAAGTTACCTACATAGTTCTCATAGTATAGGTACCTACATAGTTCTCATTCATAATGAATAATCTTTATACTATCCTTACCATGATATTCAGATTTATTACTGTTTCATTTGCAGTATTATATTTATTTTGAACTTAAATACAAATCACAGAAGTCTAATTGGTAAAAAGTCTTATAGTCACAGATAGGGAATGCAATTGCTGGATCCCGCATCCAGCAATCCAACTGGATCCAGCGCTGCGGATCCGCAGTTAATTAATTTTCCAAATAATGGCGTAAAAGTTTACCTTGTTTTAATAAAGTATCTAATTAAGACATTTGGAGATTTACCAATATTGAAAAATAAAGTCGTTGCCATGGAGAAATATTTTGCTTAATGTACAAAAATATTTATCAATATAATAATATTGTATACGAATAAAGAAAGACAATTAAGGAGATATATGACTTATTCAAACTATTTTTAATTGAGTTAAATATACCTTCATCTAAATACAAATGTAACTAAGTTGTCTCATATATATGAGATGATTTTATTTTTTTATTAAAATAACAAAAATTGTTGGATCAAGCACGGATCCAGCAATTCTTCAGAAAATCAACGTTGCTGGATTGCAATCCCTATTCACAGAAGTAAGATAAACATATATAATAAAGCTTGAATAGTTGAATACTTGTATTTGTCAAAATAAGTATCCATTACAGTAAAAAAAAACCCTTGATATTGTTCGTAGTTCCAAATCTTTTTTAATGGAGCAAATTAAGTGCTTAAGTTGATACAGAAGGGATTAAAATTTACGAATGTATAATGTCTAGACAGCAAGGTTACCAAGGTGACAATAAATTTCTCCAACATTTTATATTTGAAAATGATTGCTCCTCCTAAAGAAATATTTACTGTATATCAGAGTTTTATTGAAGGGGGATCTTCAGTTACATTAAGTTTATCATAAATTCTCTTCTTAAGACTTCATTTAATACTTCATTTTGTTGAATATTTCTGAGACCTCAAATTTCTGAAGAATATATTCAACTAAAATAAAATAGGATGCACACATAGGAATCATTTATTCAAATTAATTAGACGGGTCGTTGACAGAGCGGGCATCATGCTAACATTATAATCCAGTGATGGCGAGTTCCAACTCCACCCTAACTGCCTCAACCAATTTCGTTCACAAGCTTTTATGCTTAATTTAGGGAACGTACAAAGATTTACATGTTTTATAAATAGGACATATTCATAAATTTCTCTTTTCTCGCAAATATAAAGGAAACATATGACATCTTTGTTAATTTTGAAGCGTAGAATGCATATTTTTATAAATGGACATTTTTTTTAAATATCACTAAAGCCTGACGTACTATTTATTAATTTTTCGGTGGTATTTTTTAAGAATCGGAATAGGATTTCAGTTGAAAAAATGACAGTGTACGATACTTATACATCGCATATACCTGTAATAGTTGATTTTTTTTTCAAATTGATGTTTGTTTTTTCATTTTTTCTTTCTTATTTGATCACACCTTGAGTTTTAAAATACAAGTTAGGAACAAAATAATGTAAGAATAAACAACGCCAACGTACAAATCCAAAAAAGTGGTTAGTACCTACAGTGAAAAGCCATATTTTACTCACCCAATTCACCAGCTCTTTTCATGAGAGCTTCAAAGTCTTCCATTGTACCGAAAATTGGGTCGATGCTATAAAAATCAGCAATGTCGTAACCGAAATCGAACATCGGAGATTTATATATTGGAGATAGCCATGTAGCACCAACTCCCATATCTTTCAAATGATCCAGATGACTGAGTATTCCTTTAAAATAAATAATATCGGTTTACATTTTTTAAAAACAATTATAACAAAAGGAACGTAGGTATTACCCGTATTAAAGCTATGGATCAGATTCTTAAAATATTCGTTAGTTGCCAGTTGAGAAAAAAAAATCGTTTTTTGTGCTGTTTTTATTTTTCTGCACTAGAAGTATTGGAGAGAAACATTCCCTTGATTTCACAAAAAAAAGCCCAAAAGAGAGATCTCTAATATCTCGAGAATGAGATTGGGTCATTTCTCAATTGCTTCTCACTTATATAAAATAAATATAAAAAAAAAACCCTTCACGTGCATGCGGGGCAGAATTGGAAACACTCGATCATGTGTTCTTTGAATGTCCGATGCACTACGAATATGACATCTATCCCAACTTAAAAGTCCCTCTACCAGTAAACATGTCACATCTCTTATCGCTTAACTCTCTTCCAATTTATTCCGCAATAACTAAATTTATCTCAATCAATGGTACTGATCTGTAAATATTCACTAGTATATTTTTTATTTTTTCTTCCATTTGGCACAAATCACTCTTCAAGTGTGGGTTGCCTAAAATTATAAATTGGTAAGTCAGTAGAAATAACCGTTTGACAAACAACTCGCCAATTGCACAGGGTCTAAACCCTGTGCAATTGCACAAGGTTTTCTTTTATTATTAAGGACATTAAATATTATTTTCAAACCGATCAAAACAAATTTTCCAATAAGACTCAAATGTTTGATGATTAACAAAAAATATTATGGACTTATCTAAATGGACATCGATATTCATATTGTTATCAATCGCACAATCAATAGGTATAATAAAATATTTCGTTACAACAAAAAGTATTACCATTTCATTGAATGTAGATTGTTTTTTAATACAGTTGATAAAAATTACATAAGAATATGTTATTTGTATTTGAATGCATGTATATTAAAAAATTTTAGTAGTATTTATGTATGAAGGTAACTATTATTATGGCTTATCGATTTCAACTATTATATACTGAAAACACATTAATAACATATGTTCCATATAATGCCGATTTATATTGAAATATTTCCCTTTTTTTAAAGGCCAAAATAAATGAGCGCTACATATTCGTATTTATTTATTTATTTAATATTGTTTCTCGGGCAACTAACAGGTACTATGTCAAATATTATTTAACACGCACCCAATAACAAGTTGCCACATTCTGGAGACTTACGATATTAATCGTCTCACAGATCCAGACTGAAAACACAATTAAAAACTGTGTCTCCACCGGGAATCGAACCCGGGACCTTTGGCTCAGCAGTCAGATATCTAACCAACTGAGCCACGAAGGCCGACCTATACCTAAGATACTTGCTTACATTCATTGATCAAATACATGTTTGGTGATTTATTTTATTTTATTTTGTATAGCAAAGTAATATTTAAAGATGAGCCTATCTTAAAGTTGTCGCCAAATTACTTGGACTTTTAGCCGAGAAGGGGGGCGATTGGCACGTAAACCAACGAAGCAAAAAAACACAAAATTGCACTCTGCCCAACCAGAAGCTCGTTCAAGATGTTTGGCGAGTATTATACCATAACAACTTTTCACGTTCACGTTATACAATAACAATTGTTGCAACAACAATTTTTATACCTACCTATTAATTGTTTCAATATTCATATTTACCTATATGTGTATATATAGTGACGTTTTTGGCATGCTAATAAGAAGCTATGGACGCGCTTAACTGGATGGTTAACGTGATTTTGTTTTTTATTATTGTATTGTTAATTATTTGTGCGTGTCCTTTAATAAAATTAAATAATAATATTTATTCTATCAATAATTCTTATTCTCATTATTAAATGTAATATTATTCTTAAGTGAATCTTGAACTACACTTGAACACGATTTAACTTGCAAAAGTAGTTAAACGAAACTTAACATTTGTGGCTACTTACTTATTACTTAAAATACTTCTCGGTAAACTAACAGGTACTATGTCAAATATTAATTTAACACACACCCTATAAGAAATTGCCACATTCCAGACTGAAAACACAATTACATTTTTTACACATTTTCTTCTACTTTCATACGTCATATGCTATGCCCAGTTTTCTCTAGCATAATTATTATAAAGAACTCACTTCAGCAGTAATATGAATGGCAGTTTCGACTTCAATATCTTTGAAGAATAATCATATCGTAATATTTTATTGAAAACCTGCTTTTGTGAAAAAAATACATATATACAAAAAAATTATAATACCTTTTAGATCTCCAACTCCATCGCCATCACTGTCCTTAAAGGATCTTGGATAGATCTGATAGAAAACTGTCGTCTCCCACCAGTCCTTTTCGTCAAGCTTTGGTTCATTTTTCAAATTCAAAACAGCACCACTACATTGTTCCAATATAAAATATAGGACTAGAGCTTTAAAGCTGATTTTCATTTTTTCCATTTTAACGTTACCTAATGGGTACAAAACACATAATATTATTATGTATAAATACACACATACATACAATTTGGTGTAACCAGCGAAAGTAAATTAACTTAAAAAAAGAAGCACGACACATGCGGGTTTCCCCTCGTCTCACCTTAAAAAGCATATTCAAAATGGGTGATGAATAATTATATGAAAAAAAATTGCCTCTTATTTTCTTCGATTATCCGACTCTTACGGGACATATAAAATAGTGGAAGCTGGTATTTCACAGCATAAATATTTTAATATAAATATGTTATCGAATTGTGTAAAAGTTCAATGATGTTTTTATTTTATCATTATTTTTTTTTATTCATATCCTTGCATATCCTTGTACTTGCCAAGTATTGTTGCTATCGACTGCGGGTATAATAATGGTAGGACCGCTGTCAGTCTGCTGATTCATGTAAACTTATTGATGTTTTGTATATAAATATAAAAAGTTTTACAAGTTTTAAACTTTATAGGGAGAGTGCCTTTTGAAAAAAAACTATAATAATTTGAATGTTTGTACTATGTGTATGTTTATATTATGTATACGTAATAAAAAAAAATGTGTATGTATGTTTTTATATATAAGTTGTATTCTTTATATTTTTTCACTTGTTTCCTGCCTAAGCAATTTGCTCTTTTTTTATTTTTATAAATAACTAATGTTTTCGACGGAATAATTTTGAATTTTTTTTTTAATTGGTATACCAACAGACAGGCTATGCCTTGTGGGATTTTCGTGTGCACGGTTGATTTATTATAATTGATATTATGTTTATGTATATTGTATGTTAACTGTGTACCAAATCTTAAATAAATAAATAAAATTGTTTGTTTCCACTATGTAATTTGAATGAAATTATTATAACATTTACTGAATACATACCAACTAATAATACACACTTTTGTTAACAAATTCACACTGAACTGCTCATGATTGTCCAATGCTGCTATATATAAGAACAGCACGATTATCTTTTATCATACAAATTGTCACCGGTGCGGTGTTATTATCTTTAATTGACTGTCAGAATGGGTATGCAAAATTGAGTGATAATTAAATATTACAAAAAACACAATGACAAATCATCATTGTGAATAAAAATAAAAAAAAACAATTATCTCTTATTATATTACAAATGTAGATATAATAATAATACGCTGATTAATTCATTATGGAGGAAAAAATATGCAACTGCTTATAAAATGATATTTTAATTCAACCTATGATAAAGGATTTCTAAAAAGAAACAAACAAAAAATTCTTCCTCTTTCTCTGTTTAAGCCTGTTGGCCTTTTAAGCTTAGCGTCCACAAAATAAGGTGCAGCGTACGGATGGGATTTATGTCTCCTAGCAACGACGTCGATTCGGTATTGTCGACGATCCGATGCGTTCGCATGAATTCTAATAAAAAATATACTAAAATCCGTGTGATGCTCTGCGTCCGATACGAACGCTGCGCTATACCTTAAAGTCCTGCGTTAACATTCCTGCTGTGACGTGGATTGAAGACTACACTTCCATGTCTTGAGAGAACACATTACCTAGGAGTAATTCATTTTTTTTTCATTCTTTAAGTTTGTCTTATGGTAAAATATTAATTTTGCTTTGTCACACATCCTCATACCTCCCGTCTCTTCCATCAAATGATATTTATGTTCATATTACTTTGTCGATCATTATCCATAAATTCCTTTGTGAGATATTAAATTATTATTTAGAAAATTAATATTACGAAGAATTAGAGGCAGACCTTGGTTGAGATTGCTGGACGACGTGCTGTACGATATAAGAGAAATGGAACTGATAAATTGGAGAAGACTGGCGGTCGATTGGGAGGGATGGAGACGATTTCTTGAGGACGCCAGGGTCCGTAGCGGATTGAGGAGATATTAAATAAATAAAAATGATTAGTTGATTGTTCGCTTCTGGAGAGACCACGTTGAACGCAATGATGACAATAGAATTTTCAAAATAGTAAAGACACACATACCCAACAACAGAAAACTACCGGGAACGTCTGCGAAAATATGAATGGACAGTTGGACCTCTTTCTCCCAGGATAGTCCACCTTCGCAGGTCAAATGACCTAATACACGATGAGAATAAGATGAAGAAAAAAGTTTAAATTCGGAAAATCTCCCGGGTATACCTACGCTTGACAAGTCACTAAAATTTCATTGTATTCGAATGAACAGTTTAGAAGCGCATACCATATATACCTACAACCATACATATTTTTATACTAAGATACTCGATTACTTTTAAACAATCATTTTTATCAATAAAGATTGAATTAAAAATAGTAAGTAGTAAATACAACATATTCTTTTCTTATCGTGATATAAAATTATCTTGTTTCAATTGGTTGTTGGTATATGAAATTGTATTTAATAATATTAATATATTTTCAAATACTCGTGAAAACGTTTTTAATATTAATATATTTTCAAATACTCTTGAAAACGTTTCTAGTAACATTTTTATCCAATAAAGTTCTTCTTCTTCTGGTGCCCTGTCAGGAACCCCTGGCGTTGGTGATCACTCTGTTGAATCCCTCTCTGTCCTGTGCTGCCCGAAAAACCTGCTCTTCAGTTCTGAAACCCGTCAATTCCCTAATATTACACAGCCAGGACATCTGCCTCCTTTCAGTCCCTCAGCGTCTGCCCCTTCTGTATTAGTTGAAGCAAGTGGTATTTTTCTCCGCTCATTATGTGACCTAGATATGCAGTCTTGCGGACCTTTATTGTAGACAAGAGTTGCCTGGTTGTTCTGGGTCAATTTAAGACTTGATTGTAACCAGATCCGTCCAAGGGATTTTGAGCGTTCCGCGATGCAACCACATCTCAAAAGTTTCCAACCTGTTCATATGGCAACACATACTTGAGCTTGTCTTCGGTCCATATTGAGCTTTTCGTTGCAGAAAGGGATCTCCTTTATTAAAGGCAGCTCTTGCTACCTCAATTTTCTCCATATTCGGGTAAAGGGTCTCAGATAGAATGCTGCCGAGGTACTTTAATTTATGCACCTTATCCGTTATAAAATTATACAGTTTAATCAAAAAATAACTATCAAATTCATGTCTACAGAAATAGAAATATTCAGAATCTTTTGTATGATATTGTACAACACGTGTAAGATTATAACGTTTTACGAATCCAAAGTAAGGTACATACATGATAAGCAGTATCTAAACAGTTATTTACCACAAAAATATTATTTACATACCTAGACACTTTTAAATATCATCTTTTCCTTTTATGTAAACCTTTAGTCTGTTTGAAGAGGTCTGCTCCTCCTACAAAGTGAACTTCCAGCTATCCCTCCATCCTTAAGGAGGTTTACAGCGAGGGCGGGTTCCGTGAGGCTGATTGTGCAGCACGATATGAGGAAGTCTGGTGCTGTTCATCCTTTGAAAGTGACCATACCAATCCCTTCTCCGTTGCCTATTCCATCTGATGATATCATCAGCCTCACACATTTCCCTTATTATGGTGTTCCTGACCCGGTCTATCAAGGTTTTGCCTGCTTTTATTCTCAGTCATTCTCATACACTCATAATAATTTTTAATCTCATTAAATGTAATATGATTCTTAGGTGAATCTTGAACTACATGATTTAACTTACAAAAGTAGTTAAACGAAACGTTCAATTAATTATATATGTCGCTTGTTTATGCCCTCAAATTATTTTAATTGTAGTAAAATTACACTAAAAGCCTCGATTTGCAGTGTTTCGTGTAGCTACTGAAACATATATTTATCATGACAAACAATATTTATGCAGATATTCCTATTTGCAGATGTTATTAAGAGTATACCTACATTATACCTATCAACCATAGAAAAAGCGGTTTTAATGCTGACATATCGAAAACGCTCCCTTGCAACCTATTGAAAAGGCGAGTCAATTGTCACCAAGGCATAAACAAGGTTAGACGTTTGGCTAACCATTTATGCCATTTGCCAATAAACTTGGCACTTGCACTAACTTGCAGTCGAAGATTGTGTTAAATAAATAAATAGATCGAATTGACATCAAGCTGGAAACGCATAAAATCGATTTAAATAACATGTAAGACGATACATGAACGTTTATTGTGAAAAAAATTATATTAAACTGTGTGGTATTTAAATCTCTCCGCCTTTGCCAAATGTTTTCATAGCCTTACATTTTACATATATGTATGTACATAAATGTATTCAAATTATATAAGTAAATATTTCACAACAAACGGCAAAAAAAGAAAAAGGTCCGATTATGAACACGCCTACAGAACACACTCCCACCCTATTCACACTCGCTCACACACATTAATGATAACTTTACACAAAAGTCGCGTTGTTGAAATGTTGTCACAAGCCCATGTTTTTTTCAAAACCATGAAACAACGAATGGGTTGTAACCAATAATAAACTCTTCTAGTTGATATATATATATATTTTTTTCTTCAAATATTTCACTTTTCTGAAGTACATTTCTATCGTAAGTATAGATTATTACTTACTTACTTTCCGTGTCCGGAACACCATCAAATTAGAAAACTCCAGTGCTCGGCCAACCGTATGCCGCATTCCTTCGCTGTCACGGTGTCTTCATGTGTACATGTAACTCCAATCAAGGGGCATGAGATGATAAATGTACAAAATCTTTTTTTAATTTTAATAAGGCTGATTTTTTCAAAATGAATGAATGCTTGAAATCTACCGATATGTCTTTTCTAAAGTGTGGTAATATTTATGACAATTTGAAAATGTTTTATGATATTCTCTATGATGTAATTGATAGGTTCGTGCCTTATGTTAAGTTTACAAAAAGTACCTTTCCAAGATGGTTTAGCAAAGATTTGATTGATCTAACAATATTAAAAAAGAAGATCCATAAAAAGTTCAAAAAATCTAAATCCATCTTGGATTATAATGATTTATCTAAGCGTTGTTATGGAGATTATTTAAAAAGTGTTGAAAATTCTATAAGGAATAATAATGTTAATACTTTTTGGAACTATTCAAAGTCATTAAAAAGAACTGAGTTAGATTTACCTGTAAATATGTATTTTAACGGCAAACATGAAAGCAAAGTTGAAAATATTGCAAACCTTTTTGCATCATTTTTCAAGAGTGTTTACGATAGTGAAATTGATGCTGGAGAGGTTCCTTTTTTTGAGTCTGTTTATAATTTACAAATATCGCAAATTCATATTGACATCAATGATATTGTTACTCATATTGAAAAATTGGACGTAAGAAAAAACCCTGGTCCAGATAAAATACCACCTACCTTTTTAAAACATTGTTCACATATATTGTCTTATCCTCTGTATTTAATTTTTAATATGTCATTATCAACGGGTATTTTTCCATCTGAATGGAAGAATAGCTTCATTATACCAATTTTTAAAAAAGGCGATAGAATGGATATATCCAATTATAGACCAGTGTGTATTCAATCTACGATTCCCAAAATTTTTGAGAAAATAGTTCTGGAAAAAATAAATTATAAAATAAATTCTATAATTACGAAATCTCAACATGGTTTTGTTACTAATAGATCTACTTTAACAAATCTGTTGTTATATGAAAATTTTATTGTAAATGCTTTTGCTGAAAGAAGTCAGGTAGATTTTATCTACACTGACTTCAGTAAGGCCTTTGATAGGATTTGTCATGGTATATTAATAAATAAATTGGAGAAAATGGGTGTAACGGGCATTTTTTTGAGATGGGTCGAGAGTTATTTATCTAAAAGAAAGCTATTTATAAAATTAAATGATGTACACTCTGTGGCTTTTACAGCTACAAGTGGTGTACCACAGGGCTCTCATTTGGGACCGGTTTTGTTTATATTATTTATAAATGATATTGTCGATATATTTTCAGGGGTAGAATATGTAATATTTGCGGATGATTTAAAGATATTTAAAAGAATAAAAAGTCATGATGATTGCCTTATATTGCAGGAAAATTTGAACAAGCTATTTGAATGGTGTCAGTGTAACAAACTTTCTCTCAATGCAAATAAGTGTCAAGTAATAAGGTTTTATAAAATAAAAAATCCCCTGGTTTATGATTATGATATAGACTTGATACAATTAACTTCGAAACTTTCTTTTACTTGTCATATTACTAACATAGTAAACAGAGCTGTAAAGATCTTAGGGTTTATAATACGTATCACAAAAAAGTTTACAGATACATATAGTATTCGCTTGTTATACATATCACTTGTAAGGAGCATTTTGGAATATAATTCAACAATTTGGTCACCATATTATAATAATCAAGTTCAACTAATTGAAAAAGTACAACGCAAATTTCTTAGGTATATAAATTTTAAAATGAACATACCCAGAGAACTAATGGATTATAATCTCACTATGCATTGGACTAATTTAACAAAGTTATCTGACCGTAGAATAGTTTTTGATTTAATTACATTACACAAAATGGTACATTCGAGTTTTGACAGCCCTGCTCTTATTGAACAAATTACATACCATGCGCCAAATCGTTCTAACAGGCAAACGGTACCTTTTTACTATTCTAACACACGTACACTGCAACAATATTACTCGCCAATAGCACGGCTTCATTATTTGGGTAATGCATACTCTGGTCTAGGCGATATTTATTACTTGTTATTGACAAAATATAGAAACTTATTGCATCAATATTTCTTGATGCAAAATGTCAATTTTATTTCCCTATAAGATGTTATTATTATTTTATCAATTACTCTTTTATTTTGAATTTATATTTAGTTTCATGGCTTATTTTTCAACTGTTTTTATGTTTCATTCTTTTTTAATGACACTTTTGAATTTAATTTATACCTAGGTATATAATTTATATATGCTATTTTTGTTTCTTTTTGTTTTTGATATTTGTTTCTTTAAAAAATGTTTAGATATAATATGCAAAAAATGTTCTGGTAGATATTTCGTATATTTATACATCTCTTTTTGTTTTATTTTATAATAATATTGTATGTATTAAACGTGTTTATACTAGTTTATTTTGTATGTACTTGTAAAAGGCTATTTAGCCGTTGATGAAAATAATAAATAAATAAATAAATAAATGAGAGAAGGTGCGAGTTGTCCTGCACAGTGCCACACTCACAAGTATCTTCCTCTCTGTAGCCCGATTTTTTGAGGTTACTGTAGCAGCGGGTGACGCCTGTTCTTAGTATATACATCCATGGTTCTTAGTCTGTTGAGTGCCCGGAACAACATCAAAGAAAAAAAACAGATTGTCATAGAAATTTTTGGCGGAGTTTAAATTTTCGTATAGTTTTAACCATAGATTTTTATTAGAATATACTAGATGTAGTACCTACTCCGTGCAAAAAGTGACTCGTGAAATATCGCGCGTTTGACGTTTTGGTTGGCAACATATTTCAGTTTTCCTTACATTTCAACACATCCTAGATAACTGTTCTCTAAACCTTAATAAACAAAGTGTTTTTTTCGACAAATAATTCCGAAAACAATTCATATTAATCGTCATGTGGTCTTCCAAACAAAACGTCAAAAATCCCCCAGAAAAATGCTTCACTACGATTCCTACAAAATTTGCTAACTATGACATCTAGTATATTATAATAAAAATCTATGATTTTAACAGATTGAATCATAGAGAAAAAAATAGTGGAAATCTATGGAAAAGTAATTCACTTTAAGTCCACGTAACATATCAATATAAAGTCGATTGAAATTATACATTTATTAGTTTGGGCTGTAGGTACTCTATAGGTAACTTTTGATATGTTGAAAATTTGATACCATAACACACTCTCCACTATTAAATAATATGAAGAGTAAACAGTTTCACATCTATAAAATCAAAATCTATAGATTTGTAGAGGTTGAATGCTCGTGCCTTGATATTGAATTTTGCATATTGTATAAATTATATTAAATATTTTATGTACCTACATATACTTGCATAATTCACACACGCCATATTTTGTACCTATTTGTGTACTACTTATGTAAGTAGGTAGGTACCACATTACAAGTTGAAACTAAGGCGTTCATATTTATTTTATGAGATGTAAAATTTTAATGATCTCACAAATCCCGCACAGCAACTTCGTCGTTATACCTTGCTGTGTGGTATTTCATAGGTAGGTACTTAGTGATGTGTTTTTCATTTATTTCAGCGATATAATTTAATATCAAGATTTTATCAACTCATTGATATGTATAAAAATGAAATCTTATGATTTCACAATTTCAATATTGATATTGTGAAATACAGACGTATCACGTGTATTATATATTTTTTGTTGTAGCTGTTTTAAATCAAGTACATAATATATACCTACATTATGTGAAATCAGCGTACTCCATAAATCAAGGTATTATATTTTTTTCAAGTTTACATACCTCAGATTTTATATAAGACATATTTCAAGGGGATATATAGGGGGGGGGACTGTTGATACGTTAACATAAATATAAAACATACATACATAGTATAAGACAACATACATACTAACTATGATGGAGCGTTTCATGTTCATGAACAGATAATCAATTGTGGTCAATGTGTGTACCTAACCTAACCTAACCTACATATCTCAGTGGTGAAGTAAAACGCATACCAACCTATATCGCACGGTTAGAATGAAAGTGATTCCACCCAAAATTTTGGAAATTCGAGTTACATACGCCAGTGGTCCCCAACCTATGGGCCGCGGCCCGGTACCGGGCCGTGGACCAAATGGTACTGGGCCGCGCCGCCTGCTTAAAAATCAAAATAATTTTTTGAAAAAATCTCAATCTTAAAATAATTATTAATTTTCTCTTTCTTGACAACAACAAGAAAAATTCTTTCAACCTTCCTGTTGAGGCTTAAAAATAAAGAAAATAACCCACGAATCAAAAAAAATCATCTCAAACGTCTGGAATAATCATTCATTTTTATTTTTTTTTTCTTTATTTTCCCCACAAACCTTGTATTTTCTTTTTTCTTTACTACTTTTTTTATCACTACAACTTATGTAACTCAATCGTAATTTTTATTCATTATTTTAAAAATAAAAAATATTATATTTTTTTATGAATAAATATTTTTAGCGAATTTTCCCTCCCCCTACACCTTGATCTTTATGGTGAGGAACCACAATTTATTATTTTATGTTTATTGTTTATTTTTAATACATTTTCTTTACTGTTTTTTTTTAATTTTTATAATTTTGTGTAAAATAATATTTCCTTATAACATAGTAAAATTTAAAAAATCTACATTAAATGTGACCCCCCCCCCCAATGTAACCCCCCCCCCCCCTTCCCTCAGTGGGCCGCGGTGAAATTATCAAACGATGACCGGTCCGCGGCGACAAAAAGGTTGGGGACCACTGACATACGCGACGTCTTACGTAGCCGATTCAAAGCGAACGCGATTGGGAAGCCATCCGATGCGGTTACACGCGAGTACCCTACGCGCGTTTGGTAACGTAGGCCACTTCTATAGTTACCGACTGAGTTCGCATTCAGATCGCCTACGTAAGACGTCGTGTTACATAAATCGACTTAAAAAACCATAAATTACAATCTCGCGTCGGCCTTCGTGGCTCAGTTGGTTAGGTATCTGACTGCTGATCCAAGGGTCCCGGGTTCGATTCCCGGTGGAGACACAGTTTTTGAAATTGTGTTTTCAGTCTGGATCTGTGACACGATAAATATCTTATTAAGTCTCAAGTCTCCAGAATGTGGCAACTTGTTATTGGGTGCGTGTTATATAATTATTTGACATAGCACCTGTTAGTTGCCCGAGAAGCTACATAAAAAGAATTAAAAAAGAGTTCCTTTTCTATTAAATATTACTTTCTTTAATCTAAATATTACTGTTTTTTAATTGTAAGATGATAAAATATGTTTTTTATGTCAATTTATGTATTCAAATCTTTTTTTCTAAATTTTGGATTGAGTCACATTACTTCTCACTGTGCGATATCTTCGAATATCTAAACAATGCTGTTTCTTTGCACACACTTATGACATAAGTAGTACAAAATAATATATCGAATTAAAAACATTTCTTGACCTTTCTATCTTAGTTGAAGTGTCCAGAACGAGTTGACTACAATTTTTTTAACGGTGTTTAATCCTTTGAATAGCCTGGCACCTCTGAATACATTCAAGACCTGTGTCAGAGCTATGTGGGAGGCATCTAACTTTGGTCTTCTGGATCATAGAGTTACAACTCCCTAAAGGTGTTGGACAGAGCCATCAAAGCGGCTTACTGTGATCGATGCTTTAGTGTGAGTGGTCCGATTAAGTGGAAAAGATTGCCTCCTGATGTCCACAGTGCACAAAGCAAGAGCATTTTCTCTAAAGGACAGAAAACAGATATGCTTGGTAGAGCAACATATACTGAAAGTTTTTTATTGCTAATAGTAACAATAACAAAATTTCATGTTTAAATTAACCGAACCATAGTGACTACAAAAAATTTGGTTTTGTGCAACTAAATGTTTAGTGCACACAGCCAAACAGTACAGTCATAAATAGATAAACCTTTATTTCTGATAGCAAAGGTTTGGATAACACGGAGGTAGCCAGTTCGGCGTGTCCGGACAATTGACCGGGGACAATTTACCGTGTGGACAGTTGACCGTGAGGACAATTCACCGCACGGACAATTCACCGTGGGGACAGTTGGCCGTGAGGACAATTGACCGTGGGGACAGTTGACCGTTCGGACAATTGACCGTGAGGACAATTTATCGTATGGACAAGTAACCGAATGGACAATTCATCGTTCGGAAACTATTTTTAATAACAGAAAAAACTTTACTTATTTTTAAGTAATTTTGTATAATTCATACGATAAATTGTCCTCACGGTCAATTGTCCATACGGTCAAATGTCCCAACGGTCAATTGTCCGTGCGGTGAATTATCCTCACGATCAACTGTCCATACGGTAAATTGTCCCCACGGTCAATTGTCCTCACTGTCAATTGTCCAATCGGTAAAATTGGCATACGGTAAATTGTCCACGGTTAATCGGCTACGGTCAATTGTCCGGGAATCGCTAGTTCGGTTGTCATAATTCATAATATTTTTTTCAGTGTAAGGCCGAAATATATTAGCGCTCTTGGAATGATCCTGGACCATTAAACGGCGCTATATGAGTAATTTTTTATGAAGTGAATTGAAAAGTTGTGAACAAAAATACTTTTGATTAAATGATATTTTAATACATACCTACTTATTAATATTGACAAATACAAAAATCATATTTGATTCGATAACAACTTTTTTTTAAAAACTACAAAAGTCTAGGAAAGTCTTAAAATTCTTAGATATATTGTCTTTTGACAGATGGAGAAGCGGGTGAAGGTTATTAGGTATACATAAGATTGCTATACATTTTCTAAGAAATATTTATTTTATAACAGATTTCGAATCTGCTAATCTACCAACAGATTAATTTCATATCGATCGTATGAAAAGTATTAAATATCTTCTGCTACTAATTTTGTGAGAAACGATATCATAATCAAATATTATTGATAACATATGTAATTTTGATTGGATTTTTATCAATTATAAAATTTTACACGTATTTACATATATTCAATAGTTTTCTTTTTCTTTATTTCCAGGTATGTATTCAGTACCCAACCTAAGAAGATCTTTGGTGTAAATTGTTTTACATATTTTCAGGTATTTATGGCCTTATAATAATAACCATGATCAAGTCTATTCCTAATGCAATCGCAGAATAGAGTTCATTAATTAACTTTTTATAAATACCTTTACAATGATTTGTTTTTACTATTCTCAATAAACTGATGTTGGTTATTACATATAGTGATTTACTATTTTTAAAACGTTGTCCTAAGATTTGTATAATCCTTTTATCTTAGTTAATTTTTTCCTGACGACTTAACGAGATTATTTACGAAAAGTATGTTTGATCTTAATGTTCAATCTCTTTCATCAAATTTATATTTTACACAAAAGTCAAATAAATTAGATGGAGTCATATCATCAATGATGATTCTGTATACTAACAAACAAATTTTAATTTAAACTTAATTAGCTTTTAGCGTAATTTAGAAGAATCTTCCGATCCGTTTATTGCAATATTTGATATTTTTAGCATCATTCTAAAAATGAGTAATAAATAATTAATAATGTTTGACATTTTAGCACCACATCCCTCTAACCTAATGTGGATGGAAAATAGACATTACAGCTTGAACTCTGAACTTAACATTAAAGGTTGCCATTAAAAAATAATAAAACTGGGAGTTGTATGTTGTTTTGTTCTAAATTTGATATGAAAAAGATATTATAATATGATTAATGTTGTTCGTGTCATTTTCTCTTCATCGTTTGTTTGAAAGTATTATAACAGCATATAGGGAAAATGGATACAAAAGCTAAGATTTAGAAAAATGAGAACTATGATATGTTGCATATTTCATTATGTATTTCGTAGTCGATATTTTCAAATAACTCGACTAATCATTTACATAGATCAAATCTTTTATATTCACATTATTCAGTGTAATAATTTATCCATTTTCACTTTGCGCTATAAAATCAAATTAGATAAGAAGGGTTTTTATAATTTTCAAGCATATTTTTACATCAAAAAGTTTCTTGTTGACAGTGTGCACTGTAGGTACATACATACTATAAGTATAATTACAGAAGTATTTGTCTTGTAAACAGCCCAAGCTATAAGTTTGAGCTGTATACAAGACTAATACTTCGTTTTAATTTAATTTGTGTAAAGCGAAATAACTTAGATCTTATATGTAAGTTTTCCATAAACATTGGATCATACCAAATTGTGGAATATTGAGTTAACTTTGTCTTTAAGAAATTAAATAAAACTAATAAACCTACCTAAATGAACCTACATAAAATAAATGGTCTCAATAAAATGCTAGTATTATTCGCTGAGATGATTTTTTCTTATTACGTCAGCTGACAATGACTATAAATGTGTCTGAATTTTAATGTTTTACTCGTTCTTTTAGAAAAATTGTTTTTTTTTTGGAGATATTCAATATTATGTCAAACATTTTACTTACATACTCGTTTATTATAAAACAATAGTAAAGGAATAGATATTCGACAAAATATCTATTACTTTTCTAATTAAAAATTCCTCAAAGGTGTTATTAAGTTTATTTACCGACCTTTTCAAAATGATTGTATTGGAGTTAGTTCATCATAGTTGTGCTATATGATGTATGTACAATAAAGTAAGGATAATGTTGAATATGCCTCATAAACTCAAGTGAGTCAACTTCAGTTCTATTGTACTCGAATTATTTAGCTACTCTACACCAAACAAGTTAATGTTTCACAAAGATAATTATAAATTATGTGTACACAATACATCACTATAATATGTACTTGTACTTAAACTTAAACTAGTACTTTCTCTACATTATGTTATAATGATACAAAACTACGATAATACCGGGTAGAGTATAACTATATTCACAAATGTATCATTGTTATAAAAACCTAACCATATAATATTTCACTATTTTCCAAGCTGTTCTAGACAATCTTGTTTAATATATTACATTTGAAGTATTTTTTTCTTTGTGTGAAGTCACGTAACCTCAAATACAACAACTATTTCTCAACATTTATTTGAAATACCTATACTGTATAATTTCGATCTTGCAGCAATTATTCACTGTCTTTATTTTTCATAAAACACATTTTTTTCAATCAGGGGGCAAGTCCCGCCAAACGGTGTAATCAAAACCCTCACGATTACCCATATCATGGATATAATTTTCAAATGGAGTTCTATGATATCTTAAGATATTATAGAGCTCCATATGATAATTATATTCATGATACACATTTTTATTGTACGTATGAAGTACATGTCTTATATGTATTTTATTAATTTATTTATTTATCCATACAAACATTGATGACATTACAATAATTATTGAATCTGCAATACCCCACTAGACAAAAAACCTGTGCCGGGGCCAATGCATCTCGAGACAGTGACACTGTACCTGTTAGTTGATGTATTCGTTGTTGTTATTTAAAACAACAATGGAAATAAAAATAAAACATATACCTACAAGAAAAATAATATAAAAAAATTGCACTAATATACTTAGAGCAAAATAAAGTATGGGGTCGAAAGCTATGGGTGAAAAATCTCCTCTGCATAGTTTCTGCCTGATACTAAGAGTTATTCCTTTATTTTAGTTTTGAAAGCATGATTATTTTCCATTTGCTTAATTTTTTGTCGAGCTTATTAAATTTTCTAGGAACAATGACTCCAAAACGCCCCCTCCAAATGTTGTTTTTATTATAGGCACAGAGAAGTTCAGTTCATTTGCTTGCTTAGTGAAACGCGTTTGGCTTCTAGTATGCAGAGTTATATTCTTATGGAAATTAATTATTGTACATTTCAAAAACAGCTGTCTTGGATCTAGGACAGTAAACATTCTTAACAAATCGTCTGAAGGGAAAGTTCTATTTCTTTTGTTGATAATACGCATAGCAAATTTTTGAGTTTTATTGAGCGGACTCATGATCGTCTTGGTACACCCACCGCATCCAAGAATTCCATAGGACAAAACAGACTGGGTGAGAGCGTAATATATACTTTTTAAGGTTGCTGTAACGTAAGGATACGTTACGTTTTGATTTATTCCCTACGTTTCTGATTTATTCCTGAATATATGCAAACGTTATAACGCCCGCCAAAATTTCTGTTCTGAGCGTGCCTTCTCTGATTGGTTTAGATTCATTTTTTTTCAACGTAGCCATTCGAGTTCCCGGTTCGACTCGTCATGGAACGTCTCTCATTGGTTGGATTCCTTTGTTCCCAACGCGGCCGTTATTATCGCGAAACCCTGCCGGCCGGAGATAACAATTAAAATCACAGCCGGCCCTCACTCATATTTTGACGTTTGACGAGCAGACTCTATGTCTGTGAGACTAGATATGGGGCCGTAATTTTTCGAGATTAAAAAAAATGGAGTTGTGAAGTTTCTCTTTAGTGCATTGTTAAAATCACTTTTGTATACCACGCTCATAATAATGATATGGAATTACAGTCGTGTTGTTCTGTGTAAACATTGAACGCCAAGTTACGATGGATTCTTACGTATAATCTTTTCAAGAAAGATCGTGTCTACCGCCATGAAGGTGGTCATTAAAAAGAACCTCTTATGAACTAGTAATTAATGGTGTTATGTGTGAACAGTGATGATAGCTGTAACTGTCCTACTAAATATAAATATTGTGCGTGTACGCTCCGAAGGAATTATACGTTTTCTTTGTTCATCAAAATTGTTCGTTTTTTTAAGATGGCGGGATGTCATCTACAATTCTACTTCGGCTCGGAATAAAATTATTAAAATTTTAACTTGACGTATTGATAATATTAACGAACAAACATAACTGTAAACAACTCAACTTATAAAAATAATTAATTGCTGAAGTGTATCAAATGTCTCGGAGAACTTTTTCTTACTCTCGTGTGATCAGATTGTGACGATTAAACAAAACCAAAACTCTTATTGTCCTCAATTGTCATACCTACGGAAGACTACTACAGGGCCCTCCTTTTGACGTCTACATTTCTATGATGACCGATGTCCTGAAATCCTTTCGTGAATCTGCCCACCCGGATATGAACCCTAGATGTCCAGCTATCTGGCACTCTTCGAGGTCGATGTGCACTGGCTCCTTCCGTCATCGTGCGTATAAGTTACCTACACAATACCTACCATAACTCACGATCTATGTAAGTTGTTTTTATCTTTTTGACTGGTGCATTTTTCATCGAAAAACATTCACAAATTTATTATAACTTCCTTGAAAACAATAATTTTATCTGTCAAACTGCACATGGGTGTTAATATACCTTGTAATATAGCAAATATGTTTCTTAACTAATATATGATATTGTTCCGACTTGGCCAAGTTCGTAAGATATTTCCTGTGTTTTGAAATGTATTACATGAGACTGTGTAATTGATATACCTTCCCTAAGATAACTGTCATATGAAGGTGTAAATTAATTGTCATTTTGTTGCATTCATACAATGAATATTTGAAGTAACGTCGTAAATTATATGTTGAGTGAGCAGACCCGTTGCAACTGATGGTCCTCCGATTTTAAATATATTTTATAAAATTTACATTCTATATCGCAACTTCCTTGTAATTGATAAAACAAATATATTATGCACCTGCTATATAATATTTAATTGCATTAAAGTAAAGTGACTCGTCTGTTATATACAAATTTAGCTTAATCTGAATAAAATACATTTAACTCTTTACTGGGAGACCTTGTGCACGAATTTACTTATTAAAAAAAATTTTTTGAATCTTAACTTCATTTTCAATGAATCTTAACTGCATTTTCATTAATCTTAACTACATTTTCATTGAATCTTAACTACGTTTTCATCGAATCTTAACTGAGTCTTGGTTGAATATTAACTGAATTTATATTGTTACTACCAAGGAATTTGAATCTTAACTACATTTTCAATGAATCTTAACTGCATTTTCATTAATCTTAATTGAATCTTGGTTTAATATTAACTGAATTTATATTGTTACTACCATAAAGTTTGAATCTTAACTACACTTTCATCGAATCTTAAATGGTAGAAGAGAAAGAAAAATAGAGTTTTTGCCTTTTTTTTGTTCAAAAAGAAATTATAGTTACACTGTTGTATTACAGAATAGTGCATCGACTTTTGTCAGACACTTCGTATTGTATGCCTTATCTTGCATTCGTCATATATATGTTTTTAATAAGGATTCTGTGTAAAACTTAATATTGTAAAATCATTTCGAACTTTTCGAAAATCTTGACTGCTAAAATCTGACTTTGAAATCCATCAAATAATATCAAATACCTAAATGTCATAATTCTGTATGTTATAATAATTATAAGTAAATGAAAACTTGTATTCTTGATCTGGCTCTTCGATAATTTCAAATGTGTCTATAAGTGTACCAATTTCTGATTTAATATACTGGCTCCCGGTCTTTGGGACTTCAGCTGAACTGAATTCTTTCACTATCTTAAACCTAATGTCATAATGTTGTTGTCTATATATCACCCACATATCAACCCCCTGGGAAATTAAGAAAACTTGCTCTGAACTCCAAATACCAACATTGGAATACCTGCTGCTCTAGCCGGCAACAGTGTCTATCTATAGTAATATTGTGCGCTCTGTACCATCCTGGACTAAGTTCTGTGCAACCAGGAAAACATAAGGTATAAACTTGGATGCCGCTCAATGTGAGTATATCTAAGTCCCCTAGATGACATTCATTCTGGGGCATCTAAAAATAAATCAGTCCCTCCATGTAGCTATGTGTATGTATGTGTGTACATGTATTTATATATGTAGGCATATACATATATTGAGTAAATAAGTTAAAATTTTAAAGTCAATAATAATAACTGTTCCCCCTCCACCTACCACCTATGGATTACGCGACAAAAAGAGCGATACAAAATAGGTAACGCGACATTGCAATATCAAGAATATTTCTTAATATTTTGTTAACGTGACCCAGTCATCTTATCCTGTTAGATAGATCACCTTCATGGTTTTGGAATGAGAATTTGCTATCTATTAAGATTCCCAAGTATTTAATTACATTTGTTTTTTCAAGACAAGTATTTTTGCTTATTTCCTTTTAATAATTGTATGCATGTAGTACTATGTTTTGTCCTTGGTAAAATAAAATATAAATATATATGGGAAATCTAAAGGGTTTTGATTTCACTGTTTGACCATACTTTCCCCAGGTCTTGCAATGAAAACTGATAATTACACTTTATTATCCACGTCATTGTGTGCATGAATTTATTTTTGACATTGTATGTAGGTGTCAGATGCTCGACAAGCATGATAAAATAAGATCTTAGTTTGCTACCAGCTTTCCGAGAATCCAATTAAAGAGATATTGAATTATAAGCCTTCTGGCTAGACAATTAATTTTTCGGGATTATCCGTCGCGAAAAAATATTTCATTCTATTTCAGTTTATTTAAAGCGCCTTAAATTTCGATTCGTTAGCGTTGCTTAATTTCTTGAAAATAAATAATTCTCTCTCTAAGGATTATTTTGAAAATTCGGAAAGGGTCTCGGTGTTTATATTTAACGTTATATCTCAAGTACATATTATTTTGGAATTCATTATGAAATTTTCATAATTAACTTCTTAATTTTACTATAACATTTCAAAAATCCCAAGAAAATAATCTCATTTCAATTATCCTTAATATTTTAACCATCGTAAGATGTTTTATTTGTATTTAGGTACTTATTTTTACGCCAATTCTCTCTTTTATTATTATTAACACTTTTTTCTAAAAACAACTTTTCACTTTCCACACTGTAACAAAACAACACTAGGATTCAAGTATATACTTACACTACGTACGCAAATATCTTTTGAAGGTTATGTAGAACCATATAATTATAATAGTATAGAATACTCTTTAGCCTGCAGTAAATGAGACTGCTTCATGTTGACTAATTTGGTCAAGATTTCGATACGAGCATTCAGTAATCATTTGGCCGTCTGCGTGATACGTTCTCCAAATAGGGATTTTTTTAACTGCGTGCAAAATTATTTACGGAATAGTTAGCAAGATAGCAAAATTACTTGCAAAATTATAGCAGAATCATCATACATTATGTATATTGACACGAGCCGGCCAATAAAACGGCTTCACTTTTTCAGCAAGATATTGTATGGGAATGAGTATTCTATAGTTTTATTATTATTCTATGTGTAGAACATAACACTTATCGGATTTAAACATTTATAAAATAGTTTTTTACTAAGCTTAGATACACATATAGAGTTCATAGACACAGTAGAGCTCAGAGGATTATAAAATGTCATCTATAAAAGGTCTATGTTGTTATATGGCTGACACGTGGACGCTAAAGATTAATACCATGAATAGGTTGGAAGCTTTTGAGATGTGGTTGCATCGCATAATGCTCAAAATCCCTTGGATAGATCTGATAGCAAATTCAGAAGTCTAAATTCGAGCCAGGCATTTCCTATCTACAATAAAGGTCCGCAAGATCGCATATGTGGGCCATATAATGAGAGGAGAAATACACCACTTGCCCCAATGAATACTGGAAGGCAAAATAGACGGTCGTCGAGGGACTGGAAGGAGACAGGTGTCCTGGCTGTGTAATATCTGGGAATGGACGGGCTTCAGAACTGTGGAGCAAATATTCCGGGCAGCACAGGACAGTTAGGGATTCGCCAGAGTGATCGCCAACGTCCTTATCGAAAGATGTAAAACTAACATAAGTTAGGTGCCATATTATTTTCAGATTTTTTGTTAAAGTAAGTTAAACGTCAACCCTCAAAAAGAAAATTCACTTGGTAGTGCCAAATACGACCTGGATATGGCGTCTTAATAAATTATTAATCAGTACACCACACTCTCAGTTCATAATTGAAACTCCCAGTGTAGTGTTGTACATGTAATTTCCATTAATCATTTGATTGATCGATTGCTTCTTTGTATTGTTGATTGAAGCACACATTATTTCTCAAGTAATGCTCAATCACTCGGAATCTATTACTACTATTAATGTCGCTGATATCATGGGGGTGTATCAAGCAGGTTAATTAATAACGTAATTAATCGACTGTATGCACCTAATTGGTTTATGAGAATATTGTGAATATACATAATGACATTTGAACACCGTTCATGAGATTGTAATAAATTCTCTACAAAGCGCAAATACGTCCAATTATTGAATATGGCAGTCACCTCTGAAGTGGCGCCCCCCAATACCTACTGAATACCCTCGACGCTGTCCAAAGGCGTGCTATACGTCTGATTGATGATCCATCACTGACTGATGGATTGCAATCACTAGAACACAGACGCAGAGTCGGTATTTTAAGTTTATTCTATAGATACTACCACGGGAATTGCTCAGAAGAACTTGCATCTTTGGTCCCTCCTCCACCCACTCGCAACAGAGTAACTCGCTTCACTCAATCGCAGCATCCATTTACAGTGGACCTTCAACATATACGAACAAGTCGCTTCTCGAACTCCTTTATTAATACAGCAGCCCGACTGTGGAACGATCTTCCGAATTCTGTGTTTCCATCTTCGTACAACCCGGGTCTTTTTAAAATCCGAATTAATAAAATCTTTTCTAGATTGCAAACCCCTCCCAACGCTACGTAATGCGCTTCTTCGGAAGAGTAAAATGGACCCAAATCCTAATAGCTGGCGTCCCTTACGTAGACATGTTTAAAAAAAAATTTAAAAAATCACATGTTCCTTATAACCCTCATTATTTACAAAAATATTGAATTTTTTCTCAACCTCTCAACTCTCGCTATTTATAAAAATATAAAATCATTGATTTTAATTTACCATGTGAAACTTCAGTTTTGTTTGTAGCCATAAAATATTTGAAGCATATTTAATACTATTTTTGTATACAGGCAACAGACTGAAGAATTTTTCCAATGACAAGCTAGAAATATTTATCCGATTAAAAGAGATATTGAAAATTCTTTGACATAACATTCCAATAAAAAGGTGAATGAAGTACTCGACTAATTGGGGGATTATAGAAATTTCTTGGATAGTTCTTTTCAAAGCAATACATCGTATAATATCTTTTCTATTTCATAAATAAAACGAATACTTAATTTAAACTTAAAAACTCAGTCAATACATAAACTAGTATATAAGTATCTTTATTTGTCTTCATACCATCTTACTTGTGGCCAGTCCGAGTTTCTGCGGCCAGTTCTCAGTATCCTCTCCAATGTTTGATCCAGAGCAATAAAAGTACATACACAAGAGTGAATTGTAATGGAATTTGTAATACCTATGTCAAAAAATCTTAAAGACATACCTCAATTGAGCGAAAATATATTTTATTGGTCGTGTGACGATTGTGAATATCCCAAAAGATACCGTATTCTCGTGGCAAAAAAATAATAACAAAAAACGAAAAGCCATCAATTTTGATAAAACTCATGTTATAAGGAAGGAAACAAGACTGCTGATTCTGGAGAGGTCCTGGTTTGATAATATGTACCTACCTACTCGTTGACCTCAATCACAGAAGATTCTAGTCCTTGATTTCTGGAGAGGGAGGTAAGTAGGTACATTGATTATCGATGAAGTTTTTATTTGGTAGAATTCCATTATAAATTATATCTATAATTAAAAGTAAAGACTTTTTGATTCTACATTAATTTTATTTTAATATTAGAATATGTGCAGAGTCAAATTATTTTTCATACAACGGAAAAATTTACGAACAGAAAGATGGAGTCCCCATGGGATCACTTCTTAGTCCTCTTCTAGCAGAATGTTTTATGGATTACATAGAAAGCACCCTACTAAATTCTAGCTAAAAAATGTGTTATTTATTACGTCAGGTATGTAGATGATATCCTTATTGCATTTAATGGTACAAATAGACAACTAGAACAATTCTTTCAGCTAGCAAACTCATTACACGAAAAAATCAAATTCACTCTAGAAAAAGAAATAGACAGCAAAATTAACTTTTAAGATTTATGCATAGAAAGAACAAATAATAAACATTCATTCAGTATTTACCGGAAACCAACATTTGCAGATACCACTATTCATGCAAAATCATTACATCCATTGTCACACAAATTAGCCGCTCATAATTCTATGCTATTCAGGTTAATCAATATCCCACAAAATAAAATAGCCTTTGATAAAGAATTCAAAATCATAGAAACAATTGCTATGAATAATGGCTACACAAAATACACGATTAAAAAACTGTTTGATAAACAAATTCAAAAAAACACGCTGAAAGAATTTTACCCCAAACAAAATATTCAAATATATAAAAATCAAAACATATTCTCAATTCGCCAAGCACCTCATAGAAAATAATCATACAATCAGTCCAACAAATTCACCTATTCCTCTACACTTTGCTAAGAAAGGTTTAATGCTAAATATATTAGAGCAGTTAGAAATTTCCAAGCACCTAAAAAATCCTAACGTCATTGTCATAAATGAACAAATGAACATACACAGATCACCGCTCATAGATATTATTCCATAAACAAAAATATACCATATTATGTTATTTGATTTGATTCTGCCGCAAACTTTTTTAATTGTTTCAGATACACCCATCATACTACTCTACCAAGAATACCTACATTATCAACAATAGTTTAAGAAATAATCCCTAATATTGTAAACACTTAATGCATTTCACTGCCCATTAGAACACAATCCCATGTACCGTTACACCGAAAAAACCAGCCATTACCATAAAATCAATTAATTATACTCAATTTCACTAATTATCTAAATAGGGATTGGTCAAAAAATAAATAGTCTCAACCAACCAGAGTAAAGTAAATTTATTTCATTTTTGCATTGTATAATATCAATAGTTTTAAATGACCAATCACAAGAACCTGTAAGCTCCTGCTACATAATTAATCTATAAATAAAAGTAAAATTTGTCAAAATAGTCATAAGCTAGTTAATGCACTAACAAGGCGAAATAGGCCTATCGCGCAGAATAAATTAATGTAGAATCAAAAAGTCTTTACTTTTAAATATAGATATAACTATGTAGGTACATTGATGTTGCCACAAAAGGTCAATTCACTCGTGGTATGACAACCTACCCAATAGGTATCCCATCGGTGTAAAATAATATAAACGATCCATAAATATGGAACATAATCAAATAGGCTTACTCAAATATTATTATTTCCTACTTTTGTATATTTTTGAGTATCTACAAACAAATGATGTTAAAAAATAAAACTATCAAAAGTGATGTCTTATACCTACTTAAAAGTTTTATTTGCTGCGAAAAAATATAAGTAGGTATATAACCTAGAATTAACAAATTCATGGAGAATTCTACCCTACCTAAGCTTTAATCCACAGAAACTATTACGAACACCAAAGTATAGCAACCAGCAATAAAACAAGATAAAACCAGATATATGAGCAAGCCCAGATTTACGATTTTCAACGCTCAGCGTTCCATATTCTCTTCTACAGACAAATTTTAGAATGATTAAACACAATTTATAAACAGATTAATAATTAAATTGAAGAAAATGTTCACGCTGTCACTGGTATGTATTATTAAATTATTAGAAGTCATTCATCGGTTTACGTTTGGTGCTTCCATTTTCAGCTTAACCTGGTGCATTTCTGCACTTTTTAAATATATATTGGATCGACTTTCGATAAAAGGATTGCTGCAATCGTATTTCGTATTATGAGAAATGGTTCAGAATTCATAATAGCTACAATAGGTTCTACGATTTTTGCTGAGGTGGAAATAACTTCCCATATAATATATCATCGAAAATGCAGTTTTCAAAAGCTTTTAAAAACGATTAATATTATTGGTATGAATCTTATTTTTTCCACTATATGGAGACATAAAGGGTTATATTATACCTTTACAAAATCACAAAAGTGAGCATCTTGATTGTACATAACAATTTCTATTGACGATGAATAATGGGCAGGTGTGAGCTATTTACACGTGAGTATTAGATGATATTTATTAACAACATTCAAAAAGCAATCATTACAATAATGAAGAAGATTAATTTTCACTTTATTGAATCGGAAATAACATATTGAAATATGTACTTTTGTCACAAAAGTCGTGTTGTTCGAAATAACATTTTCAGAACACTTAATAACTATTAGGAAAGATTATTATTATCGTGTATAAATATTATTACCAAGGACTCTCTTGTATGTAATACACTAGAATATTATTTCCTTTGATGTAAGGATATTACCTACCAATTCCATGAAAATTTTCAGTACCTACTTAAATTTGAAAGGTATTTGATGTCAATATAAAATAAAATATTTTACGTTCATATTTTCATGTTTATTTCACTCAAATAAATAATGCTTTGATGAGTGATTTTTTTTCACGTGTATTTACCATTTATAAAAAAAATATTAGCATATTTTGCGTATGAAGAATCAGCTGTGTATAGTTAAAAATAAATAATATTTTTATGAAAAAAAATTGTACCTTCTAACTTTGAAATATACCTATTAAGTTTGATCACTGAATGAAAGAATGAGTAAGCAACTGCCTGCCAATAGAGTCCATCACTACAGACCGGAGGGTGTGAGGCGAGGGGGAAATCCAGACTGAGATGAATGGACTGCGTCCAGGGGACCTGTACTCCCTGGCCGTGGTCAATTGAAGATATGGAGCTGCTGACAGATCGGAATGGCGAAGACTTCTTTTGGAAGCTATAGGTCCCACCTTGGGATGTGGAGCCAAAGATTGATTGGTTAATCAAAAAAATAATAATTACATACGTAAAACATCAACAGCCAAGTAGCAACAATATCTCAAATTATATATTAAGGCAGGTGTTTCCGGAAACTTATTAATTTTCTTTAAATAATATGAATATTCCCCTTTAAATATTTTCTTGAGTTTGAATCCTAATCCCACTTACATTAAATATACATTTGAAGACTTTGACAATGAAATCAGGAGAGCTTTTTTTGATAAATTATTTTGGAATAATTTTTGTTTCATTTTATAATAGATTTTATTTCTTGTTATTATTTACCTTATAAAAAAGTCGCCATATTTTTACGATTATTAATGAAATATTATAATATATCAAGTTAACACAACAGCTGTCCGTTAACATTTTTATGCCAATTTTTTTCCTACACAAACAACTACACAGATTTATGTTGATATTCGAAAATATTGACTTAACATAATTATGATATAAATAAAAATAATTAAGAGTATTATACTCATTTTTCTATAAAATAATTTTCGTTTACTACAGCTATATTCTAAAGATTATAATTCCATTATCGCTAACACAGTGGATATAGCAAATTCATATTTATTATGTTATAAAAATTCAATAAAACATAATTTCAATCCATAACTATTTTGAATATGAATTTAATAAGTACTAGGTATTTTAAAATCTACCAAATTTATCATTTTTCTACATATATTTTTAAGCCTTTATCAACTGGTAAACGCCTTGTCAGCCGAAACGGTCGGCAAGTAGGATAAATATATCTAGAAACATAATAAATTATGTGATTTAAAAATTCCTAGTATATAGTTCTACAACTTAAATTCCGTCAGTATTTACAATTTGAAAACATTAAATTTAATAAGTGTTAGCACTTTCACTGGACAAAATTAGTTTCCTTATAGGGAGAGGATAATATAAATTAAAAACAAAATTCTAGCATGAATTGTGTGGAAAAATAAAGCTTAATCTTATTTTTTTAACAAAATTTAATATATAAACCAACTCTGTTTGAAGTGCCTCAGTTAAACGTATCTCTGCAGTAGAAAATTATTTCATCTTTCAAGTTATCATTTAAGTACAAATAAAAATGTGAAAGGATTATTTTCAGAGTGAAAACCTTAAAAGCATAAAAATACCATAGAGATTTTCACGGTACAAAATCAAAAGATTCAGAAAAGAGCGTAAATTTTGTGAGATATAAATAATTCATTCGGTTAAGAATAAAATAAGCAACTCACTAATCATTTACCCTTTTTTGATTTAGAATAAGGTATTATCCACCTACATAATTTTCTTTGTGAAATACAAAAATATTTTATGATCTTTTTTTGTTTTTCTGTCTGTCCAAAACTTAAGACTGATTTCGGGGTAAATCCATTGGCTTTAAACCAAACTGACAACAAATATATCTACAAAGCGAAATATTTCCCTACAAGAGGATCTTCGCCTCGGTAACAGCAACCTTTGCGAGGGGTGTCAAATAGAGCTATAGATACGAAATATGTAAGCTTGTACATAATATATATTATTCATATAAAGAGCGTGTAATATACGGGTATTTTTCACCCCCATTTTCATCTCATAGCCCTTTGATCGAGACGATTGAACGCTGAAATAATAGAAAAAGGTTTTAAAAATATTGTTACACAAGATAAAACAACACAGAAAACAAATAATACTATTAAGAAAATATTTCGGTAATTCAAAACAAATTAAATAAAAACTTTAATCATTGATTGGATATTTTTCATGCGCTTTTACGGCTATGCAGCAAAACTTAAAAATGCGGTATTAGTCAACCGTCGATTTGTTCAAGAGAATTTATTTCTCTTAACATATTGATAAATTATCAAGCCAAGATACGCGAGATTTGTATGCCAGATCGATATTTTTCACGATTTTTTCAACTTTGAAGTTAAAAAGCACTAACTTAGAGGCTTTCCAGCATATACATACATATGTTCCATACATGGATTTAGTCAGAATTCGAAGTAGAACATTTAGTGCTTTTGTTTGTTGAAAGTTATATGCCTACAAAACTTTTATACTCAGAATTTTGAATTTTGTTACAATTAGGGGTTATCAACTTTTGAACTTTTTCTTTATTTTTCCATATATTTCAAAAAGCATAAAAGCTAGAACGCTGAAAATTTGTATAAATAAAATTGTGATGCAATAGAGCAAGAGTCAGCAACTTTCAGACTTACATCATAGTATTTTCCCTACGTTTGGCTGGGTTTAAGAATGTGTTGCCGATCAGGTTAGACGAACCTGTCGGCGGTCACCCAGGTGCTATTGGAGGTTAGGCTGTGCCGGTCTATGTAGGCATTAGGTATTTCACCTGTTCGATGAATGGGCATTTGGGTCGGCTTATATAGTACTGGGGAGTCTGATTCTAGAATATTCGGCGACGCCAGCGCACGCCACTTGCGGCGCTACAGTATCAAGGGTATTTTTTGTTCTGTAAAAGAATACCACAGCAAGTAACTATTAGATAATATGAACTTTGAGCTCTGGTGGCTTTCAGAGATAGCAGCTTTCGAAGTGTTGAAAATTGCAATTCAAACTCATCGTGACGAGCGTTAATATGAACAATAATAAAAAATAGATAGTGTTATTTTTTATACTAAGACTGATTTTATCGACTACAGTGGAATGTCAGGCGCAGCGGCAGTTGTGCTTGTTCCAGATGGCACTGCCGTACCCAAGGTGACAAACTTCAAGTACTTAGGGTCAGTTCTCTCAACGCAAGCCAGTGTGGATGCTGGCGTCTCTAATAGGGTGAACGTGGCCTGGAGTAAACGAGGAACACTCACTGGCGTTTTTTGCGATCCACGTATGCCAATTAAAACTAAGAGCAAGTTTCTCAGATGGTATGAACAAGTATTGAGAAGGCAAATTGATCATGTGGAACAAACTGCTCTAGCACTCCCAGAAAACAGGAAAAGAAAAGGACGTCCACTATCCACGTGATGGATGGATAACCTCATGGATAAAGCTCAAACACCACCGACAATACAGGAAAGATCATTCTAGTGCCGAAGGATTAGGGGAACCGACCCTACCAAAAGAATGTCTAGGCTAAGAAAGAGAAGAAAGAAGAAGACTACAGAAGAATATTAGAAATCTCGCATATGTTTTTTTTATTATTGAAACCAAATAATATATAACAATATACAGACAATAAAATATCAGAAAAAGTACAATTTAAGTAAATAGTTGGAATGTAACATTTTTTTATATTTTTTACTTGGTATAAACCACCTCACTAGGCTGAGCCTGTTCCGAGGTGGCAGAATTTATTTTGCGATATATCTGACAGAAGAAAAATATTAAACTTTTTATAAAATATACCTTTTATAAAATAAAAATATAAACTATTGTAACTTGATCATGTTTCCGCAGTTTCAATCCATGTTTCAATTGATTTCTTGAGTATCAAATTATTCATCAACTAACTGTATGTTCGTTATTTCGTTTTTTATCGTAATAAATTTTTTTGGAGCTAAATTATAATAGTGTCTTTGTCCGAATATCGTGTATATGTAGTTAATAATTTGTTCTTCTTCTCGGTTAATGTTATACACATTGCCAATTCGCAAGCAAATGGCAGGCGTAGTGAAAAATACTGTCACTCGGATTCAGTCAACTTTGAACTATTGAAATTCAAAGGTGTCTATCGGGAGGTTTCCACCAAATTTTCCACCATTTTTAGTCTCACAGAAACGAAAGCCAACCACATATATTGACTTTTAATCATTTGGCCATTACTTGTCATTGTGAACGTTGAATTATTAACGGAATTGAAAGTAACGTGCGTATTTCACGAAGCCCGTTTGATTATGTTTCGTTTTATTCGAAGGGAAATATCCACGAAATATCACACAAAACTCATAAAGGTACTGGTATCCGATCCTTAGTAACTCAAATATTCTGTATGATTGTAGGTAATTGAAATATAGTTACCCAACATCGATAGAAAATTTGAATCTCATATTCAAAATCACATTGAAATGCTATTTGCTCGTGGACAATAATAATATAATATGTATGTGATATGTAGGCATGGGAAAGGAATTTTATACAAGGAAAGCACTGTTTGTTAAACCCCATAGATATTATAATGGTGAAGTTTCGAATTATGCATGTCACACAATATGAATAATTTTGCCCTTATTACCTGCCTATTCATTGGTTAACAGAATAGCGTCTGTCTGAATCGTCTATACTGATTCAATATTAATATATACCTTTCGAACTTCGTAACCAATGAAAAAAACACAACACACTAGATTTGTTGTAAAATAAATATATCAGGAAAACTTCTGTCATAGATCTACAAAAAAACTCATTTTGACACCACACAGTCCATTTATTGTTGGAAAAATCACCCTGGCTTCTGGTCATCGTACCATAATCATAAAAACCGTCAGACCATTCCAGTTTTTTAAATAGGTATTGAGGCTTCTTATTATGGACGATTATAAATATCGTACAGATAAATATCGTACAGAGTTGAAGATTCCGCCGGTTAGTCAAACAAATATTTTGTATTATGCTCTTCAGAGAATGAATAAAACAAAGTTTAAAAGAATGAGAAAATTTCATTCCTTATTCTGCAATATTTTATATTTTTCATATAACTTCTCGGGCAACTTATAGCTACTTCGACAAATATTAATTTAATACGCACCCAATAACAGATCGATCGATCGATTATTGCAGATTGTTGAAATTTTACATACCATAAATCAAAATTTAAGTACTTAATATATTTTTATTAAATTCTTATTTTATATTCAGGAATCGATAATTTATGTAATTAAGAAACCCCTCAGGGACTCAGAACAAAATCCTTTGATATGTTAAGTATCTGGATGGGTGAATTTTTCCCAAATGAATCTTGTTCGTTGTATTGGTTGCATTTTATTTTAATCTCTTAAATAATTTACAACCTACCTACACATTGATCTACCAATTATATTAAGGAAGTGTACCCATTTGTCGTCGACCAACTTATGCAGAAAAAAATAAAATCACCATTATCCATAGAATTGATCATAGTTATGTGAAGTTGGATTTCGAAAAACATTCTCCCATGGAATTATTCACAGAATGGAAAAAAAATCTATCGCATTATATATGTTGGTTTATTTCTTCGGTTGTTCCGACTAATTTTTCAACAAAATAAAGTTAAAATCCCAACCTAGTGTCGGTAATTAATCTTTCCGTTGCCCAATTAAGCGATTTGTAATTATTCCTTGGGTATATTATCAATGAAAGGCAGAAACGTTTAAGGGAGAGCTTTTTCCTTGTTGTTTTTAATTAACATTCTTAACACAAAGGTTTCTTCGTCTTTATAAATAAATAATGATTATAGTAAATGGGTAAGTTGAGTAATAAATAAAAGTATCTCTTACCGAACAAAAATGTTTACGAAAAACAAATTACCCGTGATTCCTACGTAAATAATTTTATATAATTAGTTGCATGTAACACATGAGATCCAACTGTCGATAGCGATAGTATGTATAGTTGAAGAATAAGAATCAAACTATAAACCCATAAATCCATGTTGGTATGTATGTCAAGAATGTCAAGATAGGACAGTATGGAGGTCAGTCCTCTTTTCCTACCCGGAATATGAAAAAAGCATGATGGTTCTGTATGTATGTTTGGATATTAAGTATCAAACTATTAAGTCTTCTTACATATTGTGTATAGGCGACTGCCATACAAATTGTATGAAGCGATGTCGTCACTAAATTAAATTTTTATAAAAATTGTTAAAAAAAAATTGAGATGTAGGTACTTCTACAATATTTTTTTTATAAAAAATTAAATTATCTAGTTGGGGTGTTTCGGTTTTTTTCGGATGCGGATCAAAAGTTATAAGGGGGTGGGGGACAGACACACACACACACACACACACACACACACACACACACACACACACACACACACACACACACACACACACACACACACACACACAGAGACACAGACACACAAAACTCACATAAAATGTTCTACTCCGAATTCTGAGTAAATCCATGCATGTGAACATATATGCTGCGAAGCCTCTAAGTTGGTGTTTTTAGCATGCAAAAAGTCCACTACGCCATACAAAATGTTCCTAGTATTCCTTATACGCGGGCCTTGGCTTAATACTTTGTTGACATGTTAAGAGAATAAATTCTCTTAAACAAATCGACAGTTGGAATATTGTTAACATTTTCAAAATCAAATGACACATTATTGTTGACATTTTCAAAATCAAATGACACATTATTGTTTACATTTTCAAAATCAAATGACACATTATTGTTTACATTTTCAAAAACAAATGACACATTATTGTTTACATTTTCAAAATCAAATGACACATTATTGTTTACATTTTCAAAATCAAATGACACATTATTGTTTACATTTTCAAAATCAAATGACACATTATTGTTTACATTTTCAAAATCAAATGACACATTATTGTTTACATTTTCAAAATCAAATGACACATTATTGTTTACATTTTCAAAATCAAATGACACATTATTGTTTACATTTTCAAAATCAAATGACACATTATTGTTTACATTTTTCAAAATCAAAAGACACATTTCAATCATTTTATTCATAACATATATGGACTTATATTCACATTCCGATTTGAGAGTGGTATCGGAGGTGAGGGATATTGATGTTGTAGGTACTGGATGCAGGGCTTGCCTTCCGCTGCCTTTATGAAAACATAATTTCTAATCCTTCATACGAAACATACTTGAATATTGCTCATCGTTGTAGAATCCGCACATTGAGCTTCACATAGACAGCATAAAGTACTGCGACTGCTCGGCTTTTTGAGTTTCCGCAGATATTATGACTAATCGTAAGCGGAGAAGTACCACAGGCTACAATCGCTCTCCAGTCGACGTCGAGTGGCGATTCAAATAATGTTCTTTAAAATCGTTAATTCAATTGTCGATTGTCCCGACCTCAACGAACTGATTTACTATCGCGTACCTAGAACGACCGACCGGCATTCAAGAACCTTTCATATAATAAGGTCTAATACAAATTACGGTAGAAATAAATTTTTTAGACGATATGGTGAGGGATATGGTTCGATGTTTCAGGGTTTGGACATATTTGAGCACCGATTTTTTTTTATATCGGTACTGGCGACGCGTCGGTTAGATGTTAGTGGATGCGAGCAACTAGCTTCTTGTCCCGTATACCCTTTACCCTTCCATTTTCCCTTTACTTCTTCCTGTGACAATATTTTTTTTTAAGTTCTTGTTGAATCTATTTAACCTTGTTGTTTGTATAACTTGCGCTTTTCTGTAATTGGACTTATCCCTGTATTGAGTTTGTAAGTTCTTGTTACATAATGGGTCGCATAGGACAAGGCGGATCGGAAGGATTATTTGCTTTGCTTCAAAACAGTATATGAGTTTGAAACGAGGAAGAGAAAGAGAGAGATTAATTACAGTTAACTTTGTTCAAATCACGAATGAGCTCATTTTTCGACCCGTTTCATAACATTCGACTATTTCTTTTTCTGTTGTCATAGGCCCTGACGAAAAAATTCGGGAAATAATATTAACTGCATTATATAAAATAAATTGAAAGTTATTTGTAAATAGACGCTATGATTTTTCTCTGGTCTGAAATGACTGTTTGATTGGAAGAAGTATCCATTCGGCAAAAAAGCTTGCCACTTGTTGAGGGTGCAAGGAAGTGTTATTAATTATAGGAAGTGTTATAAGTAGTTGTCTACGTGAAAACACAACCGCCAGAGGATATAATTATTATGACTTTTGAAAGTTGTTAAATTATTTGTTCTCGCTTGGCCGAGAGAGAAAATTATTTCATTTTGATTTAACTAGATTGGAAGACACTAAATTCACCTCCAAAGCAGGTCTAATATTATTTTTTTTTGCTTTCAGTGTTGCCCTTTAACTTGGTTCTTATTACAGCCTTTAAATTTCAGAATTAAGTTCCTATCTACACAGATGAAATTAATGATTATCCTCTCATACTTTTTTACTTATTATATATTTTATTTTATTTACATACTTTTATTATGTAACAATTGCGTTTTATCAAACTTGAAATTAAAAGTCTAACTCGTGTATTAAAACAATATTTCTCATTACTTTTTTATGTTCATTTAATTCACCATTTAAAATTTATTCGTTGTATTAAAACCATTTTTTTTATGTTTTAAATTATGTTTTATTTCTACTTTTTTGTATGATCTATTCTTTTGTTTTGTGAGAATATAAATGTTCTTGCCGCAAGGGTATATTCATTGTTTTAAGGAAAAAAAATATATTGATGGGTTTATTTATACTGTATTATGTTTTACTTCTAATTATCTACCTAATTTGTCATTTTATATTTGAAACGCATTTTTGTGTGTGTTTATTTCTTATTTAAAATTTGTTATCTCTAATTTGTAATGTTATTTTGTGTGTGTTTTGTTAGTTGGCATTCACTGTTAAAAGTATCATTATTTCAAAATATATATAGTCCCGGCACAGGTTTCTTACCTAGCCCATTGCCATTATGTATAAATAAATAACTTTTTTTTTTATTTTCTTTGGAATTGGTGTTTTCATAAATTTGTCTGTTTGAAATAATTTAAGGTACTGCCTCCCTGACCAGCCAGCTGGTTAAAAATTATTTGACCAACACCAATTTAGTTATTATATTTTAATATTTTAGTTACTTTTTTAATATATAATGCAACTGGCTCACACCAGTCGCAATTGTAACTACAAACAAACCTAACCAACCTATTTTTACCAAACTTTTGTAGGTTAGGTTTAAAAAATCGGTGTACATCCTAGGCTATCCTGGCTGGTCAGGGAGGCATTACCATAATTTAATACAAACTAAATTATTTTTTCTGCATATTTATACATATATCAACGATTTAATGAATTGGTTACATCGAATATTTTTATTATTGCATATACGCAAACATTGGATTTTTTCCCTGTCTTGAGTCAATGACATTTTATAACATTTTTTTTAACATCTCAATAGAGGCGAAGCTGGAATATATAGGAGGATCGGTAAAGCAAGGAACCTACAGGGTTTACGACCTGTCATCGACTGGTTTACGTGATCACTTTATACGCTTGCGAAACGTTCACCAATAAGAAGGCCTAATTGGTGAACGTTGCGCAAGCGCATAAAGTGATTACCTATACCAGCCCTTGTAAGTCATAAGCCATTTAGATGTCTTGAATTCTCTGTTCTCCTATAAAATTCTAACTTCGTCTATATTGAAATCGGTTACACTTTGGTTTTTTTTTTACAAAAAATATATAAAGTAATGTCGAATTATATCATTTTCAATCATTTTCAATATGGTCTGTACCTACTCCTGTTTTAAAAATAGATATTTTTTTAATCTTCTAGAACATACGATACAAGAATCAAAAAAGTTTTGAGATGGAAACCTCGAGGCACACCTGCTTTCTCAAAAACAACTCCGCTTTACTTTCTAAATCCTTAGATACTTCTCAATAAATCAAAGATCTGCTTCGAAAACGACATTCTTTGTTATCTCAATAATCAATTTCTTTGAATTTTGTTTGTATTCTCTAACTCTTATTTTAAAGACGCCGATTTAAATATTAACAATGTGGGGTATGTTTTTCTCCTATTGTTGCCAAATGGGAGAGAGTGAACTTTTAAATTTTCGATTATGATTTTACTATCGGTTTTAAAATGAAAATAAAATTGGAAAAATAACATCTCACATAATTCAGCAATGGGGTTCACCACCGACTCTGTGTTATGCTTCCTTTTATAAAGTAATGAACACCCGCACACTTGTCACTGGTCACCTCAAAATTTAATATTATGGGTTTACTTTCGTAATCCCACATTTTGAGGAACGTAATGTATGGATTTTCTATCACTTGAAACATGGAGGTAGAAGATAATAATAATTCTTGCTGATATATGCGAAACGAAGGCAATGTTATTTGTTCAAAATTGCATAATAAAATAATACACAATGCTCATTCTGATGGTTCATAATATAAATCCTTATCTAAAAATAAAATTACGATTCCTGTCACGTTCTCGCCAAACAAAATGTTTGTCGGAGGAAAATCATTTCCATGAAAAACACTATCTAGATTTAGTTTGAAGTTAAGCTCAACGGGTCATTTCAATGGTAGAGTTCCATAAAATATGGAAATGTGTAAAGTCTTTATATGTTCCAAGCACCAATGAATTTTCATAAATATATAAATGATCTATACAATCAGTTTCTAATAAAATAAATATGCAAATATAAAGAAAAAGCATTTAGCAGGCATTATGAATCAACTAATAATTAATTAAATAAAGCATTAACATTGAGAGATGTAGCAAAAATATACGCCACTAAATAAAGAAGTTTAGTCTAATAGTTCAATTTAGTAAAGGTACAAAGACATGTGTGCAGCAGTCTCTTGAGTACGTACCTTATAATAATAATAATAATGTTTATTGCCGTATGGCAATTTGTTCCAACTAACCAGTGTTTCCAGCCCAGGGATGCATCAATAGCGTGAGAAATAAATTTAAATAAATTTCTCCTCTGCTGGGAATCGATACCAGGACGCCCGCACAGAAACCGAACCGCTTACCAACTATGCCACGGCGGTCGGTTATTTAATTATGCCATCTGATTCAAATGGAAGCTACGAAGAGAAACTACGAAATATAATTTGCCTTTTAATTTCTTTCAAAAATAAATATATACATAATATTAGAATTATAGTAAATCTCTGCGAAACTCATAAATATTGTTTAATTATTGGCAAAAATTGACCCTGTTTATTTATCAGGAATTTGAGATTTTCAGCTGATTCACTCTCAAGCACTTTTTTTTGTAAACGAAGTATGTAGGTTCATTATTATCATAATAAAATCAAATATCGATAATCATAACAAAATCATGAGTCATGCATGGATTGTAGCATATTTCTAAAATATATTTCTCTTGCTTTTCAATTTTAAGTTTAAAGATTTCTAAAATACAAAACTTAAATTACTCAATACTCTGTTGAAGATTCTGGTTTCAGTTTCCAATGAAAATACAGTTTTCACTGTGTTTTGAGTCTTTTGTAAAACGGCTGACCATAAATTTACAAAATAAAGCAACTTATTCGATTTTTTTAGATTTTATGTTATAAATATATATTTTTTCTGAAATATGTATACTAATTTAGTTGACAGGCGATTTCTTTTCAGGTAATTCAACTAACGTTAGATTAACCCGCTGATATTGTGATAAACTTGAAACCAGTCGTAAATTTCGTAATATCTCAACGCTTATATAGAGTAAAAGTTTACTGTAAGAGTTATTGTTATATGAACAATATTTTTGGTCTCCTACCATTATTAATATAAGTATGCAGGTACCTAATTGTACAAAATACATAATTTGTACAAGTTTTTGGTCAGAGATAAATCCGATAAGCTTCAAAGAAGCAAAATGTACACAGCGTGGCTCTTTTTAGAAACGTAAATAAGGTTTACTCGAGAAAAGTTGTTTAGTACTCCTTTATAAGAAGCACAAAGTGATTTTCAGGATTTAGTTCTAAGCTCAAATATGTACCAAGTTTACAAAGATATACTGTGAATAGTTTATCCTTTCCGCTCTATTAACGTTTTCCTTTTCAAGGTATAATTCATTTCAATACGAGCTTTGTAGCTAATACCCGGTGATACGTAAGGCAGACCATTTTTATGTTCTGATGTATTCTTCTTTATCTCAATATTTATATCCTATTCTACTATTTTTTCTCATCTGTTATACTATATAATATCCCGTTTTACTATGTTCTAGTGATTCTTCTACTCTATTTGATTTATTTCTTGGTTTATAACTATTAACACAAAAACCCAATCTAAATAATGCATATACCTACATCGTGCATCAAAACGCTTTTCATAAAGTAACAATGTTCGTCTTTGAGTACAGAAAGAAATTCTATCAAAGAAAGCAACGCAAGTATTTAGAGATATACAAAACATTTTATTAATATCGTATTATTAATATACCAAAAAATTGAACATTACTACTAACATAAAAAAAAAGAATGGAATAAAAGCATCAAAAGCAAATTACAATAAATAAAAAAAAAATAAAAATTAGTAAATCATCAACTATTTTCATTTTCAATATTTTTTATTACTTTCATTTTCATATGCCGTGTTGGTATGACTGAATGTATTCATGTATAATTTTTAATATGAGAAACAAAGCATTTGGTCTTTATCCTATAGGAATTATATTATAAATCGACTAGGTTAACTAGTTATGTATATTTGCAACAGTAAGTCACTTTCCATGTATTTGCATTCTAAATAAAATAATAGGTAAAGTAGGTATAGGTATATTATTATACGTACGAGCATTTCTCTCTCAATATCTGTGACTGAAATAATGTCAATTGAATTTTGAGAATTTATTGAAGAAAGACGATACATAATATTTTACCTCTATCCATTTTCATCGTCGCATTGCCTCGTTTTATAGGTATACGAATAGCAGAAACCAAATACCTACTTGGTAAAAATGTTGAACCTAGGAAATATATCACAAATTCCTAAATTTCCTTCAAAATTACTTTTACCCTTCGACATTCGAGTTGATGTTACATAATATATCGAATATTTTTTGGGCAACTCGTATAAAAAATGGAAACTCGTATAAAAATGGTAGGTACATGGCAAACGTTATTTATCATCTTATATAAAGGGATGCTTAACAAAGATATTGTGTGATATTTATATACATATAATATGTATAACCGTTTATTGTGAAATATGTGCATTTTACTTACTGGAACATCTGCTTTAAATCTTTTTAAGAATGACAGTTACAAATCCTTAAGGGATTTAGACAAAGTAAACAAGGCGGGTAACTATTATCGATATACAAATTGGAATATTTGGTTCTAAAAAGTGTAAAACAATTTCCTACATAATGTTATATTATGTCTGTAGTACCTACTCCAAGCATGAGCACTTCCTCTAAAGGAATGAAAATATCTACGTTCCCAGCAGAAGAAAATTTTTTTAAAATTCATTTCTCACGCAAATATTGCTGCTCTGGGCTGGAAACACTGGTTAGTTGGAAGAAATTGCCATGCGGCAATAAACTCGCCACTTGCGCAGGGTGCGAGCAAGTGTTCATAATTATTATTATTATTATGTTTCGTAGAGCAACACAAGACAGAACTATGAAATATATCAGACCTTGAAATTTTTTTTTGAGAGAAGGATCCTTCGAACGATTTACGGGCCAATAAAAAAGAGTGATGGTTGACGTCGTCAATACAACAGGTAGCTATATGAGACCTATGAAGAGACCGATGTGATCAGTTCCATCAAGAACGCTTAAGATGGGCTAGTCACATAATCCGAATGGACGACGACAACCCCACAAAACGCCTCACACTTTCTGTGCCACAAGGTCGAAGGAGACCAGGAAGACCAAGGACTCGATGGATGGACAGTGACGATGCCGATGTTTCCACAACAAATATTAGAAACTGGAGAACGAAGGCAACGAATAGACGGGAATGGAGGAGACTCCTGGAATCAGCCAAGGCCCACCCAGGGCTGTCGAGCTTATGATGACGATGATGATGATGATGATGGAATGATGTAATATAATATGTATAAAATAAAAAAAATGTTATAAGATCACTGTTTTTACTCCTCACTAACCCAAGGAGATAATGTGGGGAGTTGTTACTATGTGCTATGCACGGCGTGTTTATTTGACTTTATCGATAATACTCAATCGAATCCTTTCAAATTTTGCAAATTTATATAACTAATACTCGCTTAGACTCCATTAGATTTTGAAGGATATCTGAATAGTGCTTCTAATTTTTTTTAACTATCAACTATTTCAAAGTGACCCCCAAGCTCAGGAAACTTAAAATTTGAAATTTTTATTTTCATATTGGTATAAGGCACATCACTTTTATAAAATGACATTGAAAAATTATCAAGTTTTCATAATAAAATATTTAAATAAAAAAATATTATATTAAATAACAAACTCATTTCATGAAAATGCTGAATATTTTCTATACAAAATTTGAATACTTTATAGAATGACTTGTTAGTGAGGAGTTTAGCGTTGGCCACAACCCACTCGTTTTCCCTATATAGCGAAACAGTTGATATTTTTTTATTTGTAGTCTACAATGCAACAACTAGCTATCGAGTGCATTTGAAAAAAAATAAGGGATACTGAAGGAAAATCGAACAAGAATTATTCAATATATATACCTATACTATGTAAGCTTCGGCTTCGAATAGTGTTTTCACTCTTTTCTTCTTCTTATTCGTCTTATTTTTTTCCCTCGCCTTATTCCCATTATTTGGGGTCGGCTCTCCTAGTCCGCATGCGCCAGGTTGCTCTCTCTCCTGTGTTTCGTTCTGAGTCACACCCCGCGTCTTCATGTCGTTGTGAACCATGGACATCCATGTTGCAGGTGGTCGTCCCGGGCGTCGCTCCTCACTGTTTTCACTCTTTTCTATTATTGGTGAGACAATACTGGTGCTTGGGGATACACGCATGTGTAATGGACAAACTCACACCTGTCGCTGTTTACCCCACATTGTAGGATATTCCGAATGGTATGAATGAGATGCAAAAATAATTGAATTACTTATGTAATCTTTCTACATACATTAGGTGACTTTATTTCAACTTAAGTGCCTATCAAATTATCTTAAGACGTTTATTTTTTTTTACATAAAAAGGGATTCTCACATAAAACGTCAAATTTCTCACACAAAACGATTAAAATTTTATTTCCGTATGCTTGCCAAGTACTTGAGAATATAAACATGATGTTGATGTTCCGGAAAATTGTATACTTTAACCATTTGTCAATTTGAGAGAATGAATGAGAAACGCCTGAATATATATTGCGGACCGGAATGGAATGGGAGGTCGGGGCCGCCCATGGAAGGGATGGCACGTCCATGTGAACGGTATTTTGAAAGACGGAAACGTTAGAAGCGTGAACAACAGACGAACATGTATAAGACGATGTATGAATGTTGACGAGGCGATGAATGTATGTCAAGATAGAAGTAAGTGGCGTTCGGTTTTCTCTGCCGTGAGGGACATGGCGTGATGGTATGTATGTATGTACTAAGCTGCCATTTTCATAATATAGTCGATGGCGAAACGGCTAGTGCGGTGGATTAGTAAAGCAGAGAACGGCTAGTGCGGTGGATTAGTAAAGCAGAGAACGGATAGTGCGGTGGATTAGTAAAGCAGAGAACGCGGGATCGCATATCACCTCAACCAATGTCATTCACCTATCGCACAGGATTTTATGCTTAATTTAGGGAATATTTTAGGATGTACATGTTGTTATTACAAGGACATATTCGTTATTTTTTAAAATAAATCTACAATATAAATATCCTCGACAGTGATTTTATGGCGCTTTGGCCTACATATTATATAACAATATGAATTTCATGGCATATTCCAAACGTCAACGTAATATGATTTTATTGGGTTAGAAATAAATTTCATAAATAAAAATTGTAAAAAGAGAAAGTTGGCGGCGCATAGTTTCTGAGGTTTCGACGTCAGATCCATGGGGTGCAGTGTATCGCGTCGTTTCTTCTAAAAGAGGAAACGACATAACTATGTCTTGCATTCGCGATGCGACCACTGGCGAGTTGACAACATCTCTCGATTCAACTGCATCCGTTTTTCTGGACGCGTTGGTTCCATCGGATGATCCATTGACTGATAATGATTTTCATAAATGGGTACGTGCTCTTCAACATGAAATTCCTCAGACACCCCCTTCGCCGCCTGTTTCTGTTGAGGAACTTAATTTAATTATTGGGAACCTCAAGCCAAATAAATCCCCAGGCCTCGATCGGATTGACTCTATTTTAGTTCAAAGATGTTGGCGTCTGGCCCAATTTGAAATGTTTTCCCTCCTTAAAAGGTGTTTGGATGAGGGCAGTTTTCCTGATTGCTGGAAAACAGGCCTTATGACTATTTTTCCTAAACGCTGCGATCGTCCTAGCACGGACCCTAAAGCATACAGACCTGTTACTCTTTTGCCTATTCTGGGCAAGATTCTGGAAAGACTTATATGCAACAGAATTGAATCACATCTTTCTTTTTCGTGTCCACTTTCTCCTCGCCAATTTGGCTTTCGATCTGGAATGTCAACAGTCGATGCTATAAATGAAATGTCAGACTTCGTAAGATGTGCTGCCGAAAAATATGTTATTGCTATCTCCCTTGATATAAGTGGTGCATTTGATAATGCTTGGTGGCCGCTTATATTGCATAAATTAAAGATACGGAATATTCCTCGCAATATATATAAGATAGTCAAGAGCTACTTTGAAAACCGCCGCATAGTCCTGCCTGGGGGACAATTATTGCATGCGCGTCAAGTAAGCATTGGATGTCCTCAGGGTTCTGTTCTCGGTCCACTTCTCTGGAACATTCTTTTTGATGATTTGCTGGATCTTCCTCTATCCAGTAATTGTTCAATTCAATCGTATGCCGATGATGCGTACATTCTCGTTCGTGGCAACTCTCGCAGATTTGTTGAGAACTCTGTTTCTGAAGCTCTGTCTTTAGTTTCTGACTGGGGCATGAAAAATAAACTTTGCTTTGCTCCTAATAAGACATATGGCTTGGTGTTCAAAGGCTTACTTCAAAGACAGCCGTCTATTAAGTTCTTAGGAACTAATGTAAGTTTTCGGGATCAACTAACTTGCTTAGGAGTTGTTCTGGAAAGAGGACCGAGTTTTAAAAATCATGCACGATTGTGTGTCGACAAAGCTAAGTCTGCTTTTTTAAAAATCTCACACATCGCCAAGGCAAAATGGGGTTTACAGTTTCGAGTCTCTTGTCTTTTCTATAAGGCAGTTTACCTCGGCATTGCTTGCTATGCGGCTGGCTGTTGGTCTTACGCTTGTGAGCTTCAACATATACGTAGAATTTTGCTCTCAGGTCAAAGATTCGCTCTTATAGCTTTGTCCAAAGCATATGGTACGAGTCCTACCGAAGCATTGCCTATATTGACGGGCATGACACCCTTGGATCTGGAGATGCAGCGTAGAGGTGCTATTTTCAATCTAATGCGGGGTCGTTCTTCTGTAATTGGAAATGTTCTTCTTTTCCCTCCTGAGGGCCGAGTGTCACGCAGTGATCTTGAAAGAAGTGTTTTCGAAAATTTGCTGAATATCTGGCAGTCCCGTTGGATGGCTTGCTCAGTGGGAAGAATATCGTTTTTATTTTTTCCTGACGTGAGGACTCGACTTAAATCTTCTTGGGTTGTCCCCGACTTCTGGACATCTCAATTTTTCACAGGACACGGAAATTTCAAGAGTTATCTTCACCGATTTAATATTGCCCCCTCCGCCTCATGTCAGTTCTGTCAGTGCCCAGACCAAACTTCGGAACATATCCTGTGGGAGTGTTGCCACCCAATGGTGTCCTCTTTTAGATCGGAGCTCCTCGTTGCTGTCCGTGGGCCTCTTCAAGGTCCCATTGGTCACGCGGATTTTGTAATCTCGAAGAACAATTTTAAAGCCTTTAAAAAGTTTTATCATAGTTATGGTGCTTTACTATTGTTAGATTCCCAGTAGGTTATTTTTTTTTACAGAGATCTTGCTCATACCCCTGATATTTCTCATTTATAAGATCGGAAGTCCCCGAGTGTGAATCCTCCATTCACATTCGTCGATTTTTCTTTTGCACTATGGTGCCGAGATTACTAATCTAGAGGGCTCCATGAGCTACTTTTCGTGCTATGCATTTTTTTTCTTGTCGCTCACTTAGCGTTCTGTGAAGGGGCCGTTTATAGTCCCCATATGCAGAGCGGGTGGTGGTGGGAGTAGCAAATAAAAATTGTCAATATGAATGAGTACCGGGCGTCTATATACAACCTGAATATTATGTCTATAAAAATCAAACGACATTAAGGGAGCATATTCGAAATCAAATTTCTCAAATACGTTAAACAGTGTGTTTCTGAAAAAAATACCATCAGTATTTTCAACATGTTGCTAGTGAATGTTCGTCACAAAATTTTAACATTCACCACAAATTCCTCTAAAACATATAATATGTTATAACTATATGTCGTAGAGAAATAAATCTTTTATGTGCTTAAAAGTGCATAAAATTAAAGTGAATGTTCGTGATAGATTTTTTCACTTCATGTCAGGTTTGTTCTTGAAATGCAAAAAATCAACTAATTTTCGATTTCCAATGATTTGGGCTGTAGCGCCATTGAAGAAGAAGATGATGATGATTTAAATCACGAATAAACCTTTTTACGCACACGATAGTTACCCTTACTAACACGTTATTTCATAGAAAATTAGGCGGTTTTAATAAATTACGTTTTCAATCACTAGATGCTTTATGCCGTCTTAATTTATTATTCTACAATTATTTTTTCTCTTGACTTAGAACGATAATTTCGCAATGTAAGGACCTTTTCAACTGATAAAATAGAAAATCACGAATGAAGTAGTAAAATTGTTATGTAAATAGTAAAATTGTAAATTTACTACTTAATTCGTGAGAAGTTATTTTGAAATATTTTTTATTTAATCAGTTTAAAAGGTTCTGACAATGATCGTTCTATCGGTCTTTCGCCGTCGATAGTTCTTTCAATTTGAAAGTAATATTGTAGCAATCTATAATTTTTTTTTTTAATCCAACTGTCGATTTGTTCAAGAGAATTTATTTCTCTTAACACTTCGACAAAGTTTCAAGCCAAGATACGCGAGATTTTTATGCAGGGTCTATATTTTTCACGGTTTTCAAACTTTGTCAAAAAACACTAACTTTGGAGGCTTCGCAGCATATATGTTCTATATTGGATGGATCTATGGATTTACTCAGAATTCGGAGTAGAAAATTTAGTGTGTGTGTGTGTGTCCCCTTATAACTTCTGATTTCTGAAAATATAGATAATTAAAATCTCACAAAACTCTTATGTTCTTTTATGAATTTTTGTTTCAGTCAGGGGTTTTCAACTATTGAATTTTTACTTTATTTTTCCATATATCTAAAAACTACATAAGCTTAAACGCTAAAATTGGTATAAATATAGACAAATAAAAAATTTCGAATGCACTTTTTTTTAAAATTCCAGAATTTTCAATCATTTTTTATTAAGAAAAATATTTTTTTATGATAAATTTATGTGTTTAACTACCTATATTTCCAAAGTTTTTAAAAATATCGAAAAAGCCGAATCACCTCATCTAGATAATTTAATTTGCTATAAAAAATATTTACATTGTAGAGTTACATCTCAAACTTTTCTTAACAATTTTTATTAAAATTGAAATTAGTGACTACTTCACAATTGTAAGGCAGTTTCATACAATTTGTAAGGCAGTATAAACTACACAATATCTACGGGGACTCAATAGTTTGATACTTAATCTCCAAACAAACATACATACCATCATGCTGTTTTCATATTCTGGGTAGAAAAAAAAGACTGACCTCCATACTAACCTATCCTGACATAATATACCTACATGTTTTATATAGGAAACAAAATATCTTAAAATAATTATTAATTTGTGTTTTAGTGTTTAAAATTTGGTACGTATTCTTCAATTATACATACTTTCGCCATAAACAGTTAGATCTCATGTGTTACATGCAACTAGTGATAGTATTTAATGTATAATTCAATTCAAGAACTATATACATAATGTACTATCTATGTATGTCATACAACTGTTGAAATGAACACCTCGGCACAGGACTTTCTAGTGAGGTGTTCATCGTATTCTATCAATTACAATACTTATCAATAAATAATACACATAAACACACACATAAGTGCGTACGCACTTCTGGCTCTAGTATGTAATTTATTCTAGTATTTGTAATTTCCTCATTGTATTGTTAATAATAAATAAATAAAAAAACAATTAGAGTTTTTATTTTGATCAGATAATAATGGGAAATAAAGGAAGTCATGATACAAATAACCATCTTAAATAATAATATATAGTCGTATTGTTCGAGAAATTTTGTAAACTTTCTATATAAAACTCGTGTAACAATTAGATGGTACTGGAGTGGACTAAATATTTCTGATTTATAATATGAATTTGCTGACTTCAGCCTCTCTCTCTCTCTCTACGTTAAACTTTTCGTTTCTTTATTCCTACTCTACTGCTTCTTCATAGTTCCACTTCCACTATCCCTCCTTGGTAACTTTTACACTTCCGCCGCTTCCACTTCTTCCCGGAAGCTTCCCGGAATTTCATATTATGTTATAATTGTTTATAAATCCACAGATAACATCGTTTTGCCTACAGAGAACGAAAATATGTTCAACTACTGTTTTTTTTTTTCTTTTTTTTTTTTTTTAAATGAATATGTCATTGTAAAACAAGTACATATACATCTTCCTACGTTCCCTAAAATAAGCATAAATGCTTGTGCAATAGGTGAACGAAATCGGTCGAGGCAGGATTCGAACTCGCGACCACTGGATTACCAGCACCGCGCGCTAACCGCTCTGCCATCGACCCATCTAGTTGTCTTTTATTTCAGCGTTTTGAACTTTCTTGCCATTTGTGTGAAATTACTACATATTATATTATATTGAATTTTAATCATTCGTTGAGAATTGAAACTGAGGACAACTTGCAAAACAAATTCCACGGGCATCACATAGGCTAAACAAGACTATATCAGTCAGTAATACAAAAAGTCTTACAATATCCAAACCGTCTAGGTGTAAGCTTAATGTTGGTGATAAGCCCGGGGAGCAAGTAATGAGTTTCAAATATATAGGAATAGAGATCTGCAGTCATAATTACCTATACAATGAAGTCCGCGAAAGTCAATAAAGAATCTGCCGTATTTGGATGTCTAAAAAATGTGGTCTGGAATAATAAAAACTTGTGAATTGACAGTAAGGGCAGAATGCAAAATATATAAGACATGCGTGCGACCGATCATGACGTCTTCTTCTTGGTCACAATCCTAGGATTGGTCTGCACGAAACACTCGATCCCTCCACTTGTCTCTATAGTCTGCCAGTCTCTTCATCTCTTTGTTACTGCTACAGCGCACGTCACCGATTATCTGGTCTATATAGCTGTTTCTGGGGCGACCTCTACAGTTACCCCCATCAATCATTCCTTCGACGATAGTAAAAAGCAGGCCTGACGTATGTTGTGGAAACGTGAGCAGACACTGTACGAACCAAAGGACTCCCAAGGGCAACGTAAATGAAGATTCTAAAGTCAATCACTGGAAAAACACTCCGAGATCGCGTCCGAAATGTTGAAATAGAGCACATCGTTCGGTGGAGTAGATCCAGAAGAAGACGTTGGAGGGACCACGTAGCCAGAATGGACAGTGATAGACTTGCGTATATAGCAGCCAGTGAAATCCCTTCTGGTCGTTATCGGTGGCCGGAAGACCACCCAAGACATGGAAGGATAGTTGGACTCACTTCATCTGAGGAGACATAGTTTTTGTATTACAGACCAACAGGCCTACTAAAAGAAGAAGTTCAGAATTGTAAATTTCAACAAAAAAAAACAGTTTTTTCAATAGTATTTATTGATTATTGGACCTTGTAGCCACGAAGAGCAACTTCAGAGCATTCAAGACTTTTTGTCAAAAATACGGTGAACTAATATCTTCACTTTCAGTGCACGACGAACCTACTGCTCCCTTATAATCTGCTCTCTTTGGCACTCTAAGTGCAGTGTCTCCAAGGTTTTAGAGTTCTCCGGACTCTTCTTACGTTCTTATGTGTTCTTTCAGAGTTTTGCAAGGGGCCGTTTTTAGTCCCCATAAGCAGAACGGTTGGTGGTGGGGGAAGAACAGTATTTATTGATTAAAAGACACACACAATTTCTTCTTCTCTGTCTGATTTTTAATGTAGCTATATTTTTTTTGCTGCTTTGAAAAGTACCAAATACTATTGAACCTAATATACTTGAGGGTTCAAGAAGATTGTGAGAAATGGAATAATATTCATGGCAATAATCTCGCCTTGTATACATACTTATTTGTACCTTGATAAGCGACCGTAGTGTGAGCAGGCTCGACTTTTGATCACTATGAATCCGGACGCATCTACATTAAACAGTTAAATAAATAATTAGTTAATTAATATTTCCTCCCCTATTTTTATAAGTTATCATTAATTTGTCTATCGTATTATAAGATAAATAAGAGTATGGATAAATCACAACAATACAATACCAACTGTTTACTAAATTATATATTACAGTGCCAATATTATTATTTACCCAGAAAGCAGTAGGGATAGTAGGTACCAAATATAATTTGATTATTTTGTTCTAATGAATTGTTGATGTTGCAGTTGCTAGCCCTCCGGACAGGAGAGGTGGAGTGAGGGACGACGGGGGGGTCCCGCCCCCTCGTGGGGCTCCCCCCATCCTGCCACCGCACACACAGCCCCCCGTACCCCCGGCACGGAATGGTCAGTTTGCCAGTAAGTACCTACCTACATACATACATACATATCTATCTATTATTTAGACTTCTCTAGTTCCTAATCACTTCACAATACTGAAACAGCAGTAATTAGTAAGTCATTCTTGCTTGTTCCAATAATAAATGATCAAGTATCGTGTGTAGTATAGGTACCAAATAATCTCTAATTTACTTAATTAAATAGTCATAATATTTCAAAGTCAGGCATATTTATACTGGCTAGTTCTGGGGAATACAAAAATGATAGGTATCGCGGTTTTCGGCTGCATTTATTTTAGTTTTCTGATATAAGTGTGCCGACCGCCGTGGCACAGTTGGTAAGCCGTTTGGCTTCTGTGCGGGTCTGAGTTCGATCCCCAGCAGAGGAGATATTTATTTAAATTCATTCCTCACGCAAATATTTCTTCTCTGGTCGGGAAACCGCCCGCCCTATCAGATGGGTCGATATTCCTCCCAACGACCAATCAGTAAAAATTGATCTTTCTATAATTTGGCGCTAGGGGGTATTCAACTGAACGTGCAGACGACGAATTTCAGTGACAATCTCTCCTTTTTCTAGTTAATTTTGTATTTATATTTGGTGAATTTATTTTGTATATTTGAAAGTTGTAACTAAAATATAGAAGATATCTAATTAATATCGAGAGTTATCTTTTATTACTCTATACTAAATTATTTAACGAATCTGGTACCTTTCATATAAAGTAACTGAAAGTAGTTTGATCACGCCATTAATGAATAAATTTAATTGATGTATTTTTTAATAGATAAACATCTGTGTGTCAGTATATGAAGATTCAAAACCCGAGTAAATCTGAACAAAAATAAAACATTCATATATTATGTTGCACACTTGTTAGTTGTAATAAATTGCCATTAGGCAATAAACGCACTACTTGCGCAGGTGCGAGGAAGTGCTTATTATTATAAAAGTTATTCCTTGTTATAAATATATGTTACAAAGAAAAAAGACAATTTATGTCATTATCTGATATTAACAAAATAGTAATAATATTAATCAAATACTTTTATTACGCTTTTTTTTACCAGTAGGCAAATTCTATCAGTCAACCACACTAGTAAATACATTAGTATTAGCAAGCACAAAATAAAAACTAATATACATTACAATAGTGTGTTTCTTTTAAAGCTAATGAGCAATTTTTGTATCCACCTATATTTTAAAAGAATTCGTTATCTGAAGTCGAATTCATCTGAAGTCGAATTGCTTTGTAAACTTTCAGTATTTTGCGTGTTTACAAAAAAATAAAATACTAATAACATGTGTGTGAAAAAAGATTCGTTCACGAACTGCAAACAAATGCTATTTCAATAAATATTGTTTCTTAAATATTGTTTCAATCACATGCCAATCTCTCGTGTCGAGTTTTTGAAAAATTCCTCCGACAATTTCGAGTGACAAAAAGAGGCTTACGAAATATTCTGTGTACACACTTGTATTTTGTAAAGACGTAAAAAAAATCAAAAACTCGTACAATAAGTCCGTCGCTGAATTATGTATTCTCAAACATGTACATTGCTTTCTTTTGTAAGTATAATAAAGTCGCAATAAATTCAGAAAATAACTTTATTTTATAATATGCCGTCTAAAATGTATTTTGTATTCTTTCTACGCCGAGTATTGTCGTATACTATTTTATGAATTTAAGTTTGTAAACTTTTTACAAGTATATACTTATGTAGTTCATAACAATGGTATTTATACGGCTAAATTTACAAAGTTACAACAGAAATAAAATAGTTACATGATAGTATACTATGTAGGTATTAGTAAATATCTTGACAATTTTCAACAGAGTGGAGGACAGTTTGCACATCTACTAACCAAGCAAAAAAAAAACAAAAATTTATGTTCTGCCCAACCCGCGTAATTATTCCAGATGTTTGCCGATAAATCTATTTCATAAAATGAAAAAATAGTATAGGTACTCAAAAAAAATGTACCCAATTCAGCAACTCAATTTTTTTTGACGTGCTTTGTTTTTTTCTCACGATGAACATCAAAATCTCGTGTTTGTCTTGCTTCTTCTCATACAAATTATCATATTAGAGTAAAAAAATACTATTTAGGTTGATTCAGGGCATAAAAATAAACCATCGAGTCACGCATTTATATGGATTTGTAACTTCTTCGTCTTTCTCTTAATTGGAATCAAATATTATTTCGCATTTACAAATATTCTGAGATTTATTTCTGAAAAATAGTTGTCAGGTAATATGGAAGTATCGTGGAAGTAATAGTTTGCTAAAGGCCGATCTCAAACGAAGAACCAAGTATATGTGTTTCAATGATTAATTAACAAGTTACATATGTAATTATTACGAATAAATCATTATATTTTCCACCTATTTTTACTCATCACTAATATAGTCGGCCTTCGTGGCTCAGTTAGTTGGGTATCTGACTGCTGATCAGGTCCCGTGTTCGATTCCCGGTGGAGACACAGTTTTTAATTGTGTTTTCAGTCTGGATCTGTGAGACGATTAATATCGTTAGTCTCCAGAATGTGGCAACTTGTTATTGGGTGCGTGTTAAATTAATATTTGACATAGTACCTGTTAGTTGCCCGAGAAGCAATATTAAATAAATAAATAGCGGGGAGTTATGATTTCGCAACTTTTATGGCTATGTTTTTATTGCAGATTATCAACTAGTATCATGCTGAGATTTTTTTTTTTTATAAAAAAAATGAATATGTCTTTGTTAAACAAGTACATATACATCTTCCTACGTTCCCTAAAATAAGCAAATAAATGCTTGTGCTATAGGTGAACGAAATCGGTCGAGGCAGGATTCGAACTCGCGATCACTGGATTACTAGCCCAGCGCGCTAACCGCTCTGCCATCCACCCATCTAGATTGTATTCTGAAAGTTTCATCGCAATGTATCTGTGTATGTGTGCTATGTGCTGTGTGCTATGTATGGCATGTTTATTTTACTTTATCAATAAAATTATAGACTAAAGTGCTCATTCGATTCTTTTCAAATTTTGCAAATATGTATATCTAATACTCGCTTAGACCCCATTAGATTTTGGAGGATATTTGATTAGTGCTTCTCAATTTTTTTAAACGTCAAATATTCTAAAGTGACCCCAACCTCAGGAATTTCGTATTGGTAAAAAGGCATATCACTTTCATAAAATGGCATTGAAAAATGATCAAGTTTTCATAATAAAATAGGATTTAAATAAAAAAATAATTGAACAAACTCATTTCATGAAAATGCTAAAAAATTTCCATACAAAATTTGAATACTTTATGGAGTGACTTGTTAGTGAGGAGTTTAGCGTTGGCCACAACCCACTCGTTTATAATAATAACAATGCCCACACAATGACCCTGTGCTCTGTCATTGACATCACAATATCAGGAAATTGTTTATTATTGGTTTTCTGTTTCAGCTATAACATACACACGTTGACAATAAATTTGTACATGAATGAAATAAACAATATATATATATATATATATATTTATATATATATATATATATATATATATATATATATATATATATATATATATATATATATATATATATATATATATATATATATATATATATATATATATATATATATATATATATATATATATATATATATATATATATATATATATATATATATATATATATATATATATATATATATATATATATATATATATATATATATATATATATATATATATATATATATATATATATATATATATATATATATATATATATATATATATATATATATATATATATATATATATATATATATATATATATATATGTATATATATATATATATATATATATATATATATATATATATATATATATATATATATATATATATATATATATATATATATATATATATATATATATATATATATATATATATATATATATATATATATACATATATATATATATATATATATATATATATATATATATATATATATATATATATATATATATATATATATATATATATATATATATATATATATATATATATATATATATATATGTTATTATGAAGGTTTTCACGGGTGTAAGATGAATTATTAATAACTTTGGGGATAACCCGCGTCACTTGGTCTTTACTAAGACCGTTCGTCAACCGACGTTTCGAACAAATCACATTGTCCATCTTCAGGGACTTGAACAGCTAGCTTCGTAGCACGACACACGTAAAATACGTCCGCTTGCTTCGGGCACCGCGGTGCCCGAAGCAAGCGGACGTATTTTACGTGTGTCGTGCTACGAAGCTAGCTGTTCAAGTCCCTGAAGATGGACAATGTGATTTGTTCGAAACGTCGGTTGACGAACGGTCTTAGTAAAGACCAAGTGACGCGGGTTATCCCCAAAGTTATTAATAATTCATATATATATATATATATATATATATATATATATATATATATATATATATATATATATATATATATATATATATATATATATATATATATATATATATATATATATATATATATATATATATATATATATATATATATATATATATATATATATATATATATATATATATATATATATATATATATATATATATATATATATATATATATATATATATATATATATATATATATATATATATATATATATATATATATATATATATATATATATATATATATATATATATATATATATATATATATATATATATATTTATGTTATGCTTTTGTTGATGCACGATTTTGTGTAAGGGCTTTATTTTATTGAATATTTAATCATCTCTTTGATTGTTTTATTTATCATTTTCATTTGTATTTATTAAATCTGCGTCAGTGATACTGAATTCAGAAAGTTGTCAAGCAAGAACCCACTATTTTGGTTAAAATATTACTTGCTGTCTAATTGAACTGTCTTTTAATTTTATATATTGTTAAAATACAGTCGCCATAACAAATATAACATAAATATTACGGATCCGCATTTGTGGACCAATTAAGTTTACAGAAATAATCAAATTTTATGGTAATCGTTCGTAAAACGTACCTACATTATGTATCTTAGTACTGTAGCAAATACAGTATATATGCTTGTATTGACAAACTATTTATACAGTTTAGTGCAAAAATAATAGAACCAAATGTAAATTTTATAAATAAAAAAAATCTCAACGGTAGATATCAAAAATATATTTCTTTATGACACATGTAATAAGTATATTTAGTTGACACTGATTTAGTCATTTGATAACTTCGTTACGAGCTTTTAAAGTGCCAAGATGAAGATTGTAAAAAAAAATATCGCTCTCCTCTTATCTAGATTTTTTCCTTAGCGATTTAACGCTGAGATTCCTTTGGTGACTGGTCCCAGCGCAAACATTTCTAACATCCTCGTATATGTTTACGATCTTTTCAGAATCCCTAGAGTACCAGTAGGTGTATACTGAATACTTTATTCCATGAAAAGCTGCAAAAACGTAACTTAAAACAAAACTTTCACCAAAATTAAACATGAAAAATACATAATCGTTTTTTGACGTGTTATACAAATCATTTGTTTTATGATGGTTACAGCTATAAATGTATGTATATTTCATTTAGATGTAAAAATAAACACATTTTCTTACACCTAACTTAAACAAAAAGAATATTAATAAGTTGAATAAAATAAAACAAATTCATACAGTGAATTATATAAAAACAGCAAGAAAGTATTCCTATTTACACACAAAACAAAGGAAGCACACAATATTTTGATAGAACTTTTCCTTTATGAATTCAATACTTAAGCGACGACTTGAACCAAGAAATCGTCCAATGGACTGTGATGTTCATACGAAATATTGATGAAATATTAACTATGTCATATATAGCATCAAAATCTTTACTTCAAAAGAGTTCTGAAGGATTCTGCCCCTAATAAAAAAAAATCTGTATGATTACCACAACAATGAACATAAACGTTGCCTTTCTGTATTTTTATCCCCTATCTGTATTTAAGTTGCTCTCACTGCGTTGTCTGACATTCGATAAAGGGTATGTACCTTAATGTCCAAAAACATAAACATTATAACCTTATGATCATACATTTTTAATAATAAAATTCCCTGTATTTTTGTAAAAACGATAAACAATATGTTTATATCATCTAATTTTTTTTTAAATCCATACAGTGATAACATATTATAAGACAAAAGATTTAATTTGTAAAGATCCCACTAAGTCTGGGAAATATAATTAAATGGATTATAATTTTTGTATATGTTGTCTTCACTGTAACAAGTTTACATATTTCGAATCAAAAATTAAATCTCAAACATATTTTTTTTTCTTTCATTGGTATTATATTTATTTATTGACTATATTTTTTCATACGTGTAAACACTTTAATGTAACCGTATTATTATTATTATATCATGTAAATGATACCTCACCCCTTGTAAATCATCCTAGCTTGTAATTTGCACATTAAATTGAATTTCATTCCCATCTACTTTCTAGTGACAGCTATTTCGCGACGCTATATTACAAATACCAGCGTTTACATAAACATATTCAACCCGAAATCTCTCCAACCAAAGCGATATATAAATAACACTTTATTACACATTGTGTACGTACATACCTAAATATATTATTAAAAAAACAATTCTTTATTCGTCGATAAACTTTGAACATCTAAAAATAAGAATAAGATTACCACTAAAGCCGGCGTGACACCAGGTAATATTACAAATCATATTTCAACTCAGTGGCACAATTGGTAAGCCGTTCGGTTTCTATGCGGGCGTCCTGGGTTCGATTCTCAGCAGAGGAAAAATGTATTTAAATTTATTTCTCACGCAAATATTGCTTCTCTGGGCTGGAAACACTGGTTAGTTGGAAGAAATTGCCATACGGCGATAAACTCGCTACTTGCGCAGGGTACAAGGAAGTGTTCATTATTATTTATTATTATTTAATATGAACTGAAAAAATGACATTGTGCCTGACACGATATCATTTAAATGACTTAAAAATGTTATCATTCTAAAAACATTACATTGAAATTACATATCGATATTATAGCAATTATCTCTCTTGACTGTCAAATAACTTGCATTTTTGGGTGCATTAATGAGTCTCGCTTGTTTTTTTATTTCATTTTGAGTTTGATTACCTGTTTCGAAATATTATGAAAATCAAAGAAGACGATCTGGCATAAAATGTACGCGATATTGATTGGATAGGAGAAAATAAATCTAGGAGTTTTTTCGTATATTAAACTAAAAAACTCCTTGATTTTTTTTAGTATATTATTTTTAGTATATTAATCCATTTTTTTGAAAATAGATGGAATGTATTTCTAATACTTAAAACCATACATTCAAAGGCCAACTATATAGTGATGCGAGAATCAATATCCTGAAAACAGTAGTAAGAACATTCCAAATCATAGCAATTATATCGAAGAACTCCGATGTGCCGATATTTTTTTATAGCTAGGAATGTACGTCTGGATCAATCAAAAATCAAAAATAATACGAAAAAAACTTTACAAAACATTATGAAATAAAAAGTATTTCTTACTTTGTATGACGAATGACAATGTATTAGATAGATAAGCATAGACAAAAGAGATACACAGTTTCAGTTCATATGACTTCAAAAATTACTGCAAACACTATTTTTCTACTCATATTTATTATGAGTTGGAATATTACCTCGTGTCAGGCGGGCTTTAGTAACGGTCATATCACACCTTTTGTGTCCAGGTCTTATGGTCACAAGCCTCCTCCTGAAACCTCCACACCTCTCTATCCTGAGCAGACCGCATCCAACCGCCTCCAGCCTTTCGTCTTATGTCGTCAAATCACCTTGTTTTGAGGTCTTCCAACACTTCTTATAACCATTCTAGGTCGCCAAACAGTAACATCATGCATAAACATTTTTGACTTCTTGGTGCGCAGATTTATTTAATTGTTTATGGATAATGCTGGAGAATAACTAACTGACAGATAGAAATTGGGAAAAATCTACTCATTAGTGACGCATTCTTTGTCTCTTCGTTAAGACGAATGAAATTTTGAAAATATGACAATAAAATATAAGTAAACTTTACTTTATTGAACCTAGTAACACCATTTTTTTCTATGAATAAATTTGACACCTAAACATGAACGAAGTACACTTTTAGGTTCGTAAAAAAATCGGCACACTTTTATTCTAAGTATCACTGTAATAGCTTCTGTGATATTCTGAGATGATCTGATATCTTAAACGGTACATTGTATCACGTTTCTTAGAAATCAATTCACGTGTCTAATCATTAAATAGAAACTTGACCATTGGCTCGACCCTTTGCCATTTTTTTTATGAGACAAACATGTCGTTTTATTGATTATGAAAATATAGAATCTTGCCAGGAGTCTGACAAATCTCCTTAATAAATCAATTTGTAAATCTTGAAATACAGTTTGAATGGATAAAATGTCAAAATTCTTACGATATTATTTTTAAAAATTTTGTCGTAAAAGACAAACGACCGCATTCACCGAGATATATACATCAAATCACATACCAACTCACCAATTCATAGTGGGAAAATAAGACCATAGAACAATGCGATACACCCAAGTATCTTGGCTTAACTTTGGACTGTACACTGACTTTCAAAAAACATTGCATCAATACAATGGTATCAACACGTAATAACCTCATACGCAAATTAACCAACACCCACTGGGGTGCCCAACTATTACTGCTCCGCACCTAAGCCATGGCGCTTTGTTTTTCCACTGGGGAGTATGCGGCTCCAGTCTGGGGACGTTCTGCCCACTGCAAACAAGTGGAGACTGCTTTAAATGATACCTGCCGAATCATCACAGGATGCCTTAAGCCCACTGCAGTCAAGAAACTGTATCCTCTTGCGGGTATCGCTCCACCACACCTAAGGCTCAATGTTATATGCCGGATGGAAATGCACACTACTCACTCTCTATATGACCACGCCCCCCTTGACATACGACTAAGATCATACAAAAGTTTCCTGACATTAACGCAGCCACTTTCATCTCACCCTGAGCAGGAAAGGCTCCGTCTATGGCAGCAAAAAGCCCCCGATAACTTCGTCCTCCCTAAGGAGAGTCTTCCCCCGGGCCACAACGTGGATTGGCGTACGTGGAAGTCACTAAACAGACTGAGGACGGGCGTTGGGAGAACGCTGGACAACCTGTCTACATGGGGCTTCCTGCATCAGGGAATACCAATGACATGTGACTGTGGAGAGCAGCAGACCACCGCACATCTGTGCAGCTGCCCCTCAAGTCCAGTCAACTGCACTATGCACGATCTTATGGTGGGCAATGATTGTGCTATTAACGTTGCTTGGCACTGGCAGAAAATTATTTAAATGCGTTGCTGACACGAAAGAAGAAGAATTCATAGTTGTATAATTCAAATATATAATTGGAACTATGTATAATTTGAATATATAATTGGAGCTTGCGCAGTATCATGCTAAATGTCACCATTTTTGTTTTCGTTGACAGTTGAGTATTGAATATAGTTAAAGACACAATTAAAAGGAAACGTTCTGCAAAAAATTCAAATAAACTCAAAATTAGTCGGCATTAAGAGGAGAGGAATTTCGCAGTCACCTACTCTACTCACCTAGTCACCTACATTGTGGACGTTTTATAGCTTCAAGCTCTGTTCATCCTCTGGCTGCTTCTTCACTAGGAATTATTATCAAGCATATTTCATACCACTTCCTTTAGGAGGCCAACCTCAATCATGGGGCCCACCGAATCGAAGCTTGGATTAAGTACCTACAAGTCGTGGCTGATCCCGCGCCAATCAAACAATTAGACGATATTGTGATCAAACGTGTCTATGGTTGATTTGACCTATACTATAGACTATAGACCATCACATAAGAGTTGATGCGCCACAGTAACTAAGCGAAGGTAAGACTGTTGGGTTAAATTGAAATTAGATATACACTGAGTGCATCAAAAGTTAAATTTTGCGTAAATTCACCTTAGACGGAATTAATCAATCTCTGCAACTATTTTGAATAGTAATTAAAAATCATTAGATATTTTCATGGCCCACATTCACTTCGTTGTAGATTTCCCATAACGAATTTCCCCGGCCGTGTCGAGAATTTTGCAACAAATTTCCTCACGCTATAACTTCACAGTTACGACTTCTATCCTCCATTGATCAATTTTGAAGTTTTCTCTGAATTCGTACTTTAACAACAAAATCTACCCATTGGATTAAATTAATAGAGGGATCGATCTATTTTCAAACGGAATTTGAAGTATAAGTTAAATTAAATTTGTATCTAACATCAAAGTGAGTTTTACGCTCAACTCTGTACATTCTTAAATATTTCCATATTACAATATTCTAATGTTTCAAATACTTATTGCAATAAAATATACAAAAACAGCATTGAGTAAACATAAATGTAAGAAATCTTTTTTCCAGAATACTAATTTGTAACAACCGCTAAAAAATAATGATATCAGATGTAGAATAGATGTTGTAGTTGGTGGAAATTGAAGCTTAGAAAAAAAATTAATAATCTATGACTAATTTACTTATTAAAACCAACGTATTAATGGTTATGCAACTTATAGATTCGTTAAATAAATCATGAAGATAGCTAATATAGTCGCTATCAAAACACCTCATATATTGAGTTTTATTCAAGATTCTATATTTTTGTAAATGAAAATATTATTCGTAATTTCAATGGTAGTTATTATTTGTATAATGCCAAAAATAAAACTAACCGTTCACACAACTCATCCTCTCAGAAAGCTGATCGAACCCAATTTAACCCCGTATACCTAGTAACCCGTAGTCGGCCAACTCGGTAGAAAAATGTCGCCATGTATCACATTAATCACCACAGCAGGCTAAGTCTGTAAGTAGATCTCGACCGGTAAATGTCGAGATTAACTGTCAAAATATCGACTAGTCGATATTTTGACAGTTTTGGTAGTCACTAAGCAGATAACGCGTCGAATCGTTCTCGCCCACTTATTTGACGGCGAGATTGGGTCAACATGGTCGACATCGAGTCGAGAGACAAGGATCTAACGCCGCCATGTTGAATTAAATGTCATTTTTTACGCGAACAATGCCAAATTTCATATTTATTTTGAGAATAATTATATAAACGGGTTAAACAACGCCGTTTAAGAGATTCTTCAAACCCTTTAAATATTCCGCGTAATTCATTTATTGCTAATTACCGCGTAACTTAAGTTTTATATGGTTATATATTTATTGGAAATATGCGTCCGTAAATGTTTTCCGTAGGTAAGATTTGAAATAATTTTTGATTTTGAGAAAGTATTCTTGTAAGCTATTTTATCACATATGTATTTTAACACTTAACAAAAGAAAATTCGGTGTAGTTTTTAGTAAAAAAATAACACGCTGCTGTCATCACACTTGATAAATTGATCGAAATATAATTAAAAATAATTTTTAAAATTACTCTCAAAACAAATGATGATGCTATACAAACTAAATCATACATCACTTAAATATAATATGATGATATCTACAGACAAAACAAAGAGTCTCACGATAAGCAAGAACCCGTTGAGATGCAAATTAGTCGTAGAAAATAACATAATAGAGCAAGTGATGGACTTTAAATACCTGGGAATAGACATCACTAGCAGCGGTAGTCTATACGACGAAACATTAAGACAAGTAAATAAAGCAGCTGCAATATCAGGATGTCTAAAGGAAAGTATATGGAGGAATAAACACATGAATATCGAAAGCAAAGTCCGAATATATAAAACATGTGTAAGACCCATTGCCACCTACGGAGTAGAGACCAGAGCAGACACAACGAGAACAAAATCTCTTCTGAGAACATCAGAGATGAGGACATTGCGATGTATAACCGGAAACACTCTAAGAGACCGAATTCGAAATACCGAAATAAGAAAAAAGTGTAGTACGGAGGACGTCGTCAGATGGGGAAGACAGCGGAGGCGATATTGGAGCTCACATGTAAACAGAATGGCTGAAAATAGACTCCCACGTATCGCTCTCCAGGAAGAAGACCACCAGGAAGACCTCCAAAGAGATGGCGAGACAGTTGGCAGTCCACATCGCAGGAGACAGAATAGCGGTACAAACAGATCTTCGGATCTATGAAAAGGAAGAAGAAGAAGAAGATGACTCTCAAAACATTCAATAAATACAAAAGAAGTTAATTTAATCGTATTATAACTTGCTTTCGTGCTTAAAAATATGACCATATTATATTTATTTAACAAATTTATGTAAACAAATTTGACATTTTTATTCAAATCATGGGGAAAATAGTGTATATTGCCATAAATGATAATTCAAAAATGTACCGCAAGCCAGCCTAACGGCGACAAATACTAATAAGTGCATTTACGAACTCGACAGCGCTTAGTGACTACGAATTGTCGTCACGGGCGTAAACATGGCGAGAAGAGCGGCGATACGTTGTCGGATCTCGACTTTTTTACTGACTTGGCTTGCTGTTCTGTCAGCATCGCGGAGAACAAAAAAATAATTCATTTCAAATATGTTTTTGAAACAAGCAGGGTGTGGCATACATACGCTTCGTTAAGTAAAATTTTTATTCATAACATTTCGACCCTCGGATGCTTTTATTCAAAACACAAACGCAATAAATTAAAAAAAAACTCTTATTTTAAGGCGAAAGCATTTTTAATCAATAAAAAAGGTGGTATTGTGGCGCAGAATATCAAAAACACGGCAGCTCAAGTACGTACAACGTACTTAGTATCCACTATGTCAATTTGCAATTCACTTAAAGGATCTTATGTACCATAAACATAACATTAAGGACACTCCATACATAAAATCGAGATTAAACACTTAATTTTATACACTCTGCACTTGATAGTCTGATTATTGTGTGTAGATATTGAGATCGTTGTATACCACTAAGTTGATAGTCTCCTGTAATGTGGATTCCCAACTATCACGTAATTATTTCGGAGGTCTTCCTTGTGGGAACCCATCTTAATCCATATTGGGTTCCCCAGAATAGCAATACGTGGACGTGGAATCTTTCAAGTAACTAATCAGAGTAATCAGTTACCAGCTTCCTTATGCCCACTTGACTAATTTTGACATAGTACAAAGTCAAATCTATTATAAATTCTAGGTGATCAAAACGAATATTTTCTCTGAACAATTTTAGTCTATGTATGCAGTGGTAGTAGCTCTGAACTTGGAGTCGGATTACAATGTCGTAATATTATACTGAAGCTATATTAATCATTATTATGAATATTCAGTTAACTCAAGGGCCAGCTGGCCTGGCATGAAAAGTTTTCAATAAATGATTTTAAGCAGATATTTTTGTGCTGGAGCACTGGGAAATTCGTTCACTTGGGTTAATCCAGTCCAGCTTTCTAATTCGCAAAGATATAAACGTATGTGCATGAACGAAATAGAACATTTAAGTGTATTCAAGTCAAATATTTATCTGATAGTTTTTTTTTCTTTAAAATGTCCTTTTTTGCTAGATTTGATACAACACGTAACCCAGGAGAGAACGTCCTGGCGCATGCAGACTAGGAGAGGAATAATAAAGGAATGAAAAATACATAAATGTGTGTGTCAATATAGAAATAAGATGAGTTCGGTTCTCTCTGCCTACCCCGTGAGGGACATGGCGTGATGGTATGTATGTATGTATGTAAAAAATAAATAATGGGTATAAGGCTAGGGATAACAAATGAAATTTGTCTTTTTTTACTACTATTTACTTCTTCTTCATGGTTTCTTTCTTGGAAATTGGTTGGCAGCAAAGCGATGCATATCTTCCTTCACTCCCCTCAATCAACAGCGACTTATTAAACTATGTGTAGGAGGTACACTTCATGTCCTCGCAAATCTGCTCTAATAGATACTCCTGCCGGGGACCCCCTCAATATTTAACTTAAGCCAAACAATATTTTCCGAATAAAGAGGATGTTCTGCATCCATGATCTCATCCCTTCAAATAGATATGATGTGATGCTATGTGTTTTCAGTATCATCTAACATCAATCGTTCTAAAAAAAATCTGAGGAAAATCGGAATAAATAGTGATAGTTAAATTGAGTTATAGTTGAGTGAGTTCTTGTTCAAATCAAGACAACATCATTGGAAAACAGAAAATTGAAAGGAGGCGAACATTATGGTGAATGAATATGGTTTGATCGAAAGGTATTTTGAGCAGTAGTGAACTTTGCACAAATCACCATAATTCGTCTCTAGATTAGTTGTCCAACGCTAATAATTGTCGATTATGATATAAATAGTTTGACCCAAAAACAAGCATTATCAAAGCAATCATTTATGACAAAAGTAGAAGAAGATTTCTCAGATTGTTGTGAAACTAAAAAAATCTGAATGTTAATACTAAAAATACCTGTGCTCTTTTATTCATTATAACGAAATTCATAGTATGTATTTTCTACATAATACCTGTTGAGAAGTTTTAAGTAAAATTGCATTACTAGCAAGGTGATGAGACAAGCATGTGTGAGACAGTGTATCAATGTTGATGAGGCGATGTATGTGTCAAGATAGAAGAATGCGGTGTTCAGTTCTCACTGTCTACCCCTTGAGGAAGATAGAAGTGGAGAGTAAAAAATACACTTGTCTATAGAGACACATACAATATCAATATGAAGTTGATCACTCAATTTTCCCTTACAGAAGCAATTTTACTTCTGTAATATACATTTTTCATACAAATATGAAATTTATTAAACATTGATATGGCAAACCATAGATTTTTTTCTTTAATATTTTTTTAACTCACAGTGTGCACTTTCTACACGTCACCCCTAGAGAAATCGATGTAAAAAAATACGCTTAAAATTGTGAAATCATGACTCTCCACTATTCCACAGTGTGGAGAGTAAAAACATTTGTTTTTCCATATTGGTTGAACGTGGTTTATAATACAAATGTGTCATCAGAAAAGAATAAAAATATGAAACTACCCGTTACCAATTCATTCATTAAAATATGAAACAATGAATCCACTACATAAAACTATATCGGTCTTACTTTTTACAGAAATGGTATGATACTTTTATCACTACTAGAAACAACAGCTCATCCAATAAAAATACCAAGCCATCTATTTTCTTTACATTTACGGTTTCAAACAAAATAGTTTTATACGAAATTGTAAGATCATTGTCCCGATGAAATGGAGAACTTCTCATAGAAAAGTAGGAGACAAGTCAACCACAAGTAGCTTATAAAACATGCAAAAGGTTTGAGATTCTTCCCAGGAAAAGTTTTCAATTTGCGGGCTGGTTTGCTATAAAGTTATTTGTAGTTTATGATATGCAGGAAAGTGAAAGCTTCTTTTGGGAATCAACTATTTAGAAAAGAGTAGTAAGTATTCATACAATGTTTGAGTTTAACCCAAGTTTTACATAACTATTGCATCTTACAGTACCTACCTACCTAATTTTCCAATACTAAATTCAATTTTTATAAAAATTGTTAAAAAAATTGACTTCTACAATGTTAATATTTTTTATAGAAAATTAAATTAGCTACTTGGGGTGTTTCGGCTTTTTTCGATATTTTTAAAAACTTTGAAAATATAGGCAGATAAACACAAAAATTTATCATAAAAAATGTTTTTCTAAATAAAAAATGTTTGAGAAACTCTGCAATTTTTTCGAAACAATGAATTTGAGATTTGATATTTGTGTATATTTATAATACCGATTTCCAGGGTTCTAGAAAAAAAGTAAAAATTAAAAAGTTGATAACCCCTGACTGTAACAAAAATTCACAATTCTGAGTATAAAAGTTTTGTAGGCCTATAACTGTTTATATATTCTGAAAATTCAAGATCGGTTAATTGAGCGGATCAAAAGTTATAAGGGAGGGGGGGGACACAAACACACGGACATGTAGAACATATATGTATATGCTGCAAACCCTCTAAGTTGGCGTTTTTAAACTTCAAATTTGGAAAAATTGTGGAAAATATAGACGCTGCATACAAATCTCGCGTATCTTGGCTTGATTCTTAGTCGATATTTTAAGGGAATAAAATTCTCTTGAACAAATCGACAGTTGGATCAGAATTTTAGAGTTTTTTTGTTCTACTCGCCGAGTCGTCGATTTTGACTTACGTGGAGTTTCACTAAATGCTGTGACGTTTCCAACTTAACGGTAAAATTCGTTCCCACCGTGATTAGAGCTGAATAGCATGACGTCAAAAAATCCGAGACAAGAGTGTCTGCTGTTTACGTTGTACAAGAGTTCCCTTTTGACTATTCCAAAAACTTTTTTTCAATATTGTCAATGATTTTTCATTTCTTGGTGATTTTTTTTACTATTTATTTATTTTAAATCTTAGATGAAACCTGATACAACACTATGGGAGGGAAGGGAATAAAAAGAAGAGATTTGTCTAACTACAGGAATAGGGAAATTAATGGGAAGTATGTTGGTTAAGAAATAGAAAGTATTTAGAAGGTTGATAAAGTTGGTGCGGTTCTAATGTCGAGGGCCAAGTTGTTCCATAACCGGGCAGCAAGACAGTAAAGGATGATGAATAGAAAGCCGTGGCATATGATGGGATGGCGAGGGTATTTAGATACAATTTAGGTAATTGTTTACAAATGTTATTGATTTTTTGTTAATAGATAAATATTATACACATTAAGGGAAAAATAGTCATTTTCCACGTTATGTGTTAAATTAGGGGAAAATAATAAATATCTAAAGTAATAAAGCAATCAAAATGTTAGTGTCTGTGTGTGTGTGTGTGTGTGTTTGTCTCACGCCTTCTGAAAAACCAAGAGCATCTAAAAATCTAATTTAAGTGCGAACATGTACCAGTATACCTGATGCAGTGTCACGCTAAAAAGAATGCGATAAAAATGCTGAATTTTAAAAATATTTAAATAATTATTTTTTTCATACAAAATTTTCCAAGTCATATCTGTCAAAAAAGTGTACATTTTGCACGCAAATATCTGTTAGTTTAAAAGTTAGAAGTAGGTATTTACACAAAAAAAAATATATTTTGAAGTATAACTTAGCGTTTAAGTGAAAAACATAGTGAATATTTGGTATAATTATAATGTTTAACTTATTTTTAAAGTAAGCCTTTTGTACATAAACGCCGCCATTTTAATATATTTTCATACAATATTTCATTTTCCCACCGAATGAATATGTTCTTGAAAATAATAAACCTTTGAAATATTTGTAATTTTGAAATAATAAAATGAAACACAAGACATTACGGCAAGTTTTAAGACATATATTGTAAAAATGTGTTATTTATTAGTAAAGATATAGGCATAATAAAATTGCATAATTTGTAAATAATATTTGATTTTTCTGACAAATTTCATTTTTATGGCATCGAACAAACCAGTGTAGGTACCTACATATTCAAAAAATGTATCCGAACCATTCGATATTACTTACGTGTTCGAATCGTTTCCATGGCTACAGAAAGAATGTGATATTCAAATAAAATTTGTTAGGAATCGAATTTATTTAGAAGGTTGTTGTAGGTAGGTACCTACCTAATACTATTTACTTACAAATCAACAATAATATACCTATACTGATTTCCTATAGGAAAATTATTTTATTTATTTATTTATCAACCGTTTGTCCGATTATAATGAAACTTTGGTGAATTGTCGAGCGTATGCCCAGGATGGTTTTTGGATTTAAACTTTTTTCTTATTCTTCTTCTTCTTCGTGTATTTGGTCGTTTTACCTATGAAGGGGGAGTATCCTGGGAAAAGAAGGTCCGACTGTCCCTCCATCTCTTCACAGGTCTTCCAGGACGGGTTCTGCATATAAACTTTTTTCTTCTTTTTCTTCAACGTGTACTTGGTCATCTTACCTATGAAGATGAACTATCCTGGGAGATGAAGGTCCAATTTTCCTTCCATCTCTTCACAGGTTTCTGGATTTAAACTTTTTTCTTCTTCTTCTTCATCGTCTATTTGGTCATTTTACCTTTGAAGGTGGACTAACCTGGGAGAAGAATGTCCAATTTTCCTTCCATCTCTTCGCAGGTATCTGGATTTAAACTTATTTCTTCTTCTTCTTCTTCATCGTGTATTCTTGGTCATTTTACCTATGAAGTTGGAGAATCCTGGGAGAAGAAGGTCCAACTGTCCTTCCATCTCTTCGCAGGTATCTGGGTTTAAACTTTTTTCTTATTCTTCGTGTATTTAGTCATTTTACCTATTAAGTAGAGCATCCTGGGAAAAGAAGGTTCTTTCATCTCTTCGCGGTTCTTCCAGGATGGTTTCTGGATTTAAACTTTTCTTAACCGACTGATGGGACGGGATGTAATGAAGGGAAGGGAGGCACTAAAGGGCCTGAAAGGACGGGAGGTATAAAACTGCCTGAAGGGACGGAAGGTAGTGAAGGGTCTGATGGGAAGGGACGTAATGAGGGATTAAAGGGACGGGAGGTACTGAAGGGCCTGAAGCGGCTGGTCCTGGAGTCTAATTCTTTTTCTTCTTAATTTTATGTAGACCTTTAGGGCAGTTTTTATACAAACTATTTCCTATTGTCTAATTCATGTTCTTCTTCTTTTATGTATACATTTGGGTCATTTTTTTATAAAAATTATTTCCTTTAGTCTAATTATTATTCTTCTTCATTTAAGTACGTAGACTTTTGGGAGAGTTTTAATACAAACTATTTCCAATAGTCTAAATATTCTTCTTCTTCTTTTTTGTAGACCTTTGGGTGAGCTTTTATACAATCTATTTCCAATAGTCTAATTCTTCTATTAGGTATATGTATTTTTACTTATTTTATGTAGACCATTGGAATAGTTTTTTATACAAACTATTTCTTATAGTCTTATACTTATTTTTCTCTTTTTTATTTAGTCTTTTGGGTTAGTTTTAAGTCTAATAGTCTATTGTGCAGAAATATTATTAACGATATGCACACTTGATGAAAATACATATGAAATGAATGGGATATGGGATGTGACGATATAACCTGCACTAGAATCTTTTCAATACTTTTGTTTAATTAAATTTAAACCTAAAGATATAACTTTGTATTAACCACGTTTTTTGGTTGAAACGATGCGACCGGTTTCGGAACTAACCGTTCCCTCATCAGGCTAACTTTCAACAGTTGAAAGTTAGCCTGATGAGGGAACGGTTAGTTCCGAAACCGGTCGCATCGTTTCAACCAAAAAACGTGGTTAATACAAAGTTATATCTTTAAATTTAATTTGTTAAATATGAACCACAAAGTTAACATTCAAACATTTGAAAATAAATTTAAACCATTTATATCATCCTATTTTGAATAATTTTCAACACCTAATATTTAAAGAATGGGGGTTGTGGCCATTACTGAACTCTTCACAACATTTATATTCAAATTAAAAACTATTTACTATAGTTCAAGTCTTCTTCTTCTTCGTTAATGAAGACTTTCAGTCAAATTGAGCAAAAATATTATGCACACTTGATGAAAAAATATAAAAACGAATGGGATGTGACCAATACTAGATCTTTTCAGTACCTACGTTTGTTTAATCAAATTTTAACCACATCCCAACATCCAAAATTACTAAATTTTTAATAGGTACACATTACAATTTGTTTTCGATGATAATATTTAAAAATGGGGGTTGTGGCCAAACCAATCTCTTTACAACGTTGATAAACAGTCATATTTAAAACCATTACGCATAGTCCATGCGAGCAGAAATTGTATAAATATTATACTTCATTCACACTTTATAGCAATATATAAAAAAGAATGGGTTGTGGCCATCACTTGAACATTTTACAATACTTAAACTCAATCAAATTTCAAACCACTTTTCATAGTCTGATGTTGCAAAATAATTGGGTGACAATATTATAAAAACAATTGCTTTTTCAACAGATTTTTAATTATCTCAATAGAGACGAAGTTGGAATATTTATTGTAGGAGAACCGGGGAATCAAGGCACCTACAGGGCTTACGACCTGTCATCGGCTGGTTTGTTTGCGCATGTTTGCTTTTATTCTATGTTTGCGCATATGCAATAATAAAAATATTCAATTGCTTTTTCTTTCACAATTTTACATTCTTGGCCAACGGCGGGACATAAAAGCTAGTTAATAATAAATTAAATTTCGAAAAATGTATCAAGAAATTCATAGACATGGTTGCTTTTACGACATCTATCAACGAACTTTCAAACACATTGTTAGCAAACACAAATTCAAATATATTTTTCACGCAAATATTACATCTTTGGACGGGAAACACGAGGATGTGGTACTTGTAGATGTAAATATTTTAGGTATTATGAGATAATACTCGGGAGGATTTGTGGTAAAGAAATTATCATTTGTCACATAACAGACATAGGTGTGGGTGCGGTTTTTGTTAGAGTGTATTTTATATGTGAATGCTTGAAACACTATTAAATATTATTGTAAATGATAAAAGGAATCAAAAATCAAATAACGTTGTGATAAAATTATTTCACATAAAGTGTAAGGTTTTTCACTGTCTACATTTATTATTTACTATAAAAAACGAGTAAATATTTTATTTGAAAAAGTCTTTTGTCTGCAGTCTACTTAACTTATAATATTATATAATTATCTTTCCAAATCAATTTCAAATAAATATAAATTCAAGTAAATCCATGTACATATTGTGACTTATGTATAAGGGTTTTGTAAATATTCACTTTGACACAAAATTTAAGCTGTGCAGCATCACAAAAACTCAGCCATGTAACCTGCAGAAGTAGGTGAGTCCTAAAGCAATTTGAAGTTTGAATTGGTTTAGATAACTTAATCGTAGCAAATATTATAACCGTCAACTCTGAAATTAATTAGTATAGTTATTGTGTTAACGCGATTAAGTTTCCATCAATAATTCATATGATTTGCATCTTTCAAGATTGTTTTTAGAACACAATTTTTTAGTTATAAAATAACGATAATAAATCGAGAATGTTTCAAAAAATGGTAACAATGTTTTTTTAACAACTTTAAGTTTGACTGATTTTAATTTTAATATTGGTTTGTGCAGGAGCGATATGTATAGTTATTTTTTAGTATTTATTTATTTAACAATGATATTATAAAGTAAATATATTAAAGACAACGGCTTCACTTGACAGTCTGTTTCGATGCAATTACCTGAAAAGTTACATTTTGTTTAGCATTTTATAAAACAACATAAGTTATATGCATATAATATTTGTTTTATACATATATTCTTTTCTGTGAATGAAGAGCATAGGAAATATATACACATACATAATTTGTGATAAGTATGTAATAAAATCTATAAATTATTTATTTCTCTAAAGACTTATACTTCCACAATGCAATGACAACATTTTTCACTGTCAAAAGCTACACGTAGAGGGCGTTATGAAAAGAATGGTTACAAAAATTTCACAGCCCTTTGCACCGCCTAAGGATTAGTCCTTAGGCTTTTCTTAGTATTCCAGAAAATGGTTTGTAATACAACCATAGAGAGAAAATTGACGTTAATTTTTTTACACATTGGACTTAAAGAGGCTTACTCTACTATACGTTACTATGATTTGACTACCAATAAATTACTACCTTCAAATCAAACATATTTGTGAGAGTGCCTAAACCTCTGTATCTAAAACATGACTAAATAAAGATTATTTATTTACGTGAAAAACCAATTAATTTTATTTTAAAATGTTTATTTTTAAACCAATTTATTTTTTTATGTAAAAACATACAAACGAATATTAAAACAAATTCAATAATTAAGAAAACAGTTTCGTTTGCTGATATAAGTAAAGTATGTGCACAGTTTTAACAAGTCGAGTTGTTAAAAAAAGAAGGTAGGTATATAAAATTAAGGAGAAGAAAAGGGTCAAAAATGGGAAAAGAAAGGCTGTGGCAATCGCAGTCAATGTGAACAAAGCAGGAAGAAACCAGCTACTGACACGAAGGTGTCATTTTTATATTTTATTTAAGAATATCTAAAAATATCTACGTTCTTTGACATAATTAGTTCTGCAAAGAGACAACGAACTTATTTTTAAAAAGAATGAATGTCTTGAAACAAATACATATTATATATACATCCCAATACATTCCCTAAACTAAGCATAAATGTTTTAATCCACTAGATGGACCTGATTTTTATCCACTTTGAGCTTCTCTATCATTTTGAACAATTTGAAATGACTTGATTACTTTGGTTATATTGTATTTGAAGCACTTTCCTTTGACTTTCTTGCATCGACTTACTATTTGACTATCACTAAGTATTCTATGTACACTATGTACAGGCCATCATACTCTACGCGTGGTGCTGGAATATTGCTGAAATATTCCAGGGGTGGTTCGTACACGAGACCAACAAACGAATGTTTAATTACGAGTGGTATTTCACAAGATTAGACGCCTAACTTGAAATTGTAATAGCTGAAAAAAATGTTACATTAATTTCGTATTCCTTGAGATAAACCCATGCCTGGCGGATGCAGCGTTAGTCAGTAGTATACGAAATGACATCTATCCGTAGTCAAAGCATCTCCAAAACTATGTATTGCAATTATAATCTAAAGTGGTATCGCGATCTTCATAGATAATTATGTTTAAATCTAGAAAAATTGCTAAATTTACAAGAATATTTAAATTCTTTAATATATTTTCACTCCCTGCACAAGAATAGACTTTTTATTTTACTTATATCTACGCACTGATATTAAAATAGATAAAACTTTAAAAACCAAAATAATAATAAATAGCTATTGTTTCGGATTTGAAGTTGCACGTATTCGTATACAATTGAAAACGAATAGTCTACAGAACATGAGTATACATCTATTCTACCAAAACTATGTATATAACAGCGTATATTGTGTAACAAAATATTCTACAATCCTTTAGTTACATACTTCAAAAGCAATAAATATAGTCTGTAGAGCCTGGTGGTTAAGAGGCAAAGTTGAGCAAAACTATTCTCATGGTACACAATTGAATGCGCTACACGGGCTTAATCAAATCTAGTGAATGCTACCATTTCATTGCTAAATATGCACTGCAGACAAAACTTTCTCCTCGTACTAAAGTACCGAGAGTATTTGGACAAAATGATCACTCGTGATGCTTGTACAACAAGTAATGTAAGAGCCCGCGATTCCCAGATTCACGTAATTTTGTATAGCGGCCCATACATAGTTTATACTTATACTTACGTCATCGTATTAAGGCTCATTTTTTGATGACCTGATCTATGGTTGGTTTCTTCTTAGAATTTGCAGTCTTCATTATGAATTCTTCTTTTCGCTGGCCGCCCCCTTGCCCCCCAGGTAACAATGATTGAATAATAATCGAAACCCGAGTTTTAAAAAGAAAATGTAAATTTGTTTTTCCTTCTAATAATTACTTTAAATATTTAAAAACTTGTTTTATTCATAAAAATTAATAAGAAAAAACTTTATCTTCACTGTTTTCAAGGGATGTTTCCTTTTGTTTATCATATAGTATTACTTTTTCTGATTTCCGTGGTAATACTAAATCAAAACGGTTTTCGGAGTATGAGTTTTGAAATATGAGTATGAGTAGTGGTGGCTTTCGGAGATAACAGCTTTCAAAGTTTTGAAAATTGTTTAAATTGGTATTTTAACACGTCAGTTAAGGTATGAAACGTTATAGTATAAGGCGTGTTTTTTCATATTCACTACGGATGACTATTAAGAATCACGTCTTCCATTTACAAATATATTGGTTGGTGGAAACCGTCCGAAGAGACTAACAATTTAGTAAGCAAATTTTCAAGCAGTAATGTGCTCAGCACGAAACCGGTTGTAGTCGAAAAACAGTGGAATTAAGTTATAAACGTTTTTTATTTTTAATGTTTTGATACCGGGCCTCCTTAGAGGTCGGTCAAGAGGTGCTTAAAAGGGGGAGGGCGTTCGCCAACAAACACCAATTCAGGTTCACACACAATATTTATTCGGATTTCACAAAGCATTCAAATACAAAGAAACAACAAAACTCCAAAAAAACAAATGTCAATCGATAAAAGTTCTCAGTTAAAATAAAAATTTGGTCAGCTTCGACGTCCACATAAATAAATTCACTAGTTCGCAGAAATTCAATAAAACAAAAAGTCTCTTCACCAACTCACTGATCACCACTCTTTACTTTCTCGTCGTCTCCGCCTCCGGTATTCTTCTCTCTGTCTTCCTGGTACTACCACCGCCGTGCGCACGTACCACTCCTCTCTCCAACAACAACCTCCTCTACCACCGACGACTTCTCCACAACAACTGACTTGTGCCGCCACCGCTGTGCGCACGTACCGCTCCAAAATCTCCTCCTTCTGGTCGTCCGGACTCCTCCTTGTTGACTGGTCCGGTCAAACCGGTCTCATCTTAATCGGCCCACCGGTCTGTCGCCGAGTAGGTACCAGTCGATCGCCGGCGGGCTGTGATTGGTTAATCGCCCCGGCGTTCCTATTGGTTGAACTGTACATTTTTAACATGTCACCGCGACATTGGTGTTGCGGTGAGGTGTCCCGTCACCGAACATTGGTGTTGAGCACACTCTGTCACGGCGGTCGGTATCAGTTTATTAAAAATTTTAAGAAAATTTAATGGAATTCCATCGAGAAATTTCTATCAAAAAATTAAATCTAATTAAAAATTCAGCTTCACTTTTCAATATATAATCATTTAATTTTCAACTCTTAATTTGACAGCTTAGTGGATAAAAAAAAATAATGCGATAACCAAGTTGTTATTGTTAGTTTTTTTCGTCATTGTGAAAAATCATATTGCATTATTATTTTTATATTTCTTGTATTGTTGTTTATTATTAGGTTATTGTTTTGTAAGTATTATTATTATTTTTTGTAAAAAGCCCTCTTCATCACGGGATGGAATCCTAGTGAGGCAGGCACTGGTAAAATAATTGTAGGTACATTATGCATTATTAATAAAATAAAAAAATAAAAAAATACATGTGCAATTTCTTCAGGTGCACTTCAGAGATGTTGTTATATCTAGGATACAATATAAAATATGCAATGGCAACAAATGACAAAGAGTGGGCTAGCTTGCAATTCAATAATTGTCTCTGTCAGTCTGTTTCTTTTGTTTCACAACCTTTGCGAAAAATAATAAATCACAGAAGCGTCAACATTGATTCCATTGTAATATATCCCAATCATATTTTCCTATAAAAAAACATTATGATTACTTTTTCATACCCATTACCCTATACAAATGTATATTCTGTAGAATCTGTAGACACCTATGTATGTTTTAATAAAAAATGTTCGTGTTAGCTCTGTACTGTAATGGAAGTAATTTATTATTTTGATTTATATCTTTAGTTGAAATTATGTCGTCCACGTTTTCCATTTATATCTATTTTACTTATCTCTACATTCGTAATATTATTATCTCTGTACATTCGATTAAATTATCACGATCACGACGTATAATTTTCATGAAAGCACCGCCTATTTGTTTTGAAACGACCTGTGTACCATGTAGGTATGTACAATGTAGGTACACACGACACTTCAAAGAACCGTGATAGCACATCACCTAAAAGTTACCTACTTTAAACCGCAATTCAAATTCAACGCTTTCTTCTTCGTCATTCGCTCACTGCTGAGCATCGCGAGCCTTTAAGGGGACATATAAACCTAAACACCCCAATTTGAAACAGTACATATGTTTTGTTTTTACCATTTTTCTAGTGAAAGTGTGAATGACAATATTTTTAAATTCAGCAAAATAAATAAATTCATTTAAAAAATATTAGAAATATATATTTTTTACAACCTTTTTTATTACTTTATAACTGTTGTAGAACCAAATATCGTTCAAACGACAAAAATAGGGAGGCTCCGCTGGTTAGGATACGTGCATCGTATGGAAGATGACCAGACACCAAAAAGAATCCACATAAGGAAGAAAAGAAAAATTATTTATTACGAGGTACATACATACATACATACCATCACGCCATGTCCCATGCGGGGTAGGTAGAGAGAACCGAACGCCACATTTTTCTATCCTGGCACGCATCCCTCGCCTCGTCCACAATCATGCATCGTCTCATACATGTTCGTCTATTGCTCACACTTCTAACATTTCCGTCTTTCAAAATATCGTTCACATGGTCGTGCCATCCCTTTCTTAGGCGTCCCCGACCTCTCATTCCATTCCTTTCCGCTCTGTATATTTTCTTCGTCAGGCGCTCCTCATTCATTCTCCCCATGTGACCAAACCATCTCAATGTGTTCACTTTCATTCTAGTTATGACATCTTTCTTCATATTACATTCTTTCCTTATATCCTCATTTCTTACCCGGTCATACATCGTTCTATTACAAATTCTTCTTAACGATCTCATTTCAACTGCATTTATTCTGCTTTCATGCGTCTTCTGCCATGTCCAGGTTTCACTTGCATACGTCAAGGCACTACGATGGCGTTATGAATGGCAACTTTAGCATCCTTAGGTCATTCATAACTGGTTTCAATGCTCCATTCACTCTGTTTCCTGCCATAACTCTTCTTTCGATCTCTTTACCGAGTCGTTCGTTCCGTTGAAATATGCTTCCCAAGTATACATATTCGTCGACTTGCTCGAGCCATTCGTTCTCTACTCTTATTTTACACACTGTTCTGCTTTCAGTCTTTTCAAAGACCATTGTCTTTGATTTGCTGGCATTCATCCTAAGTCCATTCTCTATACATCCTTCATAATATATCATACTTACAAGATACTTTTTAGAAGATACATACTTACAAGATACGATCTTGTAAGTATTACGAGGTCTACTTTATTTATATGCAGATTACTACATAATTGACTTATAAAAAAACAAAATTAGGTATATTGGCACTAACCCTTTTTACATCAAGCAATATTTTACACTACACTTGTACGTACACTTGCACTTCTGTCTCAAGTCAACCTTCCACTAAACCTTATAAAAATTAACTTAGGTACACTATGACGAATAAAAAATAATAGAACTGATTTACTGAACTGAGAACAGATCTAGGACAGGCATAGTCTAGTAGAGTAAAAGTATCCACAAATAAAAATAAACTTATAACCTTTAACTTAATTTTATTATAGTGTTACATGTACATTTTATTTACTACCGTATCAACCTATATTGTACCTACATCAGATATTTTTATACTTGTAAAAAAGGATTTTTAAATATATAAATAAATATTGCGTCTTCCTTATCATAAAAATGCAATATATGACTCAAACTATACTTTACTTGTCGAAACTAGTTTTGAATTTTTGAGACAGCGTTAAGATTGTAGAATTATTTATTGATTGTTGAATACTTTTTTTTAAATGGCAGACTGTTTCGCCTTGTAAGGGCTTTTTCAACTGATGAAATACAAAATATATCTGTCAACTCCTTCTTTAAAAAATAAAAAGGAAAGATCAGATTGCTAAGCTACCTCTGGATCTTTTACGATATATCTTCCACGCTATCATTTATTAAATATTGCGCCGTTACCAGAATGAAGACATACAATCCTTTATCTGCGGATATATGGATTTATGGACCATAAAAATAATAAAAAAAACGATAGTTATGTTGTATGTATAATCAGCAAATCGGTTTATTTACTGAATACCCAATAAGTACAATTCAAATTTCTTTTATTCAATTTTTTACAATTCAATTCGTTTTCTTTTATTTCAGAACAAGGGTCTTTGACAATAGTGCGTCGTTCAAGTGGTAAACAGTTGGTGGGCAGCGGAGTAAGAGGCACGCCTTCCATCCCTCCCTCCAGCTCTCCGCCTGCAGACCATCTCTTGGACCAGATAGACCTGGCAACAGACAACCTGCCACCAGTCGACACACCAGATGCCTGCGATAAAGCTGCGCTAAGGTACCTATACATTGTTCTATACTACGAGATCCTCATTTTCATTCTAAAGAACTTTGAATGAAAATAAGGTTGAGCCACTCAAACACACATAAAACATTTAAACAAAATCGACCCAGACGTCTAAGAGTTCAGTGACATACACACGGACAGAAGTATTATACATAAAGATATTGAAAAATATTTCATTTTGTACTTGTGCAAATACTTATTCAATAGTGAATATACTTTTATTGTTGTAGAAAGCCATTCATTTACTGTTAGAAACTTTAAAAGACTTGTAAGAATTAATAAATACTTATGCCGTACTATGAAACTCATAATGAGAGAGGAATGTTTTGTTTTAATCTTATTTCACCCAAATTTAAGAACAAGTTTTATTGTTTAATCTTAATGTACTATATATACATACGTGAATTTATTTACGATTCACGAATTACCTTTTGTTTTGTTATTCTTTTAAAATTCGCTCAAACTATAGCATCGTGATAGTCATGGATCCAAAATGTTTATAATCTTCTAAGTTAGATTCATTCATTGGATAGTTAATGATGATAAGCAGATTTCCTTTCAAACAAATTTCTAGCAAAAAACCTTTATCGTTAGGCGCCATTAATGGATTATCTTAAACCTTTATTATAGAGATGACGCAACTTTACTCGGATTTTCCTTTCTTTGGCATCATTCTGTGGGTTTTGTTCTCGGTTTTCCCATTATACTGAGAAAAACTAATACCGTCTTGAATATATTATTTCAATAGTTGATATGGCAAAAGGGCAAAGGAACATTAAGGATCTTTGACATTTTGTGGAAAAATAATGAATGACATAAAACATTTAAGCGTGCCTGCTTTTAAAGTTACTTTCACGGTGAAGTGTCATAGTACCTATTTGTTATTTTATTTTATTTATTTTATTGATTTACAGAACCAACAGTTTACATTACAAATTTACAGTAGCTATATTATATGATTCAAGTTATAAACCTTTTAAAGGTTATTTTAAATAATTTAATATAAACCAAGTAATATATTTAGAATTGCACATAATTAAGTAAGTACTTTAAAACATACAAAAGAAAAAGTTAAGAAGAGTATATTATCTAATTATGAAATATAAATAAAATTTTCATCTAAAATTAATCATACATCTCGTAAATGAAGAAACTATTTACCGAAGAAACCTGATCTGACCTCTTTTCTGAAGACCGTTTGGTCTACTATGCTTCTTGACATATGTAGCTCTGCTATTTTATTCATTGATGTTAGAACTTTTTTGTTATAAGTAAACCTCTAAAGTTCTTCAAAACAACCATTTCACCCTACGGTATCCCAATACTAGATTATTAGCTTATTCTGGCTAATACCTTTTTGTGACTTTTTATTTTTCATCCATGAAAGTTATTTTAATAATAATAATAAGCACTTCCTAGCACCCTGCGCCAGTGGCGAGTTTATTGCCATATGGTAATTTCTTCCAACTAACCAGTGTTTCCAGCCCAGAGAAGCAATATTAGCATGAGAAATTATTTTAATTAAATTTCTCCTCTGCTGGGTATCGAAACCAGGACCCAATTTTAGATATTATCCAAAAAATATCAGCATTAATCTTCAACGCTCATATCTAGCTCATAGCTTCAGTTGTTTCTCTTCAGTTCTATTTTTGTTTCAAATTTATACATTACAAAAAACCAAAATACCTAATAATAATAAACACTTCCTTGCACCCTGCGCCAGTGGCGAGTTTATTGCCATATGGCAATTTCTTCCAACTAACCAGTGAAGCCCAGAGAAGCAATATTAGCGTGAGAAATTAATTTAAATAAATTTCTCCTCTGCTGGGGATCGAACCCAGGACACCCGCACAGAAACCAAACGGCTTACCAACCGTGCCACGGCGGTCGGCACAAAGATACTATAACACGAAACCTAGTTTTCTTGTATGTACATCTTCAATCAATATTTTGTTTGAACTTGAACTTTTTTTTCTCTCTGAGTAAGCATTAAAATATCAAAAGATGGACTCATATCTTCTTCTTCCTCAGCCGCTTTCAATCCATCGTTGGACATAGGTCTCCCTTGCTTCTCCACATGTCTCTATTCCGGGCACTTCTTCTTCTTCGATGGCTCTACGGACCATATCGAGCCTTGGCCTCTTGGCTCTCCTGTCTCCCACCTCGGCCTTCCAATTTGTTACCTGGAGCAGTTCGGCAGCATCCCTCCTAACTTCGTCCTCCCACCACAGCCTTGGCCTCCCGACCCTCCTTCTTCCACTTGTGCCCTTCCAGGATCCTTTTTGGTACCCGTGATTAGAGGTGGGAAAAACAGCTTATTTTTTTAAACGTTATAGAAGTTTCGTTAATTTTAAATAACGTTATTTTTAAAGGCTTAAAATGCTTAAAAGCTTATTTATATTTGTACTGTATATATATACAAGTACAATATACCTAAATCTAAAAAAAATTAACACATTAACATGCAATGAAAAAAAGGTATGTTTTTGAAATAAATATAATGTACTTTTAATTTTTTGCTTCCTCTAGAAAGTATTTAAAATGCAGTCTAAAACCTTTGACGAAAATACAGTAGAAATGTTATACAATACATACATATAAAGTTTAAAAATTATGTTGATGATAATTTTGTATGCTCGAATCATCTAACAAAGCCGACAACGCACAATAAACCAACCCGATAGGCGTTTTAAACGATACTAAAGAAACCAAAAATAAACATTTACAAAAATCAGTAATAATAATAATTTATAACGTTGAATGAAACAAGACGATTTGAAACTGATCATTCGTCACAATGATGTCAACAGATGTCAATCACGTGTTAACTAGCGACCGACAACGCCGGTCAGATAATCATAAATCACATTGTTATGATTATAAAATAAGCTTTTAACGAAAAACAGCTTTTAACGAAATCATCATCGGAACGTTATGATTCATGATTGAAATCGTTGTAACACTCGCAATGTTAAACGAATATGGTTTAAAATTTATAACGTTTGATTGATTATTTTTTTTAAACGAATATTTTAATCAGCTTTCGTTTAAACGATCATTTCTACCCGTGATGACGGCATTCTCTGCACATGTCCGGCCCATCTTAGCCTGTTCAGTCTGGCATGTACAGATATTCTGGGTGCCTTGTAAATGCTGTAGGTACAGCTCATCGTTGTAGCGCACTCTCCAGGCTTCGCCATCATTCACGGGCCCCAGTATTCTACGCAGCACCCTCCTCTCAAAGGTGTCCAGTACCTCTGCGGACTTTTTCGTCATTGTCCACGCCTCACACCCGTATGTCACAACTGTTCTAATGATTGTTTTGTAAATGGTGATTTTGGTTTTTCTGTGAACACTTCTAGACATCAGCACAGGAAGAAGAGAAAAGAATGCCTTGTTTCCTGTTGCGACTCTTCGTTTAATTTCTGCACAGTCTTCGTTTTCTTTTGTTATATTGGAACCCAGGTAGGTGAAGTCATCCACCATCTCAAAATTATATTTATCTTACAGTGTGTTGTAGATTGTTGGTCGTGTTTCTAGATTGCTTCATGATTTTTGTTTTATCTTCATTTATTGCTAGATCCATTTCTTTGGCTGCTGTTTCCAAGGGCTCGAAAACTTCTTGCACTGCTACTAGGGATCTTCCTACTATATTGAGGTCATCAGCATACCCTACAATCTGGCTGCTTTGGAAGTATATGTTGGGGTTAGCGTTATTATGATATGTCTTCCTTATAACATATTCTAGAGCCAGGTTGAAAAGTGTGGGGGCTAATCCGTCACCTTGTTTGAGACCTTGAGAAACAGTAAATTCGTTCGTGAGCTCTCCTCCTATCTTGACTCTGCATTTGGTATTACTCATTGTTGCTTTTATCAGTCTTACAACTTTGTGGGTATATTAAATGTTAGGAGTATATCGTACAGTTTTTCTCTATTGATACTGTCATAGGCCTGTTTAAAATCAATGAACAGTTGATATATGTCGAAATCGAATTCCCAGCATTTGGTCAGAAGTTGTCTAACAATAAATAATTGATCGCTTGTTGATCTGTTTCTTCTGAACCCCGCCTGATACTCTCCTAAAATGTCCTCCGCTCTCCTAAAGTGTTCGATCCTTTCCTTGATTATTATTGTCAGGAGTTTGTATGCTGTGCTCAACAATGAAATGCCCCTATGATTCTCACACTTTAGCTTATCGCCTTTCTTATGGATCGGACAAATTATACTCAGCTGCCATTCCTCAGGAATTTCTTCTAAATCCCATATCTTCTAAAATATTTCGTGCATCAACTTATGGAGGTGATCGTTTCCATATTTTCGTAATTCACTATTCCGGGCACACTGCATCCAATTTACTGCTACAGTCTTTCTGATGTCATCCGGCCATCTAGCCTGTCGTCTTCCCACACTCCTTCTTCCCGTTCTAGGTTACCATTCTAGGAGTTTTTTGTCCATCGATACATCTGGCAATACCTGCCCAGCTCCACTTCAGGGTAGCCGTCCTTTCAGCTACGTCCACAACTTTAGTTTTCTCTCTTATCCATTTGTTTGTCTTCTGATCTCTCAATGAAATGCCCAGCATCTTTCTCCCCATATGTGTAACTAAAAACTGCGTTGCACAATTCGCTTCCTTAGGTCTAGCGTTTCTGTGCCATACGTGAGAACAGGCAGGATACATGAGTCAAATATGTGCCATACGTGAGAACAGGCATGATGCATGAGTCATATATGTGCCATACCTGAGAACAGGCAGGATGCACGAGTCAAATATTTTTTTCTTGAGATAATTGGAGTACTTTGGGGACTTCAAAATGTAAGAGAGTTTATTGAAAGCTGCCCAGGCAAGACCACGTATTTTCTCTACTTCGGCCTCTTGGTTCTCTTTCCCAAGTTTCATATTATGTCCTAGATAGATATAACTATCGACTCTTTCGACGGTCCTTCCATCTACCAAAATGGGAACGTTACGCGCCGTGCTGCTCATTATTTTGGTTTTTGTAGCATTCATTTTGAGGCCAATCTTTATCAAACAGGCTGCGTTTATCTCATTTAGCATTATGCTCAAAAATAACATTTTTACTAACAATAACACATCTCAATAGACCCGAAGTTGGAATATTATAGAAGAACCAACAACTCGAGGCACCTACAGGGCTTACGACCTGTCATCGGCTGGTTTACGTGATAACTTTATGCGCAACTATCACTTTATGCAACTTGCGCAACGTTCACCAATTATGCCTTTATTGAGTTCCCTTGTCAATGTAATTTCTATATTATTTGAATAATGTGTAAACATTATAGAACTTTCAGAACGTTTCTCGTAAACCATCCGATGACAGGACGTAAGCCCTGTAGATGCCTCGAGTTCCTGGTTCTTCTATAATATTCCAACTTCGTCTCTATTGACATGTGTTATTGTCAATAAAAATATCATTTGAATCCCGACAGGGAAAAAAATCCAATGTTTGCGTATATGCAATTAAAAAATATATTCGACTCAAAAATAACATTTACTAATACCTAAGTTAATATGAATCCGGAGAAATTCCGAACTCATATACTTTATTAAATATTATTTTTGTGACTCAAAAAGTGAAATATTTTTCTGGCGATAATAGCACCACTGCTCCTAAAAGTTTTAAAACATTGTTCATAGTATCGAATTTATAAGAATATTTTATAAAAGACTCGCAATTATATAAAATCTAATTTTGAATAAATATTATTTGTATAAATTTATGTGAACTTTACAAAGTGACTGAGGGAATTAGCTTATCAAATAAAACATATTGGTATTCCTTATTAAAAACCACATAAAAGTCTTCATGTATTATGTATGTATTCCTTGATGAATTCAAAATTATAAACAAGACTGAAATTCCACAGATTAAGTCGGCCACAGAAAATTCAAATCAACATATTCAATAAAAATTCATAACAATCTTCTCTCGTATACGATTTATTTCAATAATTGGATTTTACCTTCAAATAATTATTTGACATTCCACCATTGCTTAATTTAATCGGAATAAAACTTTTGCTGACTCTTAAGATTTTATTTTTTTTATTTTGAATTTCTGGAGTTTTTCTTAATATTTTTTATATTTATTTATAAATTCGAGTATTTGGGTAGACACGCACGTATTTTTATTCTTTTATAAGGTACTGCATACCCGCACATCTGGTTGCTGATTTCCCCACATTGTGGGATATGGCGTGGATATGCGAGTATAATTTTTTTTGCGTTATTCTCTCCCACTAGGAATGTCCTGTGTCTGGAAAAGTAAACTAACACATTTAATTTAATACAATAATTTTGCACAAAACAACACTAGACTCCACATGTTTAGCGTTATTCTCTCCCACTAGGAATGTCCTGTGTCTGGAAAACTAAACTAACACATTTAATTTAATGCAATATTTTTGCACAAAACAACACAAGGCACCACATTTTTAACGTTATCCTCTCCCACTAGGAATTTCTTGTGTCTGGGAAAGCAAACTCACAAATTTAATTTTGTACAATATACCTACACAAAACATAATTACACTAGTCACCACATTTTTAGCGTTCACCTCTCCGACTAGGAATGTCCTATGTCTGGAGAACCAAACTTAAACATTTGACTTATTACAATATATACAAAAAATAACAACACCACATGTTTGGCTTATAAACACATACCTTAAAAAATTTATACAATGACATGTAGTTATTAAATAGATAATTTATTACTAATAAAAGCAATACCTAAACTAAATAAGAGTAAAATAACTCATTTATACTCAATCTAAATAAATAAAATATGCATTCCCTTGCACCCTGTTCAAACAGTGATTTTTTTTTTCAAATTGTAATTTCTTCCAAGTAAACATTGTCTCTAGTCTAAAGAAGTACTGATTGCATGAAAAATAAAAGTGAATCTTTGCTGGGAATCGATCTTTGGACGCCCGCACAGAAGTCAAACGACTTTACAAATATACCATGGCCGTCAAGTTAAGTCCATTAAATATTGTATTTTCAACTTAGAGAGCAATCTTGTGATATGCACTGCATTTTTTTGTTAACAATATATTGATACAATCTTATATTTCATTTTACTTACTGTAATACTATGACAATAGAGCAAGAGCCATTGATGGTATTGTCCGATATGCGGGTCGTGGATGGCAGCAAACAGCTCAAGACTTATAGAAACGTAATGAAGAGGCCTTCATCAGTAGATCGATCATGGCTGATATGTATGAGCAAGAGCCAGCGACTGTCATTCTTTACATCGTAGTACAAAGGCTGTTTTTTGTGTAAGCCACAACAGGCAACAACGATTGGATACCATTTACCCCGAGTACTGGTGGCTTCCGCAAATCTTCACAGTATGGAAAATTGGTATATTAACACACCAATTATAGTATGAAACGTCATGATTTTATTATAGTCGTTGTTATATTCGTTGCATTCAAAAAAATTCCATATCCGTCACCCTTATTATTAAAAAAATATATTTTATAATTTTATTGAATCTGCAGACAGAACTCAACGTTCTGTGAATAAATTCAACGAATAGGTATAACCTTAAATTATAAAAATGCAAGTGCAAAAAAACAATTTGGTCAAAGTAACTTTTTTTAATCATTCCTTTAATGTTCAATGTTCTTCCCGAAAACCTTTTTCAGAAAGACAATTTTCATATATGTCATTCAAAAAGAAAATTAAAATCTTCATTCTTACAGAAACAAAACTTGAGAATACCTACCTATCATTGGTATAACTTGTAATTCTTAATAATTTCTATTGTTTCCATTTGTTACTGATGTATGTCGGTGTCGATGCGTCGATATTGTATTTTTTTTTTGTTTATCTCTGCTTTCTTTTTCTTTTATATATTTTAAATCATACTTCTTTACTACTTTATTTTTTTATTCGTGTAAAAGGCGTAGAGCCGTATAAATATATGTATAAATATCACAATAATTGAACTATTAACTATGGTACCTATGTAATACGTTGAATAGTTGCCTTGCACATGTGTGGTGACAATATTATTGTTGCTGAATAGGTGTGAGGTACCCGACTGTGTTTACTTGCAACATGTAGATTTGTGAATAATATCACACTGATTATATGAAATCGCCAACCTCGAAACAGGCATAGTCCTAGTGAAGTTGGGAATTATGTGATAAAAGTTCGTAAATATTAAATGTCAAGATTCAAAAATAGCGAAAATATATAGGGTAAAACTATAAAACTATTATAAATAATGATTTACACAAAACCCCCCGTCAGACACCTCTAAAGTAAAATAAATTGTTATTGTCCTTGGGTCTGTGCCATACACATTGCGGTTCACAGACAGACGACAGGCGTATTGAACATAGCTGTCAGTTGAACTCGGTCAAATTTGAACTTCAAATGTACATTACAGTATTTGATGAAATCTAAGCAAAAATAGTTCAAAAAAATATAATTAAAATTGAACTCGCTTCCCCTCTAGAGTACATATATAAATATTCAAATGAACGTCTTCGGGAAAGCGAGTCCTCGACCCAGAAATGCCAACCAAGTATTACGTAGCTTGGGTAACTTATGTGCATTTACGAGCGTGATATTTTTTCCTTGGGTCGGACTCAAATTAAATACTTTTTGTGTGTGAAGTCCCGGAAAGTTTCAACTTGTACTCAATTAATCCATTTAAATAAGTTATTTTCTTATTTAATGGAATTATCAACATTGTGGTTGATTGTAATTTGTGATACTCATGTGTTTTGTGAAATTCACAACTGATTAAATATTATTTATTTTTTTAATTTTTAATCTGTACCTACATTAAATCATTATTTACTATTATCACATAATTCTCCAACCTCACTAGGACTATGCCTGTTTCGAGGTTGGCGATTTCACACAATTAGTCTGAAACTTGTGTGTTTCACACTAATATACATGTTGCAAGTTGCAAGTAAACTCAATCGGATACCTCACATCTATTCAGCAACAATAATACTGCCACCGCACAAATGCAATTAACTATAGTAAAATTGTGATTGACTATAGTTGAGGCTAATTGCTCCATTGTCAGGTATAACTACATAAATTACGGTGGTTTTATATAAATATGAGTTTAGAAGTTAGTCATGATATCAGATCTTGTGTTCAATAAAAGACTAAAATAATATGTCACATGTATAAAGATCGTGGATTTCATTTTTTAACAATCGGTTTCACAATATAATGAGGTTAAAAAAGTTTCATTGTCAATCGATAAATGGCGATGGTGTTCCTAACTTATTATCAAACACAAGCGCGCTTTGGGCCTTTGTACATATATAAATTTGCACAATATTTTTCCGTGAAGAAAAGGTAAAATATAGAGTTTTTTTTTAATAGCAAGAATAGTAATTAAAATTGTAGCAAAATTCTGCCGGTAAATTTCCATATTCTCTTTCGATTGAAGTAAAATTCTACTTCATAGACCTTGTAGTTTTTTTAGTTGGTACTTACTATTAAAAAAATAAAAAAGGGTTTTACTAAAGGTTATATTACGAGAAACGTATTAAACCAAATCACTTTTTGAAAAAATGACACAGTAAAATAAAGATTTAGAATTACTAATTTGTCAGTGCTTGATTTCCCAATTCTGCTATAAATATTTATTCCCGCTTCGTCTCTTTTGAGATATTAAATTTGTCAAAAAAAAATACGTAGGTATGTGCTTATTATTTTTAATTTGTTAAATATAGCAATTACTTTTTAGTTCCTCTGTTAGGTATAATTTTTGACACTAACTAGTATCAGACACTGTATATCATCTTCAATTTCCTATGTAGTTCCATCATTAATAATGCGTTGAAAAGGTTAATATAGAAAAATAAAGGAAATTTTTATTTTGGTGTTTTTTTTTCTTTCTACAATCTGTGTAATAATTGAGTGTCATAAATTTATATAATCGAATCATCATTATTTGTTTTAATTTTATTTTAACCTTTACAAAACTAAGCGGAGAAGCGATAGCAAAAATGGATAAAATAGTTCAAAGATTTACTTTCGAATTTTGTGTGAATAATAAATGAAAAAAAAAACATTTTTTATTTAATTGAAGTTCGATCACATTTAACATTTTACATTTATCATATAACATTTGTTAGTAAAGTGCAAATTGGGAAAACTTCATCATCGACTCGAACGATGTTTAACATAAATAGAAATTGCAAACCGTTTCATTTTTTCTCGTAATACACATAAATCTCACCTCGTCTAGTCCAAATTTCATTAAATTCCAAAAGCTTAACGAAATTACCTACATTTTGTAGGTATAGGTATTTTTTTTTTTGTTTATCAATTTTTCCGCAAATCTATGATGCAATTTTGCGAGTATCTAGGTCAGTGAATTTTGATTATTAGCACGTAATTGTTTTGAAAGATGTCACGAAAAATCATGACTAAGCGCAAGAAATATTTTTGTTGCTCTGTATTTGAGTAATCACTTTGTATAAAAGGAATACCTTCTTGCAATTTCCATAAAACGATTAATACACCGTATGGTAAAACGGTCTTTATTACGAACGTAACGTAATTTTTGAAAACTATAGGCCAAATAGATGCTTTATCCAACTGTCGATTTGTTCAAGAGAATTTTGTTCTCTTAACATATCGACAATGTATCAAGCCAGAATACGCGAGAATTGTATGGAGAGGTCTACTTTTTTCACGGCTTTTCCAACTTTGAAGTCAAAAAACACCAACTTAGAGGCTTCGCAGCATATATGTTCCATACACGAATTTACTCAGAATTCGGAGTAGAACATTTCGTGTGTCTGTGTGTGTGTGTGTGTGTGTGTGTGTGTGTGTGTGTGTGTGTCTGTGTGTCTGTGTGTCTGTGTGTCCGTCCCCCCCTTATAACTTTTGATCCGCTCAATTTACAGAGCCTAAAATTTCAGAATATATAAACAGTTACAGGCCTACAAAACTTTTATACTCGGAATTTTGAATTTTTGTTTCAGTCAGGGGTTATCAACTTTTGAATTTTTATTTTATTTTTCCATATATCTCAGAAACCATAAACGCTAGAACGCTGAAAATTGGTACAAACATAGACAAATACAAAACCTCAAAATAGTTTTTTCAAAAAAATTCCAGGGTTTCTCAAACATTTTTTATTAAGAAAAATATTTTTTTTATGATAAATTTATGAGTTTAACTGCCTATATTTCCTAAACTTTTACAATTATCGAAAAAAGCCGAAACACCCCAACTAGATAATTTAATTTTCTATAAAAAATATTAACATTATAGCAGAAGATCTCAATTTTTTTTTAACAATTTTTTTAAAAATTGAATTTAGTGACGACATCGCTTCATACATTTTGTATGGCAGTCGCCTATACACAATATGTAAGAAGACTTAATAGTTTGATACTTCATCTCCAAACATACATACATACCATCATGCTATTTGCATATTCTGGGTAGGAAAAAGGATCTTCCTCCATACTATCCTATCTTGACATACATACCTACATATGTTGTATAGAAAACAAAATATCTGAAAATATTCAATAATTTGTATCTATGGGTTTATAGTTTGGTACATATTCTTCAACTATACATACTATCGCTATCGACAGTTGGATCTCATGTGTTACATGCAACTAGTTTAACAAGTTTCGCTTGTAAAAAACGCATTCATAATAATTCCTATTGATATGATTTAAGAATCAAAAAATGACATTTAAATTAGTTTAATGTCGTAATCATCTCTGTCTTAACAATTTAAAAAATATTACACAGTAAGTTTTCAGAGGAAACTATATTGTCAACTTTAAAAGAGCATATCCTTTTTCAGACATCATCGTAAAAGAAAGATATTGTAATGAAAAAACTTATACAAAGAGCGCTCAAAGGAGATCCAATCATAAACAAACAACTGGTACAAAAGTTACTAAAAATATATAAAATTTCCAATTAGATTAATAAATTTTTCCACAATTGAGAAAAGTGATAAAGATGTCAAATGAAACTTGGATGTTATAGAAGAAAATAAATTTATTTGTTCTATGTGTGCGTCGGTGTGCGTATATGCAATTAAAAATATATTCGATTTAAATTTTTTGATGTTTTTGTTCTTGACAAGCAAAATCTTGACAAGTGACACTTGTCAAGGACAAGTGAATCTTGTGAATAAAGAACGTCAAACAAAAGATTGAATAAACCACATATCTTTAAAATTCAGAGATTATCAAACTTATTTCTTTTACCGCCCCCTTTGAAAATCAATTATTTTTCAGCGCCCCCAATTTTTTATACACTCCTTCATTCATACCATAACGGCATATCCCACAATGTGGGGTAACCAGCGAAAGGTGTGCGGGTGTGCATTGCCTTATAAAAGGGAGCACAACATATCTGTGTATACCCACACACCAGTCTCGTCTCACCTAAAAAGGCACTATATTCAGAATGGGTGTTATACACTCTTAAAATTTAAAAACCACAATTTCATTACTTTAATTAATTTAGTTATAGTGTGCTAAGTTAGTCGGTTCTGGTGTTTAAACTTACATTCTAAACTAGAATTTTTTACGAGTGAGAGCAATTAAAACGCTACTTTATAATATTAAGAATATAATATTTTAATCAAATTAAAAGAAACAATATAGATTGGTAATCAATTTTAGTTTGAAAACTAATCTAATCAGATGGATGAATTTGATGATTTTTAACAAGTTTATTGATATCAGGTTTGATTTTACTCAAAAACATCAGTAGGTATCATACAGGATAGAAATATAAACTAGTTATTCGATATTGAGTAGTAGGTAGGTTTTGATTTTACTCAAAAACATCAGTAGGTATCATACAGGATAGAAATATAAACTAGTTATTAGATATTGAGTAGTAGGTAGGTTTTGATTTTACTCAAAAACATCAGTAGGTATCATACAGGATAGAAATATAAACTAGTTATTCGATATTGAGTAGTAGGTAGGTTTTGATTTTACTCAAAAACATCAGTAGGTATCATACAGGATAGAAATATAAACTAGTTATTAGATATTGAGTAGTAGGTAGGTTTTGATTTTACTCAAAAACATCAGTAGGTATCATACAGGATAGAAATATAAACTAGTTATTCGATATTGAGTAGTAGGTAGGTTTTGATTTTACTCAAAAACATCAGTAGGTATCATACAGGATAGAAATATAAACTAGTTATTCGATATTGAGTAGTAGGTAGGTTTTGATTTTACTCAAAAACATCAGTAGGTATCATACAGGATAGAAATATAAACTAGTTATTAGATATTGAGTAGTAGGTAGGTTTTGATTTTACTCAAAAACATCAGTAGGTATCATACAGGATAGAAATATAAACTAGTTATTCGATATTGAGTAGTAGGTAGGTTTTGATTTTACTCAAAAACATCAGTAGGTATCATACAGGATAGAAATATAAACTAGTTATTAGATATTGAGTAGTAGGTAGGTTTTGATTTTACTCAAAAACATCAGTAGGTATCATACATGATAGAAATATAAACTAGTTATTCGATATTGAGTAGTAGGTAGGTTTTGATTTTACTCAAAAACATCAGTAGGTATCATACAGGATAGAAATATAAACTAGTTATTAGATATTGAGTAGTAGGTAGGTTTTGATTTTACTCAAAAACATCAGTAGGTATCATACAGGATAGAAATATAAACTAGTTATTCGATATTGAGTAGTAGGTAGGTTTTGATTTTACTCAAAAACATCAGTAGGTATCATACAGGATTGAAATATAAACTAGTTATTAGATATTGAGTAGTAGGTAGGTTTTGATTTTACTCAAAAACATCAGTAGGTATCATACAGGATAGAAATATAAACTAGTTATTCGATATTGAGTAGTAGGTAGGTTTTGATTTTACTCAAAAACATCAGTAGGTATCACACAGGATAGAAATATAAACTAGTTATTCGATATTGAGTAGTAGGTAGGTTTTGATTTTACTCAAAAACATCAGTAGGTATCATACAGGATAGAAATATAAACTAGTTATTCGATATTTAGTAGGTAGGTTTTGATTTTACTCAAAAACATCAGTAGGTATCATACAGGATAGAAATATAAACTAGTTATTCGATATTGAGTAGTAGGTAGGTTTTGATTTTACTCAAAAACATCAGTAGGTATCATACAGGATAGAAATATAAACTAGTTATTAGATATTGAGTAGTAGGTAGGTTTTGATTTTACTCAAAAACATCAGTAGGTATCATACAGGATAGAAATATAAACTAGTTATTCGATATTGAGTAGTAGGTAGGTTTTGATTTTACTCAAAAACATCAGTAGGTATCATACAGGATAGAAATATAAACTAGTTATTCGATATTGAGTAGTAGGTAGGTTTTGATTTTACTCAAAAACATCAGTAGGTATCATACAGGATAGAAATATAAACTAGTTATTAGATATTGAGTAGTAGGTAGGTTTTGATTTTACTCAAAAACATCAGTAGGTATCATACAGGATAGAAATATAAACTAGTTATTCGATATTGAGTAGTAGGTAGGTTTTGATTTTACTCAAAAACATCAGTAGGTATCATACAGGATAGAAATATAAACTAGTTATTAGATATTGAGTAGTAGGTAGGTTTTGATTTTACTCAAAAACATCAGTAGGTATCATACAGGATAGAAATATAAACTAGTTATTCGATATTGAGTAGTAGGTAGGTTTTGATTTTACTCAAAAACATCAGTAGGTATCATACAGGATAGAAATATAAACTAGTTATTAGATATTGAGTAGTAGGTAGGTTTTGATTTTACTCAAAAACATCAGTAGGTATCATACAGGATAGAAATATAAACTAGTTATTCGATATTGAGTAGTAGGTAGGTTTTGATTTTACTCAAAAACATCAGTAGGTATCACACAGGATAGAAATATAAACTAGTTATTCGATATTGAGTAGTAGGTAGGTTTTGATTTTACTCAAAAACATCAGTAGGTATCATACAGGATAGAAATATAAACTAGTTATTCGATATTGAGTAGTAGGTAGGTTTTGATTTTACTCAAAAACATCAGTAGGTATCACACAGGATAGAAATATAAACTAGTTATTCGATATTGAGTAGTAGGTAGGTTTTGATTTTACTCAAAAACATCAGTAGGTATCATACAGGATAGAAATATAAACTAGTTATTCGATATTTAGTAGGTAGGTTTTGATTTTACTCAAAAACATCAGTAGGTATCATACAGGATAGAAATATAAACTAGTTATTCGATATTGAGTAGTAGGAAGGTTTTGATTTTACTCAAAAACATCAGTAGGTATCACACAGGATAGAAATATAAACTAGTTATTCGATATTGAGTAGTAGGTAGGTTTTGATTTTACTCAAAAACATCAGTAGGTATCACACAGGATAGAAATATAAACTAGTTATTCGATATTGAGTAGTAGGTAGGTTTTGATTTTACTCAAAAACATCAGTAGGTATCACACAGGATAGAAATATAAACTAGTTATTCGATATTGAGTAGTAGGTAGGTTTTGATTTTACTCAAAAACATCAGTAGGTATCACACAGGATAGAAATATAAACTAGTTATTCGATATTGAGTAGTAGGTAGGTTTTGATTTTACTCAAAAACATCAGTAGGTATCATACAGGATAGAAATATAAACTAGTTATTCGATATTGAGTAGTAGGTAGGTTTTGATTTTACTCAAAAACATCAGTAGGTATCATACAGGATAGAAATATAAACTAGTTATTCGATATTGAGTAGTAGGTAGGTTTTGATTTTACTCAAAAACATCAGTAGGTATCATACAGGATAGAAATATAAACTAGTTATTCGATATTGAGTAGTAGGTAGGTTTTGATTTTACTCAAAAACATCAGTAGGTATCATACAGGATAGAAATATAAACTAGTTATTCGATATTGAGTAGTAGGTAGGTTTTGATTTTACTCAAAAACATCAGTAGGTATCATACAGGATAGAAATATTAACTAGTTATTCGATATTGAGTAGTAGGTAGGTTTTGATTTTACTCAAAAACATCAGTAGGTATCATACAGGATAGAAATATAAACTAGTTATTCGATATTGAGTAGTAGGTAGGTTTTGATTTTACTCAAAAACATCAGTAGGTATCATACAGGATAGAAATATTAACTAGTTATTCGATATTGAGTAGTAGGTAGGTTTTGATTTTACTCAAAAACATCAGTAGGTATCATACAGGATAGAAATATAAACTAGTTATTCGATATTGAGTAGTAGGTAGGTTTTGATTTTACACAAAAACATCAGTAGGTATCATACAGGATAGAAATATAAACTAGTTATTCGATATTGAGTAGTAGGTAGGTTTTGATTTTACTCAAAAACATCAGTAGGTATCATACAGGATAGAAATATTAACTAGTTATTCGATATTGAGTAGTAGGTAGGTTTTGATTTTACTCAAAAACATCAGTAGGTATCATACAGGATAGAAATATTAACTAGTTATTCGATATTGAGTAGTAGGTAGGTTTTGATTTTACTCAAAAACATCAGTAGGTATCATACAGGATAGAAATATAAACTAGTTATTCGATATTGAGTAGTAGGTAGGTTTTGATTTTACTCAAAAACATCAGTAGGTATCATACAGGATAGAAATATAAACTAGTTATTCGATATTGAGTAGTAGGTAGGTTTTGATTTTACTCAAAAACATCAGTAGGTATCATACAGGATAGAAATATAAACTAGTTATTCGATATTGAGTAGTAGGTAGGTTTTGATTTTACTCAAAAACATCAGTAGGTATCATACAGGATAGAAATATTAACTAGTTATTCGATATTGAGTAGTAGGTAGGTTTTGATTTTACTCAAAAACATCAGTAGGTATCATACAGGATAGAAATATAAACTAGTTATTCGATATTGAGTAGTAGGTAGGTTTTGATTTTACTCAAAAACATCAGTAGGTATCATACAGGATAGAAATATTAACTAGTTATTCGATATTGAGTAGTAGGTAGGTTTTGATTTTACTCAAAAACATCAGTAGGTATCATACAGGATAGAAATATAAACTAGTTATTCGATATTGAGTAGTAGGTAGGTTTTGATTTTACACAAAAACATCAGTAGGTATCATACAGGATAGAAATATAAACTAGTTATTCGATATTGAGTAGTAGGTAGGTTTTGATTTTACTCAAAAACATCAGTAGGTATCATACAGGATAGAAATATTAACTAGTTATTCGATATTGAGTAGTAGGTAGGTTTTGATTTTACTCAAAAACATCAGTAGGTATCATACAGGATAGAAATATTAACTAGTTATTCGATATTGAGTAGTAGGTAGGTTTTGATTTTACTCAAAAACATCAGTAGGTATCATACAGGATAGAAATATAAACTAGTTATTCGATATTGAGTAGTAGGTAGGTTTTGATTTTACTCAAAAACATCAGTAGGTATCATACAGGATAGAAATATAAACTAGTTATTCGATATTGAGTAGTAGGTAGGTTTTGATTTTACTCAAAAACATCAGTAGGTATCATACAGGATAGAAATATAAACTAGTTATTCGATATTGAGTAGTAGGTAGGTTTTGATTTTACTCAAAAACATCAGTAGGTATCATACAGGATAGAAATATAAACTAGTTATTCGATATTGAGTAGTAGGTAGGTTTTGATTTTACTCAAAAACATCAGTAGGTATCATACAGGATAGAAATATAAACTAGTTATTCGATATTGAGTAGTAGGTAGGTTTTGATTTTACTCAAAAACATCAGTAGGTATCATACAGGATAGAAATATAAACTAGTTATTAGATATTGAGTAGTAGGTAGGTTTTGATTTTACTCAAAAACATCAGTAGGTATCATACAGGATAGAAATATTAACTAGTTATTCGATATTGAGTAGTAGGTAGGTTTTGATTTTACTCAAAAACATCAGTAGGTATCATACAGGATAGAAATATAAACTAGTTATTCGATATTGAGTAGTAGGTAGGTTTTGATTTTACTCAAAAACATCAGTAGGTATCATACAGGATAGAAATATTAACTAGTTATTCGATATTGAGTAGTAGGTAGGTTTTGATTTTACTCAAAAACATCAGTAGGTATCATACAGGATAGAAATATAAACTAGTTATTCGATATTGAGTAGGTTTTGATTTTACTCAAAAACATCAGTAGGTATCATACAGGATAGAAATATAAACTAGTTATTCGATATTGAGTAGTAGGTAGGTTTTGATTTTACTCAAAAACATCAGTAGGTATCATACAGGATAGAAATATTAACTAGTTATTCGATATTGAGTAGTAGGTAGGTTTTGATTTTACTCAAAAACATCAGTAGGTATCATACAGGATAGAAATATAAACTAGTTATTCGATATTGAGTAGGTTTTGATTTTACTCAAAAACATCTGTAGGTATCATACAGGATAGAAATATAAACTAGTTATTCGATATTGAGTAGTAGGTAGGTTTTGATTTTACTCAAAAACATCAGTAGGTATCATACAGGATAGAAATATAAACTAGTTATTCGATATTGAGTAGTAGGTAGGTTTTGATTTTACTCAAAAACATCAGTAGGTATCATACAGGATAGAAATATAAACTAGTTATTCGATATTGAGTAGTAGGTAGGTTTTGATTTTACTCAAAAACATCAGTAGGTATCATACAGGATAGAAATATAAACTAGTTATTAGATATTGAGTAGTAGGTAGGTTTTGATTTTACTCAAAAACATCAGTAGGTATCATACAGGATAGAAATATAAACTAGTTATTCGATATTGAGTAGTAGGTAGGTTTTGATTTTACTCAAAAACATCAGTAGGTATCATACAGGATAGAAATATAAACTAGTTATTCGATATTGAGTAGTAGGTAGGTTTTGATTTTACTCAAAAACATCAGTAGGTATCATACAGGATAGAAATATAAACTAGTTATTCGATATTGAGTAGTAGGTAGGTTTTGATTTTACTCAAAAACATCAGTAGGTATCATACAGGATAGAAATATAAACTAGTTATTCGATATTGAGTAGTAGGTAGGTTTTGATTTTACTCAAAAACATCAGTAGGTATCATACAAGATACAAATATAAACTAGTTATTAGATATTGAGTAGTAGGTAGGTTTTGATTTTACTCAAAAACATCAGTAGGTATCATACAGGATAGAAATATAAACTAGTTATTCGATATTGAGTAGTAGGTAGGTTTTGATTTTACTCAAAAACATCAGTAGGTATCATACAGGATAGAAATATAAACTAGTTATTAGATATTGTGTAGTAGGTAGGTTTTGATTTTACTCAAAAACATCAGTAGGTATCATACAGGATAGAAATATAAACTAGTTATTCGATATTGAGTAGTAGGTAGGTTTTGATTTTACTCAAAAACATCAGTAGGTATCATACAGGATACAAATATAAACTAGTTATTAGATATTGAGTAGTAGGTAGGTTTTGATTTTACTCAAAAACATCAGTAGGTATCATACAGGATAGAAATATAAACTAGTTATTAGATATTGAGTAGTAGGTAGGTTTTGATTTTACTCAAAAACATCAGTAGGTATCATACAGGATAGAAATATAAACTAGTTATTCGATATTGAGTAGGTTTTGATTTTACTCAAAAACATCAGTAGGTATCATACAGGATAGAAATATAAACTAGTTATTAGATATTGAGTAGTAGGTTGGTTTTGATTTTACTCAAAAACATCAGTAGGTATCATACAGGATAGAAATATAAACTAGTTATTCGATATTGAGTAGGTTTTGATTTTACTCAAAAACATCCGTAAGTATCATACAGGATAGAAATATTAACTAGTTATTCGATATTGAGTGGTAGGTAGGTTTTGATTTTACTCAAAAACATCAGTAGGTATCATACAGGATAGAAATATAAACTAGTTATTCGATATTGAGTAGTAGGTAGGTTTTGATTTTACTCAAAAACATCAGTAGGTATCATACAGGATAGAAATATAAACTAGTTATTCGATATTGAGTAGGTTTTGATTTTACTCAAAAACATCAGTAGGTATCATACAGGATAGAAATATAAACTAGTTATTCGATATTGAGTAGTAGGTAGGTTTTGATTTTACTCAAAATCATCAGTAGGTATCATACAGGATAGAAATATAAACTAGTTATTCGATATTGAGTAGTAGGTAGGTTTTGATTTTACTCAAAAACATCAGTAGGTATCATACAGGATAGAAATAGAAACTAGTTATTCGATATTGAGTAGTAGGTAGGTTTTGATTTTACTCAAAAACATCAGTAGGTATCATACAGGATAGAAATATAAACTAGTTATTAGATATTGAGTAGTAGGTAGGTTTTGATTTTACTCAAAAACATCAGTAGGTATCATACAGGATAGAAATATAAACTAGTTATTCGATATTGAGTAGTAGGTAGGTTTTGATTTTACTCAAAAACATCAGTAGGTATCATACAGGATAGAAATATAAACTAGTTATTCGATATTGAGTAGTAGGTAGGTTTTGATTTTACTCAAAAACATCAGTAGGTATCATACAGGATAGAAATATAAACTAGTTATTCGATATTGAGTAGTAGGTAGGTTTTGATTTTACTCAAAAACATCAGTAGGTATCATACAGGATAGAAATATAAACTAGTTATTCGATATTGAGTAGTAGGTAGGTTTTGATTTTACTCAAAAACATCAGTAGGTATCATACAGGATACAAATATAAACTAGTTATTAGATATTGAGTAGTAGGTAGGTTTTGATTTTACTCAAAAACATCAGTAGGTATCATACAGGATAGAAATATAAACTAGTTATTCGATATTGAGTAGTAGGTAGGTTTTAATTTTACTCAAAAACAACAGTAGGTATCATACAGGATAGAAATATAAAGTAGTTATTAGATATTGAGTAGTAGGTAGGTTTTGATTTTACTCAAAAACATCAGTAGGTATCATACAGGATAGAAATATAAACTAGTTATTCGATATTGAGTAGTAGGTAGGTTTTGATTTTACTCAAAAACATCAGTAGGTATCATACAGGATACAAATATAAACTAGTTATTAGATATTGAGTAGTAGGTAGGTTTTGATTTTACTCAAAAACATCAGTAGGTATCATACAGGATAGAAATATAAACTAGTTATTAGATATTGAGTAGTAGGTAGGTTTTGATTTTACTCAAAAACATCAGTAGGTATCATACAGGATACAAATATAAACTAGTTATTAGATATTGAGTAGTAGGTAGGTTTTGATTTTACTCAAAAACATCAGTAGGTATCATACAGGATACAAATATAAACTAGTTATTAGATATTGAGTAGTAGGTAGGTTTTGATTTTACTCAAAAACATCAGTAGGTATCATACAGGATACAAATATAAACTAGTTATTAGATATTGAGTAGTAGGTAGGTTTTGATTTTACTCAAAAACATCAGTAGGTATCATACAGGATAGAAATATAAACTAGTTATTCGATATTGAGTAGTAGGTAGGTTTTGATTTTCGTGAAATTTAAAAAATAAAGTAATTGAAATTACAAATCAACTATCGCCCCCCTACACCACGCCAACGCCCCCAATTTTTTTCTGGGCCCCTTAACGCCCCCCTCTAGGTCTCCAACGCCCACAAGGGGGCGTTATCGCCCACTTTGAGAAAGACTGCTTTTAAACAAGAAACATTGTTCGATTCCAATACACTTTGTTTAAGCATACGCAAAGTATATTTTATTGTTATACAAGGTGTCTCAAAATAAAGTTTATATTTTGTGAATCGATTAAAAAAAGTAAGCCGTGTATCAAAAAAATGTTTCTTAATTATTAAAGTACACAATTTGGGAATTTATTTCTTAAAAATAACATTGTCCAAATGTAGACCCTCGCGTTCGCAGCACTCATGTAATCGAACAGTAAAATTACTCATGACGGCTCGGCAGGTGGACTCAGTGATGGCTACCATTTCGTGACGGATATTTTCTTTCAAATGCGCCAGGGAAGTCGGTTTACTGGCGTAAACTTTAGATTCAAGATAAGCCCATATTAAAAAGTCCATAGGGGTTAAATCAGGACTACGTGGTGGCCAATTTATGTCACCTCTTCTGGAGATCAATTTGCCTGGGAAAATTTCATGAGCTCGTAGCAGAGATGTATTGGACGTGTGTGACGTTGCTCCGTCCTGCTGGGACCATGTTCTTTGGTTATAGCCAGGAAAGTTTTGCAGTGTACAATCTGAATTCTCCTTTAATCATACCGTAAATCAACAATTGATTAAGTTTTACGCCGAGTTTTAATTTTTTTTTAATGTTTACTACACCGAAACACTTCCATGTACTTACATTATTTTTTTTTAAAGAACAAAATAAACAAGAACTGTAGGCACCATAAAAACATATTAAAATACATTATTGTATTACCTGAGTCTCGAAATAATTTGAATTATTCATTTATTAAGACAGAATGAATTTTTGTAAAGTTAAAAATTAAACCACCCATTTATTTGCGTTATTTTCTTACTCCTGAATTAATGGAAATTGTATAGCACATAATATTCTAATATATTCATTGCTACAACATCCTTATTAGGTGAAAAGCCTCATGAAAAAAATCTTTCTATAAGCATCGAACTACAGATCAATTATTACAATTAACAATAACATGTAATGTTTTTTTTTCAGGTTAAGATGCCTCTTGCGTCAGCTTCATCGCGGTGAAATTCCAGCTGAAGTACTTCAAAAGAACCTCAACTATGCAGCAAAAGTTCTAGAAGCTGTTTTTATTGACGAGACAAAGTAAGTTACATCTCCGTACTTACACTATTTATCTCTCTTTTGATAAATTCCAAAATCAATAATCACTCAATTATAATTATTATTGTCTGATTCCAGGTTTATCAATGACAAATTGTTATTAATAATAATTTTTCTAATACATTGAAAATCACAAAGTGAGATACAGCAATTTGTAAATAAAATCAAATTCACAATAGCATCCTGTAATTTATTTGCACATAACTTCACATTTTTTCACATTGTTGTCAATTTTCGGTTCCTAGTTCTCCTAAAGAATACAAAAAAAAGTTACCATAAATCATGTTTCACGTTTATTTCATTCATTTGTCGTTTTTATTGTTCGCATTTTATTGGTGTTTTATAATTAATTTCAAATTGGTTCAGTATTTTTATTCTCAAAGCAAAAAATATTCGACCAGTTTTATTATTTCTCATGTAATTCAATATTTCTGTAAACCCATAATCTTTTAAATTAAATTAACTGTGTTATATCTATTCCACCAAAACGCGATGTTCCATTTGAAAATAATTATTTATTAATTCGATAAAATATCCCCCAGCAAAGTTTCTAAACTCAATCTGTTGAAGATCACATCTTAATTACGGCCTTGGGAAGAGAAAGACATTGCCATCTTTCAATGTCGCATAAATAATTATTATTTGGAGAGAAAACAAAAGCCAAAAATAATTATCATTCTGAATACATTAACGGCCTCGTGTTGTAAATATTTTGAATCAAAATTGTTTTTATAATATATTTCACTTCATTTAATTTATTGGTTTTATTGATTTTATTGACGCACATTTACGGTGCTTTTAAAATATAAAAGAGATCAAGCAGAAGTGGTTCAAATGGCATCGGCTGATGAAATCTAGTTCATTTAGTAGGTCATGAATGTAGGATATTTTTTTCTTTTAGTACCATAATATACAATCGAAAAATATGGTGCATTTTGTAGTATTATTTCTTTTTGTGGTGTCCATTGTGGATTTAGCTGTGACTAACCAGCACTGATTTAGATGTATTACCTACAAATAGGTATGTTTAATTTAATCATTATTTTTCTTGTTATATTCCATCTTATCATTCGTGTTTTATATAATTTTAACTTTTTTGATGTTTTGTATTTAAGTAATTATTGAAAAAAAACGTATAATTTGTAAAATAGGTGTCTGTATAGCATTTAATGATATGGGTGTCAATAACTTTTTTGGTTATGTATCGACTTATTTGCGGGTATAAATACAATGACAATATTAAGTTGTCGAATACATAAAACAGGTCTCATCATCCGATGCCACTTGGACCAAAGGTCATACAATAATGTCCGATCTCCATTTGCTTCAATGAATTTCTCTTTCCCATGAAATACGATCGAGGAAAAGAAATAATATAATAATATGAATATTCTAATAATATCCCTCGTTGAATGCCGTGTCCATGAAGCACCACGGACGCTAGTGATCGTGTGAGGCCAGGTGTGAGTCAGGGGACAGGGGTGGGCCAGGGGATAGGGGACGGAGACCAGCATCAGCCCAGTCAAGTGCAGATCCAACAACCGCAGAAGACAGCAGCCGTGACCGTCCAGAAGCGACGGTTACGGACTCCAGTGTGGGCCAGGTCTAGAACAACACAACATTGTACCTACATTCTATCCATCATACCCTTCCGCTATCCCGACAAAGATAAATGGACACCCTCAGCTAGGGCTAAAAGTACACGTGTACCGAGGGGATGCCGCGGGGACTTTGAAGATATTGGAAAAGTTTTCACTTGTATTGGCACAATTTTTTTTTTTTGATTGAGCACTGCACGTCTCCTTGTCTACATGATGAAAAATTGACATTTCAAAAATATGGTAAAAACGAAATTTCAATTTATAAAACTAAAACATTTTGCTAACTACACAGCAGAATCTTTTTGAATAATCCAGTTTTAAAAAGACCACAAAAATCTAAAACAATATGAGGAACTTGCTAACGATAGAAATTTTTCGTGTACAAAAGTATTCTTAGAAAAATATAATTATTTAAAAAAATATATTCTAGTAAAATTTTATAACTAATTTGACTTACCCTAAAAAAACAAAGAAATATCACGGTTTCTATAATTAACAAACACTCTCATAAATTAATATTTATGTTGCGGATAAATTTTTTTCCCATTTGTATGCGTCTCGTGGTTATTTTAACATTCTCTGATAGTCTTCTCATTTACTACTAAGTACTCTGTGAGTGAATAGATATAAATGAAATTGTATTTAAATAGGGATGAAGACTTTTAATTTTTATTCTACACTCCGAAACTCAAATTCAAATGACAAACCTCTGTGTAATCGTAGTCCATCAATGATATTTTATTCAGTAATGCTTATTTGCAGATATTACCCTTTTTCATCCATATTTATGAAACATTTGATTCCAAGTATCATAAATGAATAATACCCGGCTTTATATTTTATAAACGTTTCAAAGGATCGCGTTAATAGAATACGAACAAATAAAATCACGGAAAAAATAAATTTCACGGCTTTACATAATATTCCGTATTACAAATTACTTAAAATTATGGACATTGTTACATCAACTTTTTATAGCTGTATCTCGATGTACTCGCATATTCGTAGAATCATTAAAAAAAGGTTTTTGGACTAATGGATAAATTTTTACTACATTTATGTTAGGCTACGACTATTTACACGACTCAACCATAGACGTAAACCAAAAATAACCACAGAAAACGCAGATAAATCAAGTTATAAAAATATTTACCTTTGTTTATACTTTGTTATAATTGTAGATCTCGATGAAAAAATGATTTATAAAATTAAGTAAATGGATTAAGATGCCAATATTATTTATTTTTTCTTCAAGTTGGTTTCCATGTTGCATTTATGACCATTGAAATAAATGACAAAGGTAAATATTTTTGTATTTTGATTTATCTGCGCTTTCTATGGTTATAAATGACCTAAAAACATAGACGACGTCAGAAAATTTGTCGTGTAAATAGACACTTTTTGGCGGGAAAACGCTTTTCCCGCCAATTCCGGTCGTAAAAATAGTGGCACCGTTTATGTTATTCATTTTAATGTGTATGGCTTACCTACAAAATATTTAAAATATAAAAATTGAATCACCTCCATATCAACAATTATTTTTCACCGTGTAGATATTGTTTTCTGCTCATCGCTTTTCAAAGCAATTAGTAAATTTATTTTATACCTTTCATTTCCACAACCATCACCGAAAACTTTTCCTAGATATCTTCGAAATCCAATGTTGCTGTTATATTTATCTAGTGGGCAATGTTTAATGGATAACCCATTATTTAATAAGTGTTTTATGTTATATACTTATCCTTTAGTAGCCTTTCTCCTTCCTAGGATTCAAATATAATTTTATTTCTTTTAATTTAGCTGAACGTGAATCTTGAATGTGGAGATCCAGATTTGAGCATTTTTATTGTAGATAAAACTTAATTTGATCTATATCTTCTGTCTTCAGAACCCACTGTTTTTTCTTGTTATATTATGTTTCGTATTATCATTATGTATTTTAATATTTCTCTGTACGTACACAAGCTTTATTAAGCATGATCTTGTTATGTTACCTCGATATATTATAATATTTATCCGTATTTCCTTTTGGACGAATTCATGATTTTTTTTATTTTATAAGTGATTCTTTCTTCACCTTGAACACACCTAAAAAATATTTCTGTTAATACACCTAGATATTATTTAGAAAATGATAATCAAATATGAAATATAAAATATATACTTTGTTAAATAATCTAAAAGTAATGCCAGCGTAATTTCCAAACTCTATTAGAGAGAAAATATTTGAATTCATAGGTACCTAGTTGAGCATGAACTAGTCGCTTACATAAATTTTATAAAAAAAATAAGAGCTATAAATGATTATGTATATTCAAGAAATTTATTTATAAAAAGAAACTCATTCCATGTAGATTTTAATAATATATATTGTGTAAGCTTAGTGATGCTTTTCAACTTGCATTGTAATTGAGTATTGTAATAAGAATTTATTTTATAAAAAAAATTCTATTTTACTGTACCTTCACCATTATTTTATATTTTTAATGAAACGTTGTTTATTCGTTGTTTAATTGATATTTTACAGGATTAATTCGTAGTATCATGTTCAATCAATTATAAAGTTTTTTTTTAATGAATTAGTAATTTAAAGAAACGAAACAAGATAAAAACATAGGATATAACATACTTTGAATTTTCTTTGACATCTTTTTTACCCACTTTATCTATTCCCAAATTGTCTGTTTTCTAATTTAAATATTACTCTTTGTTGTTTCATGAAATAATGTGTTTTGTTTTATTTTGAGGAAAGAAACGTAACCATGAGACTTTTTTTTTAATTCACATTTCAACTATGTATTTGCTCATTTGTGTTACCTCATAATTTGGTTGGTTTAGCTTCAGCTTCACCATAAATTTTGTGAATATTTGGTTTTTATTAAAATTAACTTTACACACATTTCATGCGAATACGTGTTTGGTTTTTTTTTAATGTGTACAATCCACAACTGGTATTATTGTTTATTCGAGGTCAACAAAAGTAACCTTTAACTACTTAAAAATTTATTTATATACGGGAAACCTTATTAATATTTTAATCAAACCATTTTCTACCGAAATTGTCACTCTCTCTTTCTCTTCGAATTCGCTGTTTTTATTTATTTAAAACTCAAATAAACTCTCGAAATATCTCATCAAACATTTAATCACTGAAATATTGTACAGTTTAGTTTTCCCTATTTACTCGGGCCACACCTCGGTGGCATTTATATACTAGAATCATTTTGACTCTTGAATTAGTTGTAGGTACGATATCGAATCAAGAAAATAAATAAAACAACCTACTGTACAAGGTAAAAAATTTGAAAGCTGAGATTGTCCCGCCTTGTTTAAAGAATGAACAATAATTAAAGCAAGAGGTGAAATGAGAAGAAAAAATCGATAAAGAAGAAAATGGAAATATAATGTGAAAGAGATTAGAAGTGAAGATCAGTTTAGAATTCAGAGTAGGTAACAGAAAACCACAAAAGATCTACTGAAAAACTGAGTTTTGTGTAAGGAAATTATAAATATATAACCGTTTTAAAAAAAGTAAATTATAAAAATGTATCTGAAGATAATAAAAGGCGATGGAATTTACCAAGATACGAATATGTTTATTGACAGCTGTTATTTTTTTCATTCTTCCAATGTGATGAAACCACTTACAGCAAAAGACTTTTAATTTTGTCAATAACATCCTTTCACATCCGTTTTGTTTATTTATTAATTGCTCGATTAGACGCCATTTTATCACCCATTTATCTCAGTCATAATATGATTTCCATACTCTTGACATTTTTGATATACCTAGTACAACAATTTACACTAATAACGATTCGTTTGAAAATATCAAAATACTGTATCAAATTGTTTGAGGACTTTTACTAAAACACATGTAATTGTTCCCAACTTTTAAAATTGCCTACTAATTAGTTCACTTTACGGTCCCTGTAGTATAGAAAATATTCTTTTTTAGCTTCGTTCATTTGAATACATATATTTATATTAGGTACACTTTTGTATTCTACACATCCTGAGGGCACTGAATAATCTGTACACCATTATGACGTAGAAATACAAAATATGGTATTCAAAAAAAGTTTTAACTGAAAAATAAATATACGGGTGAAATCTCAGTATAACGAAGTTGACGGGACCACAAAAAACGTTTCGTTATACTGAAAATTCGCAAAAATCATGCTTGTTTTTCGTTTATTTTTGTCCATTTTCAAACAGTAAAATAGGTTTTAGAAACAACAAACTGATAAAAACAAAAACTAGCACATCGAAACCATAATGTGTTACCTACGCAATATCTTATAAATACGTAATGCACCGCCAAGTGTCAAAAACAGACTGTGTTCGCATAAAATTGAAACATCATTCTAAAAAAAATCAATCAGTTACAGGAATATAAGAATACAATTAGAAAAAGAAAAAAAAGAAAATCATAAATTAAAAATACGAAATAAATATAAAAAAAAAAATACATATATATAGGTATATGTTTAAATAAGAACAAAAATAAGAATAAAAAAAAATACATCAGGTAGATACACTATGTTTATTGGATGGAGAATAGGAGAGGAGAAAGGAAGAGGGATAAAGGGAAAATGACGTGAATTTGTGGTTATGTGGATTAAGTTAGTGGCATCTCTGATACTCTCCGGCAAATTTTATCGGGAATTATTTACATATACGTTATACTGAAAATTTCGTTACTTCGGTATTCGTTATTCAGAGATTTATAATTGAATTACATTATAATTTGTATCATTGTTACGTTTCTCTTCCTCTGTATTCGTCCATACTATTTTGTCAATGTTGTGTCATTATAATTATATTAATCGTTGTAATTTGTTAATGTCCGTTATAGACCCTCGGTACCGCGACAGCAGTCAGCCCCAACACTCGTCTTTAGGTGTGTCGACCATCAGAATCAATTTAACAATAATTTAACCACATTTATTAACACTCAGAGCCGTTTTATTGCTTAAAAACGACACTAAAAATGCAAAGTACTTGAAATAGTCAAAGAGTATCTCCAAACATTGACTGCTCGTTCGCAAATTCTACGCAATAAGTCGAAATAGTACCTATTAAATTTGTGTAGTATTTGCGAATAAAATAAAACGGCCCTGATTTAAAATTAAACGTAGTTTGTTTTTAGTATATTTGCAATTTGGATTTTGCCTGTTTGATAAGTTTGTTATAATTTTAAATTCACTAACTAATATTTCTAAACTAGATCAAAACAATCGGGTTGTGGTTTTTCAACATAATAATCGATAATTTAACTGTTAATGCATTTTTATAGAGTAACATTTTTTTTTAATATTAGGCAACCCACCCTTACATAGAGTAGGTATAATGTACAAAAAACATTTAACAGCAGGGCTACTCGTGAAGTTGATAAAAATAAGCTTAAGCTCATCTTCAAACTTCAGGTTAAATTTATTAAATAATAATATTAATTTATGTATCAATTAATCGCAATTCCTAAAGAGGGTAGATATTGACTAATTTTTATGATTTCATCAAGAGAAGGATTAAGATCGAGTACTGATTTATACATTTTTTAGATTAAGGCAAGATAGATCGTATTAAGAACGTGTCGTGAGTAATCCCCCTGTTTTAATTTAAAGTAGGTATAAGTATAAACAATTGCTTAATTGATAGATGTAGGTATTTTTTTTATAGGTACATATTATATTTCGTATTAAATATTTTTTATTCTTTTATTTCATATAAAAATATGGTACGAGCTTCAAGTAACCTCAGATCATATATGAACTGTCGAATAATACTCGTCCCTTCTGGAAAGCTTTATATAATTAAAGACTCCGGCTTATGCAATGTAATAATACTTAAGTAAATGGATAAACATTTAGTACACAACGAAACACGTGAACCTCACCTTTTTCAATTATTAATATTTCTACCAAAGGCGATAGTACAAGACACAAATATTATTTGATTAAGTTGGTATAATTAAATAAATGACCCTCTGGGAGGACATCTATTTTCGTGTAGATTATACATACTAACATAGATATCGACACGGCATATCCCACAATGTGGGGTAACCAGCGACAGGTGTTCGGGGGGTGAATTTCGTAATGAAAAGAAGCCCGACATATGCGTGTATACACACACTAGTCTCGTCACACCTAAAAAGAAACATTCAAAATGGGTGGTGAACCTTATTGTTGAACTTTGTGAGATATTAATTTGCCTGTTGTATTTTTTGATAACTCTGCTCTTATGGGACACCCGAAAAACATGACAAATGTCGAAAAACGAGTGGAAGCACTATTCTAAGTCGGTGTCTCATATCAAAGTTTAATCAGTTTTGGAACAACTTTACGTTAGAGCATAATACGTAATTTAATTATGTTTTTTTTTTATTTCATTGAGATACAAAAGAAGAAAAACCCTTCATCGCTTCCCCTTTCAAAACACTTCATCGATTTAATACGATATAATTTTGATACTTAAACTAACAAAAAATTGTAATCTTCTCTCTTGATATTTTGAACGTCCCTAATTTGCTATTTGCTAACACTGTAGTAAAAACGGAGAAGAAAATTTAATTTTCAGCGAGAGTTGAATTAATTTTCAGCGGAGTTATATGTATAAGTATGTAGAAAATATTGAATTTTTTTATTTGGTGTAATCTGGCCTGGTGTTTATCAGATATAATTAAATCGACTAAATAAATATCTTCTTCTTTTTCCTGTATCAAGCCTGTATTTTTTTATGATAGTGATATCCGGACAAGGGAAACCTAAGCGGGCTGTCTTCTATGGTAGAATTATCAATTGGGGTTACTTATCCTAAACATTTTTTACGCTTAACAAAAAGTATATCATATGTGTAATATTAGAATTTTACCTGGACCTAATTTAAAATTCTAAAATATTCAACTATTTTCGTCCTTTAAAAATATCCAGCACAAAATCATATTTGGGGTTTTTAACCTTTTAAACATTCTCCTACTATTTTTCGATTTTACGTAAGCTGTGGTAAATTTCATCTTTTTTTTCATAAAGTCAGCTTTGTTAAAATTTATGCATATAATACTTGTAGTACAAATAAAAAAAATGTTTTGCTTTCCTTATCAACAGACAAAATTCTTTTGTAAATATATATTTATCACCCAGTTAAATCATATTTCTGAAGCTGTCGATGTTGACCAAAATTACCAATAATTCATATTTATATAAAAAGCGATATTTATGATCAATCCTCATACTTTTATCTTCTTCTAAATTAATGTCAATTCACCAAATGGTTTCACATCTACTGTTTCATTGCTTTCTAAACTAGGGTGGTCATTAATCACAATTTCATACTATAATATAACATAAAAAATAGGTTTATATTGTATATTAAAAATAACCTATAACTCTATTTGACCAAAAAGATTTTCAGTATCATTTAAACTACCAAAGTTAATATAAATGTATTGCTTATAGATTATATTTTGATTATCTTATCTGCAGCATTATTTTTTTGTTCTCTTGAATGTCCTCTCTGTATCGATGTTTAAAATAGATTAATTTATTGTTTTATTATTATCTTAAAACATTTATTGATCATATTTTTACTTAATATATAATAATAACTCAACACCAGTTGATTATGGCCAAATAAGCCGAAACGATCATCGGTAGACAAAAATATGTAAATACTTTGTGGAATAATATGTATTGTGTTCATATTTTATACAAATTAGAAGCCGACTCAATCGACTGATTAAAAACTGCTAATAACTACATACTTAATATATTTTATTAAAAAAAGTTTTTGTTTTGGATTAATATCAATATCAATATTTAATTGGAATTTTCTTAGTTTCTACATTTCACAGTGAGACACGTGTACGTATTCTATTTTACAACGCGTTTTGCATCGCTTTTCGTAAAACAGAAATCAGCAAAATTATTCTTTGGCGTCGAGTCAACATGGCTGTCATTTGTGTTGTGTTGACTTTGACGTACGACATTCGCGATTTCCTTTGCTTATTTACCATGCCTCGACCAGAGAACCATGTTATAAACAAAAACAAAAAACCGATGGTCCAAAGAAACTCAAATCGTGTCCAATTCAAGCCAAAGAAAAGAGAAATGCCGGCTAGTCGAAATCCTGAAAAATGCAAAATCAAACGTAGAAAATGAGAGAAAGATAAAACACTGTTGAACGAAACGCGGAACTTGAATTTGGCTACCCGGCATTTAACTTGAATTAGACACAATTTGATTTTTTGGAACCCTATACTTTTTCTTTTTGATTAAAGACATTGTTCTCTGGTAGAGAGGTGCTAAAAATAAACAAAAGATACCGCGAACACAACCCAAACGGCAGCCCTGTTGACTCGTCGGCAACGAATAATTTTACAGATTCCTGTTTTACGATAAACGATACAAAACGCGTTGAAAAATAGAATACTTTTTTTCCCACCGCGTTGAAAAACCCGTGTAAAGTGCGCTTTAAGCGTAGAAAACCGGACCGCGTTGAAAACCTCGACAGTGTAAAGTGCGCTTTAAGCGTAGAAAACCGGACCGCGTTGAAAACCTCGACAGTGTAAAGTGCGCTTTAAGCGTAGAAAACCGGACCGCGTTGAAAACCTCGACAGTGTAAAGTGCGCTTTAAGCGTAGAAAACCGGACCGCGTTGAAAATCTCGACTGTTTAAAGTGCGCTGCTCCATTATGCAATTTAAAATACCAATTTCAAACAGAGCTATGTTACACATATTATTTTTCATAAAAGATGACCTTTTAACAACGATGAATTGGCATTTTCGCGTATGTTGAAGATCCGAAGAAGTTGTATATTATTTAAAATATTATTCTGGTATTCAAAGCTAACCGCATTACGTACAAATTATTTAATTAAATTACTTCATATGCATAAATTTGAACTCTTTTTTTCATTTTGATTGTATATAAGTTATTGTGTTATTTCCCCTCGAGGCAATTATACGCTTACTTCTGGTAGAGTAATTACAAAATACGGATTAAATTTAAATTTCAAACTTCCGACGCTTGTTGTAATCCCATAAAATATAAACCTCTCTACAGCCTCATCAGATATGACGAATATGTAATGTAAACATAAATTGTTATTTTGTATAAATTGGAAATTCTATTTGTTATGTCAATGAATATTTTAAAAAATTAACTTTTTATCATTTATAAAACGATTAAATTACATATTTGCAATTGATTTTCAAAATTTAATTTGAGATAATCAAATAAAATTATTTATTTAGTCATGAATGAGCTATTTTATACGACTGCGGCCGGTTTCAAAGCAACCGCTCCTTCCTTGGGACAAATAACATTTTTTTAATAAATAACAAAGTCAAATTCACAAAATTAAATAATTTAAAATGTGTACAATTAATCCCGTAAATAATAATAATATCAATGATTCGAATCATTATAATAGTTAATATTTGGAATAATATTTGGAATACTTATTATTACATATTTCAACTAAACTTGGGACAAAATTAGTTAAATAAATTTATTGAATTTTCTTTTTACTATAATACTCTCTTTAAAATGTATAACAAGCACTTTCGGTGGTAATGAGATTTTAACACCATTTTTCACATTGGTTACTGGAACGGAGCCAAAGAACGATATTTTTGATAAAATAATATTTATATGAAACCCACACGAGTAACCTACAGTTATGAATTATACAATAATTACTGCGTTATGATAACTTATTTATTAGGGACTGATAACAGTGACCAAATAATATACAAAACAATCAAATTAAAAATATGCCAAATCTACTATCCACAAAATGAGCAACAATTAAAAAAATAACAGAAAAGAAAAAAACGTTTTTTAATATTAAATTATGACGTAAAGTCGTTATATTTTTTAATATTACATTGTTTTATAAAAAGGGCAATAGAAAATTAATGGCCACCCTGTATTTAATGCTTCATTTACAAATCATTATAAATAAGTATACAAGTGTATTTAGTTTTATTTATAAGCATTTCATTAAATACATTTGTATTATAACGACATCATTTATATAATTAAAAATATTGCTTTTTTTAAATACCTTTACCAAACCCACAGTTTATTTGTAGGTATCATTTATGGTTATTATATTGAGTAATAAATAAAATATCTTCAAAACATAACAAATATATTAATATCTAACTAATTATGTTACAAATAACACAATTAAGTCGCTTGTTTGTTTTATATTGCGTGTGATTTTTGCTTTCTTACATAGTTTTTAGTTCCTGCTTATGTTTCCCATAGATATATGTAAGAAATTGTTTTGACTTGTGGTATTAATTAAACATTTAAATCATGTACTTGTATTATAAGAACACAAAATACCTTCATTTTCATATAACGTCTGTGATCTTTTACTGATTATTATTTCGAGAGATAGTTTACTCGGTAGAATTCCATTAAACATTTTTTTTTTATTTATAACACCAATAGTTATTTCGTCTAATAATGACATTATCAAAACTGTTCTTATTAGGACATAGTCCCGATGATGTCCCTAATAAGACGAAATAGTTATCGGCGTTATGAATAAAAAAATATTGTAGAATATGAAATGTATTATTCAAAGACCTTATATTTTTTTTATTTATTTATGATCATATAAACATATACATTATTTTAATATAAGATAGCCGCCTCACTAGAATAAATCTGTTCTGAAGCAGCCACCTGTACATTTGTGAAATTATTACATTACAGTAAAAAACAAAAGAATAAGAAAGCTATAAAAATAAACATTAGGAATACTTACATAATTTTAAATTAAAAAATACAGTTTTAAAAGTGAAATAAATAAAAATAAACACAATATAAACAGACAACAAAAAATAATTAGTTAAGAAATTATTGTTGCAACGTTACTTTCATTTTGGGTTCTACCCACATCGAGTAGCCACTTGGTACCACGGGCTTTGAATTGAGTTAACCCTTTATGGTCCGATGGCAGTTTATTATAAATTCGAGGTGCAGTAAATACAAAAAATCTTTGCCCAAATTTAGTATTCATTTTTGGCACCAAGTAGTTACCCGATATTTTACCTCTTGTGTTATTCAAGATGGAGTATTTTTGGAGGTATACTATAGTAGTATTATTATTTTGTTAAGATTTCATTATTATATTTCTGGCTTTTAAAAATACATGAACTATGGGTAGAAAAACTCGTAAATTCATTAAGGTTTATAAAAGCAAGGGTATTGCGTATGAAATTCTGATAGAATTCTACAAAAAGACATCAAGACCACCATTATTTAAAGAAAGATATGTTTAAACAATGGATAAAACATACGTTCTCTTCGGAAATCCTTCCTGTTCTCCAATTGATAAACTGGTTCGTTGAAAATTTATGTTCATGTGATAAAGACGTGTTTATTTTATATTTAATGCGTTTCTGCCATCGTCGCTTTTCCACACGATTTCTCAAAATACACAATAGGACTGCTAGCGAGACCCGAAAAAGTTGAAATTTGAAAAGTATAAATTTCAGGATTCACTTGTGCTTTATGATGTTTGATTAAAAATTTCTTCGGCTTTCTTGCTATTCATAAAAATGAGTTTGTATTGGATAATAGATAATATTATACTAAATAGGACTATCTGTTTTCGATTTTTTTCTATAAACCTATTTACATATATCAAAATTTGAACCAATCAAGTTTGTGTAATATTACAAACACATTTTGAATAGTTATAACACCTGTCGATGGAAGAAGTGCCTTGAAACTAGTGGTGTTAATCATTATTCATCGAGTGCAAATAGACCAAAAAAAACGACTGCCAAACATACGTCATAGCCCCCAAGTCAAATTGAAAACGCTGTTCGTTTTCGCCAAGCGCTAATTTTTTTTTGTATGGGATTTGACGTTTGTTGTAGAAATTTTTTCTACAATAACAAACAACAAACGTCAAATCCCATACAAAAAAAATTAGCGCTTGGCGAAAACGAACAGCGTTTTCAATTTGACTTGGGGGCTATGTATTAAGACTGTTTTTTTCTGTAAAAGGATACCACAGAAGGAAACACCGATTGGGCAACATGAACCATGGGTACAGGTGGCTTTATGAAATAACATCATTCAAAGTATTGAAAATCGCTTTATCAACACATCAGTAATTTATAATTTGAAGCGTTATAGTATAAATAATGATTTTTAATTTTATTTATTTGTTTTTTTTTATTTCCAAGTAAAAAACAATTACAAAATCCATAATTATAAAACAATAAATACAAAATACAATACAAATAAAATATATTTCAAGTTTTAGGTATTAGGATATATTGCCTCACTAGGCAAAAGCCTGTACAACATTATTATTAATACGGAAAACTATTAAGTATCACGTATTTCATTCACAGACACTTTGATTGGTGTAAACAAATTCTTCCGAAGTAGTCTTTCGAAGTAAATAACAAATTGTCGCGCTTCACTGACGTATTGAAATAGCAATTTTCAACATTTTGAAGGGTGTTATCTCCGAAAGCCACCAGTACACAGAGTTCATATTATTATCCAATCGTGGTTACCTCCTATAGTGTCCATTTACCGTAGTTATTTGTATAAAATATTCATATATTACAAAATACATAGTTCCGTTATTTCTTTTGTGTTTCTTCGATTTAGACACTTTCTACTGTCCAGTTGATCATTTCTTTACTTTGTATGTGTTCTTAGTGGCCATAATTACTTTATGTCGTGATGTTACAATATCATGATACATACATACAATTTTTATTTGTTAAAATTCCACGTGATCGTTTATGACTTAAAATTAATTGTTCTACCAACACGAAAAAAATAATGCCACGTGTTATTCCCTAATCGTCCGTTATCTACAAACAAACAATTAGAGATTTTTAAATTTACTTCAAGACCAATTATATGCCTACACATTAAAAGTAACTGATCGTTGATGAAATCTATTACTTGTATCTTACTGTCTTTCGAAATTTAAATAAACCAAGGAGCGTAATTAAATTTTTTTGTTTTAATTTTTTATAACAATATTTAAAAAAACTAAGAATATTAAATAACTAAGATTTTTTCAAGATGACTTGGATCAGGAAAAGCACTATTTTATTGTTTATTTTCCAGTGTTCATAGCAAATCAAATCAAAAATAATACATAAAAATTTCAAATATGAAGGGAGGGGAGTTTTTATACTGTACGTAGATATCGAATATTTTTATTATTGCATATGCGCAAACATTGGATTTTTTTCCCTGTCGGGAGTCAAAGATATTTTTTAACAGATTTTTAATTAAACGTAAACCAGCCGATGACAGGTCGTAAGCCCTGTAGGTGCCTTGATTTCCCGGTTCTCCTACAATAAATATTCCAACTTCGTCTCTATTGAGATAATTAAAAATCTGTTAAAAAAAGTACGTAGATATGGCTATTTTTTAATTTTATAAAAAATATATAGAAGAATATTTATTAAACTTTTCAATCTGCTTTTGATGGCGTCTGCCATTATCAAAATAGTTTTAGCTGATAAAATGAATGAAAATGTATTACCTAGTAATTAAATATCTCAGAAAGAATATTCATTTAAAAAATCGGTAAATTCAAATTTCAATATTGTTCTATAGAATAGGATAATAAATATGTCAAAAGCATCCCTTGATTTTCAATTGGCTTCATACATTTGAAAGAACGTTATTATGTAAAAAAAAAACGTTTTATTTTCCAGGATTTTGAGAGACTTCTGTTCCCTTAAATCTCATTAATATTTTTTACTCGTATCCACGTAGATAAATCTGAGAAGAAGAAACGTAATTTGTGAAAGTTCAGGTATTTGTTAGTCTACGAAAACATACAAGTTGCTCCAATCATTTTCTAAATTCATCTTTCGCAAACATTGTGTGACTTCAAATGAATTTAACCTTTGCAATTCATACAAATGTTATTTTTATCTTATTATTAACAAAACGCAGTTTAAGATATGTTTATATTGTAATCCAATAGGTTTACTTGATTGATGAAAATCTATGCAACCATTTATATTTTTTACTAATTGAACTTGCAAATAATTAAAATAAATATTGAAAGATCTCCATCTTAACATATGTATGTATATCTTCATCCTTTTTCCCACCACTTCAAGATAAAGGCTTCTTTCATTTTCTGATGATGTGTGCATTGTGCGTTGCCACATAAATATTTCAATTGAATAAATTTCAAATATAAATTTATTTGAGAAATTGTATTTTACCAAGAATCGACGGGATAAAATATAAGTAATTTTAAATTATTGTAAAAAAAACAAATAGTAAACTCCTATTATGGAGCATACTGTCTTCATCCAGCTATGAAAAAATATACCTACCATGTTTATTATTTTTTACCATTAACACTTTTATTACAAGAATATTGAGTAGGTAGGTACCTATCTAGTGTCCTAAATTTATAATGTTATAATATGCTTTTCACGAAAGTAGTTATGAACAAAAATTATTCGAGGCAAAATATTATTGTTTTCATTTACCTATAATTTAAGTTGCACTAGGACAGTCTATTTTGTCATACGGTATAGTCGGTTGGGGTGGCATGGCAAAGACCAATCTCCATGCAATCACATGCTCCATGCAATCAATGGCTCAAAAATCTTTATTAAAAGTTATTTCACGTAAACCATACAGATATCCCTCTTATCAACTTTTTAAAGAATTTGGAGTGCTCGACATACGACAAATGTATTTTAAGACAATTATTAAAATTATGCATAACGATCCATCAAAATACTTACCACAACACACACAGACGTTAAACACAAGAAGCAGAACTTTACTACATCCAACAACTGTAGGTAAATACTACTTTTGCACAGAGACATTACATTTACTTAATGCCGCGGATATGTAATAAAATAATACCTGACTTACTTCAATTACTCTTACCAAACAATAGCAATATAAACAAATTAGTAACGAAGTGGTTAATGGACAGGGGCAGAGAAGAGTGTGAGAGGGATCTTACTCATGTTTTGAAATGACGGATCTCACTCATGTCTTAATATCAACCAACACATACGCACGGACTAAATTTTGACTGACTGAATACTTGCACATTTGAATAGGTATTGCCTCGGAACAGGCTTTTGCCTAGTGAGGCAATATGTCCAAGTACCTAATATTGATATATATTTTATTTGAATTGCATTTTGTATTAATATTATTATGTAATTATGGCTTATGTAATTCTTTTTATTTGGAAATAAAACAAAAAAAAATTACATTTACGTTCGATCTTAAAACTAAAGTTTATTTATAAAAGTGTTGTAAAAGTTTCAATTTTTGTTTTTAACACAGGAAGTTAATTGTTTCTTTGTGATAAACTTCCTCAAACAGGAGTTCGTTAATTTAAAACCCAATTTTAATTGAGCTTTCGTGCAATTTGAACTTTTCTTCAAAAGGTCAAATGATTAATTATTCATCCTGAAAGAAATATTCGTTTATTTCATAAACATCAAATGAATTTTATTTTTAATAGATCCACGAATTGACTGCTTTGCAAAAATGCATGTCCATATTTTTTTTTACTTGAATTTATAATACATATTTATTATCGTCATAATATCAGCCCTCTTTTGTACAGTACATGAGCCTCCCTCCGAGACCTCCACAACTATCTGGGCAAATCGCATCAAACCTCCTCCAGCCACTCGTCTTATGCATATTCATAGACAACACAAAATGTTTTTTTTGTGTTAATATCCAAAGTTATGTCAAATAATTGGTCTATATTACGTACTATTGATTGTTCAGTCATGACATATTGTCATTTTTTTTCTAATTATATTGATACCTTTAATATGGTCTATTAAAGTATTGTTCATACGTACAATATGTACTTGTTTGAACGCAGACATTGTGGAACAGCGTAATTTAGTTATTATTTCAAGAATTGTTTGTCATTTTTTTCTCATATAAAAAACGAAGGTACCCTGGCTACTTTCGTGTGGCTAAAAATGAATTTGGTCCCCGTCGACCGAGGGACACGCGATTTCGCAGTAAAATAATTAGAGTGCCGTGTTTCCATCGCCGGGTAATAATAATTGATAATCAAGTAAATAAGATAAAAATATTTTTTTGTCGACGCATACATTTGTAGTAATACGTTGTTGCGAACATTCTAAATCAGACGACAAACGATAGTCGGGACAGGTACTCGGTTCTAATATTACATCTCCGGTCCTACAAAGTGCACCGAAAATTATCAATTTCTGGAAAATTGTTAATTATTATGGCTAGTGATTAATCTATTGATCGTTTTGTGTAAATGCTTTATCCCTGAATCAATAAAATTTACCCATTTCGACGCAAATATATTTACTTTCGTTAAAAGTTCTCTTCACAATACACGCAATTCATTCGCATTAACGTAAAATAATTTCATAATTACTTAATACAAACAAATTATGTTTTCACAGTTAACAGTGTACCAGATATATAGACTAGGAAAACGGTAAGCTATATGTATGTACTTTTTTTTTAAATTACTTTGATTTCAATGCTTGTAAATTTTTAGTGTATTTTATTTATTTTTACCATTTTATTACAAATTATATAAATATCATAACCAAAAGTAGGTATTGTTATGAAATTGAGTACTTCATTATTAAAATTTTGAATAAAATATTTTGGAAAATTTAGAACACAGCGCAGAAAATACACAAAAGATTCGTAGTCAGTTGAAAAACTGAAAATTTAATATAAAATGTGAAAATAAGACAAAATATAAATATAAATTTCGTATATAGGTACAGCACATAATAAATATATGAACCTTTACCAGGGTGCAAGCACTCGTGTGTAAAAAAGAGAATGAAGGTAAAAAAATGATTGTGCTTACGAATTTTTGTAATCGTGAAATTAAAATTTTGTTAAAAATAATTGTAGGTAGTAAGTGTGAATGAAAATTTATAGAGTCGAAGAAAATAGTATCGATTATTGTTAAGAAAAGCTTTCATAATCTTCCATACGTACAATGGTTCAATTGTATGTAATTAAGACTCGATATCGATTATATTACATCGGATAAAAAATGGCGGTCTGTAATACCCCCTAAGCTTAACTGCCCTCCCTCGTTTCTTTTGTTTGCATGAACAATAAACATTGTAATGGAAACTCTATTCAGTTTAACCTGGTTAATGGATGGGTAGACAACTTGTTAACTTTTTACTCTTTATTAAGAAACTTGCTCGACGATTCGCAAAGTTGCTTTTTATTTAAAGTTCAATATTAAACAAGACTTTCATATTTCACATTAAAAAACTATGCAAACAACGGTTGTTACAACGTACAGATCTGTGGCATATGATATTATCAATTATATTATCAGGTATAAAAGGTTATTTTCTTTTTTTTGTATTATCCTTATATTTGATTATAATCTATCAAGTCCCTAGTAAATGCGCACATTTTGCTATAATATAAATCTAAGTACTTCATAGATATTAATGATTTTTTTTCCTGTAATTCCTTGAATGTTTCAAGTTAATATAATTTTTAAATTTTATTCTTAGGTGATATAAATATCTTTTCATACGGATCAAAAAAAAAATATACTCGTAGTATACGAATTAAGTAAGTCATTAATCAAATGAAAACATTTCATTTTTATTCGTCATCACTTAACTATGCTTATTTCTTTATTTTGTTCACCAGGGCAAATAGCTGTGACATGCTCAAATGGTAAACAGAATCGAATTGTTATAAATAAATATACAATATACGTTTTTGGAGATTTTCGTCACAATAAAATTACATAAATGCTGATGAGAATCCTGAAAAACTTAACATTTTGTGTAAGAAAGGCAAAAGAACCGTACCGTGGAAGAGAAAATCATATTCATGTGTGGTATGAAAAATAATTTTATAACTATTTGTTTTATATTCGATGTGTAGTTATGAATAGAAATAAATGTTTTCATTAAAATGGTAAAAGCATATTTAATCCAATATTAAATTGTTTGTTAATATAAAATGTACAACACCAATTTGTAAATGTCAAATTGGAGAAAACTTTCCATATTCAGAAGGGAGCTAAGAAGTAGAAATTTTAAGTGGAATTCTACTTAGTAGAAATAATAATAATACAGATAATCACATGAAGACAAAATATGCTTTTAGCAAATCGCTTTTATGGATGACTAGATGAAATGGAAAATAAATGAAATTATAGAAACTAGAATCACAGATTACTTGGTTTTGACTTTCACAAATTAATGGACACTAAAAGGCGCTTCGAAAAAATATTTTTCTCACAAATATTATTATAACATTACGTTTCTGCTAATGTTTCTCAATCACACTTACTAAAGTACTCATTTTTCGTATTCACAATAATACTTCATACAACTGAACTCTCTTGATTTGATTTTTTTTTTTATTTGTAAAATGTTTAACTATTCATTTTGTTCTGTATGCAACAATATTTCTTTCAACATTAAAATGACAATTACAATCTTAATGTGTAACCAATATTTTAATTAGTTTATTTTCAACACGGATCATTTTTATTTTTTTAGAAAATAATCTTTTTGGTGCAAATAAAACGTTCAACATTAAAATGTTTTAGTACCACTAAAGAGTTTTGAGAAACATTGGTGTAGACAGCACTTAGTAAAATATAATTATGTGTATTATTTTACAATGGAGATATTATATTCTTGAATACCTACAATTTCAAAAGACATGCATTGAGCCCAATTCTGAACACGAGTAAAAATAATTTTAGCTCGTTAAATTATTTTTATGCGCATTAAAATATAATCTCTATTGATAAAAATTTATTCACCAAAACTGTCACTTCAAGGTATATCCATTTCATAACACCACCTAGTGGTGTACATTTGTGACTTTAGTCTTATTTGCTATTCTGAGCCTGGATTTAGAATTTTAGAAAAAAATTTTCAAAGTATAAGATTTTTAGAGAACAGAAGGGATTTCCTCAATCCATTTGATTTTCCATACCATAGCTTTGTCAAGATTTTTACTCTCTCCAAGGAGTTTGTGATAGATTATCAACAACATTACTTATTTTTTTAGATCGCAATTAATATTCATGTTTAAACGAGCAAAAATTGACAATTGTTAATATAAGTTGTCAAAGATATAAGAAGAAACCATAGGTTTTTATTATAATATTCTAGGTGTCGTAGTTAGCAAATTTTGTATGAATCGAAGTGACGCATTTTTCCGGGGGATTTTTGACGTTTTGGTGGGCAGACCACATCATTTTTCTATAGAGAATAACGCTTAATGTGAATTGTTTTCGAATTTATTTGTCGAAAAAAAACTCTTTGTTTATTAAGGTTTAGATAACAGTTACCTAGAATGTGTTGAAATGCAAGGAAAACTGAAATATGTTTCCAACCAAAACGTCAAACGCGCGATATTCCATGTCTCACTTTTTGCACGCAGTAGGTACTCCATCTAGTATATTATACAAAAAATCTAAGACACATGAATACCAAAGACAATTTTAATTTAAAACAATTTATCAATGACATTTAATTTAACTTCCTTAATATTAGTCAATCTTCAGAATAGCAAAAAAAAATCTTAAATTGACAGCTCATGAAAATTTTAGCGCATGTTCAAAATAAGAACTGTTATAATATGTGATATTTATCATATTCAATCACTTTTCTAAATTTTAATCGCTCCTGCATTGAATGTTTTAGAAGGAGATGTTTTAAAAAACAAATTATCACACTACCTCTTAAATAGAAAAATAATACTGATTTTTATCGTAATATCAGGAGTAGGTACAAATGGAAAAACGACGATATTTTAAATAAAGAAATAGAGAACAAATGATCACATAATACCTATATTTTAAAGTACTGTCCATCACTAGCCGCATCTTTGTTTTATCTGATTTATGAGATGGGTCGATGGCAGAGCGGTTAGCGCGCTGGGCTAGTAATCCAGTGGTCGCCATTTCGAATCCTACCTAGACCGATTTCGTTCACCTATCATTTATGCTTATTTTAGGGAACGTAGGAAGATGTATATGTACTTGTTTAAAAATGACATATTCATTTAAAAAAAAAATCTTTCTGGCAGCATATCTACATATTATACGTCCTCCTCTTTTGAGTCAGTAAATAAATTTTGACTTTTTCATAAGATCTAAATGATAATTTGAATTATTTAACATTAAAACCAGTAAGTTGTACTCAATCAAATCAAGCGAGAGTCTTTAAATTCAATAGTAAATATTTTTGCATAGAATCATTCCAAAAAAATGAATCATCGCCGCTATTTTTTAACTAATCATATATTTTAATTAAATATGTACCTACCTACTAAATTAAAACGAATGAAAATAAAAATTTAAACGTTTACTGTCGAAAGGTAGTCAGATATTTGTTGACATACTCTTCGGGCAACTTGTTAAATTAACGAAACACGCGATCCTGTATGGTATTTAAATTAATTCATATTGTGTCGTTTACGTTTCGCCCTTGTTAGGTTGTTCAGAGAGTCATTTCATTTTTTTCCAACAGAGGCCCTGATTGTATTTTTTCACAGCTAACGTCACACTTAATTAATTTATTTTCATGGATCAAAAGCAGTATTTCGGTTAATATTACAATCAAAAATATTGTATGTGGTTTGGAAAATTTCGCACCCAAATTATTCACGTTGAAAATATTCCTACCACACTCTGGCAAGCCAATTGAGGCTTACAAAGACAAAATAAAGCCATCGATTGGTGCAAACCAAAAAAATCGTGACATCATTGAAAGATTTTTTTTAAATTCAACCGTTCGCGAAATGATTCGATTTAATGAATTTTAGTCTTTCAATTAAATTGGACGGTGGCACAGCAGCTAGCGCGTTATGTTAACAATCCAGCCTCGACTGGTCAGGAATGTATAAGAATATTTACATAAGTTATTGTTTCAAGCACCTACGTACAAATTCGTAAAACAAAATTACTTCCCGAACAATCCAATATGTACCTACACACCACTAGCAATTGTTTCATATTTGCTGTCTTCAATACGTTGTGTTTTGTGCTGTATATACTTATAAAAATATGTAGGTATCAACTTTTTTTTTGTTTACTGACAATTCACCCTAGAGAGTACCACTTTCCACTGGGGTGCTATTTCATTTATTTATATACCTTTTATCACACCATATTTATAATGACAACAATAAGTAGATTACTGCTGCCCAACTAGGAAATCCTGTTTTAGGGCTAGCAATTGTACTTACTAATGTCACTTTATAACCGACCGAATTTAGTAATATCTCTAGACCTTTTAATTTTGCTCACCTCCCTGGCTCTCAAAAAAATAATGTGTATCGTAAGCTAGTATAGGCCGGCCACGCTTGACTTTAGTATGACGTCACCAAAAAACTATGCGACCCGTCGTAAGTCGTATGTTTGTACATGTAATTTGGATGCCAATACGGTGACCATCATTTTGTTTACAATGGACCCAATTTTTTTATTTAACTTTGATCATCTTTCCATTTTCACTTATTAGATCATTTAAGACAATAAAGAATGTAATTATTAATTCTTACCTTACTAAACATGTCTGCGTAAGGGCAGCTATAAGGAATTGGGTCCATTCTACGCTTCCGAAGTAGTGCACTACGTAGCCTTTGGGAAGGTTTGCAATCTGATAAATTAATAATATATTTTTTCGATCTTATAATAAGAGAAGGTGAAACACAGAATTCGGTCAAGATTGTTCTATAGTAGGGCTGCTGTGTTAATGGAGGAGTCCGAGAAGCAACTGGTTCGAGTATGTTGAAGGTTTACTGTGAATTGATGTTGCAACTGAGGACTTTACACAATATAAACAATTTTTCAAAAGTAAAACAGGTCATATTAAACACATCACGTTAGTAAATATTCAATGTCATTTAATCACTGTCCTCGATATCCGGTGTGTCATCATTCGTTTCGAGCAATTTCAAAGTGACAGGTATTACTAAAAACATATAAATATTTCATCATTATTTTGAGTTATTTAAATTCTCACAATAGGTACTTGAAAAACCGATATGATGGACAAATATTGATAGAATTTATATATTTTGAATGCATTTCATATATTTTTCTTTTGACTGCATCTTTTGTAAAATTGTCAACGTCGACATATTAATTTTTATAACTCTACGTTTTTTTGGTGTTTCTAATAGAGGTGTATCACTACTCATTCTCTTTTTTATCGTGGACACATTATATTCGGTGATACCACATGCTTCTGCAGTTCTCTAAAGAGTATAATTTTATTCAATAACTGTACATATATTTTAATATTTGCACATTATTTTACGTACCTTACATGGTTTCGTAATCATTACAATAAGAATATTATAGAAATTTTGACAAAATATTTAATAAATAATAAAATATCAATGACAAATAAATGGTTGTGGTGTGTATGAAACAAATTTCATACATTCTATTTGTTAAAATAATGTTTTTGTTGTTTAAAAATACGCACTAGGACAAATTGTCACCCTATAGACGAAGATTTAAAATATTTCTTTAAAACGTCATTCACATTCACAAACGTCACGTGGTATCTTCGAAATAAGTGTATGATTTATAAAAGACGTACGTTTCAACATTTTATATGGGAGTTTGGTTTTTTCACTGCGACTTACTTTCATCTTCCGTCTTTGTTTTTTTATATACAGAGAATAAGAAATAGATACATTAAAAGCAGAAGTATTTTTGTTCGATCGACATATTTTTGCGATGAGTCATACCAAAGTCAAGATTGGCCAGCCTATAAAATTTATTGTTAAAAATAATATCCTTCTGTAATGTAAGTACATACCTTTTGATATTTTATGTTTATTTTTAATTTTAAGTGACATTCTTTTATTTTCTACTGTTCATAGTGTATGTATTGTTTATATTTAAGTTTGAGTGTTCTATGAATACAATTATGGCACAAATCATACAATATTGTCGATATGTTTTTGTCAGACATGTTGTAGGATAATATCGAATATAACAATCACGGAGACAATATTGTGGAATGATTTTAATAGCGTCGTTTTCATGAGACCTCATCCCAAAGTGCATCTGAGTTTATAAATATTTTGATAAATCAATTTTTAATTAAGAGTTATTAATTTAATTTATTTTGTTTTTCTAATAGTAAACTACTTAAATAATTTATTTTTTCATTGGCTTCAAATATACATACATAGGTACGTGTACCAGAACGTTTTGAGTATTATGAGAAATTGTGTGGAAAATAAAAATGATGAAAAAAATGCACAAGCTACTATGATGCTACTATTTAATAAAGCTTAGAATACACGTCTTTATCACAAGAATAGTAACTATACAATTTCAATAGTATAACTCTTTAATTGAAAAATAATACACTTCGTACCTACTGGATCCCATAATAATGCGTTTTTTGATCTTTTGAACAGACGCCTATGTCGTATGTCAATTCTTAAAAAAATCTCATTAACGATACAGCGACTAACTAACGAAATCCGTTTTTTGACTTACCTATATTATTTTTGTAGGAATTGCTTTTTTTAAATTGATGCAATGAACTTCTCCTTGAATTATGTAGAGCTCAAAGTATTAAAACCTACAGAAGATAATCAACTTTAAACACCATCGTTTTGTAGAGCCAATAATTAAGAAAGAGCACACTTGAAATTGTATTGTATAGGTTATTCAACGACAAATTGTTTAAAATCTTAGTAAATCGCACAGTTTTTTTTCCACATAATATATGTAGTTCATAAAATTAAAATAAATTGCAAAATATTTAGTACACTAGTAGTACAGAATAAACATATTTCCTTATATATAGAGCACGCATCTACTCCATATCACTTATAATATCTCAAGTAGGTATCTAGATTTATAATCTACAGATCCTTGATGTTTCAGGTTTGTTGACTTGTAATATGAGCGATCTTATTAGTGAACTTTGTGCATTTATTTATTACTGTATTCGCCTACGAAAAAACGACATAGCACATGCTTTAATAAAGTTTCTTCGTCTATAGTCTAGACATGTTTCAAAACATTTTATTTAACAGTGTATAGAAATGTCATAAAGTTATTGAATTTATAAAGTTGGAACGCCAAGCACCATTGGAACGATTTGAAATCATCAAATGATGCTATATAAACCACAATTACTTATTATATAAGCAAAAACATAAAACACGAGTCATTAAAATCATGAAAATAAATGTATGTTTACAAAACAAAAAATGAATATACATTTATTTTCATACAATTTGCTGGCAATATCTACCTCGTTATTTTTAAAATTATTTCCTGAATACCTACACGTTTTTACATGGGTATATTGAACTTAACAATAAAAAGATTGTGTATTTGTTTATTAAGGTTTCATTAATTATATACAACTCGGTAAAATTGTGTATTTTTTGTTCAATTTTCTTCATCTATTTACGATGTCACGTATTCTGCGAGAGATATTATGTAAAGAAATTGCTCAATCTTACTCATTTTCTTATATAGTTTATTGAATTAAAAAAAACCTCGGAGCTTGTTCATTATAATAAACTGAAAATGGAGTATTGAAAAAGTTATTAATATACATTAAAAGTTTAATATCGCAAAACTAAACAGTGAGAATATCAATAAATGGTATTTTGGATATTAACTTCAAATAAATGACAGACATTAACAGAAATATTATACCTATCACAGAAATAGTATACCTATCACAGAAATATTATACATATCACAGAAATATTATACCTATCACAGTTATATTATTCCTATGTTATACTTGACAGACAATTAAGTATGCATTGTATGCTAGGCAAAATTGAGAATATTCAGATTAAATTTATTTGTCAGAAAATAACCCTCACTGGATTCTACATAATATGATGATTATTGTAGTAATTTTAATGGAGATAGAAATGAATTAATTATTTATCGGTTGAATCAAAAATACTCTAATATCATGTGGATCTCTTTTTACCAGTGATAGTGTTAAACCAGCTTTGGTGTTAAACCCAGACGACTTATGATAATCATCATGGCGGGTTTGTCTGATATGTATATTTTTCTATTAGTATTATTGGTACGCTTTTTACATACATAATATATTTATTTGTAAATATATTTAGATAATCAAACTTATAATAAAATAAAAATGATAAATAGTATAATGTGTGTGTGTAGCTAACTAACGAATAATACACACTAAAGCTATGAATATTATTTAATGTTCTTTCATCAAAAATTGCATGTTTCTATCCTGATCAATGATTTAAATATAAAATAATTTATACAAATTTTATTTGCTTTTCCATTTTTGCCCATGATGAGATAAATATTTTTCAAGTCTTTGATTTCTATTTTTTGTGCCTACATATTATATGAAAGAAACAAATTTTTGATAATTTTTATTTTTTCAAATTTGTAGTATTTTCTTAACGAGTAGATTTTGTCTAAAAGCATGTATCTGTCAAAGACAAGTCAAAATGTACTCGATAAGTTAACACCATAATAAGATATTTATTTTTTAAATTATAAAAAATCAATCAATAAGCTTTCATAAAAAATACATATTCAAAATATTTTCTCTAAGTTTGTAAAAAAATAACTTTTTATTGATGTTGCATTTAAATTTAAAATACATACTTTGCTAAAATCAAAAAAGATAACGAACAATCATAACACTTAAAATAGGTAATGACGAATGAATAAATTTCAGTTTTAAAAATATAATATGTAAAATATTTCATATAATATGTAGAATTAAAAAAAAATATTAAATAATATTTCTTATATAAATATATCATTATCACATTATACTTGTATTTTTGTATATAAGTAATTATTAACAAGCTGGAATCCTTGTTATTTAACATGTTAGGATTTATTTTATTCAACTGAATAAAAAAACAATCATATTTTCATAAATTGTATAATTTTCTTCATTATTGTAATTATATTTAAATATCTTGGTTCAGGGGTTGGATTCAACTGTTCACATTTTTTAACGCCAATTTTACAATATTCCACAAACGAATCGAGTTGTATTTAAAATGTTCGTAATTCAGTTCAAATTATAACATTTTTTTGTTTGTCGGTGTTTCTCCGCTACCTTTAGGCGGTTGGCAGACGAGGATGACGAGCTATCAGAGGTTCAGCCCGATGCGGTACCTCCAGAAGTCAGGGAATGGTTAGCCTCGACCTTCACGAGGCAACTGGCCACGACGAGACGCAAGGCTGATGAGAAACCCAAATTCCGCTCTGTGGCTCACGCCATCAGAGCGGGTATCTTTGTGGACAGAATTTACAGGCGGGTCTCCAACTCCGCCATGATGCAGTTCCCACCCGAAGTCGTCAAAGTTCTTAAGGTAACTTCATTGTATACCTACATATTTAATTACTTAGAATATGATATCAATAAACGAAATACATATCCAGCATTACAATATCACACGTCTTACACCTTACCACTGAATTCGTGGCAAATAATACGAGTAGAATAATTATCAACTATTATCTGGATCGATCTATTTCAACAAAGATTCATCATTCTGTCCTGTCGGATCCACTCGATGTTGACGATCACTCAGGAGAAACTCTCCCGGACCTGTGCGATGCGGAACAGTTTCTCCATACGCCTCATTCTGGTCCTTTCCCGAATATTTCGGTGATAGGATAGGTGCTTTCTACCAACCTCTCTACAGCCCCCAATCTTCCCCTTTAAGATCAACTGAAGGATTGAGTATTTTTTGCCTTACATTATGGGACCAAAATACGAAGTATTACGGAGCTTGACTGTTGTGAACAACTGTCTGTCAGTATTAGCTCTACTCAATACTTCAGCGTTATCTTCGATATTTAACAAGATATCTTTGGCATTCTACGGTGAATCCACATTACGAACACTTTCCGGCGGTTTATGGTAGGTAATAACCTTGAAGGTCCATACCTCAACATCTTAGAGCAGGACCGACCATACAAAGCCTTTGGCGTAGTATCAGGTAGATGTCATTACAAAGGAGATTTCACATTTCCTTAATCGAATCGCGGGCCGCTTCTATCCTGCACTTGATCTCAATATCAGGATCTAGGTTTTCGGTAATAATACTGCCCATGTATTTAAATTGTTCACCATTTCAATGTCAACACCGCCCAAATTGAGGCGTACATTTGAGTGGCTCTCCCAACTAAAAAAAATCACGATTCAAACAGATTTTAAGTTAATCCTTTATCAAATCGCACCATCGGAGTAGAACCGTTCAAAAGACAATACTACGATAACAGCAGGATTTGTAGTGAAATCGATTGTTACTATTAGCTACTTCATTTTTTATGTATAAATTGAAGTACTTTCAGTGTTTAAGATCTGCCATAAACAGGCATTAGTGCTGATCACTTTTTGTGTTCATTGCACAACGTTGGTTATTCATTCATTTATTCGGATAGTGTATTCACTCGATTCAAATCGATTTAAAGTATCAAACTCCTCTACGCTGCCGCCGTTATGATTTTAATAAACCTCACCAACAAAAACAGAAAACTATATGTCTTGAAATACATATGATAATATGAATGTGTCAATTTTGAGAAGATATCATTTCAACTTACTTTCATACATAGAATAATAATAAAACTATGGAATACTCATTCCCATACAATAATTCGCTGAAAAAGTGAAGCCGTTTTATTGGCCTGCTCCTGTCAATATATGTATGACTCTGCTGGTAGACATTGTTCGTATAGTACTACTCGTTATGACTGCGTAAATAATTTTGCAAGCAGTTAAAAAGATTCCCTATTTGGAGAACGTATCACGCAGACGGCCATATGATTACTGAATGCTCGTAGCAAAATGTTGACCAAATTAGTCAAAATAAAGCAGTTGCGTTTACTGCAGGCTAAAGAGTATTCTATACTAAAATGTGTACGTTCAAATTAAAATAAAAACAGGATCAACGCACTCTTGGCGTTGCATCTATGAATCAAAGCTTTTTTTTATTTGAATGTTTGACATACATGTTGCCAAAAAGTTTGCATATTTACAACATATACAAATCCAATAAATACCTAATCCACGCATACCATAAATGGATACCGTTAGCAATTCACGAAGAAATTGATAAAATGTCGCTCTCACTGTACATTAAAAAACTGAATTGTGTATCAGACCTATTAAATAAACAAGTCTCAATTTGACATCGTCGTGTACATATTATTATACCAATAAATTATTATGTAAGTATTTAACGATATTTTAAACATAAATATTATTTTCTTTTGAGATAATTCAGAAAGGATTGTGTAAAAAAAATGCACAAAAACCCTTTCAGATATTATGAAAGGTGTAAGTAATTTAACGAACATTTTCAAAAGGAATTTTATATTATAGGGTTCATTAAATTATCCAGCATCCCCCATTAAAACAACTTCAGTATCTTAATTGTGAATGTTCACCAAAGAGGGTTGCTATCGGAGAAAATATTTTTTTGCGCCTATACAAATATTATACCTATATTAACATTGAATTTTCTTTATAATTATTTTTTCAAATAATTCGAAGATGTCACGATGTATTTTATAAAATGTTGTATGGCAGATATGGTCTTTGATTGTGAATAAATTCAAATGTAGTGTAATAGTACTAGTAATATTAGTTATATTATTTCAAATAGCCCTTTCTTACTCTCCACACTATGGAATAGTGGAGAGTCATAATTTAACAATTTTTAAGCGTATTTTTTTACATCAATTTCTCAATGGGTATCATATAGAGAGTGCATACTTTGAGTTTCGTTGTGATGTTTTTGTATGTATGCCGTATCCTGTATGCCGTACACAAATATGAAAATTTGTGTCCTCTGTACAGATCAAACTAAAAGGCCGATGAACTTAATATTGATACCATATATGTGAAGTTCCTTCATAAACTTTTTTTTTAATGTGTCCTTGTTAAACAAGTACATATACAGCTTGTGCTTACATAGGTGAACGAAATCGGTCGAGGCAGGATTCGAACTCGCGAACACTGTATTACTAGCCCAACGCTCTGCCACCGACCCATCTAATGTCTGGCATATTAAGTTATTTGATTTCATATTGATATTACAGTGTCATATTAGCATGGAAGCTTCATTGTGCTCTGGAGAGTTTAGCGTTGGCCACAACCCACTCGTTTACTCCTCATGGTTATCTCCACTTTTTTTAAATCGTGAGGGAGAAAAGGACCTGGGGGGGGCATGTCTGGTCAACAGGCGGAGTCAAAACCATCCATGTTCTATAACATCTATATCCATGAAATGGGTAAACATGGATGGTTTTGATTCTGCCGGTTGACCAGACATGTCCTCCAATATATGCTTTTTTCCTCTCATCATAATGTCCAAAGTAATTACATGTAGAATTAATAATTCACGTTCAACTTCATATTCGTTGCTCTTTATCAATTTATACCTACTCAATTATGGAACCCTTAATAATTATGATGGTTAACATTTAGGTAATCCTAAAATTTCGAATAATTTAGTAACATTTTTTTTTACTTTTAACACAAATATCTTTCAATAGGAACTTACTTATAGTATTTTTGTCAACAATTTTTGTCACAAAATATTCCTGATTTTTATTTGATTTTTTTTTTTATTATTGTTCATCTTTTTTTCTCAGCAATTGTCTTCTTCTTGTTTTACTATGCACTGATTTATTTTTCCAGTAACATCATCAAAAATAAATCCTTAATTGTATAAGTTCCTAAAGATCACTTAAAATAATGTACATATACGACCCTTCAAGGCATGCAGGTATATTTTCATTATGACGTATATTAATTCTATGGCATTTTATGTTCTTTTCCTGTTTCATTTCAGAATTTGTATTTTTATTATTCATAAAGTTTTATTACAAAACCAATGACAAATTATTTAGTAATTGGAGTTATAAGTTTGTATCCGTTTTTGTTATTTTTTCAAGCTAATAAAATAAGGCGGGAATCCGTATGTCTCAATAAATTGTGTACCACTAATAGCGAAATTGGATGATGATTGTACGAGTATCTACTGTTTCATATCTCGTTCATTCTTAGCCTTAAGATTATCTGTGTTTTGAAATTGGTAGACGTAAAACAGACATGTCGTTAATTATCTATAATATACGAGTAGGTATTATTTACCCTTAGCCCGGGGTCGTTTTTTCGGTTTTTTTATTGTATTATTAACCTCACTGGTACAGAATAATATTTTTTTTCGTTTCTAAATTGACTTTATAGACCATGAGCGTGAGACCGCCAAATTTACGTCATATTATAAAGGATGTTTTTTTTCTGTGAAAGGATACCACAGCAGGAAACAACAATTGGATAGTATGAACCCTGGAGTACTGGTGGCTTTAGTAGCTAAAGCAGCTTGTAATTGATATTTTAACGTCAGTATAAAGTCAGTAAAGTGTGATCTTTATATTTAGTATGGAAGACTATTTGAAATCACGTCTTCTACTTAAATATGTTTTTATTGGTGGAAACACCCCGAATCCTACTGACAATATTTTGCACTACGCCTGCGCCTAACGTTCTCAACAGTTCTTTAAAAAATAATTTTAACTTCGTTATTTTATTCGATTGTGAACAATTATTATCCAACTGTCGATTCTTTCATGAGAATTCAATTCTCTGAATGAATCGACATTATCCAACTGTCGATTCGTTCATGAGAATTCAATTCTCTGAATGAATCGACATTATTAAGCCAAGATGCGTGTACGAAGGAAAATTTTGTATGGCGTAGTGGACTTTTTGCATCCTAATAACACCAACTAGAGGCCTCGCAGCATATATGTTCCCATACATGGATTTACTCAGAATTCGGAGTCGAACATTTTATGTAAGTTTTGTGTGTGTGTGTGTGTGTGTGTGTGTGTATAACTCAGGAAGAGGCCTTTATCCAGCAGTGGAGTGAAAGGGGCTGAAAGAAGAAGAAGAAGAAGTGTTTATAACTTTTATAACTTTTGATCCGCTCAATTTACAGAGCCCAAATTTTCATAATATATAGACAGTTATAGGCCTATAAAACTTTTATACACAGAATTGTGAATTTTTGTGGGTTATCAACTTTTAAATTTTAACTTTTTTTCCATATATCTCAGAAACCATAAAAGCTAGAACGCTGAAAATTGGTATAAACATAGAAAAATATAAAATCTCAAAATGGTTTTTGTTAATTCCAGGGTTTCTCAAACATTTTTTATTAAGAAATATATTTTTTTATGATAAATTTATGAGTTTAACTGCCTATATTTCAAATTTTTATAAAAATATCGAAAAAAGCCGAAACACCCCAACTAGATAATTTAATTTTCTATAAAAAATATCTACATTGTAGTAGTACATCTAGTTAACAATTTTTATAAAAAATGTATTTAGTGACGACATCGCTTCATACAATTTGTATGGTAGTCACCTATACACAATATCAAAGAAGACTTAATAGTTTGATACTTCATCTCCAAACATACAATATATACCATCATGCTGTTTTCATATTCCGGGTAGGAAAAAAGTCTGACCTCCATACTATCCTATCTTGACTACCTAGGCACATGTTTTGTATAGAAAACCAAATATCATAAAATAATAAATAATTTGTATTTATGGGATTATAGTTTGGTACTTATTCTTCGACTATACATACTATCGCTATCGACAGTTGGATCTCATGTGTTACATGCAACTAGTAATGTACAAATTCGATGCATGCAACGCGAAACCTCAAGTAAATTCAATACAATTGTATAGGTAGGTACTCTTCTTTTCAAAACAACAGCTTGGAAAAGAAAGAAAATTCGACTCAAAGACACAGTATAATAATTGAATGTATTGTTATTGTGAAATACACTTTTTATCGAATATTTTACGTGACAAAAGCTATTGTCTATTTTATGGAGTAAATAAGTTTTATACATCTTTACTCTTTTCACGAACATTTTTATTCCAAGAAATGTTTGATTGAAAATTTACTGTTCAAAAAAGTCTAACGTACGCACTTACATACTTGGTTGTTATTAAAAAGTCTTCATTAAAGCTTAGCTGTAATTCACCGGCTTAGAATAGTGCTTCCACTATTTTCTATAATCATCGTTTTCGGGTATCTTGTCCGGGTTATCGAAAATAAAAGAGGCAAAATAACGTCTTACATAGTTCACCAATGAGGTTCACCACCCATACGAAATGATACCTTTTTAATTGATACGGGTGTATGGAGGTGCTTCCTAAGGATACGCTATGATGGTATGTTTGTAACTCAGTTTTGTATACTATAGTAAAATCATACGTATATTTTTGCAACTAAATAAATCTCTATGTATCTAATGAAAATATAACACATGTGTATCTCATCGAATACCTTCTACCAAATTGTATATTCCCAACTAGTTTGTTAGCAATATTAGGTACATATTCATAGCTCCGTATCTTTCATAAAATCGTTCGATAAGTTTGTAGGTTATTTTTATACGATATCATTTTTACCCACGATAAAAGGGTTCATTGATGTGGAACGCATTGAAAATTATTCTGTTGTATTTTCCCCTTTATACAATAAAAACACAAGGGAGATAGGTTTATATTCGTCGGTTTATTTTGGAACAAAAGGTAAATTAAAATTCATTCATATTATTATCTATCTAGATCCCATATAATATACAAACTTCTAATTGCAAAGTTAACTATTGAAAGTACCTACAAACCAATAATCATTATAGTATGTAGGTATCACAAATGAAGTGTACTAGTGTTTAGTTAATTCCAGAACTTTACGTTTCTATAATCAATGAGTACTTAATACTTTTAACATAAATATTTTGGTTAGCTTAAAGTGTTATTGTACCTACTATTTCAACAAGTAATCATTCATTACGCCTTTATTTTAATTTGATCATAGGTAATATATCTATGACTCATATTTTTTTTTTTTTTTTTAAATGAATATGTCCTTGTTAAACAAGTACATATACATCTTCCTACGTTCCCTAGAATAAGCAAATAAATGCTTGTGCTATAGGTGAACGAAATCGGTCGAGGCAGGATTCGATCTCGCGATCACTGGATTACTAACCCAGCGCGCTAACAGCTCTGCCATTGACCCATCTAAATTTTGTAATGTAATTTTATTGAACACTCTCCGATCTAATGAGGAATAAAAAATTATAATATAATATATTAATATGATCGTTTATATTATTTATAATATACTAGTGAAACCCGACAGACCTTGTGCTGCCTGTGTATAATTGAAAATGGTTGATCTTCATGTTATCTGAAATTTCTACTTATAATAGGCATGATGACTAATTTTGAGAAACTATCTCACGATGTTTTTACGCATCCACTGTTTTCAAATATATATAAACATTTCTACACAAAATAAAGGTTTAGTAGCAAAAATTGCCATTTCAAAATCCATTTTGACATTTGCGTCAAAAAACGCTTGCAGTGTAATGGTGTCCGTCGGAGCTGACGGTGACGTCACGGTTTCGTAAACCGCATATCACTACTATATGTATTCTAAGACGATTTGTGTATTTAAAATAAATTCAAAAGTGCATAAGTGTTGTGCGGTCCCTAAATGTACAAACACGTCGAAAAAAACACCTACTGAGGTATTTGTTTTCGTCCCACGCAAATATAAACGAGAAATAAGTGGTTAAATTTGGCACGGCGAGACACAGAAAGTGTATTTTATTAAGTATGCGTTTACAATGAAGTACAGTATTTGTTCCTTCGTGAATGAACAAATACTGTACTTCATTGTAAACGCATTTGTTACTTCGTGAATGTCCAAACGTCAAAATAGGCCATCTTAAGTTTCCCGCGTATTAGGCATTAGGCCTGTGTAACACCACTGCGTTACGCCGCTCAATTGCATCGACCCAGTTCACTGCGCCGAGTGTGTTAACTCACTCCTTCGAAATGTATTGGCTCACGGCGCAGTGAGTCATGAGTTCTAGACCGGGAGAATGCGAACAGTGTTAGGGTATTGAGTTATTGAGTTGCTTGCTTTTTAACCGACATACCTACATACTTACTAAATAAACAACGTAATAGACAATAACATAAAACTAGCTTACCTTAGCACAGGCAATGCCTAGTGAAGGGGCTAGTAACAAAGATACAAACAAAAAGAAATTGCTTAAACTATGTAAGCACCAGTGAAATAATAAAATGATATTTATTGAAATGAAATAACTTATACATATATACTTTGTATGTTTACTACTAATAATAATAATAGTTACTTTTATTTAGACGTAAAAAATACAAAATTAATACATCTAGTATAAAAAAAATATATGTTTTTTTTTTATACATTCTAATCCCGGAAAGTGCCGAATAAAGCGTTTCCCGATTAAGTGCCGACGCAAGTCTGAATTTCCCGAAATCGGCACAAGTGCCGCAAATCGGCAACACTGGACGTGAACCTAGAATATCGTGACGTCATGCGCTCTGAATCGTTTTGATTGGCGTTTCTCATAAAATGACGGTCTATAATATTTTGTTTTATTTTAATAATATTAATATTATTCACTCTTTTAAAATGAAAATAAATATATTTTTTTAAATCTTTATAACCTATTTTATTTTTTAAAATCATAATGTCAATGATTTTTTCTTACTGTCATCACGCCTATTCACTGCGCCGAGTCATTAAGCTAGTTAAAAAATAATAATAAAAGTATAATATGCAGGTATTGTATTTTATATAAGCAAAGATTATTATAGTATTCCTTATATTTCATGTACATGTTTAAAAATATCACAACTTTCCCGATCTACTTTTAAAAGGAGAATCGGGAAGTAAGTATGTCGGTTAAAAAGCAGTCAACTCAATACCCTAACACTGTTCGTATTCTCCCGGTCTAGCACTCATGACTCACTGCTCCGTGAGCCAATACATTTCGAAGGAGTGAGTTAACACACCCGGTGCAGTGAACAGAATCAACGCAATTGAGCGGTGCAACGCAGCTTTACACATGTCATGTCTCCCGCGTATGCTTTTAGGCTTTTAGCTTATGAACACAAAGAGAAGGAACATATTTTATCGATTTTCGAGATGTAAGTTGTATTTAAATTATAGATAAATAAAGTACTTATATGCATAGAATAATAATAATATGCTTATATGTATGTTTTAACGTTTCTAAATTGTGATGAGCAAAAGTCTTTGTTCCATGCAAAGTAATTTCATATATATTGTATATTGTATTGAAACTGTGACGTCATAATCTTTGATTCACTCTGATTGGTGTTTCTCATAAAATGGCGGACTTACATATTTTGTATTTTTATTTTAGTAATATTAATATTATTCGCTCTTTTAAAATGAAAATAAATATATTTTTTCAAATCTTTATAACCTATTTTAATTTATAAAATTATAATTTCAATGTTGGTGTTAATAACATTGGTAGCTGTCAGTTGTTTTGACGTTTTCGTAATATTATTGATCTAGAATCATAGTTCACATATATTTAATTGTTGTTTAAACTGGTGAAGTGAGTTTATAGAAATACTGTCTACCATCTTGGCAGTTATTGGCTATTGAAGTGCTACAGGAGGTGAAAAATATCAGTTTTAATATTCAGAGATTGACGAAAAAAAATATTGCTTATCGATTACAAATCTCTTGACCGGTCGAGCTACTCACTGTCAGTGTCTTACTATTTGGTTCGCTTGACTTGGTGTGGACACACTGCTCTGCGCTGCACAGTTTGACCGTTTCAATATATATACATAATATATACCTACTGTGGAACGTCGCAGGCAAAATACACAATTCGTTATTTGTATTTTTATCATATTTATTCATCTTACAACTTGTAAAAATGAACTGCTACACTTGTGTTAAAAGTATAAATTGTGATGATGCTATGATATGCTCAAAATGTCAAAGTAAATTCCATTTTTTCTGTGTGGGATTCAGTGAAAATAATTTCAAGCAGATGCTAAGGATGAACAAATTAAAATGGAAATGCCAAAAATGTAAATCTGTTAGTCCAAAAAAGGCTGACCAAGCTGAAACTCGTGACGCTACTGACGTGTTAAAATTATTAAATTCAGTCCAAAATGAATTGACTGACATGAGAAAATCCTTTGATGCCTTACTTGAGAAACAAAGAGAAGAATTGATAGATATGAAAAATAAACTACAGATCTGCACTAATAAACTAGATGAATCTAATAAGAAAACTGATATGTGGGAAAAAAAATTCTTGGAACTGAAGACCAAGCAGGAGAAGACTGACATTAAGATGGATAGCTTACAGAAGGAAAACAGAGCCCTGAAATGTACTATTAACAAACTGGAACAGTCATCCCTAGGAACATCAGTGGAAATACAAGGACTCCATTTTAGTGATAAGAATGAAATACAACCGATGTTGGTATCACTATTCAAACATATTGAATGTGAAGATATATTGTCCAAACAAACTGAAGATGTATCTGTTACAAACTCCCAAAAGAAAATTATAACTCTGAAATTTAATACAAAGGAAGCTAAGGACAGAGTTCTACTCGGCAAAAGGAAGAAAAGTAACATCACTGCTCTGGACATAGGCTGTAATAATACAAATGGAAATGTCTATATAAACGAAAAATTAACTACTCACAACAAACACCTCCTTTGGTTGGCTAAATCTACAAAAGCATATGGATATAAATTCGTCTGGACAAAATATGGTAATGTCTACATTAAAAGGAGTGAAGATTCAAATGTATTGGCAATCAAAGATGTCTGTGACATTCCTACTCGATAGTAGTGGGAACTCATACAAAAGGAGGTCCAGCGATGTACGATAACCAGGACATGAATATCGCTCAGCCTTACAAGATGATAGAAGACATAAACAGCATATATCGAGAAACAAGCTTTACGCTAATAAACATGAACATAAGAAGCATAAACAAACACTTCGATGAACTGTGCATACTTTTAAATTGCCTTTCTTTTAAACCTGATATAATTGTTTTGACTGAGACTCAAATGCGTACTGAAACTCCGTATAATATTCCGGGATATTCTGTAATATCAAACATCTGTAGACACACATCACATGATGGAATTACAATGTTCTACAGAGATGAAACAATTGTTGATCCTGTGTGCGAAATGCCAAACTTACTGTTCTCTAATTCGATTATCATGAGCTTCACTCATTGTAATGTTAAAAGTTGTATTATTGCCAACTATAGATCTCCATCTTTGTGCGTCAGGAAATATATTAATGAATTTAAAACATATCTAATGCCACTCCTAAAATCAAAAAAATCTTATAATGTTATTTTTGTTGGTGACATTAATATTAATATCTTACATGATAGAGTTCTTGATACCGATGAAAATGCTTATCTCGATGTACTGTATGCAAATGGATTTATTTCTTATATAAATTGTGTAACAAGAATGAATTTTGGTGAACTGGGCTCTTGCTTGGACCATATCATGGTTAAATCGAGAGACTCAGTGATGCCAAAAGCTGCAATACTATCGATCGATATTACTGATCATTATCCAACATTTTACGGACATAATTATTACATGAATAGCAATGTATGTGCCGCAACCAACAATTGTGGAGTTAAAAAAGATTCGACAAAACTCTTATCGACTATCGTAGGGGAGTCGTGGTCTAATGTATATTCTCATAACGATCCTAACAAAGCTATAGATACATTCTATCAATTTCTAAATAATTATATGGATCCTTGTAAAATTATCAAATCTGCACCAAAGAGTAAATATAAGAAAATTCAGCCTTGGATAACACGTGGTCTAATAATATCAATACATCATCGGAATAAATTATATACTGAATTTAAAAAGCATGAAAAATTTTGTCGCTTAAACAATCTATTGATTTCTCCGTGGATCAAAGAAAACTTTACTATCTATCGTAATATGCTAAACTTGCTCATAAAAAAATGTAAACAAGATTACTATAATAATGAATTAAATAAGGCAAAAAATGATTCAAAAAAGACATGGGATATAATCAACGAAATAGCTTCCAGGAAGAAAAGACAAATTCACATTATTAATAAAATAGATCACAACAACGAAATTATTTCAGACCAACTTAAAATCTCGGATATTTTTAACAATTATTTCACAAACGTAGCAACTGATCTTCTTGCTACTATGCCAATGCCCAATAACGCCAGTTCTCCAACTTCCTTACTCCCAAGTATGAGAGATAATAATGCAGAGGTACCAAACTTGATTAATTTTAATTCTATTACCGAGAACGATGTTATAATAACAATCAACGAATTAAAATCTAATACAGCTACTGGTCCAGATAATATTAACATAGAAACGATTAAACTAATTTAGCAACATATAGCCTCACCCATTAAATATATTTTTAATCTGTCTTTGGATACAGGAATATTCCCAAACATTCTTAAAACTTCTACCATAATACCAATTCATAAAAGCGGTTCACCTCTTCTAACAAATAACTATAGACCAATTGTACTTATCTCACAAATAGCTAAGATTTTCGAAAAAATTATCAAAAAACAACTCATGAGTTACCTTGAAAAAAATAATAAACTATCCAAAAATCAATTTGGATTAAGACCAAACTTGGGAACAGAAGATGTATTATATAAATTGACAAAGCACGTAAATGAAAATTTAGACATTGGGAAAAAAACATTAACAATATTTTTGGATCTAAGAAAAGCATTTGATACCGTTAATCACAATATGTTAATCAAACGTCTAGCTAAAATTGGTATAGAAGGTAAGTGTCTTTTCCTGATACGGAGCTACTTAAATGAAAGATTTCAAAAAACTAAGGTAGTTAATAACTATAGCTCGCAGCTTAGAGTTCTCCATGGTGTTCCACAAGGTACGGTTCTTGGACCGATCCTGTTCCTAGTTTATATAAATGACCTCTGCAACGCTAATATTCCTGGTGAGATGATTTCATTTGCGGATGATACTTCAATAACCATAAGCGGACATACCTGGCAAGAAACTTTTGTCAAAGCAGATAGGTGTTTAAGAATTGTAAAATCTTGGTTGAATGAAAGTCTATTATCTCTTAATTGTGATAAAACGATGTATATAACATATTCAAATACACAAAGATCAGCGCCTGATGGTAGTGATTCACATACTTTGCGATTCCATAATGTTGGTTGTGATAGTCCATGCTATAGATGCTCAGAGGTAAAAGCGGTCAACTCCACGAAATACTTAGGCATTACTATTGACTCTTATTTAAGGTGGGACAAGCATATAGATTATGTATGTAAAAGAATTCGATACTTGGTGTACGTTTTCAAAAGATTGGTTGGTATTAGTGCAATCGATTTTAACATATGGTATGATGGCTTGGGGTGGAGCATTAAATAATCATATTGCACCTTTGGAAGTTATCCAAAAAATGTTAGTAAAAAAAATCTACCAGAAACCAATTAGATTCTCAACTTCGCAGCTTTTTGAAGATAGCAAACTCTTAGATCTGAGGAAACTCTACATACTCCAATGTCTTAAATGTATCCATAAGAGGCCTCATTTATTCAATCTAAACACACAGAACAGAGTCAGCCAGCGATTAAATAATATGTACAAGGTCCCTAATTATAAAAGGAGAAGGACACAAAGACACGCTGTATTTGTTGCACCTAGAACATTTAATAAATTATCCAACTCTTTAAAGACAATCAAGAATCATAAAACTTTTATCAGACATATAAAATCTTGGCTACTCACAGACCAATGTAATGTGCAAGAGTATTTGTTGTGATTTTGATTTTTATTACTCGATTTTTTATTTTTGTTTATTTGTTAATTAATTCATTTATCTTTTAAATTAAATTGTGATTGTTGACTGCTTGTATTATCTGAGTTGATAAATGAATCATACTTTTTGGTTCTTGTCTCCTGACCCTGCTTCTATTATTTTTCTTTTATTTTTATATAAGTATTTTTTTTCTACTACAGATTTTACTTGTTGGTGTTACAACTCTATTAAAAATTTATTCTGAATTTATTAATATTAATCTACTCCTCCTTATTATAATTTGTATTTATTTGTTTCTTACTTGTTGGGTTTTCAATTTGGTGCACTTATGTCTTTCTTTTTCTCAATATTCTGCTCTTGTGTAAAAGTTCAATGATTTTTTTATATTATTATTATTTTTTTTTTTTTTAATCACTATTGGAAATTCTCAATTTTAACTAGAAAGTGTAGATTGACTGCGACATGCATATCCTTGTACTTGCCAAGTATTGTTACTATCGACTGCGGGTATAATATTTGGTAGCACCGCTGTCAGTCTGCTGATTCATGTAAACTTATTGATGTTTCGTATATAAATATGTGTATGTATATTTTTCATATATAATTTGTAACCTTTATATTTTTTGCACTTGTTTCCTGCCTAAGCAATTTGCTATATTTTATTTTTATAAATAACTAATGTTACTAACGAAATAATTTTGAATATTTTTAATTGGTATACCAACAGACAGGTTATGCCTTGTGGGATTTTTGTGTGTACGGTTGATTTATTATTATAATTGATATTATGTTTATGTATATTGTATGTTAACCGTGTACCAAATCTTAAATAAATAAATAAAAAATAAAATAATGATTTTTTCAAACTGTCATCACGCCTATTATGATAGCTAAGTAAAAGAAAATGGCTATTTCTTTTTCCTTCTAGTAATATTAATTACTGCGTTGTATCCTTTTTATAATAAAGAAACTTGTTGAACCATTAGAATTAAAAGAAAAATATACTCATCATTTTTAAGAGATGTTTCCTTTTGTTAATCCTACAGTATTATTTTTTTTATTTCCGTAGTAACACTAACTCAAAATGATTTGACTTGTTACCTTTTAAAACTAAGGTATCGATTTCGTCCCTCAAGTCCCTTCAGGGAAAAAGTCAAATGACATTTATGTTCGTATTCCTATGTCGATAATTTTCAATAAATTCGTTTGTGAGATATTAAATAAATAAAAAAAATAGTTCAGTATCGCTTCTGGAGAGACCACGTTGAACGCATGGACTACAATAGAATTGTCAAAATTGTAAAGACAGAAATACCAAACAACACAAGACTACCCAGAAAACCTGCGAAGAGATTAGACCTTTCTCTCCCACAGGATACTACTTACATCACACAGGTCAAATGAACTAAAACACGATGATGAGGATGAAGAAAAAAGCTTAAATCAAGAAACTGTCTCGGATATACGCTCGATACTTTACTAAAGTTTCATTGCAATCGGATGAACAGTTTAGGAGCGCATACAGTAGAACTTCACAACCTTATGGTTATTTATATACAAACATTAAATTTTACACCCTTTTGTTTAACTTCACTTGTCTGTCTGTATGTACTGGAAAGTCGCAATCGATTTTCATCTTACTTCTCGACCAGTTAGAGCTCTGAAACTTTCAGAATTTGTGTATTCCCGATGACAATGCATGTTAAAACACATTTCCAGATTAATTCATGTGATATTTTGATAAAATTGAAAAATTTTGTAATTCATGCAAAGCTATGCGTTTCCGGCTGAGTGTTAATAAAATATGAATTTTATTGTTTTTCTGTATACTGTTTTTCAATTCAAAAACAATTAAATCATAATTATATACGTTTTTTAACATGATTTTACTGTCAACTAAATTAAAATCGAGAAAAATTTCATAATTTATTTTGACGATAAAAGTTGTAAATTGAGTAATTAACACTTTTAACACTTTTTTACATACGTATACTTTTTTGTACATACATTGTACAAACGGTGGGACAATTTCTTCCAGTTAACGATCTGAGAAAAATAATTACATGGCAATTAAGTTTTGGCTTATACATATATGAACCTAACCAGTTCAAAATAGAATTTTAAAAAATGCTAATACTAATTTGATATGTGAAGAAAACTTTGAATAATAGGAGACTCTGGACCATATGTTTTTAATTGTAAAAACCGGTCTAATATCAGTGTTTTGTATCAGTCCTTGATTGACGCTATTCATACATCTCCCACTTATAATATCTTAATGATTGAAAAATTGGTGTCTTTATGTTGAAATTTCTTAAAGCAAACAACATCGAACTGTGACTGAATTTTGAACTTTTTTATACTGTCCTAAATCTACTCCAAACCTTCCTTTTTATTTTTATATTAATTCGAGACATAAAGCATTCTAAATAATGTGAATTACCATGAGATGCAAAAAAAAAAACTTTGAAAACGTTGTCCTCTATTTTTTTATTTACTAGTTATAAATATAGATTATTTATTACTTTGTTTTCTAAATTAAATTACGTTATTTATTTTTTTACTGTTTATATAGATTGTGACGTATCACTGTATTTCAAATAATCATGATTTCACAAATAAATGAAATATGTATAAAAATTATGTCACATCAATGATAATTCATTCTTATTTTCATTTTCTTTATATACAATTCAATCATTTTAATTCAGTAATTTGAAAACCATTTGTTTTTCTTTTCAGACTTTGGATGACTGGTCCTTTGACGTGTTTGGTCTCAGCGAAGCAGCCAACAGTCAACCAGTGAAGTATCTGGGATATGACCTCCTCAACCGTTATGGAATCATACACAAATTCAAGGTATGATCATTTTCAACAGTCCCTATGTAAGTCGTCGCGTTTTCGAGTTTATTAAAAATTATTTCTCGTGTAATTGTAGCTCCTCTGGGCTTGTTACACTGGTAAATTGTTTATTTCTCTCTCCGCTATGAATAAATTGAAACTTTCACGAAAACACGGATATGCTATCAATCATCACGCTTCTCTTCAAATTCTTACCAGTTAAACACACATTCCAAATTAATAAAAAATAGTTACGAATAAATAAAACAATTATTATTTTATCTCCAGTATTTCCAGTAATTATCTACATTCTGAAGATGGTCATGGGATATGAGTCAAAAATTATTATAAAGAAGCATAAAACTTTTTTTACATTATATTTATTTGCTACAGAGTTCCATAAAGTGACAAATAAAACACCCCATACTCTTTATAAATCATACCTACTCGTATTTCAATTTAATTTTGTTAATCCCTACATTAATAGTTATTATATATGTATTTTTTTTAAATGAATATGTCCTTGTTAAACAAGTACATATACATCTTCCTACGTTCCCTAAAATAAGCAAATAAATGCTTGTGCTATAGGTGAACGAAATCGGTCGAGGTAGGATTCGAACTCGCGACCACTGGATTACTAGCCCAGAGCGCTATCCGCTCTACCATCGACCCATCTAAAAAACAATGTTAATTGACAAAGTATTATCTGACGTCAAATAAAATAATAATTGATATCCAAATAACTTTTATATGAATAGTCTTATATCTAAACTCTTACTCTTATATGTCTTACATCTATTTGTTTTCAAATTTAAATTTTCGTAGGTAGGAACTTACTTTTCACTGTGTAATACACTTTACATTCCCTGTCATTGATTTGTCAACCCTTTTTGGACTCTTGTTAGTTCAGAGTTCACGGCATTTCTCATTCGCCGCATCAAAACTAATAATAAAATTCAAAGTTTTCTTCGACAGACAGCTTGAATGTGAAATATTCCTCAGCGTCTGGAATTTTTTTTTCAGATAATTTGAATATATTTTTTGAAGTGCTAACAAAAAGAATGATTGCTTGAATATCTTGCACCTAATAATATGTTAAAGAAAAATTTAAATTACATAAATAGCTTAAATAATTCGTAGGCAACTAGGGCGCTGATTTTTTGTTAGGTTTGCTTTCCGCAGACAGATTGCAAAATATCCTGGTTTCCTATATATGTTATATATGTAATAAACAAATCCAGAATACAATTCAAGTTGAATTTATTTACATACAATATAACTAATTAATAATACAAATATACAGTTCTTAAAATATCAGCACGCAAAATAACAAAACAATAATTACACGATGTACTGTTTTCACTCTATCGGCCTAAGGCAAAGAAAGGCCGCCGCTCACTCAATATACGAATGCGTCCGATTCCGCATTCGGGAATCTCCGTCGACACGAAGATATATTACACTATACTTCAATAGAATTTTTTTACAACAAAGAGAAATCTTATTTCTAATACGTCTTTTCTACGTACTTTTTTGTAACTTGACTTGATAAGGAACATCAGTTATCAGGATTTGTGTTCATTAATCTACGTAGGTATTATTGTGGAGGGTTTGCAATCTGCTCAGAAAGATGTGAATTCGGATCTGATCTGGATTGTAAGAAGGTAGAAACGCAGAATTCGGTAGATCGTTCACATCACAGATCAAAACGAATCAAATCACGAAAAAAAATCAAAAACGAATGGTTCGTGTATGTCGAAGCTTTGCTGTGAACGGATGTTGAGATTGAGTAAAACGTGTGACTATTGTGAATGAGTGGAAGAGAGTTCAGAGATGCTAGTTCTTCTGATCGTCTCCCGTGACAATCGTCAATCAGACGTAGGTACAGCAGGTCTTTATACAGCATCGAGAATATCCAGTAGGAATTGGGGAGCACCACTCCAGAGGTGACTACCATATTCATAATTTGGGCATATTTGCGCATTGCAGAGAATAAAATTCGAGTTTTTGAAATAATATGTATACAATACGGTCAATATTTTGGAGACAAGTTTCACATTACTTCAATGGACCCCTTGTAGTGCAGTTAGTTCCTTATGTATACTCCAAGCAGGTCGACAGATTTTCTGTTAGGTAGGGTGCATCCGTTGAATGTCACTAGCAATTCGTTGGGGGTTCCTCTTCGCAGAAATTAGACAAGCTTATGTTTTGGAGTAATTAAAAGATGCAAGATATCTATCACACCAATTATTAATATAGTGAAGGTAGCTATTTATTTTAAAATGTAGATATTTTCCAGCTTCTGATATATAACTCCGTTTAAGGGTTTTTTTTTTTTTTATATATAAGGCAACCCACCCTATAAGGAGGGTGATTTGTGCCATGACGAAACGAATATGTGTATATTTAAAAGGAAATCAATTTGTTATATGAGAATATCTCTTAAAGATTTATTGCATTTAAATTAAGAAATTTTGATATAATTGAGTGAACTTTAGTCGAATTTAGGGAGAGAAGATGCGACATATTTACAGGCAGAGGGACACGCAGCTTGGCATAAAAGTCGAATTTATCGTGTATTGGACACTCCATGAAAACGTGATCCAACGTTTCCACCTCTCCACAATCACACAAAGGACTGTCCCTTATGTGTATTTTGTAAAGGTGGTTTGCGATCATGCAGTGACCAATTCTCATTCTGCATATGTTTGAAACATCCCTTTTTGACATTTTTTTTCTATGAAACCATGGTTTGGATGGAACTGTTATCTGTATAATTTTGTAAGCAGTCCCTTTCACACGGCTTGACACTTCCCATTCATTAGACCATTCGGTCAAGAGGCGCTTTTTAATGATTGAGGTGGTGAAATCTTGGAATGGAATCTCAAAATTAAGAGGTTCAGTGCCAATCGTTGTAGCTTCTTTTGCCAAACGGTCTACAGTTTCATTTCCATTTATACCACGATGTGCTGGTAACCATACAAATGTAACATATATATTTGATGTAAAAAGGTTGTATATATACTTTTTTATTTCGCAAAGTATGTAATCGTCAGGGGATCTAGATAAATTAGAAGATATAGAGTAGATAGCGCTAAGAGAGTCGGTGAATATTATAATATTAGAAGAATCGAGGGTATGACATATAGATAAGACCTCTTTGATTGCCCAACACTCAGCTGTATAAACAGAGCATTCGGGTGGAAGTTTGAAAAGTCCTTTAGTGTTGTTATACGGAATATAAAATGCTGCTCCAGAGTTGCTATTAGGTGAAAGCTTGGATCCATCAGTAAAAATTTGAACGTGAGATGGCCATCTTGAACGAACAATGCCATCGAATTTACTGTTGATTAGTTGGGAGGGAAGATTGCAGTTTTTATCCAAACCGAGAGAAGGACATGTATCGGGAATGAATTTTGTTGCGAAATATGGTGTTTTATAGTAAGGAAGATAATTATGCGAACAATTGACAAGAATTTTTGATTTAAGAAGGGTGTAACTTTTACATAGTATTGGAGTGGAAGATTTTGACCAATATCGTTTTAATTGACATAAATGTGTTATTGTGGATAGCTTTGATGTTAGTGGGTGAGAATTAAGGGAAAGTCGTTTTAGAACAAATTTGTCTGAAAGATATTGACGTCTCAAGTGAAGTGGGGAATCTAACCCCTCCACCTGAAGTGCATTAATCGGTGAAGATCCCATTGCTCCGATTATAAGTCGTAAACATTTAGACTGTATTCTATCTAATTTGGATTCAAGGTATTTAGGAAGAGGATCGAATAAAAAACAACCATAATCCAGGTGACTGCGAACTATGGCATTATAGAGCAATTTCATTGTTGATGGATGAGAACCCCACCAGACTCTCGATACAGCTCTCAAAGGATTAATGTTTTTTTCGCATTTAGATACAATTGAGTTGACATGAGAGTTCCAAGATAGTTTTCTATTAATGATTACACCCAAAAATTTAATTTCGTCCTTTATAGCAATGTTTGTACCATCGATATTTACAGAAATGTCCGGAAGTTTATGTTTACGCGAAAAGGCGACTACTTGGCATTTTTGGAGCGAAAGTTCTAAACCATTAGATTCAAGCCATTTGTTTATTCGACTTAATGTTTTTGACAATTTTTTTGCAGCAATTTGTGCGTTTTTGTGGGAGACATATACGACAATATCGTCGGCAAATTGTAATATTGAGCAAATATCCTCTATTACTGTAACAAGATCTTGACAATATATATTAAATAAAATAGGGCTTAATACCGAACCTTGAGCTAAGCCTTTCCAAACTATTCTATCAATCGTGGTAGAAATATTTTCAGCTACAATTTTTCTCTCAGCAAACATGTTATAAATAAGTGTTGCCAAACTCATTGGAATACCCAAATCTACTAGTTTTTTTCTTAAAACAGACAGTATCACGTTATCATATGCAGATTTTATATCCAAAAATGCTGCAATAACAAACTCTTGTTTGGAAAAAGCTATTTTGATATCTGAAATCAAGATACTGAGGTTATCTAAACACGATTTACCTTTTCTAAAACCAAATTGAATTGACGGGAGAAGGCGGTTCCTTTCAATATGCCAGTCTAAACGGTTTTTTATTATATGCTCAAGAATTTTTAGGAAAACTGGTGATAATGCGATCGGCCGATACGAAGATTCTGATTGAGGGTCTTTGTTAGGTTTCAAAATAGGGACTATTCGTTGTATTTTCCAGTCTTTTGGTACGTATCCGTTTTTTAAACAACCATTATATAATTCTAATAAATGTTCAAGGAAATTTACTGGTGCATTTCGAAGAAAAGCATAAGGAATGAGGTCCATTCCGGGCGAAGAATTTTTCAAATTTTTAAGTGGGGTAATGAGTTCAGAATATTCAAAAGGTCCATCTAACCATGATTTAGACAAAGAATGGGCAGGAAGGATTGGCATTTCTATTTCTGTATCATTGGGGACGTATGGTGGGGCAAGCCTCTTTACAAAAGCTTCTAGAATGTGTCCATTTGGCAGATATTTCTTAGAAGTGGATAATGATGTTCTGAAGCGACGGATCATATCCCAGACTATTGATAGAGGAGTATCTGGTGAAAGAGTGTTGCAAAAATTATACCAGCCTTGTCGCTTTTTCTTTCTGAGTATTTTTTTTGTATTTGCTTGTATATTTTTAGCATATAAAAAATTTTGTAACGTCATATTTTTCCTGTACTTTTTCATAGCTAATTTTCTTATTTTGATAGCCTCCGTGCATTCATTGTCCCACCAAGGGGCACATTGAATACGTTTCGATTCTGCTTTTCTCTTCGGAATACTAATATCAGCAGCTTTGTAGAGGATTGACATAAGTTCTGAATTTTTGTGAGTAATGTCGGATGACAAAAAAGATGGTGTAGAATCTTCAATAGTTTTATTGAATATATCCCAATTAGCTTTTCTTATATTATGTCCTTTTTTACTAACGGCTGTTTTTGTTTTGGATTTTGTGATGGTTTTTATAATAATGGGAAAATGGTCACTTGCTAGGGGATCATCAGATATAGACCATGTAGAAGTGGAGGCTAAATCATTTGTACAAATGGAGAGGTCAACAGCACTCACATTTTGAGTTGGTGGAGTGAGTCTAGTTGGTGAACCGTCATTTAGAATGCATAGATTATGTTTATCTATAAATGAGAGAATGAGGTTTCCCGAACGATTTGATAGTGTACTGCCCCAAGATGGAGAGTGGGCATTGAAATCACCTAATATATAAAATGGTGAGGGTAGCATATCCACAATTGAATCCCAATAAATTGGGTCAAATGGAGAATGTGGAGGAATATATGTGGAAACATATACAACTCCATTCACTTGAACGGCAACCACTTGTAATGATGGGTGAGTTGGAACAATAATTTGATTATATGGGATGGAAGATTTGATAAAGATAGCTGTTCCAGCTCTCCCATCATTGCGGTCGGATCTAACTGACAGGTAGCCTGGGACATTGAAAACTGAACCTGGTACAAGCCAAGTTTCAGTAATGCACGCAATTTGAATTTCGTGTGAGGATAATAGAAATATGAAGTCAGGTTTGTTTGCTGTGACGCTTCTACTATTCCATTGAAGGATATTGTGAATTTGATGAGCCATTGTGGAGGGTTGTATTAAGAGTTTGAAGAATTTCGGCAGCGTTGGTCGGTAAAATATTGTTATTTGTTAATATAGATATAAGGAGAGAAATAAGTGTTTGAATAAATGATGAATTGTCGTTTTGAATTTGGGAGGTTGAATTAGAAGTTGGTAAATTCATGTTTGGTAAGGCACATCCGTTAGGGGCCTGTGATGAATAATGTCCGTTTTGGTTAAATAGTAAGGCATTGTGTTGGGTTGTGTCATAGTTGGGGGTAGAAATATATCTTGGTTTTGAGGGTTTAAATATGGTTTTTTTAAATGAAGTTGAAGGTGGAGAAATAGGTTGAGTGGTTGACGGTGCGGTGGAAGTTATATCAGCAAAAGATTTTTTTGTGGGTGGGACGAGTTTTGAGGCCTGAAAATATGATATATTATCTGTTGCCATTGTCTGTTTGATATTTTTCTGTCTTGATAACTCTGGACAGGCCGTGCTAATTGCAGTGTGATTTCCAGAACAATGGAGACAGATTGGTTCCTGTGACGTATTTGGGCATTGTTCGAATGAATGATTTTCTCCACAATTGTAACATCGAGGAGAAGATCGGCATATTGTTTTAGAGTGTCCAAATCGACAACAGTTGAAGCATTGTATGGTTGGAAACTTGTAAATTTCTACTTGTAAGGAATTATAGTATAAAAATACCCTGGGTGGTAAAATTTGGCCCTCAAAAGTAACGACCACCGACTGTGAAGGTTTCCATATTAATGTACCCGTTGAAGTGTCTTTGTAGTTCAATCTTCTGGCTTTAACTACTTTAGGTATGTTGGTGTGTACGTTCAATGCCTCAACTATCTCGTCTTCGGGTAAATCGCTCGGGATACCTCTGACCAGTCCCATACGCGTCAAATTGAATGTTGGTATATATGCTTTAAATTTATTGTTTGAAATGTTCTCTATATTTTTAACAAAATTGTTGGCAGATATGGCAGTTTTAAATTGAATCGATATTTTATAGCGGCCTTCCGATTTGATAGACCCATCAATTATTTGTATGTTTAAAGATTTATGCATGAAAATAAATTTTCCGAAATCGAGGGGGTGGATTGTTTTGCCTTGTTCCGATCTCTGTATATGGACAATAAAGGGGGAAGAAGAAGAAGGTCCATATTCCATTTCCAATTTAGGCGGTGAAAAGGTATTTATAGTTTTTGGGTCGTTATTGGTGGTAATTATTATTTCGGGGTGAGTTTTTTGTTTGTTTGGGATTGACTCGGATGAATGACGAAAAGGTTTACGTTTTCTATTTTTACTAGCAATAGATACCTGACTGGCATCTGATTCTGAAGTATAATTTATATCCGAGTTAATACCGGGATCCGGCGGTTTATTTTCCTCTTGTTCCATCACTAAAAATTAATCGGTAGAGAAATACACAAATAACACAAAATATGTAGAAAACAGAGTGAAATAAAAAGTAAATAATAATGAAAATGAAACAATAAAATCTTATCTGTTCGCTGAGCAGCAACAAGGTTTGTAGGTAGGACACCACAATGTAACAACACAACACAACCGATCGCTACGAATGAACCGACGAGACTGCCGTTTAAGGGTTTGTCAAGAGGAAAACTGTCATCAGCATGATGTCACATACACGAGCAGGTCGCCACAAGATCAATTTCCACGAAATCCATTTTGGCGGTCGCTTATCATTTTGTTTGCCTTAGGTATGTGATCAAGTTAGTGTTAAATACTCATTCCATTAATTTGGAGAGTATAACAGAGGTAATTACAATGGGTCGGTAGTTAGATTTTTTGGAGATCTCCATATTTTTATGCGTTTTAAAACATGTTTCACTGACATATTTTAATGTATGGACAGTTATTGTTTTGTTCGCAATGAGTTTGATCGTACCGGCCGTATCCAACCGCCTCCAGTCACTCGTCTTATATTATCGTCGGAGATCTTCCAATACTTCTTCTGCCCATTCTAGGTCGCCATTCTAGTCCATCTGGAGTCTGTCGTTCGGGCGACATATCCTGCCCACTTATGGTTGGCAACCCTTTGGAATTTTTTCTCTTTGCTCTCTTTAAATATTGTTTTTCGCCTTCCACAACATAAACCCACTCATCTTATTGCTCAAACACTTCGATATTCATTCGATTTCGAATAACAGTAGGAGAAATTTGAAAAGTATTGACTTTGTTATCAGTAATGTTATGTGTATCTGTCATACATACATACCATCACGCCATGTCCCTTGCGGGGTAGGCAGAGAGAACCAAACGCCACATTTTTCTATCCTGGCACGCATTTCTCGCCTCGTCCACATTCATGCATCGTCTCATACATGTTCGTCTGTTGCTCACACTTCTAACATTTCCGTCTTTCAGAATATCGTTCACATGGTCGTTCCATCCCTTTCTTGGGCGTCCCCGACCTCTCATTCCATTCCTTTCCGCTCTGTATATTTTCTTCGTCAGGCGCTCCTCATTCTTTCATCCCATGTGACCAAACCATCTCAATGTGTTCACCTTCATTCTAGTAATGACATCTTTCTTCAACTTACATTCGTTTCTTATGTCCTCATTTCTTACCCTGTCATACATCGTTCTATTGCAAATTCTTCTTAACGATCTCATTTCAACTGCATTTATTCTGCTTTCATGCGTCTTCTGCCATGTCCAGGTTTCACTTGCATACGTCAAGGTTGGCACTACGATGGCGTTATGAATGGCAACTTTGGCAACCTTTGATATGTTGCGGTCATTCATAATTGGTCTAAGTGCTCCATTCACTCTGTTTCCTGCCATAACTCTTCTTTCGATCTCTTTATCAAGCCATCCATTCCATTGAAATATGCTTCCCAAGTATACATATTCGTCGACTTGCTCGAGCCATTCATTCTCTACCCTTATTTTACACGCTGTTCTGCTTTCACTCTTTTCAAAGACCATTGTCTTTGATTTGCTAGCATTCATCCTAAGTCCGTTCTCTATGCATCCTTCATATACCATACTTACAAGATACTGTAACTCTTCCATACTTTCTGCTAATAGAACTTTATCGTCTGCATACATCAAATTTCGCACCATTACAGTACTCAATTTCAGACCCTTGCTTTCATCCTTAAGGGCTCTTATGCAGAAATCAATATACAGGTTAAAGAGCCATGGAGACAGCACGCACCCTTGCCTAACGCCATTATTTATAGAGAACCACGTTGTCACTGTGTCGTTGATACGAACACATGCTTCGCTTTTCTCATATAATGACGCGATTGCGCGTATCAGCTTGCTCTTCACTCCATACACCGCTAGTATATCCCATAATTTTTCTCTAACAACTTTATCACACGCCTTTTCTAGGTCTATGAAGGCACAGAAAATTTTCTGATTTTTATCCAGAACCTTTTCTGTGATCTACCGCAGAGAAAAAAAATTGGTCTATACATCCTCTACCGCCCACAAACGCACCTTGGACATCCCATATCTTGCTTTCTGTAATCTTTCGCACTCTTTGATCCAAAATCCTTGCATACATCTTACCAACTGAGCTTAACAAACTTATGGCTCTATAGTTTTTGCAGTCGAGCTTCGATCCCTTACCTTTATACAAGGGTACCACGACTGCATTTCTCCAGTCCGAAGGAGTGCGTCCTGCTTCCCAACACATGTTGAAAAGAGAGAGTCACCATTCCAACGTCTGCTCGCCGCCACATTTTATAAGTTCAGCTGATACACTGTCAAACCCGGCAGCTTTTCCCGCTTTCGCGTGTTTCACTGCTTCAAGCACTTCATCTTGCGTAATTTTATCATTTTCATCTTCACTTACCTGCCATGCTCTCAGATTCGCACCCCCGCTTATACTGCTATCATACAGCTCCTTGAAATATTCTTTCCATTGTATCTGTCATGAAACTCATATTATTCACCAAATATCAAAAATCATTTAAAAATATTTTAAAAGTGAATTTAGTAGGTAGGTACCACAATTCAAGAACAAAATTAATAGTATTACATAAATCATACCCTTTATACAACAAAATCTCACACAATCTACTCACTCAATACACATCTCTATGTGTCCTGTCGGGTCCCCCCGACGTTGACGATCACTCGGGAGAAACTTTCCCTGTCCTGTGCGGTGCGGAACAAGTCCTCCACACGCCTCATTCCAGTCCACTCCCGAATGTTACGGAGCCAGGAGAGCTGCTTCCTGCCGACCCCTCTACGGCCCTCAATCTTTCCTTTTATGATCAACTCTACGATCGAGTATTTTTCGCCTTTCATTATCTGACCAAAATATGAAGTCTTACGGAGTTTGACTGTCGTGAACAACTGTCTGTCAGTATTAGCTCTACGCAAGACTTCAACGTTGCTCACCATGTCGGTCCAGGATACCCATAGCATTCTTCAGTAAATCCACATTTCGAACGCTTCCAGGCGGTTTATGATACCAACCTTGAGGGTCCATGCCTCAACACCGTAGAGCAGTAGTAGCAATAGCAGTAGTAGGAGCACCGTAGAGCACTCAATACACAAATCTACATAACTATTATTATCATATAATATGGCATCAAACACTTCGTAACATTATATTTTAGATACTTAAGTATACCTATATCAAATATTTACATAGGTTGTCATTTATATAAATTAACACTGAGTATCGATATTTTTTGTATTAGGTAGGTACTTATAGTTTTATTGTATCTAGTGTTGTCTATGGACAATTTTTGTATTAGGTAGGTACTTATAGTTTTATTGTATCTAGTGTTGTCTATGGATAATTTTATAAATATATTTGAATCATGAAACCTGATAATAATAAATTATTTTTGGCCACCTGTTGATTACAAGTGTCTAACAGACGGATCAAGGGACGGAAGTCGGAAATACGCGTGCGCACTAATATTTAACTGAATAAATAAAAAATAATAAACAGTATTAAAAATATTAGATATCTTACAACTACGTAAATAATATGTTGAGAAATATGTCGGCCCTCGTGGCTCAGTTGGTTGGATATCTGACTGCTGATCCAAGGGTCCCGGGTTCGATTCCCGGTGGAGACACAGTTTTTAAAATTCTGTTTTCAGTCTGGATCTGTGAGACGATTAATATCGTAAGTCTCCAGAATGTGGCAACTTGTTATTGGGTGCGTGTTAAATAATTATTTGACATAGTTCCTGTTAGTTGCCCGAGAAGCTATATAAAATAAAATAAAAATAAATAATTTATTTGGAAAATGTGATCAAATGCATGATAAACTTATTCCTAACCTCTAATGACAAAGGTGTTGATAACATTTTTCCTGCGACCAATTTCCATTCAATATACAAAGCAACTCGCTCACGCGAGTCGCTTTTATTATTAAGGCCTGGCTGGACCTAACCAAAATATAAGGGGAACAGGATTTACGTACACATCATAATACTATTCCGTTGTCGTATTTTATTGCATCCCGTATAATTTTCCCTTGATATATCTGTCGCCAGAGGCTAGTCTGTTGGTTTTTCTCGGAACGATAGCTTACTTTTTTTAGCTGTACCTCTTCGCTTGTCAGTTGGGACAGTAATTAAGTTGGCATTCTTCGTATTTACCAAAGTTCTTTAATGTCATATATATTCAATGTTTTTTCTATTGATTTATATTTAAAACATAATTTTATTAAGACTTCCTCCAACCAATCAGAATTAATTTAATTTTTAATTATGGCAGAAAACATGGCTAACAGGTACGCACTTTTCAATCTTTCGATTGTGACAGCTTCTAATTTGTAGAATTCATTATGATATTGATGAATATGAACACATATATAATTCTACAATTTATTTATTTTACTCCTGACGACCGTTTCGGCTTATAAGGTCACCAGTTGATTATGGCCTTATAAGCCGAAACGGTTGTCGGGAGCAAAAAAAATAAATTGTAGAATTATATATGTGTTCATATTCATCATTATCATGGCTAACATGTATTCGATTTTCAAAAATTGAACGTATCTTAATGTTGCAATGAAAATCATATGGCAAAGTAAAAATAAAAACGTACTAAGGAAAGATCCCAAGAGTAATACAAAGCAATGAAAGGAAATCAAAGGGATATGGACAGGAAATGGGAATCTGCTGTTTTCAGATAGTTATTTTTACTCTAGTCTGTTTATGAATATGTAACTCGTGTTAAAGACGTAAAACTGATTGAACTAGTACATAGGTATCCATATTGATTTGATAAAGCAATTTCGAACTATTCGAATGGAATCTATTTTCGAACAATTTCAATTATTTCAAATCACTTGTCAAGACGAATCACAAGTGACTCTCGAATCAATTGATAACACGGAACGGTGTTGGAGGGGAAGAGATTGAATGGTTGGGACAGGATCGGATACAATTTAGCTATCGGGAAAATATTGAGTAGTATTTCAACTAAAACTGTAAAGCGGATTTGATATGTTGACTATGTTTTTATTTCCAGGTTCCTCCGTCAACTTTAGAGACCTTTCTGATGAGAATCGAGGAAGGATATTGCCGATACACAAATCCCTACCATAACAATCTTCATGCAGCTGATGTAGCGCAGACAGTTCACTTTATGCTGTGTCAAACTGGATTAATGGTATATTAAATATATACTTTATACATAATTTATTAAAATAATTTTTGCAAACTTGGTGGAATTCCATAATAGTAATAGCATAATATTTTAGTAATTTTTACTAAAAAATGAACAACAAAAAAAATTAGTATAATCCACAAAAAATAATGTGAGGTGGATTATACAAAGTTTTTTTGTTGTTTATTTTTTAGTAAAAATTACTTAAATATTTTGCTATTATACATTTTGAAATCGAATTTCTTAACTTCAGACTTCTGAAACAGATGGATGGATTTTGAGGTCAAAGTTATCATATGAAATTAGTATTTTTTTTTAAATAATGCAACATAATTTTTCATTACAGTAAAAATAATTTTATTTGCATTATTACAGCAGTAATTACAGTAATACGTTACATTCAAAAGATACAAAAAAATAGTATATTATGCACCTTCCTGGTACCATGTGACTGCTACAGTATTTTTTTTATCTTTGAGTTAATTTAAAAAATATATATGTAAAACCAGCATCTCTCATAGATCAAGAACCAGTGTCTGCTAGACTTACGTCATAGTATAAATGCTGATTGTTTTCTGCGAAAGATAGTTGCCCAAATGATATTTAGAAAGTTAAATTTCAAAACATTAGAGGTGTCTTGCAGGAGGTTTCCACCAACCAAAGTATTTCTCAATAGATGACGTAATTTCTAATAGTATTCCGTTGAAAATCTCATAAAATCATGGTTTATACTATGACGTTACTTGGCACCAATTTTCCTCATATCTGTCAAAGCCACAGGGTTCAGGGTTCATATGTAGCCAATCATTGTTGTCTGCTGTGGTATCCCTACGCAGAAAAAAATCCAGCCTTTATCCTATTTTTAAGACAGATAATATTTAAATATATGTCAAAACGTGCACTTACAATAAACGTTGAAAAAAGAGAATATTCATTTAAAAATATAATATTTTTTTATATCACGTTAGATTATAGACAAAACCATGATCAAATATCGAAAAAAGCCGGAACACCCCAACTAGATAATTTAAGTTTCTTTAAAAAATACATACATTTAGTACACCTCAAACTCCTTTAAACAATTTTTGTAAAAATTTAATTTAGTGACGACATCGTTTTTTACAATTCGTATGGCAGTATACACTACACAATATTATCTACGGGGACTCTTAATAGTTTGATACTTAATCTCCAAACACACATACATACCATCAAGATTATTATATTTATATTTTATGATTAGAATTATTTTTATGAAATCATTACTGCCTAAAAATTGCTTTGCAGTTTGGCGGGAAATGTAATTGTAATTATTTTTTTCTTAAAAAGTATGTTTATAATAGTTAAATTAGTAGATAACTTTATTTTTTTCAAAAGTCAAGATGTGTTTTCCGCTGATCACATTCAATGGGTAGGTACTATAAATGCCGCCAAATTTCAATTCACAATCGTCAAATTCATCGTCATTTGGTTTCGATATTACATAACCAGTTTCGGGTTTCGTAAATTCATTAAATTTCGTAAACTTAAAGAGGGAATATTATTTAAAATCGAGTTCAGTTTGCCTCCTCAAGTAACGGAGTACAAAGTCAACAAGTTACCTCGTTTTTCTCACCCTCGGTGTCTCAGGCAATTTATTTTCTTTGTTTTGGGGCCTTGACATTTCTGGGAAATTTTCTTTGTGACGTTGAAATAAATATTACTATCTTGTCGCTTAAATAATTACTACCTTCTCTATAAACACTAGCGGGTTCGTGTTGATTATTATTATCCATTATTCTCATGCAATGTCATAAACCGGCGAGCTCAAGTACCTTCTTAGCGACTAAAACCGATAGATTATTTATTATACGAATGTTAGTACCAACATTAAAATCGTTAATATAGGTGAAAATCTAAGTTGTTTCGAATCAATCACATATTTCTCTCATCTTGTTTTTGATGAGTTACTATACCTAATACAAATTTTCAAAAGAACAAAATATTTTATTCAACAAACATCTCAAAATGGAGACACATTGTTTAATTGTGTTTTCAGTCTGGATCAGGGAAACGATTAATGTAGTGAGTCTCCAGAACGTTGCAACTTGTTATTGGGTACGTGTCAAATTAATATTTGACACACCTACCTAGTAGGTAACTGTTTGTTAATAAATAAATAAAAAAAACATTTATTGAGACGAAAAGAAGTTTACATACAAATACATAGACATAAATCAACAAATGAAAAGAAAAACAACCTTTCTGACTCAAAAGGACCATGCTTAGCTATGTATGTAAATAAACTCGTTTTTAGATCATACGTGTGCAAAAATTTATTTAAATAGACAGGAAATTATACTACGAGTATAATATTGAATTATTCTTAAAATATTTCATCTTAATTCTAAAAATATTTAATGTCAATTATGTAGGTACCTAATTGTTATATTAAATAACCGTTTGATTCATGTCGAACGAGATATTCAAACAACATTTAAGTATTTTTAAAGCGACAGTTACACGTAATGTACTTACTGTGATCCGTCAATAAATACTGATGTATCGTGGTATTTACTGAACGTGTAGTCTAGTGTATTTTTTTTTTTTTTTTTTTAAATAAAAATGAATATGTCCTTGTTAAACAAGCACATATACATCTTCCTACGTTCCCTAAAATAAGCATAAATGCTTGTGCTATAGGTGAACGAAATCGGTCGAGGCAGGATTCGAACTCGCGACCACTGGATTACTAGCCCATCGCGCTAACCGCTCTGCCATCGACCCATCTACTGTATTGATGGATATCAATATTTATTTATGGATTTTATTATTAATTTATTAATCCATCGATAAATACTGACGTCCATCAATAAATATTATATTGATGGATCGCAGTAAATACTTTACGTGTAACTGTCGCCTAATTTGCTAGATACCACTATTTCTTACTTTTTAAGTCACTTCATGACTGTTCATGACATGTTTCGGAAGAGATGTCCTTCCATGTCGAGACACGGCGTGAAAAATGATTAATATTAACTAGGTACCTCAAAATATCCGCCGAATCATTAAATGATATTAAAACCTAGATAGTTTGATTTCAATATAAAAAACAATTTAATTTATGTTAATTACCTAGTATGATTCAACTAGATTATTAGCCTGTTAATTCAACGGAATTGATCATTTTTTAAAAGCAAAGACATCGTGTAGTAGATACTTTCAAAACTTATAGGTAACTACAATAAACCTGGGGAACAAGTCCGCACAAGCAATGGAATCAAAAGCCTTACGATAACCCATATCATGGACATTATTATCTTATGGAGTTCTACAATATCTATAATTGTATACATGATATGGGTTATCACGAGGGTTTTGATTCCATCGCTTGAGCGGACTTGCCCCCCTAGTGACATTGTCACGTCATTTTTATGTTATAAATCATTCACAATTTATTATTCTTTTATCAAATTGATTTCTCCATTTTGTTTCTTGAATTTTATTTAGAAAGTATAAATTAATGTTAACGCCATGTTTGAGATTATTTGTAAACATATATATTTTTCAAAACTTATTTTTAATAGGTGAGTACACTATATAGTAAAGAAACATTCATACATTTTTTATTTTACAAAAACGAGTACCTATCTCGACTCACCTTTGAACATCATTATGTAAAATATATACTTATTTTAATTGCAACAAAAGTTGAAGAAAAAAAAACGGGATAACAAGATACGAGGAAGAAGGGAAACAGGGAGGAGGATTGTATGTGTATGTATGTATATGTTTGTGTATGGTATGTAAGCGAGAGTGAAAGAGTAGCACAAGTAAAAAAAAACAATGAAAAAAACTGTATTGAAATATAAAATTACAAAAAGCAACAAAATATTGTTTTTATATCGTGTTACAAAAGATTTCAAAAAAATGAGAAATACAACCCCTACCTGATCATAAGAATCTTTTTTCTGAATTTTGATCTTGACAGGTGGAAAATGTCTAGAGCGTACTTTACATGAACGAGGTTTTCAACGGGTTTTTCAACGCGGTGGGAAAAAATAGAACGTGCTCTATTTTTCAACGCGTTTCGTATCGTTTTTCGTAAAACAGAAATATGTAAAATTATTCTTTGCCGACGAGTCAACATGGCTGCCGTTTGTATTGTATTGACTTTGACGTTCGCGGTATCTTTTGTTTATTTGGCATCTCTCGACCAGAGATCAATGTTTTAAAACTAAAACAAATAGTGAGGGTCCAAAAAAAATCAAATCGTGTCCAAATCACGTCAAATGCCGGGTACCCGAAATGCAACGTCAAACTAAGAAAACGAGAGAAAGATAAAACACTTTTGGGGGTATATGTTGAATTTATTTGTTTTAATTAGAATGGATTATATTGTTAATGTGCGTGTTTAAAACATATACCTCCAAGTATGATATTGCTAATGTCAGTTAATTAAATAATACATAATTTATAGTGATGAAGGGTTTCAATCAAAGAGCTACTTACACGATCAACACTGGTTTATTCGTAATAAATGAAATTACAATATAATTAATAATAACTTAATTAATTTGTGATGTCGTAAGTCGGAACTAATAGATAAAGATTAAACGCGACTCTGCTCTATTGAACGACCAACACATGAAAAAAGATCTGTCGATCAGCTCGTATCAACGGTGGTGGGCTATGGTTCGTTGATCCTGAGGCCATACATGTTGCAGCCGACAAGGCGCTGCTACACACTGTTGAACGAAACGCGGAACAAACGAAAAATAAAATGTTGCTATTTTTCACATAAATGGCATATTTATTTTTTTGTAAAAAAAGATCGTAAATATAGGAAAAAAATATATTCGTGTAAAGCGACGTTTTGAGTAAACTTTATTTTGGATGCTGTTTTAAGCGTTGAAAATCGGACCACGTTGAAAACCTCGTTCGTGTAAATTACGCTTAGGTCATCATTTTCATTTACAACTATATATTTATATGCAACATACGTATTAAATAAAAATACTTATCCTGGTACATCATTTTTGAATGAATAATTTTTCCGGTAGGTACCTTTTCAAAGTTGAACTGAAAATATTTTTTTTACATGTTTCTAACATAAAAGAGTTAGTTAAGTTACCAAATGAAAAAATCTGATCGTTATAAATGTGTTTCAGTGTTTCGTCGCATAGTTATACCCTTCTCAATTTCAAAGTTAAATTTTAATTTGCTATGTGTATCCATTAAATTATGGTCGAAAGCTTACTGTACACATATGTACATATATTTGATAATGTATATATAATATAAAATTTGATTACAGAATTGGTTAACAGACCTGGAGATATTTGCGACGTTAGTGGCAGCCCTGATCCACGACTACGAACACACAGGAACCACAAACAACTTTCACGTCATGTCTGGATCTGACACGGCCCTATTATACAATGACCGAGCTGTTTTAGAAAATCATCATATTAGTGCTTCCTTCAGGTACATAATTTAACTTATCATACATATTATATTTACTTCACCTAACAATATTTAGACTTTCATTCTAGTTGATTAACCCAGTTGGCATATTTCTCAGAATTTTACTATGAACCAATGTATGCTATTCCCCAAATCTATAGTTCTTATATCGATGATAGTTCAAAACTCCATAATCAAGATTTTCATTTTTCAGAAAAACGTAATAGTTCAAATCAACTCCCTTATAATATAAACCCCTTGTTAAGTTATTTTCGAGAGATAATTTCAATTACTAGAATTTTTCCATAATTATTTTAAAAATACACATTATTAGTCTATCGCGTACCGCGACTTTTTTTGGTTCTTTGAAAATGATTTCTTCGAAAAATAATCCATATTTTTCTTGTAAACATAAAAAATTATTTATAAAACTTATAAATCGTCTATATTGACAATCGCGATATAATGGAATGGAAGAACAAGAATTGGATAGAGCTTAAAATTATTTGTCTTGAGCATTCTCAAGTATGTACCTAATTAAGGTTTTTAGCAGAAAAAAACTATCATGTTAATCACTGATCAGAAAGAAAGGAAATTTAGGTATTATTATAAAAAAACTATGTGTGTAAGATTTTTAGAGCATATATATTTATATAAAATAAACTCAATGAAGACTCTCTAGAGTCTAGAGGCTTATCTTTTAAGTGTGTTAGATCATCCAAAGTATGATGAAATTTCATATTTCATAACCTAGTAATATTACCACTTTCACACCACGAATAGTTTATCGCGCCATTCTTATAGAGGTGATAGAAACTATACGACTTCGGCCAAGAAAAAAATATTATATCAAACGCGCTTTGCTACATTCTATAGAATCGAGATTTCCCCGCGGACCTCCATGAAATATTTTTGTCTCCCTGAAATAATTTTAATTAAAATAGATGAAGTGAAGTTTAGTATGAAATTGATTTAAAATAATGACGGAAAAAACCTAATATTGTGATGTTTTAACATCGATATTATCAAGGACGGTGCATATTAACTCAAAAGGCGCCATAAATCGATCATATTTACCATGTCTATCTGAGATCGTCAAGAATCAGCGGAGACTTATAATTGGCTGTTTAATCATTATCTTAAATGTAAAACTGTAATGTATAGCTGTTAGTCTCCCAAAAAATTGTAAATAAATAAATATATATAAATAGGTAGATACGATTTAACAATTTCTTTTAACATTAGTTTTTGAGCGAATAAACGAAATGATACCTACATTCTATCGCGAAGACTATCATTTGTTGTTATGATTTCAATCAATAGTTATCTTGATCGACAATATTACTTAGGCTGAGTAGTTTCAACAAAAGTATCAGCAATAGTAGGTATAGTCAAAATACTTTGCTTTCGTAAAATTGTTCAAAATTGCGTCGTTTAACGGCATTAGATTCAAGGAAACAGCCAAAAGTTTTGAACAATTTTATGAAATCCAAGTATTTTAACTATACTTTTACTTAAAACATTTTTCGAGAAACACAGCCTTACTATGTTAAACATTAGTTTTGAGTTTCTCTAGTGAATACTAGACTCCGTCAATGCTTTTGTTCAATTTGTTGACCATTTCCTATCATCCAATTGTGTTGAAAAAAATTATTCACACTTGCTTCTGATGACTATTATATTAGGTTACCATTTTACAACGTTTAAATTCAATCAAATTTCTAACCACTTCCCATAGTCCGTTCTTGCAGAAATTTTAACACTATATACAAAGTTTTTTTAAATTTTGTTTACTTATTTATTTATTTATACATCTTCTTGTACATAATATAAACAAATATAATTGTACACTGGCGGGCTTATTGCCATTAGGCAATTTACACTATATACAAAGTTTTTGTTTTAATTTTGTTTACACTATATACAAAGTAGTGGAGTGAATATTATAAAAAACGATTGCTTCTGTCTTCACATATTTACATTCTTCGGTTACGTTAGGACATTAAAGCTAGTATATAATAAGAGTTACGTATTGTCAAAAACAAAAAAGTGTTTCTCAAAGTTTTAAAGTAAATTTATTAATGTAGGTAGGTACATAATACTTAAATTAAATGTACATAATACTTAAACCGTTAATTTCTTCTCTATGGTTTCATCATTTGCGTTGTTTTTGTGTCCTTTGTACAGCCCAAACTGTAAGTCCGATTGACTTTATATTGATATCATATATACATTACATATTATGTAAAGTCCATAAACTTGAGCTGATTATTTTTCCATATATATCCATTAATTAACTCTCTAAGATTTCATCAGTTAAAACTTTTTTTGTTTTAATTTTTGGTACAATAGAATTACACTCTTCAAAAGTGCATTCAGGTATTGTCAACCTTTAAAGAAAAATAATATAAGTGTGATATTGCATATTTATATGAAAAATGAATATAACAGTAGTAAAATAGCATCTGTTTGGGAAAATTGAGTTATCGACTTGATATTGATATTGTAGGTATATGTTTCTATAGAACTGTATTTTTTTTACTCTATTATAACTGTATTTTTATATGTTTCTATAGAACTGTATTTTTATATGTTTCTATAGAACTGTATTTTTTTTACTCTCCACTTCTATGAATGTAATAGTATTCATCTACATACTATCACGCCATATTCCTCATAGGGTAGGTAAAGAGAACCGAACACCGTATTCTTCTATCTTGACACATGATCAATGATCATCTATTGTTAAAGAATTTTTTTTACATTGATTTCCAAACATGTATCATGTAGAGAGTGCATACTGTGAGTTTTTGTTTGTATGATGTATTATGAAAACTTTTGTTCTCAAGGAAACTTATATTTCTTTAGGAATCTAATAAAAATGTACTTCATAAAAATGCATTTAGGGATCGTCAACCTTTCAAGAAGAAAAAATGTACACTTACTATGTTGCGGGGAGAATCCGGGGTTTTATTTTATTTATTTATTAACTATAAAAAAATATTTGTTTATATGTTTATCTCACAAACGAATTATCTACATTCAATCAAATTTTAAAATATTTCCCTAGTCAAATTAAGCGAAAATATTATAAAGGTACCTACACAGTACTCACTTGATAACAATTTATAAAAATGAGTGGGTTGTGACAACTATTTACAAATCTTATATTCAATCAAATGTAAAACCACTTCCCATAGTCTGGAATAATTTTGGGTACATACTTGCTGTCGATGACAATATTATAAAAAACGATTGGTTATTACTTTTATATTTACATTCGGAGCATTTAAGCTGGTTAACAATAAATTATTTCTAATATAAAAAACTGTATTCATATAAAGCTCATTCTGGTGGTGACTATTAGTTTCCTTAAAAGAATATCGAGAGATTGAAAGGAAATCCATTAAGGGATTTTTCTAATCCAATAATCCTATTTAGAAATAATCTTGCCAGAAATGCGATTAGTTTGTATAAGATAATTATATATATTTCCTTGGAATAAAAATATTGGACCTTCAATAATATTTTACTATCCACTTCTATATAAGTAATTTTATTTTCATAAAATAAATATTTTTTAGTAGGTATTATATGATATTCATGATTAGAAATCTTAGAAAATTTATGTTTGTGGAAAAATAATACCGTGATCTTTTGTTACCTTGAAGAATGCAATATCAACTTTATTACCAGGAATAGGCTCAGCCTATTGAAGTGGTTGATCCAAAAATTAAACATTTACACAAAGAATGTGTATAAATTTAAATAATATGATGTTGCTTGATGTTTTTTTTCTGTTTATTCAAAAGATATACGGATACAAAATCAATTAGATACGACCTATTAAATATATAAAATTCAACTTTTCTTTTGATATGCTACAAATTTACAATTTTTACTTCATATTAAGTTCTTGAAAATCGAATAAAAAGAAAATAAGATAGTTTTCAAGGGAAGCAAGGAGGAAATTGAATGTACCAGATGCCTAAAACTGATAATTCGGCCCTGGTTACTTATTACTGATAATTCGGCCCTGGTTACTTATTACTGATAATTCGGCCCTGGTTACTTATTACTGATAATTCGGCCCTGGTTACTTATTACTTATTTTTAAAACGAGAACACGAATAATAGAAAAAGAAGGATTAATACCAAGAAAATTAGAAGCGTTTTTTTTATTTAATAGAATTTATAATTATTTAATAGCATTATTACGTAATATTTTATATGTAAAAATATGGTTTAAGTAGCATTGCATCCATCTGCTCACGGAATGGAATAAATTTCATATTATTATTAATTATTTTTTATAATAAATGAAATTATAATAAAAAGACAGATCATAACGTTAAAAGGGTGACTGCTGCCAACGTACCTATTATTTGATATAAATTAAGAAAAATATACCTTATTTTTTTAATTATGTTCTGTATAATATATATTCTTGTAGGAAAATAATAACCATACCCCGATTTTCGACATTTATCTTAAATTTCTAAAAAAATACAAGGTACCTATCGAGCATTATATTTTTTTATAAATTAAAGAAGATCAAAATATCTGGAAAAATACGATGTAACGTTGCATTAATGCATCAGGTTAAGTTAATAAACCAAAAAAACTTTTATTTTGCAATGGCGCTGAATGCAAAATAAATGTTTTTTAGGTTTATTTACGGCACACTGAAGCATTTATGCAACGTCACATCATATTTTTTCTAGATATTTTTGTCTTTTTTAATTTAAAAAAAAATATGTTGAACTACGTCTGATATTTTATTAAAAATATAAGATAAGCGTTGAAAATCGGGGTATGCCATTATTTTTCTACAAGAATTAATACAGAACATTATTAAAAATTAAAGATATATTTTTCTTTTTTAATACCCAAACTATTTAAATTATTTTTTTCAAAACGATTTGATAAGAAATAATGATGATATATCGAATTGAAAAATAGGTACGTTGGCAGCAGCCCCCCCCCCCCCCTAAAGAACGTAGAATTTATTAAATAATTTAGGAATTATTCAATAAATATAGTTTTTTTTTATTCGTATACGGATTGACGACTCAGACGTTACTTCATTAATTTTTGATCTTAGTGTCGGATTAAGACTTCAAAAACGATTATTTCGCAAATATGAAATATCTTGTTAGGCGTGACAAAATTATACTCTGCTACGAGTCTTTATTTCGTACTTAGCTTAAATCGAGTATTTTAGTCACGATCTTAATTTAAGTTAAGATAGAAGTATCTCAATCAAAATCTCGTCTTAACATAGTATAATATTTATACATTTTGAAAATTTTCACTGATCCAGGATATTATTACAATATTTAATTTATATTATCGCACTCTCACTGAAAACTTCATCTTCATTCATATGCAAAACTTTCAAGCCGCCCCGGACTGGGCCGTCTGCAGTTTTCGGCGCCCGGCACACTATTCAAAAGGCATTTCCTAGAAAAAAATATAATCATTTTACGAAGGATAATTAAAATAATGGTTATTATTGAATTAAAATTAAACTAAGATTTTTTAAAACGACTCGCGGCTTTCGTCGACTTATACAATTCCACAAAAGAATAGATCGATGCGTTGGTAATTGTAAAGTATTTAAAATATCAAATAGGTCAATCTGCGATTCGGACACTGTTGTTCCCCTTCTCACCTAGCAAGGTTGGGTATTAAGAACTCATCTCTTTGTCAATGTGGCAAGAAGAAGGCAGCTTGGATCACATATTTTTCAATTGCCCTACATCTAAGTTCCCAATATCTTTAACACACCTGATTAAATTTAAAATATTTCCTCCTCATAATATCACCTCCTTACTCAGCCTTAATAAATTTCAAGTACTTAATGTTCTTACAAAATTTATCAGACAAAATAACATCAAATTGTTATTTCATTTTCTACTTCCCATTTAAAAACAAAACTTTTTTCAGAACTTTTTAAATTTTTAATTTCAGAATTAATTATTAACATTTTTTTTTGTTTTCCACATATTTTATAATTTGTTGTTTATTTTAATGTAATTAACAAATGCACAATTTTGTAACAAACTTGACTCTGGCCAATGTTCCTTCATTTGAGGTTACAAGTGCCATTTAAATAAATAAATAGGTCAATCTGCAATAAGAATAATTTACCCATCAAAGGATTAGGATTTATGGGGTTTCCTAGACTACCTACCAACCCTATCGATTCATGAATATTAATATTTAAAAAATCTTTATATTGATTCTACAATAATTCTTATTTAACGACGCTGGCAAAAGTGCAGACTGGCCGCAAATAGCTTTGTGGGACAGAGTGTTAAGCTTTATAATAAACTGCCACCTCACATATGGTCTTTGAAAAAAGGCAGTTTTGAGAGAGAGACGAAGAAGTATCTCGTCGGAAAATCATTTTATACAACTGACGAAATGCTAAATGAAAGAGATTTCAATTAGCATGGAGTATTTTGTCTTTATTTTTTAATTATAGTTTGTTTATTTATAATCAATGACTACTCCGAGTACTATAAACCAATACTTTACTATACTGGCCGATTTATTATTGATATTAATAACAATGAAGTACTACGAATAATAATTTCCTCAGAATAATTAGCAGGTCAATGCGTAAATTGTAAATTATTTAATACATCAAAATAAAATGCTACAAACGCACCGATCAAGCTTCCAATTGGGAACAATAAATTCACTATCCAACGTATAGGATTAGGCTCTGAGGAAGTCCCTATACTACCCATCAACCCTAATGATTCTTGATAGTTAACGTTGAAAACATCTTTAACGATTCTACATGTATTCATTATTATTTTTTTCGATAGATCAAAACATTTCTAAATTAAGGTTAAATGATTTTGGAATAATAATAAGTACTTACTACTTACTTTACTTTCAGTGTCCAATCTAAATCGGTCATAATAATAATTATAACAGATTCTTGCACTTTATTAAAACGATTTTTTTAATTACGACTGTCAATTTTATAATCAGTGTTCAATAAAGTAATATTTTTATTTGACGAGAATGCCGAAGATAGTCGGCTCATTTCGTACTAACAACGATGTATTTTTTTTTTTTTTCATCACATGATTTTTTTATAGAAAACTTATTAACTTAATAAGTATGTGTGTTTCAATTATTTAAGTGTGTTTTTAATTATTATTTTAAGGTATTTCTTATATTTTGCGCCCCAATTTTTAGCATCTGGCGCAACTGCACCATTTGAATATATTATGGTGAATCCTGGCCTACGGCCCCGCTCACTTGAATATCATTATGTTCATCCCTCGTTTTCATGAAAGGAGAATATTCACACTTTATCAATACAAAGGATCTTCAGAGAAAATTATTTAACCCCTTAACTCATTTTTATACGCTTGTGTAAATTCCTAAACCAGGGACGGGCATAATACTTTCGTCGGTCTTCTTGGCTCAGTTGGTTAGGTATCTAACTGCTGATCCAAAGGTCCCGGGTTCGATTCCCGGTGGAGACACAGTTTTTGTGTTTTTAGTCTGGATCTGTGAAACGAATACTTGTTAGCTGCCCGAGAAGTAACATTATAGAAAAAAATACGATTTCAATCCGGCCATATTTTACCATTTTTTTTTATTTCGGTAAATGTTTTCAATCGAATAAAAAAAATACTATAAGGTATATCTAAGACGTCTCTGTCGATGAATTTTATTAGTTTTTATTGTATTTTATCCATCTATTCTGAATTTTGCCTGTTTGGTGTGACGTGGATGGTGTGTGGAGATAGGTAGGTACATGCATATGTCGTGATTCCTTTAATAAGGTAATGCACACCCCGCATACCTACATATCGCTGGTTTCCTCACACTGTACTACAACTATACCTAAATATAAGTTTTAGGGCATTTCAAGCAGTAATGTCTCATCAATATAACTTTTTGATTATTTTCAGGGTAATGAAGGAAGACGATTGTAATATTCTGCAGAACCTATCACGAGACGAGTTCCGTGAATTTCGTACTCTAGTTATTGACATGGTACTCGCCACGGATATGTCCTTTCACTTTCAACAAATCAAAAACATGAGAAACGTCCTTTCACTCGCAGAACCTAGCGTCGACAAATCTAAAGCTGTCTCATTAGTTCTACATTGTTGTGACATCTCACATCCTGCCAAGGTAACAACAAAAATATTACTATTATAAATAAACACTTACTCGCACATTGCGCAAGTGGCGATTATAAATATTATTATTATCATTTTTGTTCAAAAATAATTTAAAATATTATTTCAAATATCCTCAAAAACGCTATGATTTTTAGCTCCTTTCCAAATACGTCATAATGTCGTGAGAAAAATCAATCACCATAAATTTGTCGATCTTCGAGGCTCAGTTGATTAGATATCTGACTGCTGATCCGTCCCGGGTTCGATTCCCGGTGGAGACAATAATAATAATAATAATAAACACTTCTTTGCACCCTGCGCAAGTGGCGAGTTTATTGCCGTAGGGCAATTTCTTCCAATTAACCAGTGTTTCCAGCCCAGAGAAGCGATATTTGCGTGAGAAATGAATTTAAATAAATTTCTCCTCGGCTGGGAATCAAATCCAGGACGCCCGCACAGAAACCGAACGGCTTACCAACTGTGCCACGGCTTTAATTGTGTTTTCAGTCTGGATCTGTGGGATGATTAATATCGTAAGTCTCCAGAATGTGGCAACTTGTTATTGGGTACGTGTTAAATTAATATTTGACATAGTACCTGTTAGTTGCCCGAGAAGTAATGTAAAATAAAAATAAAATAACAACGATGACGTCATTATTAGTTTCATTCATAATGGCCACGAACTTACCATTTTTCGCGCGTAATGTTTTTTAAATCAATGAAAACATATCGATATTTATTCCAACCTGACATCGAATCTGTGGATTCGTATGAGATGTTGAATAAAATGATTCCCTAAGCATTTTTTAATCCGATTTTAATTTCAGCGTTGGGATATACATCACAAATGGACGATGCTCTTGTTGGAAGAGTTCTTTCGTCAAGGTGACAAGGAACAAGAACTTGGACTGCCATTCAGTCCGCTCTGTGATCGTAAAAATACTCTAGTAGCTGAATCTCAAATTGGTTTTATCGAGTTTATTGTGGAACCCAGTATGGGTGTCTGTTCCGATATGATGGACTATATACTTGCACCTCTCCATGGATGTAAAAATCCCGGATCTCCTATTCCTCAAGGATCTCCTGGTGGTCATGAACCTATTCATGAAGATGCAGAATCACCTCGACCTAAAAACGGTCAGTACCTATAAAAGGCATATATTACTATTTCTAACACCTCTAAGGTCTAAGTAATATTTAATTCTCCTACAGCATTTCACAACTTGTTATTTTACTTGTTTTTTTTTATTATTGGGCGCTTATTGTTGCCTGTGAAATATAAAAAAGAAAAAAAAGTCTAAAGTTTAATGATTAGAAATAAAATTAAAACTCAAATATAGGTACCTACCTAGTTTGATTTTAAATTATTTAAATATACATGTTCATTAATTTTCAGGACAAACTAAATTTAAATCTAAGAACCCATGGTCCACATGTCTTGGAGAAAACAAAAAAATCTGGAAGGAACAGGCTGCAAAAGGTAATTTAAAGTTAAAATTTAAAATGCACCTCTCGTAATAAATATTTTAATGCAACAGATTCAAATTTGAAAAATTTAATCCTCCAGGTTTTGTTACTCAATTTCAAATTGGAGTCAAAATTTATATTTTTCAACAGTTGATTTGTTCAAGAGATTTTATTCCTCTTAACAGATCGACTAAGTTTCAAACCAAGGCCAGGTCTACATTTTTCATAGTTTTTCAACTTTTGAACTAAAAAAAACAACTTAGAAGCATACATGGATTGGATAGGTATATGGATTATGGATGCTCATATGGATTAGCTCAGAATTCGGAGTAGAAAATTGTGTGTCTGTGTGTCCATCCCCCCTTATAACTTTTGACACTCTTGATGACAGTTTCTCCAACTTTTTAAAAAAAAAACATTTTTTATTACAAATTTATGTGTTTAATTGCCAATATGTTCAGGAGCATTTAATAAGGTAGAAAAAGAAGAACTGCCTACATATATTCCTTTTTTTTAAATATCGAAAAACGCCGAAACTTAGATAATTTAATTTTCTATAAAAAAATACATAAAAATAGTACATCCCTAATAAACCTCTAACATGTTTTTTTAGTGACGAGGCGTGACGGCATCGTTTCATATAATTTGTATGAAAGTATACACAATATCTAAGGGGACTCTTAATATTTTGGTACTCAATCTCTATACATATTTACCATCAATTTCTTTAGATATTCGGGGTAGGAAAAAAGGACTGATCTATCCTATCTTGACATCTTCTTCTTCTGGGTCACAATCCTAGGATTGGTCTGCACCAAACACTCGATTTTTCTACTTAACTCTATCGTCCGCCAGTCTCTTCATCTCTTTGTAACTGCTACAGCGCACGTCACCGATTATCTGGTCTATATAGTTGTTTCTGGGGCGACCTCTACAGTTACCCCCATCAATCATTCCTTCGACGATGGTAAAAAGCAGGCCTGGGTGCCGGATGTTGTGACCTATCCAAGTTGTTCTCTGTCGGGCAATTCTTTTCATAATTTGCCTTGTCTCTACAACCCTTCTTAGTACCTCGTCGTTGCTGATGTGTTCTGACCAGTGAACTTTAGCCATGCTTCTGTAGCACCGCATCTCAAACACAGACAGACGTCCCGTTTCACGTTGGCTGATGGTCCATGTTTCACAGCCATATAGCAGTAACTACACTCCAGACAAGAGTCTTGATCAAAATTTTCCTAATTTTGATGGAAATGTTAGGGGATTAAAAAATTGTTGATCTTTTGTTGAAGGCGACTCTTGCTTGGTGAATTCTGCTTTTGATGTTTGCTGTTGAACGTCCGTCTTCTGATATTCTGCTTCCCAGATATACAAAATCTTTCACCTGCTTAATTTCGATGCCCCTCAGAACAATATTTGCGTTGCATTCCTCCCTTCCAGCAACCATGCAATCTTGACATACATGTATTATATAGAAAACAAAATGTCTTAAAATATTGTATAATTTGGATTTAAGGGTTTATAGTTTGGTATGTATTCTTCAACTATTTACATAATATCGCCACAGTTGGATCTCATGTGTTACATGCAACTTGTTATAAAAACAAAAATATAGATGTTACGTACCTGCACAAATTATTAATTTTGTTTTAGAGTGTTATTTAGTGTATGTATTTCACAATCATTTTATTTTGAACAAAAATAATATTTAACCAGTATGAACAAAAACTTCAAATATTTATTTATATGTAGGGTATCCATAAGGGTATCAGAGATGTGACCAAAACATTTTGGTTTGTTTGAGTTCTTCTGAATCTTATATTATGAATATTTATATATTAACAAAATTGTTTAAACCCTTAAAAATTTACATGATTAGTGTTAGTTTTATTATTATTCTATGATTAGTGTATGTCACTCATAAAAAATTGGACACTGGTTATTTAGCATTTGTATGAAAATTTTAATCTCACTTAAACTGGATGGAAGTATCAGTAAGGTTTTTCTCCGAAAATGTTTAAATCCCACCTTAACTGTTATTCAACTTTGATATTGTGAAAAGATAAACAAAATAAAACTCCTTGTATTTTGACAGATGCTGAAATTCGAGCTCGTCGAGAGAAAGAAGACACAACCACCACTTCTGAGGATTGATGTTCAACCATATTTCCATCTTTTTTAAAAAGAATTTTGAAAAAATAATACTCATGCATGGTAAACAGATGTAATATGAATAATAAATTGTGAATCTATGTAAATAATAAAGATTAGATTGTGATTATTAATAATAATTATTGTTATTTTAAAATATATTTCACCGTTAATTCATTGAATTTGCTTGGTTTTATTATTGTTTAGCAAATGTCTACTTGTTACTTATTTTTAGTTATAGGTTTGTAGATATTGCATAATTATCGCACAATTTAGTACATGCCACAAAATGATTACTTACATTGTTTTATAACTTACTTTTGTAAAAAAATGTATATGTGTATACACCCATGTATGCATCTGTAAATGTACTATGTATAATAATATAAATGTGCAGATAAATGTTTATATTGTGAAATTTGAAAAAATATTCATTTATAATGGCGAGCTTTGTAACTATATCATTAAATTTATATTGCATCTTAATTTAGTTAGTAGGTAAATTATAGAGTTTGAAAAGGAGATAATAATAACTCAACACAAATTCTTTATACGCTTATAATGTCTACGTAAATTAATTTACAAAATGTTAATCAATGAAAATAGGAAAAAAATATATTATATTATGTATGAAAAATCTTAAATGCAAAATAAAATTAATGTCATACATTATTAGTCTGTAACGTGTTCAAAATATTTCTATAGTCAAATACTTAAAATATTATATACTTTTAGATACCTTTGAAATCTTCAGAAATCCATTCTTCGCTTTATGAACGTAATACAGCACTTATATAATACTCACATATAACTTTTATGTTAAGTCCTAAGCCACAGTTGAATTTGCAGTGGAGTCCCTACTATTTCAAGTTGAATTTGCAGTGGAGTCCCTACTATTTCAAGTTAAATTTGCAGTGGGGTTACTACTATTTTAAATTGAATTTGCAGTGGGGTTACTACTATTTCAAGTTGTACATTATAAATCTTCAAAATATAGCAACATGTTATTGTTCCAGAAATAATATATAATATTTATAATTATAAAACATCAAAATCTTTACTGTACATTATGTAATTGGTTGAATTCCATTCAATTAAAATTAAAACGATGTGTTTTTGATTCTACATACAATATTTTATTTTTACATCGATAGCTATTTTGCCTTGTTAGGGCAGCATCTTCAAGTTTTGAAAATTCCCTAACAAGGCTAAATAGCTATCAATGTAAAAATAATATATTATATGTAGAATCAAAAACATATTGTTTTAATTTCAATGGAATTAATCAATATCTTTATTATGTAGATACTCCAAGCGTCCTCCTATCCTGATGGTTTAATATAAAATATATTTGAGCTGTTTAGTGCAACAAAAGACTAGCCCACAATTTTGAGAATTTTTTTTTGAGGTTAGTTTTAAACATTTCCAACCTCATATTTCAGAGTAACAATAGCCTTCAGGGAGTTAGGCTATTATTGCTCTAATAATTCTTAAATAATTATAATTTTTAAATGATTTTCTGAAAAACGACAATTTTTTTTTTGACAAATTTTCAACATCTCAATAGAGACAAAGTTGGAATATTATAGAAGAACCAGGAACTCAAGGCACCTACAGGGCTTACGACCTGTCATCGGCAGGTTTACGTGATCACTTTATGCACTTTATGTTTTATATATTTTAATAATGAGAAACAGTCTAAAATTAAGCTATTTTTTACCATCGCCATCTATGAAGTAATGAAGAAACCTTTTTGCAACGCCATCTATTGAGAAATTGTTTTTTTACAAACAATAAAAGCAACAGTCCTTATACACGAGGTGGCAGTGTAATTTTTTTCCTTAATTATCTCAAAAAAAAACCTTGAGAGAGTTAGGCTGTTGTTACGCTGAATATCTCATTTAATTTATCGGCATACACTTTGATTTATTTTGTCCAAGACTCAACCTTTAATATGTTGATTAAAAAAGGATGAAGTAATCTCTTTTACTATTGCTTCTTCATTATATTTCCGTACCATGTCAGGTTCGCCCAAAGTCGGTTATTCCCTCTGGCATATACTTCGCTGTCCTGAGGTAACCAAAAAATATGCTTAATTTTCAAATAATTTTTGCAGTGCATTGTGGCAACATTTAGATTTTGGGACAAATTTACCTGGATTATATTTATATTTATTTTTTAACTCATTTATTGGTATTTTCTATGTAGGTGCTTACTAAAATAAAAATTTATTTTGTTTTCTTGAATAGAAAAAATGCCATATAGCAATAAGGCTGCAATTATGCACCATATATAACTTTTATATTGTACAAAAAATATTATATAAACAAATAAATATGATAATATTCTATGTACCTAGTGAGTTAATATGTAGTAAAAAAAATATAGAACTGAAGAATTGGTTTCTGAAAAATATATTACAGTACCAATTTTGGTTATATAAAAATGTAAGTAAAAATATTATATAAGTACACCAAATATGAAAAAGATTGTTTGCGTATACTTTCATCTAGTCAGAGTAATCATATTTATAATAATAGTAAATATTAGATTATATATATATCATTTAACTTTTTTGTGCTATACAAAAAAGTTAAATACGTATTTGCTTTCTTTTAAATACTTAAAAAAGCTATTTAATTATCTCTTTATAAAATAACTTTATATTTACATACTTATATTGGTACCATCCATTTAACTAGTGACATATATTTTTGTACCACAAAAATATTCAATAATTGTTAAGAGTATAGCAATTTATGATTTTGTGTGAGTACATTTATTTATTTTTTCAATAATATTATTCAAAATTACAACTCCTATATTTATATTTGAAACAAAAGTATTATGAAAACACAAATTATTATACTTGTTATTATGGATGAAATTTAATTTAAACAATTGAATAAAATAATATTATGTATGAAAATTACGGTTATTTCATACTTGTTATTTAAAAGTAATAGTTGTCCTTAAAAATATATATAATATAGGTAGATTTAAATATATATTTTCTCATTTAAATTATTGTAAATCTTAAATTATTTTAAACACCATGTATAGCATATATAAAAAAACATCAAACACATTTGTAAACATTAAACTATGAACATATTTTTTTTCATTAATATGTATATTTATTTATATGTAGTAGGTCAACACTTAAAAGATTACATAAAGAATATTTCTTTTTCTTTACAAAGTCATTCTATATTCAATCAATAAAAAAAATTCAAGCAACACTTATTCGATTTTCAATGTAGAAAAGAAAATTTTCCTTTATGTATATTAATTATACCTACATAGATAAAAATTAGTATTCTCAAAAAACAAAACACTAGATTATTTTATCAGAATCCAAAAAAATGTTACCAACCAACTTCTCATTGCATAAAAAATCTAAATTAATACTGTTGATATCAAAATTAATTTGAATATTTTTGGAAAATGTGTACAAATCACGTACAAATATTGTTCTCAAAGTTGCCAAAAAAATGTACCTATAAATATCAAAAAAAAATCAAATGATTAAATTCTTCATTCAACTTGAAAAAAACATTTTTTGCTTAGATTATATATGATACAGATACCTAGTCAGTGCAATGAATGTATGCCAAGTAAAACTACTCTGAAACAGAAGAATTTCTAGTATACGTACACCTACCGATACGCACACCTACATAAAACGTAGACCAACCGATCTACCACCTCACACACACATGTAAAAAAAACTTGGCATACATTTGAATTCGAAATTTGTTCTACACGCGGCTTCTGTACATTATAATTCTATGATTTTTTGTCAAAAAATCGTTATTTTTGGTATAGAATACTAAAAGATATTGATGTACATAATGCATAGGTATATTTCAAGTATACACAGAAAACGGCCAGTTTGGTGGATAAAATAAAAAAGTGCCAAAAATAAACAAATACCTGAATGTTTTTTTATTCTTTATTTTACTTATTAGTCCAAGTCAAAATTTTATTGATTTTTTATATGTGACCAAATTTATTCATCCTTGTTACGAGTATATTATATAAATTATTACAATTTTTTTGTTACTTAAACTTAGGTAACAAAAAATGTTTTGTTATAAAATATTATATCGTAAAAAAATTACCTTAAACATGAAGTCTCAATTTTAATCAATTTATAGGGTATAAGAATACCTTTCAAATTTATATTTAGAATAAAAGCCTGCATAAAATATTATTAATTTGCAGAGAAATTTATTTTAAATTATTTTGTCGGAAAGTAGTTCTCTATAATTTTAAGGTTAAAAATGACATAATTTAAATTTGACAAAGGTAATATTCCATTTTATGTTTAAAATCATTGGCATATGAGCTCATTTTCAACTCTTGTAAATTCATATTAGTAACGACTTTGTAGGTAATTAACCAATAAAAACTTCAAATATTTATTTTCCAAATATTGGTATTTCATAATTACAATCCTACATATTAAAAATTTATATTGAAATATCAATATACCAACTAATATTTTTTTTTTTTTTTTTAAATGAATATGTCCTTGTTAAACAAGTACATATACATCTTCCTACGTTCCCTAAAATAAGCAAATAAATGCTTGTGCTATAGGTGAACAAAATCGGTCGAGGCAGGATTCGAATTCGCGACCACTGGATTACTAACCCAGCGCGCTAACCGCTCTGCCACCGACCTGTTGCAATTATGATGACTATTGATTGTTTGGTTATAGAACCTATTGCAATAACACAATTAACGTTGAATCCCATTATGCGCAGACAAAATCAGTTTCAGGAAATACCAACCTAAGTGAGAGGTTGGTATTCAACCAACGGTATACTTGATCAAGCTATTGTCATATTTCCTGAAAAATTCATTATCAGCTTATATTGTAATATAGGTATTTAATTCTTATTATTCCTTTGTCCTTTTAAAGCACATACATATCAGATATCTACATAATTTGATCAAAATCAATAAGTACAAAATGTTAGTGGGAATTTTTTTAATGTGAAATTATAGAGACAAAAAGTTATTCATGTTAAAAATCTAGGAACTTAACAAACATTATCAACGTTTTGATCTTGTAAAAATTAATTCACATTACCAAAAGATATCACCCTGAAATATTAATTTATTGTCATCTTGACAGACATCCTTTATTTCTGTTCAGATTTTTTTTTTATATCTAGACAGTATATTTTTTTCTTGTTATGCTGTTTATATAACAAATAATATTGTGTCAAATACAATTTTCAAAAAGAAACCAGGTAATATATTGTGACCTTAAGTAATAGTTACATATTTAATGATATTATTAATTATCTATCGCTTACTGAATTGAAATCAACAAATTTAGCCAAGTAAGCATTGCCACAATACACAAGGAATTGAACATGATTTATACAACTTGTAAATTTGCAAGCACAGAATGGCTTAAAGCCTTTACTGGAGTAAAGCTAAGCTGTTCCTAATTTATTATTCCCCGCTTGACGGTATCCAAAAAACATTTGAAGTAAGTTTTGTCCACTAAAACCCTAAACTCCATTATATTTATTCTTTTATCCCTCCCCTTACAGATACAGTGTCACCATTTAGTAACTACATAATATGTATTACTTTTTTCTTGTATGTAAATAATTTTTCTTTTACTTTTTTATGAATTGTTGTTCGATATATGAAGGTACCACTTGTTGATTACTGTTACATGCTTGCCAGATCTTCAATATTTATCTGAATGTTTTCATCAAAACAAGTTATTATACTGTTTAGTTAAATCTTTTATGACTTACCCATAGAATAATAATAGTATAGAATACTCTTCAGCCTTCAGTAAACGCGACTGCTTTATGTTGACTAATTTGGCATCATTTTGCTATGAGCATTCAGTAATCATTTGGCCGTCTGCGTGATACGTTCTCCAAATAGGGAATTTTTTAACTGCTAGCAAAATTATTTACGCAGTCATAAAGAGTAGTACTATACGAACAATGTCTACCAGCAGAATCATACATATATTGACACGAGCCAGCCAATAAAACGGCTTCACTTTTTCAGCGAGGTATTGTATGGGAATGAGTATTCTATAGTTTTATTATTATTCTATGGACTTCCTATGATTTTTTGTTTCACAAAGTCAAATAAATACCGCATTATTTTTAAGTTACTTCATTTTGACTGCTATATTTTCAAAAATATTTATTTCATATCCATTTTCTATTTTTAAAATTTACCTTTAACTATTTAATACAAAAAATTCTCAATCATATTTGTATTGAAATCAGATGCTTGCAGGCATAACTAGGCCAGTACAGGGGTTTGAGAGAAAAAAGAATGTAGCAGCCTGATACAACAAGTAGGAGAAAGTTTCAACCATGATTGCCTTTTCTTCAATCCTATAGATTTTAGGTGTCTCAGTAGGGTATCTGACCATCCAAAGGTGACTTTGGCTAAGATGACGACATAGGAATTAAAAAAACGTGACAGAATATGGACCCTTGTTAAAACCATATGATTCACATAAAGAATGAATGTATTGATGAATAGAATTTTTATCACCATTTAGGTCACAAAACATTACATTGAAAATGTTTTCATTTAATATTAAAATGTAAATACACATAAGTATGCATCTCATTACCAATTGAAAGAAGCTTTAATTGTTTTCACATTACAAATTTTGCTCTCATTACAAATTTTACTCTCAATGAACACAATCTTAAAGAGGATGCACACATATTCATTAATAATGCAAAAACTTATACATAATATGCAAATCAGCGTATCACATTTTTTTATTGATATTTGTGCCGTCCAAATTTCTTGATGTGTCTAAATCCTTGCATGCATGTAAAGATGATTTTACATGTTATATAAATATCTATATATATACTTATGTATTTTTTTAATTTATGGCTTGAGGGACCATTCTTACTAACTTGATCTATCAGCGCATCTACTTCTATTAGGCTTTTTAAAATAGATAAAGAGATATATTTTCTATAATGGTGGATAAACACAGATATTATGCAGATGAAGTATTTATGGAGTGGCCCAAATAGTAGCTTGGTGTGTTGATAGATGGTTTAGTCTAGTTTAGGTACCACCAGCTGATCGGGAACATAGCTTTATCAAAGAGTAGTGGGTAGAATTATAAATTATAGTAAATGTCTAATTATTATTGTCATTATATTTCTTTAGATATATTTCATGTACCACTGATTATAAATATTTATTGATGTTTTGTAAACAATTATAATATGTATTATATAATATAACCATTATATAAATGTATACACGTAACAAGCTCAAATAGAAGCATTGGAATTTATGTATTTGTTGTAATGTGTACCTACATGACTGTTATATAATATATATTGCCATATTATATTTCAACTAAATTGTAAAATTTTAGAATAGACTGACTGTCATTAATACTATGTTTTCTAATTTAATTTTAAAAATTACAATAAATCCAAAGGGATGCAACAAAATGTGTTATAAGTATGAATAAAGAATTGAATATTTTTAAAAATCACTATTAAGTGAAGATTTATTGTGGTAAAATATACCAATCGACCAAATTACATATCTACTTAATTGCTATTAAAATAATAAATATTGAGAGAAAACAATGGTATAAGAGGCCTAATCTGGTTTTGTACACTTCCAATGTTCTTTAGCAACACAAAAATGTATTAAATAAAATATATATATATATATTAGAAAATATAATACCAAACTATACAAATTATATAAATACAATAAAACCTATATTCTCCTACTATGTTTATTCTCTCACATTTGTTTTCAAACAAGTAAACCTTTAATATAAGAATTATTATAATTATATTCATTATTTAAATCAAATATACTAATTACATATTATTGTAAAATAAAAACAAATTTTATAATAAATCTGAGTTTTATTTATGAAACAAAGTAAATTGATAAAAATATATATTTCAAGGATAATTAACTGTAAACATTCAATCATGAACCTCATGTTACAAAATGTGTATCATAACTCAAATTCACCAAAAAGTTGACATACAATATATTATTATGTCTGGTTAGCCATCGACATACAGGTCAAAAATGTATGAATATCAATGAATATGCTATTATTGTTAGCAATGGTAATAGCTTGCAATGGATAACTACACACATATGCCGTATTATATTATGAAATGACATATTTGTCTCTACCCTGGCATCTTAAAAAGCAGGGGAGACTTTTTCGTTAAAAAACAAGATGAGCTTATAACTAAATTGTACAAAAATAATAAAAAAAAACATGATACAATTAACATACATGTATTACAATCAATATTCACAATGAATTAAGCATTTAGATGAATAATTTATAAATTTAACTAAGACTAAGACCAGACTAACTTACTTACAACACGCAGTATCAAGATCGAACTGAGTGTCAATGATAGTGTATGGATGGCCGGACAATGTATGATAATTATGCCAATTTGATTATGTGTATTCATTATTCTATCTTATCATATTAATGACACTGAACTATTTTGATAGAATTAGATATGTTAAAAGATGTCGACCAACTAAAAAGCCGTTTAAGAGTCATACAGGGTAGGGACATTTTGTATGGTTAAGTTGAGATTTCAGCAGAACCGGTTAAGGGTCAGATCAGGGTAGGGACATTCTGTATAGTTAAGTTGAAATTTCGGCAAAACTGGTCAAGGGTCAAACTAGGATAGGGACAATTTGTTTAATTAAGGTGAGATCTTAGCAAAACCGGTTAAGGGTCAGACCAGGATAAGGACATATTGTATGATTAAGGTGAGAATTCAGCAAAAATATGGTAATAAGTGACTAGACGCTGTGTTTTACAAGAGAATGACGCCATTTGTAAAATATTTTTTAAAAAGTTGGTTTTTCTAATCAAGCCATCGAAATGACCTCTAATATGAGAATCACCCATAGACATACATCATTATAAAGATTTTACGATATATTTAACTCATAATGTATTTATATGTTTTTCCTAAAATACTTAAATGAATTACCAATCCACGTACATCGACTATGTTTCTATTACAAGTCAAAGAACCTGTAAGCGAATCACCTTTTTTGACAGGAATAGGATCTCTCAAATAAAAAATGGTTTGTTTCCAATGTGTGGTTGTAGACTGTGGACCAGTTGAAAAGGAAACAGGATAAGGTAAATCAAAAAATGTGTCAAAATAACCAACAAGGAATGTCAAATTGCCATCCTTCAAAATGTCTAACTTGAATTGAGAAGAAAAATTGACAGTATTAACTGTGCACACATTCATGTCTATTTCACGTAACACACAAGGTGTTGTTATCAAATGGGAAGAATTTGCTACATCAACACTAGCTTCCCTGAACACTTCACTTTTCATACAATTCATTTTGTAACCGTAGACGTCGGACCAGCAACTAATGAACTTTGTGTGTGTTTCTTCATCTCCACTCCCCACAATGGAAATGGTGCATCTATTTGGTAATAAGAGTCCACCTTCCTTCAAGTAGTGATCCCTGGCATATATAACACTGTCCAACATACCCTCAAACAATAAAAAATATCCCATCCATTCAGACACAATTATATCAACTTTTTCAGATAAATTTGTGTCTTCTAATCTTCCTTTAACAATTTTAATTTTATCCTCTAGCTTATTTTCTCTAACAATATCCATAGCATTATAAACAATATCAGATTGTTCAATAGCCAAAACTTGTCCAGCACCTGCTGACGCAGCAAACATTGATAATATTCCAGTTCCACATCCTAAATCCAAAATACATTTATCTTTTATTACTTCACTGTTTTTTGATATAGCTAATTGGTATGATTCTGTTCGGACTTTGTCAAATAACATGTCATGGTGAATACCAAAATGAGCATAAGTATTGAAATATCCTTGATCATCTTCAATTGCCACCTTACTAACGCAATCCATTTCTTTGCCTTTACCAACTGCTTCAATGTTATTTTCATCATTGATAATATCATGCATAGATTTTCTCATAGTCTCCATGTCTTCTCTCGTGAGGGCCAATAAAGTATGCGATTCGTGTAATTTGGAGGTTAGAGATTGAATCGTTCTTTGTAATTCTGTAAAATGCGCTTCTGAAAGGGTTACTAAACCATTTTCAACATTGGCGTGAAATGCTACTTTTGGAGATTCCATCCCTTCATTCACTGAATCAAAATCAAATGTTAACCATTCTTCTTCCTTTACCGGTTTCAAATATATGTCATCGTCCCAAACTGGTCTAATAGCACTCATTATGGACAATGCATCTGCTTTAATTGTCCTAATATAAGTTATTAACTTTATGTATGAATAAAAATCCATATTATGTTTAATTTTCAAAGCAGAAATATCAAAACTGTGAGCAGATTTGCAGTGATTTAATCCAGCGGACACGTCGGGAAAAGTTTCCTTACAAAATAAACATTCCAAAGTGTTAGTGATTTCCTCCATTTCTTCCCAATCGTCTTCTTGTAAACATTCCTCATCACTACTTAAATCGGGAACGTCTTCCATTTTAAAATCAATAATAAACTATTATAAACAAAATTATAGAAATCACTACACAATCTTCGATGACAGCACAGAATGACAGTAGTTTTAAGGTTATGTACAAACACATGTGACAAATAGCAATGTTGCCCTCACTATATAGGCCTGTGATCAGCGTTGCCAATGTAAATTTACCAAATTCCCCAAAAATCTAAATCAAATTCCCCGATTCGGGGAAGTTTAAAGGCCCGATTCCCCACAAATTCCCCACATAATTATCTTCTTCTCTGCGTGCCGTATCAGGTCCCCCCGACGTTGGCGATCACTCTGGAGAATGCCTCTCTGTCCTGCGCCATTCGGACTAGCTCTCCTACCTGCGTTATTCCAGTCCACTGCCGGATATTGCGCAGCCAAGACATCTGCCTTCTCCCTACTCCACGAAGACCCTCAATCTTGCCTTGTATTATCAGTTGCAACAATTTATACTTTTCTCCTCGCAGAATGTGGCCCAAATATGATATCTTACGAATTTTTATATTTGTCAGAAGTTCTCTGCTCGTATGTGCTTGACGCAAAACTTGTACGTTGGATATTAAATCTGTCCACGGTATTCGAAGCATTCTTCGATGAATCCACATTTCAAATGCTTCTAACCGGTTCATTGTATTGACTTTAAGCGTCCAAGTTTCGCAACCATACAACAGGACGGACCAAACATAGCACTTTATCATTCTCTGACGGAGTTTCAAATTAAGGCTGTCATTGCAGAACAGTGTTCTCATCTTGTTGAAAGTATTTCGCGCTATTTCAATTCTGCGTTTTACCTCAACATCGGGGTCTAAAGATTGTGTAATGACACTGCCAAGATATGTAAATTTTTCCACTCTCAACATTTACACCTTTTAATTGTAGAGACGCTGCGGAGTAGTCCAGTCGACCAAAGGTCATCCATTTGGTTTTATTCACATTAATGTTTAATCCCAACTCCTCTCCAGTAGCACATATATCGTTTAAAAGTTTCTGGAGGTCCTCAATGCTGTCCGTTAATATAACTGTGTCATCTGCATATCGAATATTGTTTATTATCATTCCGTTAACTTTCACTCCTTTATTTGAAGTTCCTACTGCCTTTTTAAATATTCTATCTGAATATAAGTTAAACAAGAGGGGCGATAAAATGCATCCCTGTCGTACTCCACGTTGAATAATTACAGCATCACTGTTTGTTATTTCCAATTTTTATTTCTGCTGTTTGGAACCAGTAGAGATTTTTAATGAAATTTAAATCCTTGGAGTCAATATTGCACTCTCTGAGCATCTCTAACAATTCAGCGTGCCTTACTCTGTCAAACGCTTTTTCATAGTCTATAAAGCAAGCAAACATTTCCTTTCGTTGGTCTTTGCAATTTTGTAACAAAACATTAATTGCCAGTAAAGCTTCTCTTGTACCGAACGCATTTCGATACCCAAATTGAGAGTCGTCGAGGTCCTGTTCACATTTTGCTCTAATTCTTGCGTGGATAATTTTAAGAAATATTTTTAATGTGTGACTCATTAGGCTAATAAGGCGATAATCGCTGCACTTCTTTGGGTGTTGTTTCTTAGGCAATGTCACTAATGTTGATTTTAACCAATCTTTGGGAATAATCCCTGTGTCATAAATCGTGTTAAATAGTCTTAGCAGATAGTCAATGTTTTCATCGTTAATGAGTTTTAATACTTCGGCAGGTATTTCATCCGGACCACATGCCTTCCCATTCTACTCGTCTGTAAGATACGTGGGAGATGTCTAAGCCTGCAATTTCTTTAATTTTTTTATGCATCTTATGGTCATTATGGTCTCTGCTTAGTTTTTCTAGTTCCTCGCACTGTTTTTTCATCCACAACTCTTTAGCCTTTTTGATTTCTTTTTTTACAATCTTATGCGCTCGTTTATATTCTTCAGTTTTGTTCTTGAATTTCCTTCTTTCTTCCATTAGGGAAAGAATGTGATCAGTCATCCATTTTTGCTTCTTTATATTCCGCTCGGTCTTAAGGTTCTCACTACAAACATTTTTAATTGCGTTTTTAAATTCATTCCACCTCGATTCTACAGGAGCATCAATATCTCTGGGCAGACTTTGCAGCTTTCTATTAATTTCTCTAGATACAAAGTTTCTAGTTGAAAGGGATTCAAGTTTAGAAATATTAAACTTTGTACTCATTTTGGCTTTAATAACTTTTTTCAGTTAGACAGAGATGTCAGCTACAAGTGGGTTATGATCTGATCCAATATCTGCCCCGGGGAAGGTGGTAACTCTCTTAATTGAGTTTCTGAATCTTTGGTCGATTAAAATATAGTCAATCTGGTTACGCACAATACCAAAGTCGGTACCATCTTGAGTTGACTTCCACGTATACAATCTTCGCTTTGGGAGTTTGTACCAGGTGTTTGTAATAACCATAGATGTTTCTTGACAGAACTCATAGAGTTTGTCTCCTCTTTCATTTCTCAAACCTAATCCATATTCGCCTATTATGTGTGAGTGCCGGCCTTTGCCGATTTTAGCATTGAAATCGCCAAGTATAATATTTATATCTCCTCCCTTCAAACTGCGGACTAAATTGGTAAGTGTCTCATAGAATTGCTCGACATCATTATCATATCTTGCATCAGAGGTTGGTGCGTATATTTGAATTAAGTTGAGGTTCAATGGTTGTCCTTGTATCTGAAGTAGCATTATTCTATCTGAGATAGGCACAAAGTTTTTGACATACCTTTTCATATCATTGTTAACAAATATAGCAACTCCATTTCGTCTGTTATTATCTTGTGGGTCGCTTCCTGAAAAATACAGGTTTCCCATATCGTGTTGATAAATACCAGTCCCAGTCCATCGCAGTTCGCTAATTCCAAGAATGTTTATTTTCATTCTTTGCATCTCTTGTATGGTGTTATCTAACTTTCCGGAAGCAAAAAGACTTCTAACATTCCAAGTTCCGATTCTAACATTTTCGTTCACTATGTTGAGCCGGGAGATTCTTAGCACCCCTGACCCATTGAAGGGCCGCCCGAAACTCGGGGCCATGGCTTTTTTCCTCTCCATAGTGATATCCTGGGAGAATAATGACCGAAGTGGTTTCCCGTTGCCTTCTTCGGTGGATTTTCTGTCGGGGTTACCTTCCCTTAGCTGGAGGGTTCCAGTTTTATGGCGCCAGAGATTCGCCATGCGCCCTTTCTCTATATGCTATGATACTGATGTTAAAACAGTGATCACATTGCCCAGGGTTCGCGGGGTCAATGAGACCACTCGTGGACGCTAGAGAATCGGACTTGGTGATATTGTTGCGGATGTTTATGCAACTAGGCGCATTACAACATTTTATAGACACAAATTTTCCAGCAAAATGAGCATCATTGTAGCCTATCACCCATTCGAACCCCATAATTATAATCTCAAGAAAAAACAAGGTTTCATAAAAAAACAATAATATTTACACTTTAAACACTTAACACTTTACCCGAGTAGCTCTCTGCATCATCATATCCATCAAGGCCACGTAGATTTAAATCCAGCATAGCCTGAACTCGCCATTCGTTATTAATTTTTGTATTTGTACAGAGTTTACAAGAACTGAAAATCCTAACAGTGCAGGCATCAATGATTTAACTTAGATTTGTTGAGCTTTTGGAGGATTCACAAAAGTTATTATAGAAATAATAAGGTTTTCTAAAATCAAATCTCTTAACAATGTCCGACGTTAATTCATTATCAAAATCTTGGCACCTTTTAAAGAAATCTGTAATAGCTGAACAGTGTACATTTTTTTCTTTTTTAAAATAAATAGGCGTTTTAATCACTAACCATCAAACTTTCGATGTATCATTTATATTTATTTTTAATGTTAAGTGACTTTCTGTTATTTGCTACTGTTTATATTTAAGTTTGAGTGTTCTATGAATACAATTATGGCACAAATCATACAATATTGTGTGAATTACCTAACTAATAATAAAACTATCGATAAATGGTAAAATGCTCGATTCCCCACATTTTCTCCACAAAAAGCCAATCCCCACAAAATCCCCAATCGAGTTGAAATTCCCCGCAATTTGGGGAATTCCCCACAAATTGGCAACCCTACCTGTGATGTAGGCTCATTTTTATTTTCAAAATGTTGGCAATGTTTATCGTCATGGAAACATAACAAATAATTTTTCAAACATAGTTGAAAATCAAATACGTATTTTTGATATTTTCAATATTGAGGATGCGTGTCAATCATTGTTTATTTACTTATTCCTCAAATTGTATTAATTTGTCAAAATTGTATAAGATTTCTTAAAGATATATTAATTCAACAATATGAAGCTCAAAATATCGTATTCTTCAGATCTAAAGCATTCAAATATTGTATCTTGTGTTAGTTGGAATAATCCTGAAGAATTATTTTCCTGCGGGTAAGAATCTAATGTTTAATGTAAGTCTGCAGGTTTAAAATGGCTATTTACCAACATCAAACACAATATCTTCTATTGCAAAAAAAAATATCCAACTGTCGATCTGTTCAAGAGAATTTATTTCGACAAGTGAAAGACCTTAGTCATGTGAGTGAGGGAATTTAGTATGACTTAGAGGAGAATCTGCATGGTTTTTCCAATTCAAAGTCAAAAAACACCAACTCAGAAGCTTCACAGCATATGAATGAACTCATAGTAGAACATTAACAGTGTTATTTATAAAAATAAATTTGATTCAATTGAACCCTGTTCAAAGTCTTATTCTGAAATTCAAATATTCTCATACAAGAATTATTTATTCTTATATGAGAATATTTGAATTTCAGAATAAGACTTTGAACCTGGTTCAATTGAACCAAATTTATTTTTATAAATAACACTGTTACAGTGTTATTTATAAAAAAAAATTGGTTCAATTGAACCCGGTTCAGAATCTTATTCTGAAATTCAAATATTCTTATAAATTAATATTCTCATAAGAATATTTGAATTTCAGAATAAGACTTTGAACCGGGTTCAATTGAACCAAGTTTTTTTTTATAAATAACACTGTTACAGTGTTATTTATAAAAAAAAATTAGGGGGGATGGACACAGACACTAACAGTGTTATTTATAAAAATAAATTTGGTTCAATTGAACCCGGTTCAAAGTCTTATTCTGAAATTCAAATATTCTTATATAAGAATTATTTATTTTTATATGAGAATATTTGAATTTCAGAATAAGACTTTGAACCGGGTTCTATTGAACTAAATTTATTTTTATAAATAACACTGTTACAGTGTTATTTATAAAAATAAATTTGGTTCAATTGAACCTGGTTCAAAGTTTTATTCTGAAATTCAAATATTCTCATACAAGAATAAATAATTCTTGTATGAGAATATTTGAATTTCAGAATAAGACTTTGAACCGGGTTCAATTGAACCAAATTTATTTTTATAAATAATACTGTTAGTGTCTGTGTCCATCCCCCCTAACTTTTAATCCACTTTATGTACAAAACCAAAAATTTTAGTTGTAGAATATTTAAAGGGTTTCAGGAGAAAATAATGATAGCCACATTTTGTTTTGTTTTGAGTTCAGTATTGAATGTGCTAGCCAAACATCTATATTTTCAATGAGCATTAATGACCTGGTTGAAATAGAAGAGAGTCCCAAGTTGATTTAAAAATCACCAGATTGGGAGAAAACAATAAATGACCAAGCCAGTGTGGGAGAAAACAATGTATATATCCACGCCAGAATGGAAGAGAACATGCCGACCGCCGTGGCACAGTTGGTAAGCGGTATGGGCCGTTTCTGTAGTTTCTGTTTCCGTTTCCGTTTCTGCGTCCTGAGTTCGATCCCCAGCAGAGGAGAAATTTATTTAAATTGATTTCTCACGCTTACTACTAATACGCTAATATTGCTTCTCTGGGTTGGAAACACTGGATAGTTGTGAGAAATTGCCATATGGTTATACTCGCCAGTTGCGCAGGGTGCAAGGAAATGTTTATTATTTATTATATATCCATCGCTTTTTCTTTTATGATTTAAAAAATGAATTATCTCAATAATAATTAACTGTTGATACTCATTCTTTTCTCCGGACATCCTTCATTTTAGGCCTACAAAACTTTTGTACTCAGAATTTCGATTTTTTGTTCAAACACAATATCTCAAAATATTTTATGATAAAAAGTTCCAGTGTATCTCAAACTTTTTTTTATATACTTATTTCAGTGATGATCATCGTTTATTAAAATGGAATTTAGCTACGGGAGAAACACTATCAGTTTCTACATTACCAGATACAATGTACCCCACTAGTATTCACTTATTTCCTAAAAACGGTTTGGGTCTTGGTGGTAACAAGCAATCACAAGAAAGTATTTTATTAACTACAGCAGATGGAAGGTATGTTATGTGTTATTTCCTATTACGTTCATGATAATTGTATGGTACAATAATTAAATCACTATTCTCGATGACACAATTAAAACATACAGTTAGAAATAATAAAAATTAATATTCAATGATTTAAGTGTTCTAAACTTTAACTAAATAGTATTGAAAATTTCTACAACAAATTCAGCTGATATCAGCAAAATTATGTATTTTTTTTTATGCAAAAAAAAATACATAATTTAAATGGACTTAATGCCCTTCTTGGATTTATCAGTGTATAGTTTTGTAAAACAGTTATGAGTTGTTGTAATTCCAGAAACCTTATCAACGAATAAAAATTAGACATTTTCAAATTAAGGCAATCGAACAAAAGTACTACACCACATGTCTCTGTCAGATACATCTTACAATATTATGTTCATATTTATTTCAATTTCATAGGTTTCATATTATGAGTCAAAATGGTCGCATAGAAAAGTCTGTGACTGGTCATGAAGGTGCGTGTTTAGCTGGTCAGTGGAGTCCTGATGGAGCTGGATTTCTCACAGGTTCATATTTAAATTATCATTTTAATTTTAAACCTAAGCTTCTCCTCGTAATGGTATCACAACTTTTTATTATGAAATTTCTGATACAATTTTTAAATTATTTAAAAATATTAATTAGTTATAGACATGTGTAACGCTGCGTTGCGCCGCTCAATTACGTCGACCCAGTTCACTGCGCGGGGTGGGTTAACCCACTCCATCGAAATGTATTGGCTCACGGCGCAGTGAGTCGTGAGTGCTATACCGGGAGAATGCGAACAGTGTTAGGATATTGAGTTATTGAGTTGCCTGCTTTTTAACCGACATACTTACTTTCCCGATTCTACTTTTAAAAGTAGAATCGGGAAAGTTGTGATATTTTTAAACATGTACATGAAATATAATGAATATAATAATAATCTTTACTTATATAAAATACAATACCTACATCTTAAACTATTATTTTTTTTTACTAGCTCAATGACCCGGCGAAGTGGGTTGTGAGCTGCACCGTTACTGAATTGCATGGAAAGGTGTTGTACCAGCAAAGTAAATAAATTATTATTTCCTTTAAACACTTGAAATAAATGGTAATATGTGAAAAACTGACGTCACTTTCAAAAATATCCATATTATTTGTTATGATGCATTTGAATAAAAAAAGATAATTGGTAAAAACAATTCAATAAAGAAAAGTAATTGAGTAAGACCGATAATATTTTGTACATAAATAATATACACAGTACATAATATAATATATATATATACGGGAATTGTGAATATACACGATCTCATTCTCTCTCACTGACTCAAGTCAACGCAGTTCATTCATGCGCTGTAAGTAGGTACTTAAGAGCTTGTGAGTTGTTGAATCTTTGAATGTGTCATGTAGATGTAGATGGTGCGTGATAAACATCTCACTCGGCGTATTCATTTTGTTGCGTCATGACGCAATTCTGGGTTAACTCAGTGAACCAACGCAGTGAGCTGTGCCTGGGTTACTGAGTTGACCCAACGATTTTTTGTTGAGTTACCCATGTCTAATTAGTTACATTATTTGATATTATTTCGAGTGATAGCATAGAAAAAAAAATCCTTACAACCTGTGTCTTATGACTGCGTATCATTTACCAATTTATACCTTTCATAGAATTGTCTATATATAACCAATCTTATTTTTTGATGTTACCAATAATTTTAAAATAAAAGAAAAATACTAATGACCATCTAAAAATAATGTAAGATTTACATTCTTAAAAACTATAATAATGCATTCTTGAAAGCTTTTTTTCACAATATGACCCAAAATATTTTGTTTCATAATTTATCATACATAAATTGCACTTCAATGCAATAATTATACTATATGTCAGCCTTTGTGGCTCAGTTGGTTGGGTATCTGACTGCTGATCCAAAGGTCCCGGGTTCGATTCCCAGTGGAGACACAGTTTTTAATTGTGTATTCAGTCTGGATCTGTGAGACGATTAATATCGCAAGTCTCCAGAATGTGGCAACTTGTTTTGGATGCGTGTTAAATTAATATTTGACATAGTATCTGTTAGTTGCCCGAGGAGCAATATTAAAAATAAAAAAAATAAATAAATACTCTTTTCCTGATACAATTGATTTGTTGCATTCTGCTTGTGTTGCCATTAAAAATTGTTTGTTATTGAATGAATACAGCTGGTGAAGATGGACTGTTGAAGGTGTGGTCACGCAGCGGTCTACCTCGTTCTGTAGTTGCCAGTGCTGGTGTACCGATATACTGCGCAACCTGGGGTCCCTCGGGGTCATCACTGCTTCATGCACAAAGCAATCTATTGGTACTTACACATCTACAAGGGAACACCAGGACATTACAGGTTTTTCTTTTTCAATATCTTAACGAGTGACGCAATTTATTATTTATTTCAATTTATAAAAGCATTTTGCAAAAGGAAATATAATTATCGTAAAACAACTTTAGCCAGACTTCCGGGTGCACAGAGCACAAATTTGTGTCTTTTGCTTTGTTGGTGAATGTGCAAATCGCCCCCTCCATAGCTAAATGGCCCAAGAAATTCAACGAAAACTATAACATCATCTTTCTTTTTTTAGCATCATTTCCTCATATTTGAGGGTCATGATCCCAGTAGAATAATCCTCCTCTAGCCTCTGTCTCCAGCAAGGTGCATCACATCTCTAATAGTGGAACTGGCAGCTTCCATGACCTATTTTTTCTATTTCTTTCCTTTATTTTTTTAGCAAACATTTACCTGATCTCTTCGTCTACTACAGATTATTTAATTTTTCTATTTTAGTGGAAAGCTCACGATGGTTTGGTTCTTTCACTGGCGTGGAATTTCAACAAAAATGTTATCTTATCTGGCAGTGAAGATGGGATATTTAAGGTATCAACAAATATAAATTATGAAAATATTTTTTCATTATATTGCATATTATATTTTTTTATTTGGCCCCTCTGTAAATATTTATAGTGATTTGTCAAATTATTTATATCTTTTAGACTTGGGACGTTTTTGGCCAGCAATTATCATGCAGTAACAAGCATGACACTTCAATAATGTCAGTCAGTTGGGCACCCGCTGGAGACCTATTTGCTGTTGCTGGTTATAATATTCTACGCTTGTGTGATGCTACAGGGGTATGAAATAATCACATTTTAACATTTATCCTTCAAAAGACACATAAAAATCAATACTTTACAGTATGATTCAATCATAGTTGTATATTAATGGATAGAAGTTTAATGTTCCAGTGGTCGCATTGTTTAGAACGTCCAATGACTGGAAGTATTCACAGTATCGCATGGTCTTCAGATGGAACTCAAATTGCAGCAGGCTGTGCAAATGGACAAGTTTTATTTGCTCATATAATTCAAAGGTACAAAGTAGTCTTATTAGTCAATAAATTATTCATATGACTAAAATATTACTATAATTATGTAAAATGCATAAATAAATATATTCTTCTGTTACCAGGCAATTGGACTGGAAGAATTACATTTGCGTATTGTCTGGAAGAAAAACGATAACAATAAAAGATGTCGCCAATGATATATCTGAACAATTAGATTTTCCGAATCGAATCATCCAAATGTCCATGGCCCACGGGCATTTGGTAGCTGTAACTGCAAAGCAATGTTTTATACACCCTTCGGTTAGTTGGAATACACCCGTTATTTTTGATCTCAAAGAAGGAAATATTGTGATGATTCATCTTGCTGACAGGTACGAAATATGTACATTTATCATTAAGAACAAAAAAACACTATATAGACTTGGATATAATTAGACTGCTGTCTCCAATATTTCATGGCAATAGTAACTGCAAGGAAAGTGACTAAAACAATATTGAGATAAATATGTTACTTCTTTCAAATTACTAGTTTAAATTACAATCTATTAATATGCCCATGAATGAAGACGACATGCAGCACAAGTGACCTAAAAACAGTGAACAACAAGGTGATATCCGTCGCCGCCTACTGGAGTGGCAAGGTCTAAAGCCCGAACCCGCAAAATAAAGTACTAGTTCAAATAAATACAAAATAATAATCTAAAATATAATTTCCTTAAAAAAATGAGTTATGCATAAACCAATAATTGTAAGCGGTGCTCTGTATTAGAAGCTGGATGTATATGAGTCCAAAATGCCCAAAAAAAAGACGAGTGGAAGTACTTTAAGAGGCCTATGTCCAGCAGTAGAGAGATGGCTGAAGGAAGAAGAAAACTCTGCATTAACTTTAGTGTCATCTAACAGTGTTTTGAAATGACTTTATTAAATATAATATTTTATTTTCACAGATGCTTTTGCTTAGTGGAGCGATTCAGTGTTAATGTATACAGTTATTTAGGACGCCTCATAGCCAGTCCTCGATGGGGTTCCATGAGACTGGATATATTAGCCAGTAATTGTATATCACTCGGACCAGATATGATGGCAGTTATTGATCAGAATGATCCTAAACGTTAGTAGATTAGTATTTTAAGAACAGAATAAAATAATTTTACTATGCAAAAAGGATTTTTTACATTATGTGGTGGACTTGTTGCCAATAGAAAATTTCTGCAAGTCAAAATCACTTTGATATCTATTAAAATTAATTAAAATCCTTGTTATTATGATTATAGCAATTTCGCCTAATATCTGTTATAAGATGAGAATGTCTAATTGAAAGAAATATTGTGAGTGGAATGAAGATAATGTATTTTGATGGTTCAGACACAGAAAGAATCAATTGTCTGAAAAAGTAAGTACACAAGTCTGAAAAGAGTGGATTGAAATGTAGAGGTCCACCGAGAAAAAGTTGACACAGTCATATATGTAAATGGGAATTTTGAAAGATGGTAGGTAATGCAATGGTACAACAAAGTGGGAGAGCATGTATAACGCGATGCATGAATATGAATAGATAAGATGAAGAAATTATGTCAGCGTACGGCATTTCCCAGAATGTGGGGTAACCAGCGAAAGGTGTGTGGGTGTGCAATAACCTTATAAAAGGAAACACAAGACATGCGTGTATCCCATACACCAGTCTCGTCTTACCTGAAATTCATTAAAGGTGGTGTACCTCATTGATGAAATATGTGAGGTGTTATTTTTTCTATTGCGTTTCAATATTTTTTTGGCTCTTATGGGACACCCCAAAACGATAATAGAAAAGAATGGAACCACTATTCATAGCTGGTGCCTTACAGCAATAGTGTGTATGTGTGGTGTTCGTTTCTAGAATAGTGTGGTTTTCAGTTCTCTCTGCACACCCGAAATGAAGAACAGGGCAAAATGAAGAACATAATTGTTGTATAAATTACTTGCATAATTGTCAATAATCTTACAAAAAATAAATTCAGAATTGTTTCCTCAGATATATAATGATTTAATTGATATAATTATTATCTACTAATCCAATGCTTATTTATAGTTATCCATCTATATGACCTACCAACTGGTCTCGCTGTAAAAAGTTCCACTGATCATTCCATGACGACAACTGCCCATACTATGGCTATTTCTGAAATTGCCTTGAACCAATCTGGGCCTCCCGGAGAAAGACAACTTGCTTTAATAGACTTTAACAAAGATCTTTATGTTGGATCTGTTAAAGAGAGTAAATTTAAATTTCATAAATTGGGTTTGTAATTATTTTGTTTATTTAAAAATATTTATTTTAGTGTTATTACAGATAGGGCCTGATCATTAGCTAGGCATAGGTTTATGTGGAAAAAACTAAAATTTAGAAAATTTAATAGGAGATTTTTTTAAATTTTTTTTTAACAGATGATGGTAACATTCCCTTCATCATGGTGAGAAAAATTTACTTATCAAACTTTTTATAAAGAGTAGGTACATCAAATACTATTACAAATTAATATAAAAACACTATAATAATAAATTACGTAAAAACATACATAAATTTTCAACATCCATTTTCATACAATGTGATCATAAAATTTTTCTTAATTATCGAAACTTTTTAGCCGTTCAAGTTGGTGGTATGCTTTGGTGTGAAGATGCTTCTATTTTAGTGGCGCTACAAGAGGGAAGGTTAGCTATTTTCGGGTGTCCTATGGCTTCTGCATTCTTGATGCTTACTACAATTCACCGAGACGTCAGGTATATTACTTATCATTATATTATGTAAAATTTATAATTTTTTATATTAATCATAACAAATAAACTTTTTATATTACTATTATAATTCATAATTACAAACTCTAGTCTATACTAAGCATAAATGCTTTAGGTGATTGAAATTGGTCGAGGCAGGGTGGGATTTGAACTTTAATTGGATTACGAAGCCAGCACTATGTCCACTCTGTCACTGACTCATATCAAATATATATTTTTTTCACTTGTATTTGAGTGACTTTGTTTTTTATATTCATATTTTCAGTGACCTTGGCAAAAAACCCACATTAGTTGGTTTCGAAGAGGGCAGAGTTGTTGTCAGACGTGGTGATGGTTCCATATTACACATTGCAATTTCACCGTTTCCTGCTCTACTGGTCAGAAAAGTGGCCGCCAATCAATGGTCTAAAGCTCTTAAGGTATATTTTTGTCCTTCGTTTTGATAATAAATACACACGTACCTAGTCTACAATTTCTTATTACTGAATTTCAACATAAATCTTTAGACACTGACTGAAACTTAAATTATGTATAATTAAAGAAGTACATAGTTTCTTAGTTGAAAATACCATTTTTCTTTCCCCCTTAGCACTCTTGTCCCGTTTCTATCGGGGTACACTTTGACCATGATCCAGAAATCCAGAATTTGAAAATCCAGAGGTGCGTGCCCCGCCCGGATTCGAATCGTCTATCTCACGCATGTGAGGCGACGACCTTACCGCTGGGCTATCACCACTTACTAGTTAAAAATACCATCATTGATAAAAATACACAATGTGACATTAGGAAAATTGAGTGAAACGATGAATATACCTACCTACACCAGGGGGCCAAGTCTGGTCCGACCGGGGAAATCAAAACCCTAGTGATTACCCATATCATGTATATAATTATTATATGGAGTTCTATAATGTCTTTAGATGTCATAGATCTCCATAAGATAAATTATATCCATGATATGGGTAATCACGAGGGTTTTGATTTCGCCGATTGGACCAGACTTGCCCCCCAGATTCTTTTTTAATGTAGTGAATACATAATTTGCACTGTGTAAAAATGAAGTCCAGTGTATTAAATGATTTTTAAAAAATATGAAAATCACTTAATTTTATGTATATTTCAGCTATGCAGAATAGCTAAAGACAAAACATTGTGGTCTTGTTTGGCGGCATTAGCATGGGAACACAGAGAACTAGATGTAGCAGAAGAAGCATTTGCTATTATCAAACAACCACACCAACTCGAATACATTCAGCAACTTAAGGTATTTATATATGTATAAATTACAATTTGTATTGTGAAAATCAATGGAACAAGCAGGATTCTGGGAAGGCACTATTGACCATACATACTATATGTTTGCTAACAAAAAAAGTGTACTGAATGTAATGTCTCACTATGCTTAAGGTTTGTCGATTATCAGAAAGCTTTTGATTCCATTGTAACATGGGCTATAATGGCAGGGATGGAACAAGCACGAATAGAATCGAGTGCTGAGAAACTGCGAGTCACTCAAAGAGCAATGCAAAGAACCATGGTGTAACTGTCACTAAGAGATAAACTAAGAAAGGGTGAGAAAAAGATTAAAAGTAACTGATATAATCCACCGTATGGCGACTCTGAAATGTAGGTGTGACAAGAAGAGGTGTGGGGCGACCGCAGCAGAAGTGGAGGGATCATATACAACGATATGCTGGCACGTTCTGGATGCAAACTGCACAGGACAGAACGACATGGAATCAAAAGGTAAAAACTGCTGAACTAATGCTGGACAATCAGTAAGGCTGATGAGAAAACTCAACTTTCGAAAGAAAGGTACTGTTGGGGATATATGACCCAATTTGTGACAGTGGAAAACGACATTAGATTCAATCAGGAGCAAGGAGTTAAAAAAATAGATTCTTATATTCTAGGCTAAGTTTGGGTCACAATTTGCAAGTTTACTACTACTACCAATAGTAATTTATATTTTTCTTTTTCAGAATCCATCATTGTTTGAAATGAAGACCTGAAAATATTAAAAAATGGTATCTTATCTCTTTTTATTAAATTTAACCAAAGATGGAAATATTGAAAGAAGGTATCGGACAATCAATAATAAAAGGTGTATGAATTTAAGCTGAAGGTATAAAAGAAACAGAGGTACCAACATTTTCCAACAAGAATAATATGTAAAAAAACATTGTTCAAGATGGATGCTGTATTTGTTAAAGGCTGACCAGAAACTTTAAAATGTAATGCTTAAAAATATAAAAATTATTATATGTTAAATATGAGCAGTAAACATGATGTATATGTAACTGAGGCATTTCCAATTTAACCCATTGTAAAACAAAGCCGGCTAATGTCATTAATTTACTTAACCAGCAATTCGCCAGTTTGTCTTTTGAGTGATTTTTTTACAATGATGATTCTCCACATGCCAGAATGCTTTGAAGCTTATCATGCCCTTCCAAAACTACCTTGAGATGAGCCACAGTGATCTAACTAATGAACAAGAAAAAATATGATTTTATGTTTTACCGTCAGTCATGCCATCATTTTAATCTTAATGTTATTGTACTTAATTAAAAAGTTGTCAAATTATATAGTACACTGCATGAGCAAATTTTCTCTTTTTATTTGTGTTGTAATGGGTTAATAATAATTAACGTACACTTGTTGGTGCCCTGCTCAAATGGCGAGTTCATTACCAAATGGATATTTAAAATCAATTATATATATTCCTTGTTCTTCAGATAAAAATTCTTTACACCCAGTTTCATAAAAAGCAGCAAAAGGACCCTTTAGTTAAAGGTTTTTTAAAAATTTAAAGTCGCCTTTAAGTCGTTGCATTTTATAAGTAATAATGCCGCGTACTTTAGCAAAAGGCAGAAATGTCACCAAAATACCTGAAAGTTGACAATATTGCTATCAAAATCTTTGAAAACATAGCTAAAACCATAGGTAAATCTTTCTGTCTACTACCATATAATATGTGATTTCTGTCATTGAATTGATCCTTGATGTATAGGACATTTTTATGGAATCGAAACTTATCAAAAAAATTTCCTTAATTCTACTTTTCCATGTGGTCGATTCTTTTCCTATACACTTTTCACCGCCGTGTCACAGTATCACAGCAGGCATCTTCTAATAGCTCAAAGATGAAAACATCATTTGTGTAATTATTTATAAAAAATGTTTAAATAATAATAAAATTATTGAATATTAGTAAGTAATATGTACATGATCGTTAACATTCAATTGACAATATTGACATCAACAAGAACTGACAACTGACTTGAACATTATGTCATATTGCAGCACGCTCTGGTGGTAAAAAATGTACTTCTCTTAAAGAAGACTTTAGCGACTAAAGTACGAAGACACTGGACTTTAGATTAAAGTGAACTTTAAGTGACATTTTGTTGTTATGAAACCCAATTTTTTATTAAAGTCGACATTAAGTCACCTTTAATTTTTATGAAACTGGCTGTTAATGTAACAAATTATTTGACTTCTTCAATTTCATTACAAATAGATATCTGTATGTATTTATTTAATTAGGTACATATAGAAATGTTTATTTTCATTCCATAAACAATTTATTAACAATTTTTTTGTCACCCTTATACACTAAATAACAAAGTACGAAAATCACATCAATAAATTTAGATTTTTTTAACAGTCAATTATTTGGCAGTAGCTTTAATATCCACGAGTGCACATTCAATAATTCAGCCCTGGTAACGGCATGATACATGATTTTTTCTGTGCAAAAGTTACCGTTTACACCGAGAGAAGTCAAATTTTCGAAAGTGTCTTTACCAGATTTTATTGGGACCAAGTCATCTCTCATGCCGTGGTACTGGAGTAACTCAGGAGCTACAAAATGAAAATGATCTATAAATATCATATTTTGACAAAACAAATATATATATTCTTTGGAAAACTACTAAAGATCAGTTGGAGCTATAAAATATTCCTACAGAAAAGTATCCACTATTCATTAAGAAAAATTAATTCGTCAATAAAAGTCCAATGTATCTAAAGATAAAATATTACTAGTTGCATGTAACACATGAGATCCAACTGTCGATGGCGATAGTATGCATAATCAAAGAATACGTACCAAACTATAAACAACACAAATTAATAAATATTTGAATCAAACTATAAACAACACAAATTAATAAATATTCACAAATTAATGATATTTTATTTTCTATATAAAACATGTAGGTATGTTTGTCAGGATAGGATAGTATGGAGGTCAGTCTGTTTTTCCTACACAGAATATGAAAACAGTATGATGGTATGTATGTATGTTTGGAGATTTAAGTATCAAACTATTAAGTCTTCTTACATATTGTGTATAGGCGACTACCATACAAATTGTATGAAGTGATGTCGTCACTAAATTCAATTTTGATAAAAATTGTTAAAAAAAATTGAGATACAATGTTTATATTTTTTATATAAAATTAAATTATCTAGTTGGGGTGTTTCGGCTTTTTTCGATATTTTAAAAAAAAATGGAAATATAGGCAGTTAAACTCATAAATTTATCATAAATAAAATATTTTTCTTAATAAAAAATGTTTGAGAAACCCTGAAATTTAAAAAAAAAACTAATCTGACATTTTGTATTTGTCTATCTTTATACCAATTTTCAGCGTTCTAGCTTTTATGGTTTCTGAGATATATGGAAAAATAAATCAAAATTTCAAAAGTTGATAACCCCTGACTGAAGCAAAAATTCACAATTCTGAGTATAAAAGTTTTGTAAGCCTATAACTGTTTATATATTCTGAAAATTTGGGCTCTGTAAATTGAGCGGATCAAAAGTTATAAGGGGGGGCGGACACACAGACACAGACACACACACACACAAAACTCACATAAAATGTTCTACTCCGAATTCTGAGTAAATCCATGTAAGGGAACATATATGCTACGAGGCCTCTAGTTGGTGTTATTAGCATGCAAAAAGTCCACTACGCTATACAAAATGTTTCTTCGTACACGCATCTTGGCTTAATAATGTCGATTCATTCAGAGAATTGAATTCTCATGAACGAATCGACAGTTGGAAAAAAATATATTACATAAATTCAATCTGCATTATAATTTAACCCTTTGAACGCGTTAAGCTTAAAATAAAATTCATTTATTTATTATTTATTTATTTTATAATTTATGTACATGTGTACAAAGGCAGGTTTATTGCCATAAGGCAATTTCTTCCAACCAACTTGAGCAACTGATCAAAATTTGATCTGAAAAATGCAAATTTTCAATAAAAATAAAGTATTCTATAAAATTCCTTTTAATTTTTTTAATCAATATCAACACCAAAAAAAGGTTGTCAAGTTATATGTTGGGGGGAGGGGGGCTCAAAAAAATTAATTTAAATATGTTTTTTTATATTTTTTTCGCATCCAAATGTAACGTTTTTACAAGCCATGGACTATATTCGATTTACGCGTCAAAATGGGAAAAAAATTCAGAAGACTTTAGTTGATTTACGCGTTTAAGGGTTATTATGAAAATTTAAATTATACTGATTAAAAAATGTATGAAAACATAAAATACCTTAATACCTTTTACAGAAAAAATCAACCTTTATACTATGACATAAGTCTGGCTCTTGGTCTAATATGTTTTTAAGCTGTAAACTGTTCTATATTCTATTATTTTTGTTTTGTTGCAATGAAAATAATCTATGTAATAATTTTTCATAATCTACGTGTTAATATTAAGGTATTTTATGTTTTCATAGTATTTCCAAATCAACATAAAGAAGTTAAAGTTTTAGAGCTACGTATATCCTGTTTTTTTTTTAATTCAGTTACCAATGCCAAAAGAAGAAAATTTCAAATGCTATTATAGCATTAAGAGAATTTTTGATAAATGCTAAGGTTGCTCTGCTGTCTTTAAATTCCTAAAACCTGACTTGTGTGCCTATTCGTGGACATTTATGCCAGAGCCGCACCGAAGCGGTCAAAGAGCCGCACTTTTCCGACCACTGATCTAGATGTATTTATCTTCTTGAATGATAATAATGCCATGAACCCATGTTATCAAATATAATATTAAAGTCAGTGATGGTTAATTTATCTTTAATTCAAACCTCAATTCTATTTGTAATTTTAAAATTTGAGTAAATAAATTCTAACGGGATTACTGTATTCTTTCACAAATTTACTTATGTTCATAATTTTGCAAGCAATTCTCAAAAATTGTGGTATTTCTCATAGAGTCTTCTCAACACCAACACATGCATAAAATAAACTTACTTTTGCAATTTGAATTGTCCTTTAAATATTTGTAAACAGAAGATTCCTTGTTAAGAAACGCTGAAAGAGCAAAAACACCAGCTAAGTCGGTATGCCATCTGAAGCCAGTATGCAGGGCCAGAGCTCCACCCATTGAAAAACCACCTAGAACATAACACAAATTATTATGTACTAGTTGCATGTAACACATGAGATCCAACTGTCGATAGCGTATAGTATATATATATAGTATAGTATATGTATAGTTGAAGAATAAGTACCAAACTATAAACCCATGAATCAAAATTATTGAATATTTTAAGATACTTTGTTTTCTATACAACACATGTATGTCAAGATAATATGGAGGTCAGTCCTTTTTTCTTACCCAGAATATGAAAACAGCATGATGGTATGTATGTATGTTTGGAGATTAAGTATCAAACAATTGAGTTTCTTAGATATTGTGTATAGGCCACTGCCACACAAAGTGTATGAAGCGATGTCGTCGATATTTTTAAAAACTTTGGAAATATAGGCAGTGAAACAATATTTTTCTCAATAAAAAATGTTTGAGAATCTCTGGAATTTTTTTGAAAAAACAAATTTGAAATTTTGTTTTTGTCTATATTCATACCAATTTTCAGTGTTCTAGCTTTTATGGTTTCTGAGATATATGGAAAAATAAAGTAAAAATTCAAAAGTTGATAACCCCTGACTAACAAAAATTCAAAATTCTGAGTATAAAAGTTTTGTAAGCCTATAACTATTTATATATTCTGAAAATTTGGGCTCTGTAAATTGAGCGGATCAAAAGTTATAAGGGGGGCGAACACAAAATGATCAGGATCGGTGCACTATTTTCCTGACAAAAAATATCAATTAAACATTCAAGATGTTAAAATGTTATACAACAAAAATAGACAAAAGGAATGTTTTACAACAAATGTAACTTCACATTTATCAATATTGCAACTAATTAAATAATAAACACCTTTGATGATCACCACCCTTTCTAGGTGAGACGAAACTGATGTGTGAGTTAACATGCATGTGTTGTGCTTCCTTTTATAAGGTAATGCACACCCGCACACCTGTCGCTGGTTACCCCACATTGTGGGATATGCCTTGATGGTATGAATGATTGAAAATAAAATTCAATATCATATAACGAAATAAATTTAAAAAAAAATCTTAGGACGCGTTGAATTAGTGGCGTAGTAGGCTTTTTGTTCTCGCCATTACACATATTGCGTTTAAATTTTTTTTCTGTATTGTGAATAGTTCTCATATATTTTATGTGATGGGCACAAGACAAATTAATTGATGAATAATTATTGTTTTGAGCATTTCAGAGTAGTAGGAACTTGACACTGGTCGCCTATCAATTTTTACCTTTTTTCGCATTCTAAGTCACATTTTTAACTTTGTCACTCAAAATGCCATGTTTTTTTTTATTCATCAATAAACTTTATAGTATTTTGAATAAAAAAAATGTTGAGTGGCTTTGATATTAGCTGTCCCATTGGAGATATTTGAATTATTGAATGTCATGTTTATGCAAAAAAATAACCAGAAATCACAAGTTAACATTTTTTTATATAAAATGTATAAGATTTGAATGAATAATTGTATATTCACATAAATCTGATCTTATTTATTAGAATAATAAAGAAAAAATTACTGAGGTATATAAAAAAATAATAAAGTTATGATGTTTTTATACTATGGTGTCAAAAAAATTCAAGGCCTAGGAAATAGCCCTCGGGTCATTTTTTTACCAATTTCAAAAAATTATATCTAAAAAAGTATAGAAGATATCAAAGTAATATTTTGCATTGTTAAATAAGGATGTCAAAAGTAACAAATAAAAAATATATCAACAAAATCTGAGACCATGGGTGACACGGCTGGATGAATTGACGTGTAATGACCCCACTTTCTCTAAAGGACTGAAAACAACTTTGTTTCGTAGAGCAACCTGAGAAACATAAGACAGAATATAAGCACCCTTAAAATGATCCTGAATCATTAAACAGCACTTTATAAATTGTGTATTATTATTATTACTCACCCACAATTATTCTACTGTTTGGAATACCCCGATCATTTTCTTCTTTAATTAACCTTGCTACATCTTTTCCAATTTCATCAAGACTGTCTATGACTTCTGGTACAGAATCCTTTATGGCTAATCGATCAAACCATACATTACTTAACTCTCCATCAAATGGTGTATATGGTTGAAGTGGAGCAGTTGGAAAGACTACTTTTAAATGAGGAAATGAAAAATCTTTGCCAATGGTCGCAGCCACGCCATATCTTAATGCTTCTGCGGTTGAACCTACAAAAAAACATTGTAGTATAGAATGAACAGGTTTAAAGGTTATCTAAATATTATGAATATAATAAACATACCTGAGCCATGAAAAAAAAATACAGTTCCAGTATGAGTATTTCCTGTATTTGGAATGACATGAATAGGCTTCAGTTGTCTAGCCATAGTAGAAAATAGTTTTAGTTTCATTTAAAGAATTCTTAATACTCGACACGAAGCAAGTTAAGACGGATGAAAACTGTACAGCAATATCATTCTTTCATAAAAACTAACCATTTACATTCGTCGCGTAACTTAGTTCAAAAATAATGCGTTATAAATACTTTATACTTCGGTCTATTTCCATTACTATTTCAACTTATTTTTATTTTTTGTAGACTTTCCATTGATTTCAATTATTTTTCAGTTTTCAATATAAATGTCAAAAATTTCATCTATGAATTAGGATTGTGAAAATTGTCAAAAAAGGTCGAACAAAATAAAGACTGCATTCATAGTCGTAAATTCAACCTCAAAAACATAATATTATGATCATATGCAATGCAGCGCTATCAAATATAATGACTAATGAACTTTTGTTATAAATATGTTTTGTCCTTTTTATGAACTATGTATCGTTGCCAATAAGAACGATTCTCTATAATACATCCCACGTACATCCATTAATGAAGTACAATAGTGTGCTATGTTGTGTCACGTAATAAAAAAATAATAAAATGTGACGGGTCAGAAATTTATTCGTTTTTTCGGGATGCTTGGTGCCTTCGATTAGGAACTTCTAGCGTAAAAAATTAACTTCCTTTAAACAATCATTTTTAAAAATCAAATGCGAGAAAACATTAGAACTATTACCACTGTTTGATCGTTTGACGAATTTATTACGAAACAAACCATATCAAAAAATCAAGACCAAAGAAAAATGTCAGAGTATATAAAAATAGTAAACAATCCATGCACAGAAATATTATTGTTCTTTCACGCATTGGCATAATGATTTTTGAACATACTACATACTATAAGCCGTAATCTGAAGACGCAGTTTCATTACATCCCACATATATCAGTTTATAATATCGGGGTCACCGCCATAATTAAGATTTAATACATTTATATGTGATGTGATGAAACTGAATGTTCGGATTTAAATGAGGTACAAGAGGCCCAATAAAGCTGAGTAAGGACGGGATGGTAGAGAATATTTATAAACAGCCAAAGATGCTGCTTCGTGCCCCCCACAGTTTCCCAACTCGTTTCCTCGTTTCCCAAAAAACAATCTCCCAACTCCCAACTCGTTTCCCAAAAAACAATCTGAATTTTAACGAAAATATCGATTAAATTAAGTTTTGGTACATCCCTAGCACATAGCTTTTCGTAATTTTTTTATAGGTTGCATTCGTAATGCCGTCAAGATATCGCTCATAATATCGCTCGACGATGTTAGATTTTCAGTCATCTAAATCTAAATCGTTCGGAATAGATACATCTAGCGATTCGCGCGAAGTTGCGCTCTGCGTGTTCGAAATCACGATTATCTCGCACCACGGAACATAGAATTATAATTTATTTTATATACCTTGTTATGCCCGAGAATAAATTTTGCCGAAAAACAATATTTTTTTTCCACAGCAACATTCCTGGAAAGGTACAAGCGCTGGCTGTTTTGCGGGCGAGCAACGAGACTTGCAACTAGCAGCTAGCACGCGCTCGCTTGGCATTCGACGCTGGTGGGAGACGGACGGTTTGGTGTGACGCCGTCATCGATCGACATGTGCTCCCGATGACGGCCGTATTTTCGACGGTGCAGGAGGTCTGCGTGACAGGATACGTCACACGCATGGACGCTGCCAGTGCTACGGAGCCAAGATGAGGGCGTGGAGGCAGGGCGCAGTGTTGGGCCACCGCAGCAGGGAAAAATGAATTTAAATCAATTTCTCCTCTGCTGAAGCAAACGACTTACCAACTGTGCCACGGCGGTCGGCAATTACTTTGAAGTGCAAATGAATTTATTTATTTATTTATGGTAAACCATTTATTTTATAATTTCAAAGTTTTTTCGTTAAAACAGTGGAAATTCCTTGGGAAATTCATAATTATTTATTTAATAAATAAATATTTATAAAAATAAAATAAAAAAGTTGTTTTTTTTTCATTTCAGGAAACAGTTATTTTATACAAACCGAAATCAATAAAAGTTATAGAGAGAAATTAATAACTTACATTTACAAATATTCAAAATTTTTACATACTAACAAGAAAACTGTGTTCCGAATGCACACATAGATTTGTAAAAAAACATCTATGGTGTTAAATGTCACTGTCAAGTCGACAATGTTCGTATACAGATATTTCCAAAATATCAATCAACAAGTTTAAGTAAACGTTTGTTTAAATCGCATGTGTTGTTCAAATAGGTGTAAAGCATCGCGGTTATATTCTGTTTTAGAAATGTGATTTATACAAATGATTATCAGCTTACACTACTACGACTGTCTCATGAAATACGAAAACATCTCAACATCGCTCAAATGGGAACTTTTTAAATAATTATTGACCTATTGACCCAGGCATACGATAAAGAAACAATGACCATGAAAATATATAGAATTATTTTATTATCGTTTCTTCCACAACTTTTATATGCGGATCATGAATATTCGGACAGCATTAACTTATCTACGGAATCCACAGTTAACCATGTATTTGAGTTAACTCAATCTGTAAATTTAGCAAGACAAGAACATTTACAAAAGATGTGTGATAATTTTCATTCCAATAATTCTATTGAAGATATGAAGCCTGAAAATTTGGAGCATATATTACTAGATCACACACACAAACTTTTGTATTGTTATGTACCTAAGGTAAATATCATGTTCACTTTTACGACTACCCTGTTTTTACTATGTCCACCTACTGGAATTTATAGTTAAACAACTTGAGTAAAAAAGGATAAATTAATTGAAATATGTCGGCCTTCGTGGCTCAGTTGGTTGGGTATCTGACTGCTGATCCAAGGGTCCCAGGTTCGATTCCCGGTGGAGACACAGTTTTTAATTGTTTTTTCAGTCTGGAACTGTGAGACGATAAATATCGTAACTGTCCAGAATGTGACAACTTGTTGTTGGGTACTTGTTAAATTAATATTTGACATAGTATGTGTTAGTTGCCCGAGAAGCAATATTAAATAAATAAATAAATATTCAATAAATTAGGCTCATTACTGCATTCAATAACACATGTTCTCTATGGACCTGATAATAAGAAATCCAGCCATTGCAGTAAATGGTTTTATTTACCTGTACTTTTATATGTGATTCTAGGTATACTTTTCTTATTCTGAGTATTTTTTTTAGGTGGCCTGTACAAACTGGAAACGTATACTCATGATATTATCCGGTAAATGGAATGATACAGACTTTCTTTCTATTCCCGCATCTCTTGCTCATTCTCCTGGAATGTTTCTACATCTTGGTAATGTATCCGAGAATGAGAGAATAAGTATTGTAGAAAATTACACAAAATTAATTTTTGTTAGACATCCATTTGAAAGATTATTATCTGCATATCACAACAAGCTAGAAGATGAGTCACCGAGCGCCAGTTATTTTCAGGTACTTTTATTTAATTTATTTGATAGCTAGAATTCCATATAATCAGTGTTAATAATGATATAAAAGTTTGAGTTATATTTAAATTTGTTTCTTTGTGTGAACAATTTTATTTTACACTGTTTAAGGTCTATTTTTGTCTATTTTTATTTCTATATTTTAATCTGTTTCTATATTTTTATCTGTGTCTATATTTTGATCTATTCTATTCTTAATCTGTCATTAATTATTTTTAGTATTGTAACATTTTAGTATTGTAAGATACAAAAGATAAGGCAATCGTGGTTTCACTGGATTCACAAATCCAGGCCCAACGTAAATGACTTATGCCGTATTTTGTGTAAATAAACGAATAAATAAATTAATGAATTATTAATTACTTGGTAGATTTCCATTTTAAATTATATTCGAAACATGTTGTTTAACATTGTACAGTATTTTTATTGTTTTGATAATTTCCTAGTTAGACAAAATAGCTATTGGTGTAATAGGAAGAACTTCACATTAGTTACTATTTTGACATTGACATTGTTATAGCCACTCAAGCATTTTATTTAGAACCTTCCGATAGTAATTTACATACAATCATTCATAAATTAATTATGTGTATGAAATTTTGCAAGATTTCATAAAACTTCCAGCACATCCAGCAGATCATCATGTTGTTTCATATTTATTTTTTCCTAGATGTATTAATTGTTCACACATTTCCATAATGAATAAATATATCTTTTTCCTCTTTCAATGAAATTAATCTGTATTTAGGTATATTCACTATTTAATTAGGTATATATTAAATAGCTTTTCCAAATCAGTGCTACCAACATTCACGAAAAAAGGTACTTTTTTATAAAACTGCATCCACATTTTCTTTGAGTATGCTTTCTCAAAAGAGATGTGGTGTACATATATTATTTTTAATATGGATTTTCGAGCATGATATCAAGATGGCCTTGAGATGACTCATTTGAGAATTGAGAATACTGTTGATAATTATTCTATAATTTGGGCCATAGTGTTTTGAATCTATAATATAATTACTGTACGCCATCTTTTTTCCTTCAACGGATCGCCAGTGAAATAATTTTTCCTTAAACAATTTTCGCGTTCGTAATTTTTATTCAAAATAAAAAATAAATTGATGCGAAAAAGTACAAATTAACCGTTTAAAATGTATTTTCTGCATAAATTAGCAATATTATTGTTTAAAAAGGAATTTTAAACTTTCAGAATAAATTTTTACCGTAATAATCTGCAGAATATCCATTTTGAATACTGACAACATTGCTTTCAATATGTCATAATAATTATCCGTAGGTATTATATACTCTTTGATAATAATACGCAAAAAGATGGCAGGTAATGTTTTCGTTTAATCGCATTATTTAACTATATTATATATGTATAATTTATCATTATTATTGTATTATTATAAAAAGATATTCAGTCAACTGTTGTGTACTGTTCTAAATGATATTTCAAATGTACATTCAAATAATCAATGTTTGTAATTTCAAACGTACGCATTTCATATAATGCATTTCTTTTAAAACATTGTCGAAAATATTTTTACTCTCCACACTATGGAATAGGGGAGAGTCATGATTTCGCAAAATTTAAGCGTATTTTTTTTACATCAATTTCTCAATGGGTATCATGTAGAGAATGCACACTATGAGTTTCGTCATGATGTGTTTGTGTGTATGGCGTATACGCCGTACACCGTAGCATTTATCTTTTTTGTGTCCTCTCTACAGCCCAAACTATAAGTCCGATCGACTTCATATTAACATCATATGTGTAAAGTGCAAAGACCTAGAGCTGATTAGTTTTCCATTGACAACTTTTGATTTCTTCTCTATGAATTCATCATTTACGTTGTTTTTTTTTTGTGTCCTCTCTGCAACCCAAATTATAAGTCCGATTGACTTCATATTGATATCACATGTGTTAAGTCCATAAACTTAGAGCTGATTAGTTTTCCATAGACAACGGTTCATTTTTTCTCAATGTTTCTTTATGATTTCATCTATTAAAACTGAAAAAATGCTCTCACGACCTGGAAATTAGAGATATTTCAATTTGGTTTCAACTATTTATACAACACCAAGAATCTTCATAAAATTGTATTCAAAGTTGGTCAATGTTAAAAGAAAAATATTCAACGGTTTCAAAAATTATATTTTATTTAATGGATTTTTGTATGAAACTTATATGTAACAAGAGAATTTTTTTATATTTGGCAATGTTCAGTTCATTGATTTCATATTGATATTAGAATATTAATAGCTTGAACTTAGAACTGATTAGCTTTTCATAGATATCACAAAATTTCTTCATATGATATCACGTGTCAAAATTGTCAAAATGCTCTAACGCTCTTTGAAACAAAATTTATCTGCTTTTATTAAAATATTTCATACAACATAAGCATTCTTCACCATACTGCATTAATAGTTTGTCTATCTTAACATTTATATTCCTGGTAAGAAATTTTATATTCCTGGTAGTAACATTTAGTATGCATAAAAATGTAATTAGATAAATTTCTATGTATGGAAACGTTCAGTAATTTGATTTCATGTTATAATGTAAAGAGCTTGAACATAGAACTGATTATGTAGCTTTCCATAAATAACAAAAAATTTCTTCATATGATATCACGTGTCTTAATTTTGAAAGTGCTCTCGCGTTCTTTAAAACAAAATTCATCTGCTTTTATTAAAATATTTCATACAACATAAGCATTCTTCACTATACTGCATTAATAGTTTGTCTTTATTAACATAAAAATATACTATCGGAAGAAAATTTATATTCCTGGTAGTAAAATTTAGTATGAATAAAAATGTAATAAGATAAATTTCTTATGTATGGAAAAGTTCAGTAATTTGATTTCATGTTATAATGTAAAGAGCTTGAACATAGAACTGATTAGCTTTATTTTTATTTCATTTTATAGAGTGCAAACAGTCAAATTCATATAATATATACAAAAAAATGAGTTACCAGCATATAGACCAGTGAAGACTCCAGATATTACCAAATATTAGTCCTTTATATGTATAGAGAAATGAAATTAAGTGAAGCAATCATTAAACGAGCTTTCCATAAATAACAAAAAATTTCTTCATATGATATCACGTGTCAAAATTTTCAAAATGCTCTCGCGTTCTTTAAAACAAAATTTATCTGCTTTTATTTAAATATTTCATACAACATAAGATTTCTACACCATACTGCATTAATAGTTTGTCTATCTTAACATGAAAATATACTATCGTAAGAAAATTTATATTCCTGGTAGTAAAATTTAGAATGAATAAAATATTTCATATAACATAAGCATATTTTACCATATTGAGATTGTCAATATTTGTGGTGTGGAGAGTTTAGTGTTGGCCACAACCCACTCGTTTTTTATAATTTCCGCATTTTTTCTATAAAAATACTGTTTTATTACTTGATTTTAACGTTTTCACGCAAAGATATTTAGTTTTTAAATGTTGTGTAATGTCCTAAATGGTATATTTGACGATATTTATGTCGTTTTACAAGGTGATTTCGCAACTGCCGCATAGCGACAAACAGCAAATAAGCCGCACAGCGGCCGTTGGGGGTTGGGCCGCGATAGCGGCCAGGGGCATAGCCCCTAGTTAAAGTAATTTGTATTCATCTTCTGTAAGACACTGACTAAGAATAGTGGTTCCACTCTTTTCTATTACCACTATAATTAAATATTATCACTATATTCGGGTGTCATTAAGAGCCGGGTAGTCAAAATAATATCTCACATTGTTCAATAATGAGGTTCACCTGCACCCATTCTGAATGTTGACTTCAAGTGCACGACAAGACTGGTGTGTGAGAATACACTCATGTGTCATGCTTGCTCTTATAAGATCATGTACACCCGCACATTTGTACACTGGTTATCCCATATTGTTGGATTATACCTTAATGATTAGCTTTTTAATACTATAATTCTCTGTATGTTTATATTTCCAGCAAAGAATTGGTAAAGTGATAGTCAAAATGTTTCGTAAGAACCCATCAAACAATTCTCTACTTCTTGGCAATGATGTTACATTTGAAGAATTTGTTGAATATTTAACATTACCATCTAAAAGGTTGGACGACTCGGTATATACTATCAATGAGCATTGGGAATCAATATCTAATCTTTGCCATCCGTGTTCTATTAAATACAATATAATTGGTAAGTTTGCATTAACTGTTTATCGTAAGCAAAAGCAAATATTTAATTGCTTTTATTGATGTTATTATTTTTTACACTATGTAACTTTTAACATATTCTTTACAGGAAATGATTATGTAAATAATTTTAACTCCCATATTTATTAACAAAAATCAATTGTTTTGTTTACATTGCAAATTACAGTAAAGCATCGATTTACTAATAACGCTATCATTGAATCAATACAACATGACCTGACTAGTCGATCAATGACAAAGCTACATCACTCATCTTCGATTCTCATACTCATTGATTAACATTTTGTTACAAATAATTCATATTCATCATGAATTTTAACCTTATAGAGACGAGCGTCACATATACATGACAGCCGATTCCGTTCCTAAAAGATGAGTGTCCACAGATACTGTGAGTTCTTTTTCATATCCGTTGTCGAAAGGTTACGAAATGTTATTACTTCATTAGTGAATATTCTTAGTTTTAAGGTAAAAATCTTTTTTATTTTCATTCCTTGTAATAGAAAAACATCTCAAAATCCTTCAACCCTCAATCTACATTTTTTTCCAGATTTATTAAATTTGATTGTTCTTGCAGGAAAATATGAAACATTTGTTGATGATTCAATTTTGGCTTTGCACACCTTGAATGCTACAAACATACCCTTCCCAAGAGAAACTAAAACATCTGGAACTGCTTCCAAATTAAAGAAGTATTTTGTGCCTCTGGACCTTGAACTAATTAGAAAACTCTACAATATTTATAAAACTGACTTCAAATTATTCAATTATAACTTAGAGGACATTTTGGGATTTGACCTTGCATGATTTTTTTAAATGGATTAAAATTCAATAATCATTATTTAAAAATTCTTACAAATTTAATATATACAATTAAGCTATTTAATAGCAGTTTTAAAAGGTCAACATTGTTACTACATATAAATATAGATATTGTATATTGATATTTTTTCCTGTTATATTCAAAATTATTGCATTACAAAAAGTACATAGGTTGTTTACCTATATTTATTATTTTGTTTATGCAACCCACATTTTAAGTCCTTAATATGGTTCTATTTTAACATTTTTGATCTCAATTTTCAAATTATGGTGTATTATGTGAGTAAAACATCCCTTCTCGGGACCAAATATCTCTGGTTACCCAAGATTGCAAGTTCTCCAAAATGTATACTATCGTTAATGAATATGAACTGTTTAATTTTAGTAAAATATTAGTCAAAATGTTTACCAATTTTGTATCATTTTTCATTTAGGCATGTAATTTTAATTTGCTGTTTTTTTGTATTTTTTTGTAAACTTGGTAGTCATTTTGTAAATACTTTGTTATTTTATTCATCATCTGTGATGTTACCATTACAGGTTTTTGCAAGGAATCTGTATTCTTCAATCTTATTTAATCTGATTTGGACAATGTGAAAACTATTTATTTAAATTGTTGAACATTTTAGGTATATAGGCAATACATTCCTACTAATGTCATCATTAGTAAAATTACAATTTCCTGTTTCTAAGCAACATGCACACAAATTTATGTAATCTGAAGTGATAAGATCATTTATTTATACATATATCTACTACATTTATTTATACATATATCTACTACATTTATTTATACATATATCTACTACATTTATTTATACATATATCTACTACATAATGGATTTTTTTTATTTAAACTATGTTTGAAATTAACTTTGTTGTTCTTTTAAAAGATTTTGAAGATTTTTATTAATCGAGTCTCATTAAATTTAAATAGTAATAATAATATTATCATATATTATCATTTGTTAAGTATCTGGATGGGTGAACCATTCCCAATTGAAAGCTTGATGATGCGTTTGTTGCATTTTATTTTGCTCTTTTAAATAATTTACAATTTACGCATTGATCTGCTAATTCTTTTGAGGAAGTGTATAATGGTAAAAATAATAATTGAGTGTTATTATTTGTAGTGCTTAATTGTTATTAATATCATTAGTAAATCGGCCAGCGCCGTTTATATAAAAACATTATTGAAAAGCTGTATGTGGTTAAGCTATCATATTTTCATTTAAATATTCAGTCAAAAAAATACTTAAAGAAATTTGCAAATTCTATTTTTTTTTTAAATATACATCCATGCATTAAATAAATATTTATTCTCTGTAGATATTTGGATGATTCATAAATGAGTGTGCATATTTCGTATTTATTCATTCCTATAAATTTATTTTTCAACCTATTTTTGTGATTTTTTTTATACAAATCTTGAGCAAAGGTTGAGAGTGAAGTTGTACCTGTATTAACATTTTCATGACATTTTATTTTTGATACTTTTTAATTTTAAAGTTTTTTGAACAAATATTGTTTATGAACAAAATATATTTTATTTTTAATTCTTTGATGTTACAAATGTTCTCTTTCTTTGATATATTGTATGAAAAAATTCTTATCAATCTCCCTATTGATAAGCATTTTACCTTTTATATATATTTATTCCTATGGGATTGATAAGAAAATTTATAAAATTTACAATATAAATTTATACTAGATATTAATCGTCCTTGCACATAAAATTTTACTTGTGTCTATTATTTATATAATGTGACGTAATGTAAACATAATACTATAATTTGTGTCTTAAAAGATAACAAGTGGTATTCAGGTGGCATTTTAGTACTTATGGTGTGTCAATTTAAATTATATCAATTGCCCTTGAAAAACATGTGTTGATAGTTACCATATTCGATTGGTAACATTTATAATTCAATTTCCACTTAAAGTCAATAAGTTATATTCATTATATAACTAATATTGTTATTTTAATTTCTATTTAAACAAAACATGTACTTATCTTATTCGTTTATATAATATAGAATTGTTTTCTATGATTTGTACTTCTGACTATATTATTTAACTTTTTTAGTATATGAATAATAATAAATGATTTTGCTAGGGAAATATATATTCCTTTAATTTCAATGAAAACTAGTAGCAAAATTTTGTAGTTTTATTATACTTATATATGAAGCGCCTAGTTCCAAAACCCCCTAAAATTACTTTTTGGTGATCAGAGATATTTAGCAATTATAAATATTGGCTAAAGTTATGGCTTAGCATTGATTGTAAATATCTATTTGTAATTAATACATTTAGTGTTTTAAAGGGTATTGCAACTAACCACGTTTTTTGAATCCATATATTTACGATATTAAACAGACTGAAAGTGGCATGTTGATCATTCTGTTGAGAATTTTTCCATATACAAGGTGGGCCAAAAGAAGTCATCCGATGTTTTTTGGCTCGCATTTTTTTTCTAAATGAAAAACTTCGATTCTATTTTTTGATTATGTTTATATTCATTCATTCATTCATACCATCACGGCATATCCCACAATGTGGGGTAACCAGCGAAAGGTGTGCGGGTGTGCATTGCCTTATAAAAGGGAGCACAACACATGTGTATACCCACACACCAGTCTCGTCTCACCTAAAAAGGCACTATGTACATTCAGAATGGGTGGTGAACCTCATTGCTGAACTATGTCAGATGTTATTGTTACCTGTTGTATTTGTTGTTGTTGTTGTTGTTATGTTTATATGAAAGGTTCAAATAAAAATAATCAAAAACAGAATCGAAGTTTTTCATTTAGAAAAAAAATGAGAGCCAAACAACATCGGATGACTTCTTATAGCCCACCTTGTACTTAAATGTATATCGGACTCAAACCATTATAAAGGGTTTTGCAACTAGGCTTTAATTTTTCACTAGAAATCAATTTAAGGTGCTTCATTTAAAATATTTAGAGTTGTTATTTCAAATATTTAGAGTGCTATATTATTAGCATTAAGATAAATTAAACTCTCATACATACCATGTAGAATTTTAGGTGGTGATACAAATTTGAAAAATAATACTGTCATCCCTATTGCAAGAATAGGTATATTTTATAGTGTACATTAATTGTAAAACAGATCTCAGGTGTATCCTGGTAGTGTCACATTTTTTTTTCATATTAATTCAGGCTAGATTACACAATCAAGTTGACCATATACTTGTTATACCTAAATAGTTATCACTTATAACCTATCCAAGGTCATAAGTGATAACTATTTCGAATGTAGGTTTCATTAGGTATTGACTGACTAAAATGTATATCACAAATTATACTAATGATTTTAAAATCTATCAATAAATTCTTTATGCATAGGGGCCATTTAGTACTTGTCAGCTCGAAAAATAATATTTTGAATGTAAATAATTTTTCTACATACTATGAATTAGTGCTCTAGACTGGGTTTTCAACCTATTTTCTTTTTTATTTCTACCTCCTCAATTTATTTCTATATATTCTCTTTCCATGAACAACCTTCAATGTGTTCAATATTTATGTAGACCACCTTATGTATATTTTTTTAATTATGTATTTAATTTAGATAAACTTATAATATTCAAGTTACCAGATGATTTTTCTTATTTTAAATAAATATACTAAGAACAAGTTACATGTATAGAAATAGTTGTTCTAACGTTAGAACCAATCTTATTTTTCGTATTGGTACTTAAAGAGTTTTCCTGGTGGAAATTATTAAAACAAAAATTTCCCTGTTAATTCGTATTGCATCACTATCTTTTTTTGTGTAATTCCTGTTTGAATATCTAAAAAAATTAAAAATAAGTCTCCAATTGAAATAAAATTTAATTCACTTGTAATGAATGTAAGGTGAACATATTTATTTTGTATATAAATTAATTCAAAAATAATTATTTAATGGATGATAATACTAATTTATTGTAAATACTAGGTGGTTGGTATCTTTAATAGATATATTATTATATTACTTGAATTTTCAACATTGTTTTCTCCATAAATTCAGTTAGTGGCATATGCAACAATGTTTTATAGTACAATTTTTTTATAATTTATAAGATAAGGTTGTTATTTTTTATTCTTCCATATCAAAAATGATATTACAATAGGACATATATGCAATAAAAAAATATTTGATTTAGATATTATTGTTTTTTTATTTAGGTAGGTACTTAATATGTATACCTATAAATATAATAATTTTAGATTTGGCTCCAAATACTTATATACATATGTATATTTTTTTAATTAACATTAACACTAATTTAAATATTTTTTTACTATTTACTAACTTTTACTATAATCATAAAACTGGCTAGACCAGAGAGATTCTGTAATGTTGTGATTGGTGTATTGGTTTGATTGTTATCTTTAACTGCTTTCAAGGTGACAGGTATATTTTTTATTGAATTCATAATTTATAATATTATTTGCTATTGAAATTGGATAAAAATCTCCTTATGAGATAAATATGATATAACAGTTGATTATAAATTATCTGTCAGATATTATAATTTAGAATTTGATATATAGGTATATTTAATTTTGGGTATTATTACATGAATGATTGACAAATATCTTTTAATAAAAAGAAAATATTGAGTACAAAATTTATATATTTTTAATGTATTTTTATTTGAGACCACATAGATAGTAAAAAATATTATTTTTAAACTATTAGCTTCGCTGATTTGTTTATCTTGAAATATATATTTCTTTTTGGTATTTCCATATTCTATTTACAATTTTTTCCTCATACTTATAATTTATTAACACTTTAGTTAATTTTTTTTTTATTATGAAGAAGTTTTCGAGAATGGGGTCCCTTAAGACTCACAAAATGAGATCAAACGAATAATGGATAATATATTAGATAAACAAATCGTATTCTATTGGTTCATTCTTCCTGGAGAAGATAACAATGTTTTATTTTTACTTATAGACTATGGGGCCAAATATTATTTAATCTTATTTTCCTTGGTGCTATTAATTAGATTATAATTAATATGGTTTTTTGAAGGCTAATGATTTTAAAGGAGCCATATTTTTCAGGAAGAATAAGGCTGATCATATTGAAAACATTTTAAGCTAATACTTGTATGTATGGATCCTGTCTTCGATAAATCATGTTGTAGAAACATTCACCTATCTACTATGTCTGTGTGTTGGCATGTTACCAAAACTTTACTGTCATGTAAATATTCAAATCTGTAAAAATATCTTGAATTAGTTAAAATATAGTTGTCACCAAATATCTTGAGCCATTTCGCCGAGAAGAGGAGCTATTTGCACGCATACCAACGAATCAAAAAGACACAAATTTGCACTCTGCGCACCTGGACGCCAGGTTCAAGATATTTGGGGACAACTATACAACTTGTATTCAGAGGCATTTTCTTTTTTTAAATTCGTAACAAAATATTATTATTTTATAAAATAAGCTGTTGTGTTTCCAAACAAAATAAAATTAAATATTACATTTGCATTGGTTTTCGTGTCATATCTCTGAGCAATGTGTTAGGCAATTCTCATTTTTTATGGTAGGTTTATCAATATTTGAACAAATATGACCAGCATAATGTTAATTTTATTCATGTCATTACACTACACTTGTTATGTACAGTTTGTGTCACTTTATTGTTGAAATTATATAACTTGTTAAATTATGCAATTAAATTATTGAGAAGTTGGAAGGAATGTTTCAAACTTAAAATTCATGGCAAATTATTACAAATACATGTATATATTTAAAAATAATATAGAACTTGTCAAGCAAATTAGTTGTTTTTTTCCTCCTTAAATTAACACCCTGCATACTTGTTGGTTACTCAGTCCAAGAATATTTTATTTGAAATCATCAGTAGTATGTATCGCTGCTACTTAATTAATTTAGTAACATTGTTTTCCCAACAATATTTCAAGTATGCATATAGTATAATATATTTTTCAATTCATTCTTTTACTCTCCACAGTGTAATAAAGAAAATATCAAAATATTTATTCAATTTTACTTAAAAATTATAATTCGATTTTTATCAAAGTATTTTTTTCATTATAATATATTTATACATTTTTTATTTACAAATACCTACCTAACATTTATTTTACTATGTGTAAGTAAATAAAAATTAAGGATACACTTCATTATCTTTGTAGTTGAATTGTCCAATCAAATCTAACGGAAGAGGACACTTGTCTGTGGAATTTTTGCGAATTTCAAATGGCCCATCTCCATAGAGAACAACTAAAAATAAAATAATATTGAATAATAATTTCTTTTCTTCAAATAACAGTGAATATTTATAAATTAAATGAACAGTGATTGCTGGATATAATAAAAAATTCAGTACCATTTTTACAGTCTTCAGAGACTCCACTCCCAGATCTACATAATCGAAAATCATTCAAACATCTAAATTACGGACTATTTTTACCAACAAATATTCAGATTAAGATTTTAACATAGACACAATTAGCATCTGAGTGGGTATTTACTTAATTTGTATTCAAATATTTTGTTGCTTCAAATTCAATTTCTTCAATATCAATGATTAAAATATTTTACGATCGCACATAATATACGCATATATTGGATTATTATAGTCAATGGTGTATATAAATATTTATAATTTATATCATATATGGTTAAAGAAGGGAGGGTTATATTTTTTGTCCCAAATTAAAAAAAATGTTTTATTGAAATAAAATTTTCACCTCAAACTATTTCATGAGTAGGTTATTGAATATACAGTATATTATATGATTATGAATGTTCCTCAATTTCTATAATACTGTAAATCACAGTAAATAAAATTATAAATAGGTATCCTACTAGACAATAAATTTACCTGAAATTCCTTCAGATAATGGAATTCTATTATTTCTTATAATTAGTATTAGCGGTCTCTTTGGGTCTACAGTTGCAACTTGTAAAGTTGTATTTGTTGGATGAATATCTAAAATGAGATCGGTTCCTTGGTATTTAAGTCCTGAAAAGTAATACATTCATATAATTGATTAATTAATTCAATACACCAATTTAAAATACTCAAATTTAGAAATCATACATACATTTATATTTAGATGTCTTATATAATGTGGATTTACTGGAAAATATTGTCAATTTGTCTCAATAAATAACTTACCCGTGATTTTAAGCCTTGTAGTGTTAGGAATGAGTTGTGGTCTGACAATCTGTAATCTATCCAAGTGAATACTAATACCACTGTAACCAAACATGATTGCTTGCAAGAAACCGCCCATTCCTGTCAAAAAATTTACAGCTCCAATACGAGGCTTTCGGTACTCCGTCCATATCTGCAAATATATGAGAAGCATTTTTTATTTGAAAAATTTAATCTTTCGTTATAGGATTGATTCCACCAATTCTCTATGCCTTAATCAATTAGTCATAACGTTCAGCAATTATAGAAAAGAGATTTTTTTGCATGTAACGTACTATACTCATCACCTGCAAATAATTTTGAAAGATTTACTTGATTACATTTGCGCATTTTGATATAGGTATGTATTTTATAGCATACATAGCATCTTTGAATTGAATCTTTCTTCTTTTACTCAGCAATTGTGGGGTCATGATGGTAGGTTCTGCTTTCTGCGTCTTGCGCTTCCACTGTCCTCGGTGAATTTAGTAATTTGATTATATAAAAGATAAGTACCTTAAACGGTTCTCTGACGTATCCCTGATAACTTTTTGTGAAAAGAGTTCCAGCTTTTAGAGAGTTGCCGATGCGAAGTTGTCCAATAGCATGCATTCCCCATGTCATTGCCGGGCCACTTTCACGAGTTACACTCTCGTAATAACTTAAATCATTTGCCTTTGTAGATCTGGAAAAAATCAAAGTTTTTGATAGTAAATTTTGTTTTATCTTGTGGTTTTTTAAGTCAACCATAAATATTGTTGTGTTTCAGAAGTACAATAAAAATAGTGTTTGGCAATTAAAACAAAATGACAGAAAAATATATTTTTTTGAATTTCAAATGACACTTTATTGAGTGAGTTGGGTGAGTATAAAATGCTATTTTTTGGCTTGAATGACTATGTAGATAATTGTAGGTATACTTCTTTAAAAACTTTAGAATGAACATTGCTGGCATGAACTTCTATATAGTTTTTATATGTATATGAAATTAAATAACTTCATATCATCTTACTGATTCATTGTATATTGCAGGGGAAAGCCTAATAACACAGCATCAGCTTGTTTTATTCTGTCAGAACGATGATAGCCTTCAAACTGCGGATGATAATCGTAATCAATATCATATGGCAACACAAGACCTCCAGCCAGACGAGCCCAAGATCTTCCACGTTGCTTCTGTGAAACATTACAAAGGCAAATGGCGTACCTGAAAAGCAGTCATTAAATATTTACAAACAATCATATTTATATTATGTAAAAACGAGTGGGTTGTGGCCAACACTAAACTCTCCACACCATAATGCGCGTTCATTTTTTCAAATGCATTTTTATGAAGTATATTTCTATTAGATTCTTAAACAAATATAAGATTCCCAGAGGACAAAAGTTTTCACAATACACCATACACACAAAAACATTGTCACGAAACTCATAGTATGTATTTTCTACATGAGACCTGTTGAGAAATTTTAAGTAAAATTGCATTACTAGCAAGATGAGCATGTATGAGACAGTGTATCAGTGTTGATGAGGCGATGTATGTGTCAAGATAGAAGAATGCGGTGTTCGGTTCTCACTGCCTACCCCTTGAGGATGATAGAAGTGGAGACTGAAAAAAATATACTTGTCTATAGAGACACATACAATATCAATATGAAGTTGATAACTCAATTTTCCCTTACAAAGCTATTTTACTTCTGTTATATGCATTTTTCATAAAAATATGAAATTTATTTCACATTGATATGGCAAACCATAGATTTTTTTTCTTTAAATTTTGACAATCCTTGAATGCATTTTTGATGAGTGTATTTTTGTTGTATCAAAATTTTAAACAGTATAAAAATACCTCGATTTTCCACACCGTGAGAGCATTTTGAAAATTTGGACAGATGAAATCATAGAGAAGAAATTAATAATAATAATAAATTTGGATAATTTTTATATAGCGCCGTTTTTGTGAATATCTCACCTCAAGGGCGCTGAAAAATTGATTACGTTGTATCATTTTGGCTCTGGTAAGATTTGCGAAAAAGGCGCGTTTTGAGTTTTTTTCTGAAAGAAGATATATTTTCGGTTTGTCTGAGGGTATGTGGGAGCTTATTCCATGCATTTGGTCCTGCCACAGCAAATGCACGATCACCGAAATTAGTTGTGTGCACCCTGTTTATTTCAACTAATTTCTCAACCATGGATGAAGAAGCTGAACGAAGTGATGATTGTCTGTCATTTATTGAAAGCGGAATGCACAGTTCGGAGAGGTAAGTAGGAGCCGTATCACGAAGTGCTTTAAAGATTATGAAACAAAGCTTATATTCAATTCTTTCAGGGACTTTAAGCCAACGTAGATTGCCAAGATGGTGAGAGATGTGAGAAAATTCGGATGCTCCAGTGATGAGTCTGGCTGCAGCATTGAAAACTGACTGAATTTTATTAATTTCTTTCTTTGGTAAATTCGCATAGGTATATACCGTTACAATAATCCAAACGGGAGACAACAAAGGCGCTTACCAAAGATTTCATGGCTTCAATTGAGATACTCCTTCGGATTGACTTTAAACGTCTTAGTTGAAAGAAAGCAGAAGAAGTAACTATGTTAATTTGGTTTGAAAAGCTTAGATTTGAATATATTTTGACTCCAAGAAGTTTAACACAGGATTTGGGAGGACACAAAAAGAATAATCCATACGCCGTAACCCATACGCCGTACGCCATACATACAAACAAATCACGACGAAACTCACAGTGTGCACTCTCTACATGATACTCGCTGAGAAATTGATGTAAAAAATACGCTTAAAAATTGTAAAATCATGACTCTCCACTATTCCATAGTGTGGAGAGTAAAAAACTAACCGAAAGTAGATTCATGATACTGTACTGATGAACACAAATACCTTTTGAAAAATAAATAATACATGAGTATTATTTATTTTTCAAAATTTTAGCTTTATCATAAAAGTTACTAACATCAATTTGTGAAAATAACAACAGATATGTTATTATAGTGTAAGATCCCGCGATTCTAGACATACGTCATTTTGTATAATAGGTATAATAGGCCCATACAAAATTATTACTTACACTTAAGTCATTGTATTTTTTGTAGAAGATGATTTATTTTCTGTCAAAGAATACAACAACAGGTAACAAAGATTGGATATTATGAACCCTAAGTACTCGTGGCTTTCGGATATAACAGCCTTCAAAGTGTTGAAAATAGCAATTGTATGAAGCGTTATAGTATGAAGTGTGATAAAAAAATCATGATTTATACTATAAGGCTTCATGTTAAAGTATCAATTTTCAACACTTTGAAGGCAGTTATCTCCGAAAGCCACCACCACTCAGGATTCATATATCTTCCAATCAGTGTTACCTGCTGAGGTATCCTTATACAGAAATAATCAGCCTCTAAACTATTATGAAAATTTTGCTATCGCTTACTCTTAGTCTATTATGAATGTCAAAATGCAACAATTTTAAAATTATATATGTATTACCTACATTATTGTAACAATTTTATGAATTCAAAAAATAATGTAAACATTTTGTTCAGAGAATAATTCTAAAAGCACAACTTTTTAATTTTAGATAAACAATAATACAACAATATGAAGGTATTTAATCTGCGATTCAAATAATTTTAAAATTCGTCAGTAGTGTAAACAAATGTTTTAACGAATTTTATACACATCAAATACCTTCAATGTATGTTTTAATCTAATTAATTTCTAATAAAAGACTAACACTCACTCTCCTAGATAAAGAGAATAACCAGCAACAACGTTGGTAAAAGCTGAATTTGTGATGTTGCTGTGATCTTCATCTGGTCCCATTACATCTGAAATAATATAAAATAACGTCTTCAGTCAGTTATTGCAGATACCCATATCCAAGAAATATAAATAGAGAGAATAATCTTGTCAAATTTTTATTTACCCTGCCCTTTACCTTCCTTATAAAATATTCAGATCAGATAATCGCAAATTTATAAATTTAGAAGAAAAAAATTCATTTACTTCTTATGTCATAATATCCAGATGACTCGTTATATTTAGCCCTTGAAGCCCAAAACTCAGCCATGTGCATTATCATTGAGCAGCCACCATTCTAAAAACAAACAAAATTTAACTTGAATGATTTATCTACTTTCCATATAAACATAAAGTCACCGTGGATACAAATTGCCTCAGAAAATAAATATTTGATCAAGAAAGACTCTTAGTTACAAAAATCTCATGTTCATTTATTAGAAAATAAGTGAACTTACTCTTAACCATTCTTGGTCACCAGTAGTGGCAATATATTGACGAGTAGCAAAAGCAATACATCCAGTTATGTGATGTTGAAACTCTGCAACTTCAGGACAACATGGCTGTGTCACCTCTTGTCCCGTATAAGCACTTTCCCAAGGATATCTTTAAAAAACATCATGAGTAATCTTATATAAATCTATCAATGAAAAAATATTATTAAACCTCATATCTTCCCTAAATATACATACATACATACATACCATCACGCCATGTCCCTCACGGGGTAGGCAGAGAGAACCGAATGCCACATTTTTCTATCTTGACACACATTCATCGCCTCATCAACATTCATACATCGTCTTATACATGTTCGTCTGTTGTTCATGCTTCTTACATTTCCATCTTTCAAAATATCGTTTACATGGTCGTGCCATCCTTTTCTTGGGCGCCCGCGACCTCTTATTCCGTTCCTGTCAGCTTTGTATATTTTCTTCGTCAGGCGTTCTTCGTTCATTCTCCCCAAGTGGCAAAACCATCTCAATGTGTTAACTTTCATTCTGTTAATTACATCTTTCTTTATCTTACATTCTTTCCTTGTATCTTCATTCTGAACTCTATCATACATCGTTCTGTTACAAATTCTTCTAAGCGATCTCATTTCAACTGCATTTATTCTGCTTTCGTGCGACTTCTGCCATGTCCAGGTCTTACTTGCATACGTCAGGGTTGGCACTACGATTGCGTTATGAATGGCAACTTTAGCGTCTCTTGATATGTTGCGATCATTCATAACTGGTCTAAGTGCTCCATTCACTCTGTTTCCTGCCATAACTCTTCTTTCAATATCCTTATAAGGCCGTCCATTCCGTTGGAACATACTACCCAGATAGAGATACTCGTCGACTTGTTCAAGCCATTCATTCTCTACTTTTATTTGACACACTGTTCTGCTTTCACTCTTTTCAAAGACCATTACCTTTGATTTGCTGGCATTCATTTTAAGTCCGTTTTCTATGCATCCTTCATATACCATACTTACAAGATACTGTAACTCTTCCATACTTTCTGCTAACAATACTTTGTCGTCTGCATACATCAGATCACGTACTGTTACAGTACTCAGTTTCAGACCCTTACTTTCATACTTAAGGGCTCTTATGCAGAAATCAATGTAGAGATTAAAGAGCCAAGGGGACAACACGCACCCCTGTCTAACGCCATTATTTATAGAGAACCAAGTTGTTGTTGTGTCGTTAACACGAACACATGCTTTGCTGTTCTCATATAATGAAGCAATTGCACGTATCAGCTTACTCTTCACTCCGTACATCGATAGTATATTCCATAGTTTTTCTCTTACAACTTTATCATAGGCCTTTTCAAGGTCTATAAAGGCGCAGAAAAGTTTTTGGTTTTTACCCAAAACCTTTTCTGTGACCATGCGTAAAGAAAAAATTTGGTCTATACATCCTCTGCCGCCAACAAAAGCCCCTTGAGCATCCCAAATCTTGCTCTCTGTAACCTTTCGTACTCTTTGATCCAGGATCCTTGCATACATCTTACCAACTGAGCTTAGCAAACTTATGGCTCTATAGTTTTTGCAGTCGAACTTCGATCCTTTACCTTTATACAAAGGTACCACGACTGCATTTCTCCAGTCTGAGGGAGTGTGTCCTTCTTCCCAACATTTGTTGAAAAGAGAGAGACACCACTCCAACGTCTGTTCGCCGCCATATTTTATAAGTTCAGCTGATACACTGTCATACCCGGCAGCTTTCCCCGCTTTCGCGTGTTTTACTGCTTCAAACACTTCTTCTTGCGTTATTTCATCCTTATCATCTTCACTTACTTGCCATGTTCTCTGACTCACGTCCCCTCTTACTCCGCTATCATACAGTTCCTCAAAATATTCTTTCAATCGCTCTTTCACGCCATCTTCGTCCATAATTATTTTTCCATCTTTATCATTTATTCCTTTCGAAGCTTTCACAGTTCCATTTTTTCTTTTCGCTACGCCTTTCCAGAACATTTTCATGTTTCCAGGAAAGTCGCTGGCTATTTTCAGGCTTTCTTTCTCTTTTATACCATCTTTTTCCCTTTTTACTGTGTCTTTGACTACTTTCTTGCATACTTTATAATTCTCTTTTGCTCTTTCTTCATTATTCGATCCTTTCGCGGCTAATAATGCCATCCATGCTTTCTTCTTTTCACCCACAACTATCTTAACACTCTCATTCCACCAAGCATCGCCTTTCTTTCCACCTCTTTTAGCAATACCACAGATCTTCTTCGATGTCTTACACACGGTCTCTTTCAGCGTCGTCCATGCTTCCTCAATATTTCTTCTACTGTGTATTGCTTTAAAGAGTTCGTTTCCGGTCTCTTTTGCATACTGATTTCTTACACTCTCATCTTGCAGCCTTTCTACCTTGGTTCGCATCGGTGGATCACTTCGGTGTGTTTTAGAGCGCCACCCGGTGAACAAATCAATTCTTGATATTAACAAGTAGTGGTCTGTCTCCAGTTCCGCGCCCCTATACACTCTAGTATCCACTGTCGCTTTCCTTAGTGCGGCGTCAACACATACATAGTCAATTATCGACCTTTCATTCCCTCTTTCCCATGTATACTGGTGAATTCTTTTGTGGCTGAATACTGAGTTCGCCACAAACAGATTCCCTTCCGTGCATACTTCCAATAGTCTTTTACCATTGTCATTCACTCTAATATCGCCGTGAGATCCAAGGACTGACTCAAAATCTTTCCTACGGACACCCACCCATCCATTTAGATCTCCAGTCAGAATCACTCTTTCACTATCCTTTTTTTCGTTCATTATCTCGGTCACACTGTTCCAGAAATCATCCTTTTCACTCTCACTATCGGAGTTTCCGGGCGCATATCCTATTATTAGGAATACGCTTGTAATTCTGATCTTCAGCCTTACCCACATGAGTCTAGAGTTTTTTAGCTTGTACTCTTTCATACATTTCCCCATTCGTTTCGCTAGAATCACACCAACTCCTTTGCATGCAAATTCGTCACTTTTCACTCCCGACCATAGTTCTATCATACCATCATTCCTAACGTTCATCCCTCTACCTTTCTTTTTTGTTTCACTTACACACAATACATCTATTTCTTTACCTTTTATTACGTCGCACAATTCATTCATCTTTCTATCCATTCCTCCTCTTATATTCCAGACTCCCAATCTGCACTCGGCTCTCCTCTTTTCGCCTACCCCTGGACCGTAACATGACGAGTGGCGGGCTTCATCGATGTTCTCCCGGCAGAGCCCAGGGGGTTTTTCTTGATTCAGCTATCCATTCATCACACTTTCATATACGTCATATGATCTAAATATGATATAGGTAATGTTTACATTTTTATTTCAACTATAGTTTGTCGGCCAATAACTTGTGAAATCACATGGGCTGCGTAATGACCTGAGTTAGGTTTTTTGTTTGGTTGGTATATCTGCCCCCTTCACAACGAAAATTCTCAAGTTGTTTGCCGGAAACTATACCATAGTTAAGTAGATATAAGATAATCCACTTTTCTTTAAATCTTCATCCAGTAATGGACATAGGCCTCCCCCTGAGACCTCTACAGCTCCCTATCTTGGGCAGACCGCATCCATCCGCCTCCAGCATGGATGTATATAAGGTAACGTGAATGTATATAATTACATCCATGGCCTCCAGCCACTCGTCTCTATCATCAGACCACCTTTTTTGAGGCCTTCCGACACTTGTTTTGTCCGTTTTAGGTTGCCATTCTAAGAAACTGTCACGCGTGGGTTTGGTGGGTGTGACTCATGATTGGTTTGAGAGTTACCTATCAGAAAGATCCCAAGTGGTCTCACTTGAGGGACACATTAGTTCACCACAACCCATTAGATTTGGGGTTCCTCAAGGGAGTGTTCTGGGACCTTTACTTTTTCTACTTTACATAAATGATCTGTGCAACATACCAATAAAGGGACATGTTATTGCCTTTGCTGACGATACTGCTTTGATATTTAAAGCTAAAACTTGGCATAACACTTACAAATCAGCCGAAGAAGGGATTAGAAAGGTTAAAGATTGGCTAGATACTAATCTTCTGTCCCTTAATGTTGAGAAAACCAAATACCTAACTTTTAGTGCAACTGAAGCTGGCCAAGCTAAAGCTAGCCCCCAATATATTCTCCAATTGCATAAGTGTAATGCACTACTGGGTCAATGTAACTGTATTTGTATTGAAAAAACAAATGTAATAAAATACTTGGGGATCTTAATAGATAACAAAATCTCTTTCCAAAACCACATAGACGATCTATCCAATAGGATAAGAAGACTGGGACACGTATACAAAACATTGAGAAATATTCTTGATATTTCAACATTAAAATGCGTGTATTATGCTCTCACCCAATCTGTTTTGTCGTATGGAATTATGGGATGGGGTGGATGTGTCAAGACAGTCATGAGTCCACTCAACAAAGCTCAAAAATGTATTATGCGCATTATTAACAGAAGAAATAGAACCTTCCCTACAGACGATTTGTTTAGGATCTTTCCTATCCTTGATCCGAGACAGCTGTTTTTGAAAGCCGCATTGGTTCATTTCCAAAAAAATATAACTCTGCATAGTAGAAGCTAACAAACGCGTTTCACTAGGCAAGCAAATGATCTTAACTTTTTTGTGCCGATAACGAAAACCTCGTTTGGACAGAGACGTTTTAGAGTCATTGCTCCTAGAACTTTCAACAAACTCGATAAAGGAATCAAAGAGACAAAAAATAGTCATTCCTTTAAAACTAAAATAAAGAAATGGCTATTAGTAAAAGGCAGACACTATGCAGAGGAGAGTATTCACCCATAGCCTCCGACCCCTAATATGTCTTACTACACTTATTATAGTATTCGGTTGTTTTTTATTCTGTGAGTTCATAATGTGAATCTATTGATGTTTTTAAATAATTATGTTACCTTTTTAAAATTATGTTGTACTTTTAAATTATGTTGTTTTCTTTGTTTTGTATTTTGTGTTTATATTTATGATGTGTAAATTATATTGCTGTATATATTCAAATTGACGATACTGTAATATACCTAACAGCAGCCCCAAAACAGGTAATACCTAGTGGGGCGTTGTTGATCAATTTATATATATGCATGTATTGTGAGAAAGAAAGAATAAAATAAAATTCTAACACTTTCTTAGTTCATCTGGAGTCTGTTGTTCGGGCGACATGCCCTGCCTAGCTCCACTTCTGCTTGGCAACCTTTTGGACAACGTCGGTTATTTTGTTTTTCTCATATCCATAATTTAGTTTTTCTATCAGCATTCTCTTTTCCGTGACTCTTTGTGTTACTGCTAAATTATGTAGCGTTTGTTTGTAAACATAAGAGTTTCACCGCCATACCTCAGTATTGGGTCAGTTTGAATATAAATTTTGAAATACGTATTCTGCTACTCACTAAAGATTTATTAAGAAATGAAAACCTTATTCCTCTGTTTCCTGTTGCGGCAGCAAGATCTGAAGCTGTCGAAGCTTTGAATATTCTGTACTGCAAAAGAGTTTCAGCCAACTCAGGATATAGCATCAATATAACGGGAAACATCCATAGCTCCGTATCCCAGAAATTATGACCTTAAGTGTTCATCAATTGAAATTAAAACAGTTTGAATTTTATAAAATTACTTAAAAAATAAGTAATAACACAAATTTTTAACATTATTCCACTAATTTAAAATGTTGACCGCTGACGCGTTTCGCTCAAAGAGCATCTACTGAATACTCAGCGGTCAACACTTTATATTAGTGGAATAAAGTTAAAAATAATTTCAACAGTTTGGTTCAATGCCGCACCACTATTTAGAAACAATCAGACATCATTTCAGTGTTATTTAAAAAAAATCCTTGAATAATTTCGTTTAGAAACATCTAGAATAAGTTAAACATACCTTGATCAAACAAAAACAAAAAAAATCTGAAAAACAAAAAATTACATTTTTTTTCATAAAAAATCAACCTGAAAATGTCCAAATGCCATTAGGTAAAAGTAAAAAAAATGTGAAAATCAGTGGTTACTTTTTTGTACTTTATTCATCACTATTTTTTTAATAGTTTATATATAGCGATTACTACTATCAATTTTGATTTCTAATTGAAATTTATGATTTTCTAATTGGTCTATACCTAATAACAGTATATTGGTATGTTTAATGTTTATAAGCATTAAAATATATGTATTTTTTTATTTAATACAACGCTAATTGAATTGATAATTTATTTATTTTACCACTCTTCAGCAAAGTATTATTTATAAATTATCAATCAATGAACTGCTAATAAAAAAATACTGTGATAAATTAATCACAAATGAAAAGTTCAATAACTTCAAATCAATAAATAACCTACAGATGCACCTCGTGATGCACTGTCTATTTAATACAAAATATGAAACATTAATATTTTTATTTTTACATTATCATTTAAATATTTAATCCAAACTTTGCATCCAGTCATCCACTCTTTTTGTAGGGGGACAATTTTATATTCAAAATTATGTAAATGGATGTGATCATTTTTTTCTCAAAATTTAATTTAATAATTTCATCCATGGTTGGGAAATTAGTTGAAATAAACAGGGTGCACACAACTAATTTCGGTGATCGTGCGTTTGCTGTAGCAGGACCAAAAGCTCCCACACACCCTTAGAAAAACCGAAAATATATCTTCGTTCCGGAAAAAAACTCAAAACGCACCTTTTTCGCAAATCTTACCAGAGCCAAAATGATACAACGTAATCAATTTTCAGCGCCCTTGAGGTGAGATATTTCACAAAAACGGCGCTATACAAATTATCCAAATTTATTATTCATAATATCATTCATGAGAAAATTATGGTATTGTTCAGTATCAAATTCATCTTAATAGATAAACGTTGAGTCTCGATAAGAAATTTACCTTGTGAAAGTTTCCAAGTTCAGCTCAACCTAAGAGAATGTACAAAATAATAATATTTAGAATAAAATAAAATGGCTAAGGATCTAGTACCTACTTATCTTAAACTTAAATATAAAATGTACAAATATACATCTTACCTTCATAATCCTTAAATAATCCCCCCCTTGATAATCCTCCAGGACTGAGACCATAAAATAGTTCATGTGGTTGATTCGCACTTTGAGAGGGAAGAGAACTTAATAAATAATACCAAATCGCATTCACAGTTTTTGCCTGAAATCGAAATTAAAGTAAAAATATCAATTTATTTATATGAAAACTAAATATCAATTTTATATATGTAAAAATATAATTAGAAAAAAAGTATGTAGGTATGTATAGATTAATAAAATTTATTGCATTAGTTATATAGATACCTACTCTATACCTATCAGTTCGAGATGTTTTTTTCCCTCGAGAAATAACTGTTAAAATACTTTTTTGTAATTTGAAATTAAATATTATTTTCAATTTTGAAAGGTCTAAATTTATATATTCTATTCTCTTTTGAGCATATTGCTTATTTTTTTTATATCTGTGTCTATTAATTTTGTTGACATAATATTATTATTTTCTTACGTAATTTGTATGCCCGTATGCTGGCTATGCATTGTGAGATTTTTTATGTATATGTGGTTGCTTTGTTATGTTTGACTTGTTTATACGTTTATATAATAAACTGTGTACCAAAACTAAAAATAAATACAATTGAAAACAATACAAAATGTACATTCAGTCGAAAAACTTAAGATTTTTTATTATTTTTAGTATATATAGGTACCTACTAAGCAATTAAACCGAATTTGCACTCTACGCAGTCCACGTGTTTTCTCAGGTTATTTGTTGATAACTATAGGTAGGTATCCGGAATTGTATATAAAATAAATTTTTGTAAATTTCTCCTTTCCTGGGAATCATACCCAGGATGCACAAGGACAAATAAATTGCCCCATTTTTTTGGTATCCTTATCAGCCACACATGCACGATATGTTTCCACAGAAATTAGTTCTGAATAAACAAAGTACTTAATACAAACTTACAAGTGTTAGGTTTCCTCCAATTTCTATATTCCCAACATTGTTAAGTCTTCTCCATTCCCGTTTATGTTTGAAATAAAGCTCATCATCCTTTTCCTGTAAAACTATTTGTATCTTTAACGAAATACGTACAGTTGTGTTTAATACAATCAAAGACCTTATATACTATGTTATAAGGTCTTTGAATACAATACAAAGTTTGAATAAAAAATTTATTTTTTTTATTCAAACTATTCTGATAATATATTATAATATGCTGCGATAGTGTCTGTAAATGGATGACGTGATTTCTAATAGTATTTCGTAGAATATAAATTCATACTAACTGACGTGTTTGGATAGCAATTTTCTGCACCTTTTCTACCTCTTGTCTGCCAAAGCCACCACTTATACGGTTCATTAGTAGTCAATCGTTTTTACATAGGTACTGTGGTTTACTTACGCAGATTTTTTTAGCCTTTATTCTTTAACCTAAGTCTGGCGGTCATGGGCTCTTGCTCTAGAGGACTTTTCATAAAATAATTTAGGAAAATAACGCATAATAATAAATTTAAAAAAAATGGTGTAACAAGACTAATTAATATCTACATCTACATACATCCTAATACATTCCTTATCCTCATCCTAAAATAATAAAAATGGTTGTAGGTACATATGACACGTGAATGAAATTGATCGAGGCAGAGTGGAAATAGCCCTACAGGGCATTCGCTGGGAGTTTATTGTCATATTATAATGGTAATTTCTTTCAAGTAAAATAGTAACATACCATCAGTCATTTCTCTAAGAGCGACCTCCTTCTTAGTGTCAACAGTCATGATGAAGGTATGAAGGAGTCTGCCCCTCCGAGGTACAACCAGATGTGTTGGGGCGTAGGTCCAGTAAGCGCACACTTCGGAAAACTCTTCCTGGTACTTGCCATCTTCTTTCACTTTTGTTTTCCCACAGGAATGCCACAGCACGCGGTTCTCTACTTTGAGCAATGTTGGATTGTCAAATTTGATGTCATCACTGTCTGGTCCGGGGATAAAACTCAATTCAACGAATCTTGTGTGATGATCTCTCCATAAATCTTAAATTCAAAACGAGTAAAATATACAAAAAGAAACAAATGCAGCAACACAATATTGATGTTCAGGTTTTTCGTAAATTTTCACAGAATTAAGGAATAACCAAAGTACACATTTCGCAAACATCTTGAATATTCTCAATCGATTCAACTTTTTAAAAAGAAACTAAAGCTGTTTTACCTGTCTAATAATTCTTAACTGACACCCCATATCCATCCTCCCTCCCCTCTCTATTTCCTTCAACCTCTATTTCCTTCCTTCCTTTGTTGCTGTGAATTTACTCATAATAATGTTACGTGTTTCTTTCCGTGTGTTATACATTTAATGTACCTACCTACCACTATACCTACTACCTATATATGGCCTCACGTTGTTTTGGTTGGTTGGAATTGTACATGAAGTTTAATAAATAAATAGATATTACGCGGACAGAAAATACATTTTTCTTTTACTTTTTTGGTCAATTCGCAGATCGTCCCCTTCTTCGCCGAAGACTTTCATAATAATTGCCGATACCTCGAATCTACATGGTACTACACCATATTGAACAGATAGAAACATGAGATCAAATAATTTCACAAATATGTAATCGAAAAAAGTCCTAGATTTATAAGTACCTACTTATTGATATAAGGTGATACTACACAAAGTCGGAACCGTATCCACTACATATATGTAGATTCAAACTGTGCAGTTGCGCCATATATGATAAATAAGTCTCTAGTATAAGTATGTGGCGCAATAGCAAACTATGCTTATTTTCAAAACGTTTTTCAAGTGACAATTGAATGTGCATCAGGCATCGAAAACTGTGAATCTGGTCCTGCTCAAAATCTTTCAATGCTGTTCTTGCTGAATGAATATGCTGAATGAATAATGAATGAATATGTTAATGGGTGCATTTGTATATACTATGACAGTCAAGCATTGACATCTAATAAATTGTATTATAGGTACGTCAAGGGTACCTTTAGGCCGCACACCTTTTGATCAAATGCTCAACGAATTCACTTACACTACATGTATATTATGTATGTTAATTTATAAGTAGGTATTTCTTAAGATATATTCAACAGTTATTTCTTAAAATATATTGGTAATATGGTGCTTACAATGATTTTTTCTGCTGTTTTATAATGTAATATGTTATAATTACTTAGTTGCTTCATATTCTTCTAGTGGGCCAACTATCTTATAGGTACTTTTATATTTTGTATTACATCACAATCATATACATAATTTAAAATTTAGTTACAATATGATAACAGAAAATTGACCTCGCATAATAACATAATGCAAGCGAAATTAGAACAAATTTATATAAATAAAGATTTTCTCTCGAATTAATAACAACAAACTAGTACACGATATCACAAAAATATATTTTAATTCCTCTGACCTCTTCTCTATTTGATGTTAGGTAGGTATCATTTTGATCTCAATATTACGTAAGAAAAATGAATGAACACACAATGTATTAAATTTGACATAATGTGCAACTGTACTTTGTAAACAACATGTTGATAATAATAATATTTACATGAAGTCTAAGTATATTCAAGTATATTATAATTCTTTGCTTGAAGTATATAATATTTCACATTAGGAACATAACTAGTTGTTTTATTTAGTAGTAGGGACTATAGGTACCTACTATAAAACAACTCATTTATTTACTGAAATCTATCAATAGGTATATTGTATTGTATTCACTGAAATATATCGATTTTTTGATAAATAAATTGATGCTGCATATATCTATTTATACATATTATGTAAACCCTAGCTCTACTATAATGTATATGAATATGTCCTATAGTAAAATGAATTATGATTATGGATTTAATAAATGAAAATAGAAAGTCGCGCTGCAGAATTTTTTTATTTTCCATTATGTAGTTATTTATTCCCTTTTTAAAAGTTTTTTTTTTGTTAATAGAATAAATCAAACGAAGTCCGCACAGCGAGAAAATGTCAGTTTTCTTGTGTTTACTTTTTTAAAATTATTCAGCACCTGTACACTTTTTTCAAAGAACGTCGATATTTACAAAAATATTTAATTCATTCAAGCTTACCAGATCTTTGCTTTGCTGTGATGATTATCTGATTAACGATCGCTCTGGTATAATGTCTGTGCGCGTATATTCTTTGGTCCACTGTACTCCAGTCCCTATCGACATGCACATGAAAGGCGCCCGCTTTAGTGTCCAGAGTATACGACACCCTACCCAGGGATTCCGTCCCAAGGGTTGAGTTTAGTCTCAAGTTACACCAGGCTGGTATCCTCGCTCGATGGCTCTCTCCAAGTTTTCCATTGTACAAACCATTAATGTACACCGTTGTACTGAAAATGTCAGTGGCTATATGACCGTTTCCAATCGAGGGCATAAATCTTTCATCGTTCGGTAACCTTTAAAAAGAAATGGAGTTTTCTTGAATAAGTTTAATGGATTTGAAGGTAAGTAGGTATGTGCTAGTCCATGATTACAAATAATTACGCTCAACTATTTTCTCTGAAAAGTTTTTCCTATTACGAATATTTCAATCCAACTGTCGATTTGTTCAAGAGAATTTTGTTCTCTTAACATATCGACAAAGTATCAAGCCAAGATACGCGAGATTTGTATGCAATATCTATATTTTTCACGGTTTTTCCAACTGTGAAGTGAAAAAACTATGTTATATAGTAAATATGGATTTACTCAGAATTTGGAGTAGAACATTTAATGTGTCTGTGTGTCCGTCCCCCTCTTATAACTTTGATCCGCTCAATTTACAGAGTCCAAAATTTGAGAATATATAGATAGTTATAGGCTTCCTTTTATACTCAAAATTTTTAATTAAGGTAGGAATGTATTTATTTGAAATTTAAAACATCCGTTATCAATAAATGCTCTACTAATTCTAATATTAAACGGCGCGCGGCGTTTAAGGACTAGCGTCCATACAGGCACAGCGGACGGATCAGACGAAGCGTATCAGACGGATTTTAGAATAAATAATAATAACACTTCCTTGCACCCTGCGCAAGTGGCGAGTTTATTTCAACTCACCAGTGTTTCCAGCCCAGAGAAGCAAGATTTGCGTGAGAAATAAATTTTAATAAATTTCTCCTCTTTTGGGAATCGAACCCAGGAACCCAGTTCTTTGTATAGGAACTCAGACAAGTGCGTTCACTGGTTGGCATCAGACGGAGCGCGCGAATCGTATCGTCGGAATGCTGACACCGCGCGCCGTTGCTAGGAGAGGCGAAAATTCGATCGGGTTTGTCATTTTTGTATATATTATGGATTTTCTACGGTGATTTCATATCGCACGTTATTGAAATTGTGACCGGTTTCGAAAGTAACCGTTCCCTCAGGAAGATTTTCAAAATTTCCATCATTATTTCGTTGATTTAAAGTGGTAGCATCTCAATAATATAAAAAATTCGAATGTTTGGATGTTTAGATGTTTGTTACTTAATCACGCGAAAACGACTGAAAGATTTTGGGTGAAATTTGGCATTAATCATAGAATTATAATGTATATAATCTAAGGCATAGAATTATAATATATAATATATGTATTTTATAGAAAAGGCTATGGCCTATATATTTTTTACCTTCATTCTTATTTTTATTAAATAAAAAAAAAACTTTGGAAAATTGTCAACAAATCCAAAGACAGTTGTGATCAGTTGGCAATCATTAGGAAAGTCGCAGTCACGTACCCCACTCCATAGGGAATGTTATAGAACTATGTGTTCTGTTCATCCCCGGAGCGGAGCGGAGTTGGCAATCAGATTGGTGCGCCTCTGTAGACACACTGTCAGAAACAAATCCGTCTGATGCGCTCCGTCCGATCCGTCTTATTATTATATATTATTTACTTTTTAATTTCGTCACAAACGCGCTTCACTTAATGTTTTTTTGACTTCTAACATATTAACTTATACCTACCTTCTAGTAGTGAAGGAATGTGGTGAAGGGTTTGTGTCTCCGACGAAAATGGTTGGAGCGTCTCTACGTGCTCTGGCGGCTCCAGCATTTCTGTTCGCCACAAGAAGAATAACAGTGACAATAGCAGCCAATACAGCGGCACACAACACACTCCACATGTGACGGCTGCATTCATTCTTGCTCACCTTTAGGCACATATTGATCTGTAGGTTAACTGTTCCACACCAATTCTGAAAACCAACAAACTAATTGATCTTAATAAATTTAACTCTGCAATTTCAGTTTAAATTACTCGTTTCTTCTTCGCGTTTCGTGTCAGGCCACCCTGACGTTGAATCGAGAGAAAGACTCTCGGTCTTGGGCAGTGCAACTCCTCCACATTCCTTAAACTGGTTCACTCGCGAATGTTTTGGCGCCCTCAATCGTCCCCTTGATGACTATAGCTGAAGGATGCTTCTCCGCTTTTAGAACATGACCAAAATATAATATTTTACGGATATGAAGAGATATCTATTGATGTTTGCTACATATAAAACTTCAACGTTCGTGATCATCTTTTTAATTTTGTGTTTATTTTGAATATAGGATAAAAATGCACATTATGCCTACCTATTGTCAAAAATGCCGGTAGATACATTTTATATTTTCTTTATTAAATACCTAGGGTTCTATAATACCTTTATATGTCATAGAACTCCATATAATAATTATATCCATGATATGGGTAATCACGAGGGTTTTGATTTCGCTGGTTGGACCAGACTTGCCCTCCTTTTGTTTTGTTTTCAGTTTCATTATAAATATCTTTGTATAGGATTATTTTGTTTACAGCCACGGGCAAATAAATAATTATTATAGAACCAAATTGTGGAGTTATTTATATAAAGGTGCACCGAGCCTTGAAAACGATAGGTCCAGCCTAGTTATGTAGCAAACGCAGACAAAGACCAAAACCGGGGTGGTGTTGGTCTTGGTCTTGCACGGTCTTGAGCCATGTCTAATCAACAGGCGAAATCAAAACCATCAATGTTTACCTACCCATATCATGGATATAATTTTTTTTTTAACAAAAATGAATATGTCCTTGTTAAACAAGTACATAGGTATACATCTTCCTACGTTCCCTAAAATAAGCAAATAAATGCTTGTGTTATATAGGTGAACGAAATCGGTCGAGGCAGGATTCGAACTCGTGACCACTGGATTACTAGCCCAGCGCGCTAACGACCCAATAATTAGCTTATGAATCTCTATAACATCTTGAGATATAAGATAATAATATCCCTGATATGGGTAAACATGGATGGATTTGATTCCGCCGGTTGACCAGACTTGCCCCCCTTATTGGTCTTGCAGCGACAAATGTGGTTTTGATCTTGGTATTAGTCTTGCAAGTCTGCAAGACTTGCAAAACTTTTGCTCATCACTAGTCCAGCCCAATCATCTGTTCATGCCAGCCTACGTATGTATGTAGGTACTACATAATACATATGTATATAATACTAACGTTTGTGCCTACATACCTATTCATAATTCGTCTATGATGTGTAGAAAAACTCAAGTTTCACAGTTAAAACGATGAAATTTAATTAAAACTAAAACGATACGATGGATGATTTTGTGCAATTATGGGCAAACGTGTAGATATATAGATATACCTATTGATGTATTAGATATGATGTATTGTTTTGTCTTACATAGGTACACACATGTACATGAAATAATATGAAGGGAATGAGTAACGCTCGACACAATGATACTAATTGCAGGAAGTACCTAACCCAAAAAATACTTAAACAATTACGACAATTTACCAATAGGTAGAGATTATTCTCAATGTAGATTTATAATACCTACCTTAAAAATAATGTATTCTTAGTTGGTGTTTAACCACACATTAATAATATATACTGTCATAATATTATATACACTTCATAATATACTTATAATATTATCGTTACTGCATTAAAATCTATCATTATTATCAATTTCATTAGTCATAATATGTTATACTATGTAATCAAAAGTTGCATGAATGTTACTAATCGGATAGAAAATTACATATAAATAATCAAAATGACACATTACATTGAACAATGTATGCGTCTCCCGACTAAATGAAACAATGAATCCTCAGAGAAATGCAAAGAACACGTACCCAGTTCTATCTGGATGCAACTTTTGTACTGTAAACGAAAACTAACGAATTACTTCGGTCTTCATCATTCGTAATAAGCATGAGGTACACATCTCATTGGTTAAATTAATAAATTATATATGATATCCTGAGAAAGTTTTTTTATAGGTAGGTAAATATTATTACCCGTGTAAATATTAAATTTGGATAAATTTTGTAATATATCAGGTTAAGGCAATACTCCTGTTTTACTGCAATTGGTTTGTCATGTGGGACCCGATGTTGTATTCGGGCGTTTCCGGAGTCGTTTCGTGGGGTATATAATGAAGTACTGAGTAGGTACTCGGGTCTACTTTCTAGATAGCTACTTGGATAGTCATATCTCACTGTGTTCAGGTTCAATCTCTAATTTGTACATAACTGTTAATAAAGTGTTAATTGTAATAATTGAATACGCGTGTATTTATTAATTGTAAAAGGTGTATCATATAGCCTCCTCAAGTCAAGAACAGCACAAATTTCGTTTTTCATTTCAAGTGCATGTAAATACAACAATGCTAATAGACCATAAGCCGGCGACTGGCGCGACTGCCAGACTGTCATAGGTCATAGTATAAAGACTGATTTTTTTTACCGTTCAACGGTTCATTACTGTAATGGCATCACTCCTGTGAACCGCAATGCTTATTGCACCAATAACTTTTTTTTAATGAACAACGTACAAAAATAAATAATAATAATAATAAATAAGAATTACATAAATAATTGTAACTTATTCAGCCCACATTTGATTTCATGTTACATGTACTCACTGCTGGTAACAAAACAATCAATTTATTCCTGTCTTGTGGCTCCTGAAAAGCGATTAATAATTATAACAATTTATTGGCTTTTCTCTAACTGATATAACTTTTTTAACTTCTTATGTACCTATTTTTTACTTCTACTTATGTAACTTGTTTTTTTTTCTTGAATTATGTAACTATTTTTTTCTTCTTCTTTTTTAACTTAACTTTTGTAACCGAATTTTATCTAATTTATGTAACTCATACTTGTGTAACTTATAGCTGGATGTCTGTCGATGTACCCTTTTAATAAAATAAAATTATATTATAAAGATGTTTCACAGAGAGTTTCCAGCAACCAATGTGTATGTTATTGGAAGACGTAACTTCTAAAAGCCTTCTGTAATAAATATCAAAAAAATCATGCTGTAGTCTAAAACACTTCATACATGTGTTAAAATAGCAATTTTCCCAGTTTGAAAGCTGTTTTCTGCGAAAGTCACCAGTATTTTGTGTTGATATGATCTTATCATAGTTACCTGCTGCGGTATCCTTACATACAAAAAAATCAGTCTCTATACTATGACGTAAGTCTGCCAGTTGTTAGCTTTTGCCAACAACAATTAAGGTACTTTCTACTAAACATTAATATTTCGAAAAAAAAAAATACAACTGAGATTCAATTTTGTGTTAATTATCACAATAATATTATTAATATAATAAACAAATACTTCCTTATAATCTAATATACAAATACCTAGTTTATTACCAAGTGGCAATTTCTTCCAACTAACCGGTGTTCCCAATCCAGAAACATTGATTGACAAATTGTGTAGGCATGCAATATTTTTACAAAAAAAAAATAATTTAAAAACACTATATGGTACACATTTATGTACAATAAAATGATTGGTTTCATACATACCTTCGGATATTGATGACTGAACAGAAGAACAATTCACACTGTAATGAGGTATTTTCAATACCTACACTGAAAAATAACACATTATCAAGGACATCATTATAAGGTAAAATACGGAATTAAAATTCAATATGTTGTCCTAAATATATGTACATTACGGTCACTCAATTTGAACACTTTGTAAATAAAACTTAATAAAAAAATACGCGTTGACAAGAAACAGTTAAATTATGAAGAGTGAGTTTAATGTACGGAGCAGACGTTTAGACACACGCGACTAAAATGACCTCTTGACAATTAATAAAGACCAAACAAAATGACATCACGGCCTCACTGACACATTATATTTTATCTATTATTTTCCTTGTGTTTATAATCTTAATTTATCAATTGACCGTCTACGTATGTATATACCTACCTAATGCAACTAAGAAATTAACCTCAACAATCAAAAAATAATGTCACACTGTTCTGTCAATTATAATTACCAAAATTATCTTGGTTATTTTTGCTATCAATCAACGCCATTAAAATTCAAGGCAAAATACTATTATTTGTTTCACAGTTTGTCTGTTCCCTGGAGGAATGAATAAAATGGAGATGAACATTATGCGAACAATTTCTGACGAGGTAGGAATTGAGGTACCTACAAATTTGGAAGAAGTAGTGGCATATAGAACTCTAAATAGGGTGAATTGCCATATAAAGCAAAAAAAAAAAGTTAATGACAGTGATACAGGACCGAATGCACCATACATAGATCCAAACGACCGAATGCACAGAGCCAAAAAAAGTTTTTGTTCAGTCAGGGGTTATCAACATTTGAATATTTACTTTATTTTTCCATATAACTCAAAAACCATAAAAGCTAGAACGCAGAAAATTAGTATAAATATAGACGAATACATAATCTCAAATATGTTATTTAAAAAAAAGTACCAGACTTTCTCAAACATTTTATATTCACAAAAAAGAATGTTCACAAAGTTTTTAAAAATATCGATCGACAATTTAATTTTGCATTAAAAATTTGAACATTGTAGTAGTACATCTCAATTTTTTTTAACAATTTTTATTAAAATTGAATTTAGTGACGACATCGTTTCATACAATTTGTAAGGCAGTATATAGGTATACACTATACAATATCTACGGGGACTCAATAGTTTGAAACATACATACACCTTTTTTTAAATGAAGATGTCCTTGTTTAACAAGTACATATACCTACATCTTCCTACGTTCTCTAAAATAAGCATAAATGCTTTTTCATGCTATTTTCATATTCTGGGTAGGAAAAAAAGACTGACCTCCATACTATTCTATCTTGACATACATACCTACATGTTTTATATAGAAAACAAAATATCTTAAAATATTTATTAATTTGTGTTTTAAGTGTTTATAGCTTGGTACGTATTCTTCAATAATACATACTATTACCATCTACAATTGGATCTCATGTGTTACATGTAACTAGTTTTAAAAAAATCATCAATTGTCTATGGATACTACCTACATACATAAGTATATTATGTAGGTTGTTTAATTGTTTCGATCTTGGATTTTATTTAATACGTACTAAACGTAACTAACATGAATATGTAGTCAATTGACTATACGACATTCATAATAATTATTAGATACCTACATATTGTCCTATATCCATTTCTGTAAGAATGGAGTATCAAGGACACGGCCATATTGTTAGTTCATTTACTTTATAGACAATTCGATTGTCGAAGCTCATTCCGGTATCAATACAATTTAGCACAATATCAATCAATGTAAATCAAAATATTATGTAGGTATGCATGCCTATATTGTTTAAATTTTGGTATATTCAATTTTTTTAACTAACAAGTTCATAATTATTTTTATATATCTTTTTCAATTTTGTTTTGTCGTGTATAATTTTTATGAATTTTTCAACTATGTGTTCAATTATTGTACAGTTATTAATTAAAATTGAAGAAATCATTTTTAGCTCAACTTTTGTACAAGTAATCCGATGTAAAATAAATAACTTAAAGATGCAGTTTTCTGAGATAAAATAAAATAAAACTATAAATCAAATAGTTAAATTATTATATTTTAAATCCACAAACGAGTATGAATTTAATGAGCGTGTAAGCACTTTCTTAGGACATAGCCATCAGAGGCAAAAATCAAACTGTTCTTCTTGGTCACAATCCTAGGATAGGTCTGCACCAAACACTCGATCTTTCCACTTAACTCTATCGTCCGCCAGTCTCTTCATCTCTTTGTAACTGCTACAGCACACGTCACCGATTATCTGGTCTATATAGTTGTTTCTGGGGCGACCTCTACAGTTACCCCCATCAATCATTCCTTCGACGATGGTAAAAAGCAGGCCTGGGTGCCGGATGTTGTGGCCTATCCAAGTTGTTTTCTGTCGGGCAATTCTTTTCATAATTTGCCTTGTCTCTCCAACCCTACTTAGTACCTCGTCGTTGCTATATGTGTTCTGACCAGTGAACTTTAGCCATGCGTCTGTAGCACCACATCTCAAACGCAGACAGACGTCCCGTTCCACGTTGGCTGATGGTCCATGTTTCACAACCATATAGCAATACACTCCAGACAAGAGTCTTGATCAAATTTTTCCTTATTTTGATTTTGTTGAAGGCGACTCTTGCTTAGTGGATTCTGCTTTTGATGTCTGCTGTTGAACGTCCGTTTTGAGACGATCTCAAAATCAAACTGTAATCGAATAAAAATCTTTAAATAGGCTACAAAGTCAAATTTATTTTTTATTATTATCAACTAAAAGAAGTAAAAAAATATAAGAAACTGTAAAAAATGAACAAAAATCTGAGGTGAAAAGATTAAAATATGTCACTTTATCAGTATTAGATTTTGTCCAGCAGTACCAATTCCTGTAAATATATTTTAAGTAGACACTCGATGATATTATGAAATACAAACATACATTGATAAAAGACACGATATGATTTTGCAAAAATATTGCTATCCCAAGAAAAATTAAAAATTGGTGGATTGGTCGTATATAGCAGACAATGAAACATACTGTTTATAGTGTTTATGTCTCCGGAAATCATTTATTTATTAGAAAACTTCCTAACACCCTGTGCATGTGACGAGTTTATAGTAGCATCTAGTCCCAGCTTTTCTTTTCTTTATTCTTAGGTTAGGTATAAATTTGTTCATAATAATAATAGCGACTCGCTTGAGCGAGTTGCCTTATAAATTGAGTTATAAATTATTATAAATAAAATTTTCGCATTGAATATAAAAATTTCACAGCTCATTTGACTTTATACTACGAGATCTCAACCAATCAATACTACCTATTACAATTTCAATACTACCTATTGCAATTTCAATACTACCTATTACAATTTCAATACTACCTGTTACAATTTCAATACTACCTATTACAATTTCAATACTACCTATTACAATTTCAATACTACCTATTACAATTTCAATACTAGGTACCTATTCCAATTTCAATACTACCTGTTACAATTTTGACGAAATACATATTTCATGAAAATGGATGTTATTATTTTTTAAATGTTGAATTATAGATAATTTTATATACAGTTTAGCAAGAGTTAGTTTATTTTGTATAAAACGAATTGGCAGTAAGAAATATAACAATGACTGAGTTGATTCGCCATCGTTTCTATTTGAGAACAAACGTTGAATAAGATTATGTGTGAATTGAACTACAAGGAAATTAATCAGACTAATTAACCTTTGTCCTTATAAAACCACCTTAGTTTTAAGTCAATCAATAATAAGTAGCATTCTATTCAATATTCCACTTTTATTCTTGATAATTAGTTATAATTATTATTTCTTTAATGAACTTTGTGGTTTTTGTATAAAAGGACTGTTATTTTTCAAATAAATAAATATGTAAATAAAAAATAAATACCTAACATATCAAACAACTGCTTCCATGGACCTCTGCTTCATCGATGGCGCTACATCCCAAATCCAGCCTTGGCCTCTTTCAACTTCTGCCTCAAAGTACTTTTATCCTCTGCTGCCGCTCTCCAGTTAGAAACGTACAGGAGCTGTGCCGCATCTCTCCTTATGTCGTCCTCCCATCTCAAATATTGTTCAACTATATTTTTGAAGCATTGGACAAGGCAAACGATGTTTTCATGAGAATTTTCGGTTGCTCTACAATTTTTACTAAAATGACTATGATTGAAATCATGAAATATGCTGTCGATTTGTTCAAGAGAATTTATTTATCTTATTACATATCGACGTAGTATCAAGCCAAGATACGTGAGATTTGTATGGCCAGGTCTATATTTTTCGTGTTTTTTACAACTTTGAAGTAAAAAAATACCAACTTGGAGGCTTCGCAGTATATATACGAGTATGATCTAAATACATATAGGTATATGTGTGTGTCCCTTATAACTTTTGATCCACTTTATTCAAAGAGCCAAATATTTCAGAAAGTATAGAAAACTGTAGGCATACAAAAATTTTATACTCAGAATTTCGATTTATGTTTCAGTCAGGGGTTATCAACATTTAAATTTTTACTTTATTTTCCCATATACCTACCTCAAAAAACCATAAAAGCTAGAACGCTGAAAATTGTTATAAATATAGAAAAATACAATACATATTTTAAAAGTTCCAGAGGTGCTCAAACATTTTTTTATGATAAATGTATGTGTTTAACTGCCTATTTATGTGTTTAAATAAATTTATGTTTATATTTCCTTATTTTTAATATCGAAAAACGTCGAAACGCCCCAACTAGATGGTTTAATTTTCTATAAAATATTTGAAAATTATATTCATACGTCTCGATTTTTTTAGCAATATTTGTAAAAATTGATTTTAGTGACAACATCGTTTCATACTATTTGTATGCCAGTATACAATACACAGTATCTACGGGAACTCTCAATAGTTTGATACTTACATACCATCAAGCTGTTCTGGTTGGGAAAAAAGGACTTACCTCCATACTATCGTAGCGTGACATACATACCTGCATGTTTTATATAGAAAACAAAATATCATAAAATATTTACTGATTTGTGTTTAAGGGTTTATAGCTTGTTACAATGATACTTACGTATTCTTCAATTATACATACTATCGCCATCGACAGTTGGATCTTTTGTGTTTCATGCAAGTAGTTTTTATTGAAATATTTTACACTGCCGAATTTAAAAAAAAGGACGTGGGACGCTGTTTGGTTGCCCTGATCTAGACTTTCATAGTTACTCCTGATTACAGCAAATTTATCACATGTATGCTATAAACTTTGAAGTTGAAATATTTCAGGCGTAATGAGTAATGAATTAAAATTGTACCATAGCTTCTTCATGTTCCACATTGTTTAGTATTGGTATACATAGGTGGATACTAAAGACTTGCATGGATCGAATTTGAGATTTGGCAACATTTTTGTATATTGGACACACTATATCTTGGACATATATATCTTGGACACGCATGAAAATAATAATAGTTTACAACATGTTTTGATCACACAAAGAAAAAGACAAAATGAAGTAAAGTTGCAGTAAAATGGAAATAAACGAGCCTTCGTTCAGTAATTGCCAGTATCTGGGAAACCTAACTTGACTGACAAAATAATAAAAAACATATTATAGTGAACGTTGTTTCAGTCAGGGGTCAGTAGTGATGAGCAAATGCATGACCAAGACGAAGACCGGGGTGGTATTGGTCTTGGTCTTGCACCCCTGGTTTTGATCTAGATCTTGCATTTACAAATGTGGTCTTGTTCTTGCATACTCGAGGTTTGGTCTTAGTCTTGATCTTGCAAGTTCTGGATTCGATCCCCAGCAGAGGATAAATTTATTTAAATTAATTTCTCACGCTAATATTGCTTCTCTGGGCTGAAAACACTGGTTAGTTGGAATAAATTACCATACGGTAATAAACTCGCCACTTTCGCGGAGTGCTAGGAAGTGTTTATTATTATTATTACGCAGCCAATTGTTAATAATTAATAAGTTTATAAAATTTCACAAGACCGCAAGACTTTTGCATTAGATCTTGCTAGACTCTTTGTATTCCAAAGCCTGTTCTTGGTCTTAGTCTTGCACTCCCTGGTCATGGTCTTGGTTTTGCTGCCACACATGCGGTCTTGTTCTTGCAAGTCTCGAAAGACCAAGACTAAGACTACAAGACTTGTTCATCACTAGGGGTCAGTATAGGTATGTATATAAAGTCAAAAATCTGAATATTGTAAAAATGATTTCGATATTATCGTTTAAAAAAAAACAATTTGGTTTTTGAATTTTTGAGTTTCTATGGTTTCTATTTATTTCAGCAGAAAAGTGATTTTCCCAATTTTTCTAAAAATATTTATAAATAATATTGAATATATAGATATACTATAGATGTATCTTTAGACTTAAGACTACGCTGTCAATTTAAATCGTTCGGGATATTATCACGCTCAACCTCTAATTCATAGATTATGACCGTCAATCTATGTGATTGTACTAGTATAGTATAAAGTCTGCCATGATAGTTTAATAATATAATAATCGATGATAAGTCGCTGGTGGTGAATTCAAATAAACCACTACGTTGGGTATAACCTATACTTAAAAGTTTAGCAGATGCATTTATTGAAATCCCATGTTATTTTAAACACGCTTTAATCTTAATTTTGTTGAAGATCCAAGTAAATTATAGATCATCTCTTTATTCAAAAGTAACGGCTTAAACAATACCGTAACATTCAAATTATAATTTTGTTTCGTCTTTGTTCCAATTGAGATGTTTTTGGACTAATTAATCTAGGTTAACAAAATAACTTCTTCTATATACAAAATTATTTGCAAATGTAAAGCAGGATTAGTAATCCAGAATCCTGCCACGACCGAATTCGTTCACCTAAGCACTAGCATATGCTTAATTTAGGGAATGTATGAGGATGAATATGTACTTATTGCAAGGACATATTCGTTCTTTTTACTCTCCACACTATGGAATAGGGGAGAGTCATGATTTCGCAAAATTTAAGCGTATTTTTTTTACATCAATTTCTCAATGGGTATCATGTAGAGAATGCACACTATGAGTTTCGTCGTGATGTGTTTGTGTGTATGGCGTATACGCCGTACGCCGTAGCATTTATCTTTTTTGTGTCCTCTCTACAGCCCAAACTATAAGTCTGATCGACTTCATATTAACATCATATGTGTAAAGTGCAAAGACCTAGAGCTGATTAGTTTTCCATAGACAACTTTTGATTTCTTCTCTATGAATTCATCATTTACGTTGTTTTTTTTTGTGTCCTCTCTGCAGCCCAAACTATAAGTCCGATTGACTTCATATTGATATCACATGTGTTAAGTCCATAAACTTAGAGCTGATTAGTTTTCCATAGACAACGGTTCATTTTTTCCCAATGTTTCTTTATGATTTCATCTATTAAAACTGAAAAAATGCTCTCACGACCTGGAAATTAGAGATATTTTAATTTGGTTTCAACTATTTATACAACACCAAGAATCTTCATAAAATTGTATTCAAAGTTGGTCAATGTTAAAAGAAAAATATTCAACGGTTTCAAAAATTTAATGGATATTTGTATGAAACTTATATGTAACAAGAGAATTTTTTTATATTTGGCAATGTTCAGTTCATTGATTTCATATTGATATAAGAATATTAATAGCTTGAACTTAGAACTGATTAGCTTTTCATAGATATCATAAAATTTCTTCATATGATATCACGTGTCAACATTGTCAAAATGCTCTAACGCTCTTTGAAACAAAATTTATCAGCTTTTTTAAAAATATTTCATACAACATAAGCAGTCTTCACTATACTGCATTAATAGTTTGTCTATCTTAACATAAAAATATACTATCGGAAGAAAATTTATATTCCTGATAGTAACATTTAGTATGAATAAAAATGTAATTAGATAAATTTCTATGTATGGAAACGTTCAGTAATTTGATTTCATGTTATAATGTAAAGAGCTTGAACATAGAACTGATTAGCTTTCCATAAATAACAAAAAAAATCTTCATATGATATCACCTGTCAAAATTTGGAAAATACTCTCGCGTTCTTTAGAACAAAATTTATCTGCTTTTTTTAAAATATTTCATACAACATAAGCATTCTTCCCTATACTGCATTAATAGTTTGTTTATCTTAACATAAAAATATACTATCGGAAGAAAATTTATATTCCTGATAGTAACGTTTAGTATGAATAAAAATGTAATTAGATAAATTTCTATGTATGGAAAAGTTCAGTAATTTGATTTCATGTTATAATGTAAAAAGCTTGAACATAGAACTGATTAGCTTTCCATAAATAACAAAAAAAATCTTCATATGATATCACCTGTCAAAATTTGGAAAATGCTCTCGCGTTCTTTAGAACAAAATTTATCTGCTTTTTTTAAAATATTTCATACAACATAAGCATTCTTCACTATACTGCATTAATAGTTTGTTTATCTTAACATAAAAATATACTATCGGAAGAAAATTTATATTCCTGATAGTAACATTTAGTATGAATAAAAATGTAATTAGATAAATTTCTATGTATGGAAAAGTTCAGTAATTTGATTTCATGTTATAATGTAAAGAGCTTGAACATAGAACTGATAAGCTTTCCATAAATAACAAAAAAAATCTTCATATGATATCACCTGTCAAAATTTGGAAAATGCTCTCGCGTTCTTTAGAACAAAATTTATCTGCTTTTTTAAAATATTTCATACAACATAAGCATTCTTCCCTATACTGCATTAATAGTTTGTCTATCTTAACATAAAAATATACTATCGGAAGAAAATTTATATTCCTGATAGTAACATTTAGTATGAATAAAAATGTAATTAGATAAATTTCTATGTATGGAAACGTTCAGTAATTTTATTTCATGTTATAATGTAAAGAGCTTGAACATAGAACTGATTAGCTTTCCATAAATAACAAAAAAATCTTCATATGATATCACGTGTCAAAATTTTGAAAATGCTCTCGCGTTCTTTAAATCAAAATTTATCTGCTTTTTTTAAAATATTTCATACAACATAAGCATTCTTCACTATACTGCATTAATAGTTTGTTTATCTTAACATAAAAATATACTATCGGAAGAAAATTTATATTCCTGATAGTAACATTTAGTATGAATAAAAATGTAATTAGATAAATTTCTATGTATGGAAAAGTTCAGTAATTTGATTTCATGTTATAATGTAAAGAGCTTGAACATAGAACTGATTAGCTTTCCATAAATAACAAAAAATTTCTTCATATGATATCACGTGTCAAAATTTTGAAAATGCTCTCGCGTTCTTTAAAACAAAATTTATCTGCTTTTTTTATAATATTTCATACAACATAAGCATTCTTCACTATACGGCATTAATAGTTTGTCTATCTTAACATGAAAATATACTATCGTTAGAAAATTTATATTCCTGGTAGTAAAATTTAGAATGAATAAAATATTTCATTGTCAATATTTGTGGTGTGGAGAGTTTAGTGTTGGCCACAACCCACTCGTTTTTTTTAAATCCCTTTTTTTATTTCCAAATAAAAAATAATAACATAACAATATTAATACAAAATGCAATACAAAATAAAAAATATATTAATATTAGTTACTTGGATATATTGCCTCACTAGGCAAAAGCCTGTTCCGAGGCAATACCTATTCAAAATGAGTAAGATCGCCCTCACATTATATTAAAGCTTTATACTATTAGAGCCAGAGCCAACGACTGCCAGACTGGTGTTATAGTATAAAGGCTAGTTTTCTTTGTGTGTAAGGATATAGCAGCAGGTAACAATGATTGGAAAATAATATGTACCATAAGTACTGGTGGCTTTCGAAAATAACAGCCTTCTAAGTGTAGAATATTGCTATTTTAACAAGTCAGTGTGATATGTCAAAATAGCATGAGACGTTATAGTATCAAGCGTGTTTTTTTATATTGACTACGAAAGACTATGAGAAATTACGTCTTCCATTTACAGACAATTTGGTTGGTGGAAACCTTCCGACAGACACCTGTACAGTTTAATAAATTGTATTTGAATAAATTCATTATTGCATATGCGCTAACATTGGATTTTTTTTCCCTGTCGGGAGTCAAAGATATTTTTTAACAGATTTTTAATTATCTCAATAGAGACGAAGGGGTGACTTCTATGCGAAAAATGCAGTGTCACCTCAGATATAAGAATTGTAGCTTTCATTATTTACAAAAAACCAATTCTCTCAATAGATGGCGTTACAACAAAATAAATAAAAAATAATAAGATTGTTGTTGATAATTTCACCCATAGATGGCTGTAGTAAAAATTCCTTATTTTCAAGCGAAAAGAATTTCAGTATTACAATATATAGAACTTTCAAAATTGAATTGATAGGGATCTCATTAAAAAGGCATAATTGGTGAACGTTGCGCAAGCGCATAAAGTGATCACGTAAACCAGCCGATGACAGGTCGTAAGCCCTGTAGGTGCCTTGATTTCCCGGTTCTCCTACAATAAATATTCCAACTTCGTCTCTATTGAGATAATTAAAAATCTGTTAAAAAATATAATAAATTGTGTTGTCCTTACCGTTTGTGCTATACACGTTACGTTTCACAGGCGTAGTGAACATTACTGCTTACTGCCACTCTGATTTATAAAATGAACTGTCGTGTTAAAATAGCAATATTCCACACTTTGAAGGTTGTTTCCTCCGAAAGCCACCAGTAGAAAATGTTCGCCATAATCATCATTGGCCCTACAGCCCGTTGTGGGCCTTGGCCTCCTTCAGAATCCGTCGCCATTCCTCCCTGCACTCTGCGGCTCTCTTCCAATTTATAAGGCCTAGCGCTCGTATATAAGCCTCCACATCGTCCAGCCGTCTCATTTTTGGTCTGCCTCTGCTTCTTCTTGTCTGGTGTGGTGTTTAAAACCTTGTTGGGAGTACGAACATCACTCATCCTGTGGACATTGCCCAACCATTGCAGTCTTCTTATTTTAATGAACTGTACAATGTTAGGTTCGCCATACAGTGCATCTAATTCGTAGTTGAATCGTCTCCTCCACACTCCATTTTCGTTGACAAGACCAAATATCTTTGTGAGGACTTTCCTTTCAAATATCAGAAGTACTAAATTTTACAATTATTTAAATTGCGCTGATTTATCAAACAACATAGTGATTGTTATCTGTTCAAAGATTAAATAAATAATTAGTGTGGAAGTAAAATCTGCTGTTAAATGAACGCCATGTACTTAGTATTTATTTTAAAAGAGCAAATGTTGAAGAAGCATCACTAATGTTGTTGTTTCGATTCAGAATCAAGTATTCCAGAATCGTTGTTAAGATAATTCGTAAGAAAAATATTATGTACCCTTGTTGCCAACGAAGCCTGACAGTCTCGCTCTGACGAACAGACGAGTCGCTCTACTTTCTGCCCTCCGCCACTTATATTATACATAACGAACATCTAACACTGGATAATTATTTGCAGAATTTATTTAATTACTACTTCACTTGGTGCCAATGACTAGTATCTGTATTCATAGACAAATATCAAGGAACTTCTTGAGGAACACTCAAGTATTTCCTTGATAAATTTGTATTATTCATAGATAAATTAATAGGCATATGTCTATTCTGGGCATGCATGTTCGGATACTTTAAGAGTCTATAAAGGCCAAATAGTATATTTTAAAAATCTTTTCCCCAGAACCCTCAAAAAAGAAAATTTTATTACATTTCCACATCTATATTCTATCGAATGATTTTTTTGAAATTTGAATTTCTTAAATATATTTATTTAACGTTTTCTATTGAATAACTAAAAAAAAACTATAAGGACTTTAAAGTAGATCAGTCGAAAGAGAATATGAAAATCTATCGACCAAGTTTTTTTACTCTTTTAATTACTGTTGGTATTAAAAAAACCTTTAAATTTACTTTTTTTTACGAAAAAATATTGTATATCACAGATTTGATGATATACAATTTGTGTTTATGTTTCATACATTAAAAGGTAATAAGTGTGCTTATGTGTGTACATCCCGTATGCCCAAGGTCATTTACGTTAACAATGGCCTTAAAAGTGTGGTGTTCTTTCCTTCAAGTGTCTTCTAAAATAACTAAGATTTTTAATAATATTCCAACTGACACAACCCGCTCCTATTATTTTTTGATTTATCAACTGTTAGTAGTTTGATCATTATACGTAGAATAGTTCGTTAACTCGCTTCTCATTATGAAAAGCAGACTAACAAATATCTAGTAGAATCTCTGAACAACCTACGTACACGATGTTTGACTAAAATCCCCTTGGATTATTCCAGACTTTGAAATTTTTCAAACGATATCGCAGGATATTGAATCTTCAAAACGTTTCTTCATTGCTTACGCTTTTCATTTCAGTTTTTCTAATGCCCGGACAATACAACATACTAACATTGTGGTGTTCCCACTCGTTTTGAAAATATTGGGAGTTCCATTAAAAATTCACGTGATAAGATTTTCACTTTTCGAGTTTAAATTTTCAAAGTCACAGGAATCATCAAAAAAGAGTATTTATATTTTATTTAATGGTAAAATAAACTCATAATTAAATATTAATTTAGCCGAATATGGCTGACATAACAAGCACAGCTGAGTCTTAAATGACGGTCGCTAAAATATTTTAAGGATATGCTTTTAAGAATGATTTTTTTTAATATTTATATATTGTTGTTACATATTAAATTAATTAAAACATTATAAATGTTTTTTTTTGCTGTCTCTTGGACGGCATTCTCAAACATTTTAATTATATCTATCTGTGTAGACAAAATTAATTATCGTCTTTTGGAATAAATCTCACGTATATTTTGTTTCGGTTTACTTCGTTAAAATTCAAATGTTTTTATTCCGAATGACATTTTGCAATCATATTTTCCCACCACAAATGCTTCACATTTCTGATTAATGTATCAATTTTGATGAAGGTGTGGAACCCAAGGAAACTTTGTTATGTTTATGCGATCTTGAAGATGTGCCCAAAAATGTATCATTTTTTTTTATTGCATTTGTTTCTCAGGGAAAATATTGTGAATTTAAGTTTAATAACATCGTTGTCGTATATTTTCTCGTGAAGATATTGTGTCTGAATCCCACGATCCGTTCGATAAAATTAATCGTCTTTTAGTTATTTACTTACTGACATCCACATAATCGATTTGCAAATGATCTTCAATACAACACATTTTAAATACTCGCAAATTGAATCGGTGGACGTCAAGGCCGTATAGCCAGAAAATAATTTCGGGGGGGTTTAGCTTAGTGGAACAGTAGAAACAAGTCGCCCCGCGAGCGTATCCCCGTGCGAGTACCAAGCGAGCATAAAGCACAGTCATACGTTATAAAAATAAAAGTATGTAGGGAAAATTGTTTGTAGTGATTTTAACTATTATGTTAAGTATAACAACAGAGTTAAATGGGTGCACCGTATGTAACTGCAGTCTCATTGTTAGATACTTACTAAAGAAATATCTTCTTTTTTATTTCGGGGGGTGGGGGGGTCAATCCCCCTTGATACCCCCCTGGCTACGGCCTTGGTGGACGTAGAGATCGATGGACAGTTAAAAGTTTGATCGATTTTTTTTCAATTTTCATTGAAAAAAAAAACATAATTGGTAGGATGACATCTGTTTAGAAAATCTTGCTAATAATGCAATTTAAAGTAAAATTGCATTATTAGCAAGATGAGCATGTATGTGAGTTGTGGCCAACACTAAACTCTCCACACCATAATGCGCGTTCATTTTTTCAAATGCATTTTTATGAAGTATATTTCTATTAGATTCTTAAACAAATATAAGATTCCCAGAGGACAAAAGTTTTCACAATACACCATACACACAAAAGCATTGTCACGAAACTCATAGTATGTATTTTCTACATGAGAACTGTTGAGAAATTTTAAGTAAAATTGCATTACTAGCAAGATGAGCATGTATGAGACAGTGTATCAATGTTGATGAGGCGATGTATGTGTCAAGATAGAAGAATGCGGTGTTCGGTTCTCACTGCCTACCCCTTGAGGATGATAGAAGTGGAGAGTTAAAAATACACCTGTCTATAGAGACACATACAATATCAATATGAAATTGATCATTCAATTTTCCCTTACAGAAGGTATTTTACTTCTGTAATAGATATTTTTCATACAAATATGAAATTTATTTCACATTTATATGTCAAACCATAGATTTTTTCTTTAAATTTTGACAATCCTTGAATGCATTTTTGATGAGTGTATTTTTGTTGTATGAAATTTCAAACAGTATACAAAAAATTCGATTTTCCAGACCGTGAGAGGTTTTGAAAATTTAGACAGATGAAATCATAGAGAAGAAATTGTCGGATATCTATGGAAAACTAATCAGCTCTAGGTCTAAGCACTTTACACATATGATGTCAGTATGAAGTCAATCGGACTTATAGTTTAGGCTGTAGAGAGGACACACAAAAAAATAATTCCGTACGCCGAACGCCGTACGCCATACGCCGTACGTCGTACGCCATACATAAAAAAACACATCACGACGAAACTCACAGTGTGCACTCTCTACATGATACCCGTTGAGAAAATTATGTAAAAGATACGCTTAATAATTGTGAAATCATGACTCCACTATTCCATAGTGTGAAGAGTAAAAATGGCGACGTTTACACAGAAAACACTTACTTTTAAATTAGGAAAAACATTTTGATTAGACGAAATAATCATATATGAATTATATGGTATAGGTATGTATAATCTAAGCATATATGATTAAACGAAATAAGTTTTTTTACACTTCAAAATATATTTTACTCGTGTTTATATGAAATATATTTAATATGTAGGTACATCTGACTTAAATAAACAACAAATATTTAGATACTCACTCAAAGTAAATTTTTTGACATTTCATTCGTTGAAAAAAATTTTATGCATGCTGTCGAAAAAATATAAAAGAATAACACAGTAAAACATTAATAGTATATTTTTATGCGTCGTAAACGGTCACTAAAAAAACGTCGTAAGCGGAACTTAAAAAATAAGTACCCACATACATACATATAAATCTTATGGTGTGGATTTTTATTTGTAAATCATTCATCTTTTGGGGACGATGAGTTAATATGTTGTATTAGGAGAGCATAAATATAAATAGGGTTTTTATCGTTAGGAAGATGTCGGTGACCACAACCGGAGGTGCCCAAAGCGTAGCCCGCGGCACAAGTGCGTGCCGGAATCTACCACCACCAGACCATCCATCGCTTTACCTTCGTTCCTCTTCATATCCATGGATCACACTGCATCGGACTTTATCCAGGGACTCTCAAATATCTATAAAAAATATTTCGAATAAAAAACAAAAAATATTTTTGGAAGGTACCTACCCGATGGTACAAGTATATTATTATTCTTTATAAATCAATCTTTGAAACGCTCAGAGAATTTTGTGTCAAAAATGGATTTCTTCAAATAAAAATTTTATTACCTACTAAGTACATTATAAGCGCATAATACCCGTATTATTGTGCAATAAATTATACATGAAAGTACGCAGAATGCAGTAATAGGGAAATGACAGCCGGATGAATGAAGATCGTATTCCTAAGCGGTCTTAGTCTTGCGAAACCTGGCAAGACTAAGAGTCATGCAAGACTTAATGCAAGAGTCATTTGGTCTAGCAAAATTTTACAAACTAATTCATTTTCAATTCAAAATTAAGCAATTACATACATACATGCATACCATCACGCCATGTCCCTTGCGGGGTAGGCAGAGTGAACTGAACGCCACATTTTTCTATCCTGGCACGCATCCCTCGCCTCGTCCACATTCATGCATCGTCTCATACATGTTCGTCTGTTGTTCACGTTTCTAACATTTCCGTATTTCTGAATATCGTTCACATGGTCGTGGCATTCCTTTCTTGGGCATCTCCGACATCTCCATTCAATTCCTGTCCGCACAGAATATTTTATTCGTCAGGCGTTCCCCATTGTCACTCTCCCCATGTAACCAAACCATCTTAATGTCATAACTTTCATTCTTTAAATGACATCTTTCTTCATCTTACATTCTTTCCTTTTGTCCCAATTTTTTACCCTATCATACATCGTTCTATTACAAAATTAATCAATTAACTACGTACTATCGACAGAATACTTTAATTCATGTTTTTTTTGCCATATTTCATTGTCATAACTAATTTTTAATACAAAAAACAAAAAATAATAATAAATATTTTTTTGGAAAAGTTGAATGACCTGCAAGACTTTCAAGACCAAGAATCGATATAGTATACAAAAAGAACACCAAGACCACATTAATTTGTAAATGCTAGACCAAAACAGGCCAGGGGTGCAAAACAAAAAATATGAGACCACATTAATTTGTAAACGCTAGACCAAAACAGGCCAGGGGTGCGAGATCAAGACCAGGACCGCCACGGTCTTGGTCTTGCATTTGCTCATCACCAATAATCAACTACTACAGTGTTAACTGAATTATTTATCCAACTGTCGATTCGTTCATGAGAATTCAATTCTCTTAATGAATCGACATTATTAAGCCAAGATGCGTGTACGAAGGAAAATTTTGTATGGTGTAGTGGACTTTTTGCAAGCTAATAACACCAACTAGAGGCCTCGCAGCATATATGTTCCCATACATGGATTTACTCAGTATTCGGAGTAGAACATTTTTTGTGAGTTTTGTGTGTGTGTGTCTGTGTGTGGGTGTGTGTGTCCCCCCCCCCCCTTATAACTTTTGATCCGCTCAATTTACAGAGCCCAAATTTTCAGAATATATAAACAGTTACAGGCCTACAAAACTTTTATACTCAGAATTGTAATTTTTTGTTTCAGTCAGGGGTTATCAACTTTTTAATTTTTACTTTATTTTTCCATATATCTCAGAAACCATAAAAGCTAGAGCGCTGAAAATTGGTATAAAGATAGACAAATACAAAATCTCAAATATTTTTTTTTTTAAATTCCAGGGTTTCTCAAACATTTTTTATTAAGAAAAATATTTTTTTATGATAAATTTATGAGTTTAACTGCCTATATTTCCATTTTTTTAAAAATATCGAAAAAAGCCGAAACACCCCAACTAGAAAATTTAAATTTATATAAAAAATATAAACATTGTATTAGCACATCTCAATTTTTTTTAACATTTTTTATAAAAATTGAAATAGTGACGACATTACTTCATAAAATTTGTGTGGTAGTCGCCTATACACAATATGTAAGAAGACTTAATTGTTTGATACTTAAATCTCCAAACATACATACATACTATCATATTGTTTTCATATTCTGTGTAGGAAAAACAGACTGACCTCCATACTATCCTATCCTGACAAACATACCTACATGTTTTATATAGAAAATAAAATATCTTATTAATTTGTGTTGTTTATAGTTTGGTACTTATTCTTTGATTATGCATACTATCGCCATCGACAGTTGGATCTCATGTGTTACATGCAACTAGTATTGTATAGAATATTTGTGTGAAAACTTTACCTCTAGATTTTTGCTTTTATGAAAATAAATTAGTAATTCGAATCCTGACATGATTCCTTTCGTCTTAGCACAAGCTTTTATGCTTAGTTAAGGGAATGTAAGAGGATGTATGTATATTATATATATTCGTCCTTTTCCTCATGACTGAGGATAGCGGCTGTAGTCTGTCGCCACACGTATGGCCCGCCTCCATGCCAATCTGTTTTGGGCTGAACGCAGAGCACCAGTCACGATTATGTCATCTGTATGTATAGGTATAGGTATTGTATTATCTACTTGTTACAAAGACATATTCGTTCTTATTTTAATTAAAACGAGTGGTTTGTGGCCAACGCTATACTCCTCACTACAAAGTCACTCCACAAAGTATTCAATGCATGAGTATGTAAAATATTTTATTATGAAATCTTGATATTTCTTCAATGCCATTTTATGAAAGTGATGTGCCTTTTTACCGAATTAAAAATTAAAAAAAATTAAATTTTAAGTTTCCCGAGCTTGGGGTCACTTTGAAATATTTGACAGTTAAAAACATTGAGAAGCACTATTCAGATATCCTTTAAAATCTAATGGGGTCTAAGTGAGTATTATTTTACAAATTTGTAAAATTCGAAAAGAATCGAATGAGTAGTTTAGTCTATAATCGATAAAGTTAAATAAACACACCGTACATAGCACATAGTACACCGCACACACACACACACACACACATACACACACATACATTGTGGTAAAACTTTCTGAATACAATTTTAGCATGATACTGGTTGATAATCTGCAGTAATTTTACTGTTCGATTAAATGAGTGCTGCGAACGCGAGGGTCTACATTTGGACGATATTATTTTTAAGAAATAAATTCCCAAGTTGTGTACTTTAATAATTAATAAACATTTTTTCGATACACGGCTTACTTTTTTTTAATTGATCCACTAAATATAAACTTCCTTTTGACATACCTTGTAGTTAGGTGTAAAAAAATGTTTAAATGAAAATTGACAATCCCTGTGTGAAAAGGCTTCGCTTGGTCATAATATTAAGACTCGGCATTGTAAAAAACCTAATCAAAATATTCGGTAGCAGCAATGTTGATTCGGCATGCATCACCGCTCTTCTGTGAGAAGCTGTCCCCTCCCATGACCAGTCCTCCGCCACATCCAACCCGCTCCCCTTGACGCGGGAACATCATTACATACATACAATACTTATAGATGGTATAGATGTACATGCTCTGGAGAGATACTACACAAGTAGAATACTTTAATGGAAACTCACCGGCAATTGTTATTATTTTAATGATATTTTAATGGAACTATATACTTCATAATAACACTAAATGTTTTCGTCATTCTAATTAGCGTAGTTAGTGTACGTACCCAACCACATAACATAAACCAGCTACTCACAGCTCGCAGCCATCTTTGAAAAAGCGCTAGCATAGAAGAGTACATCGACTTATATTCCAACATGTCGATTCTTTGTGTATTAAAACATAAATCAATATTATCAATAACCCAAGCAGCCGGATGAAGGTATCTGAATGTGTCTGTACCAAACACATCCTGTTTGTGAGCATTTTAAAACATGTATTTCCCTATCAATTATCACTTATCACCCGAAACTAATGTCTCTTGCAACAATGAACAAAAGATAGCTTACACATACATAAATACACCAAAAAATATTTTGTACATATGTGAAACTGGCCTTAAGGCCCTACGGATGTACACAAATATATTTTTGTAAAGAGAAGGTAAAATTTAGAGGTTTTTTAAATGACAAGAAGAGTTATTAAAATTGTAAAAAAACTCAGTCGGTAGATTTTTATATTCTCTTTCGATTGAAGAAAAATCTACTTCATGGGCCTTGTAGGTTTATTTAGTTATTTACAATAAAAAATAAAAACGGGTATTTAAATTACAAATACAAATTTAAGAAAAGTATTTAAATTACAAATACAAATTTCAACAAACTCCCGCAATAGAATAAAGAAGTAAAAATAAACTTATCTTTTTTTCAAAAACGTATCTTTTGAGGGTACTGAGAAAAAGATTTTCAAAATTACTATTTATTTTGAAGTTTTCTCGTTATAGATCTACCAAAAGATAAAAGATGAAATACAGCTACCTATAAAACCACTCAACCAGAGAATTGACCTTCAACCACAGTCACAGGGGAGAAAATTATTAATAAGTACCGTAACGCCATATTATTTTGGTAGGCAGAGAGAACCGAAAGCTATACAGTTTTCTCTTGACAATTATTTTGAGATATAACTCATAAATTAATGTCGGCATTCTTCGCATTCGGCAGAGACGCAGTTTTTAACTGTGTTTTCAATGTGGACTGATGATTTTTTTAATTACTATATTTTCGATAGATATTTTTTTTTATTTTAAAGAATGAATTCCTTATAGAATGAATTACAAATCGGTCGTAACTCCCAGCGCGCTAACTGCTCTGCCATCACCCATCTGAATTTATTGCACAAAATGAAATTGTCAAATTAATAAGATTGGTAATTCGTTACGAGCTATCACACATTGATGGATACGAGGTTTATAAGAGTAAGTACCTAGTTCTGTCAAGGACCTTTGATACTCCGTATATAAAACGGTCTGGCAAGTAGGGTAGGTAGGTAGGTAGGTACCTTATATATAGAAGGCATCAGACGTGATGATACGGATTCCTCTGTCCCTTAACGAATCGATCAAAATTCTCACCTTTTCTTGGGATCCGCTTAACTAAACGATGATGTCTGCAACAGACAATGTTTTGTACCGCGGAGTGTAAACACTACACGGTGAGGTTAACAAACTACAATAATCCTAAAATAGATTAAAAAAAACATGAACCAATTCTGTTTTGCCTGGTCTATTTCATAAACTACATGCTAAATCTCCTTCTATTTTTATTGATAAACCATATAGATAATTATTAGTGTAATTCTATACATAGAATTTTATTTTTAAAGTTTTGCAATAGTTAAAATATGAAAATAAAACCTAAAACTCGTATTAAACAACACAACAATTAAAAAAAAAACAACACAATAATTCATTAAAACTCAAAATCTATCACACAAATCGAAATATTCATAATGTCCGCATCGACCTGACACTACAACAGGTACCTACCTACAGAGTTTTTGTTTTTTTGTTTTTTTTTTCATCTACAGCAGTTCAGTGGTGTAGCTACCTAACAGCAGGGCATGAGGGCCCAGCCTAACAAAGAGCCCAAATATCTAAACACGCTATAATATGAAAATCATATTATTATATAAGCATTAAAAATCAAAATATATCGAAAGTCAAAATGGAGCATAAACAATTTTAATAAATTTTAATTTTAATCAATAGTGTTTTCAGCCTAGAACATGTCCTTGAAACAAGTGCATATACATCCTCATATATTCCCTAAATTAAACATAAATGCTTGTACTATAGGTGAACGAAATTGGTCGTGGCAGGAATCGATATCGCGACCACAGGATTACAAACACAGCGAGCTAACCAGTCTGCCACCTATTCGTTATCATTGATACGAAAATGCATTATATGCAAGTGATGTAGGTATCTACCTATCTAGTTATAATTAGTATGCCATTTTAAATTATTTTAAGTGTTAGGGGCCTTTACCGTAAATAATAGGATAAACGATGATAGACTTCCACGTATCAATATTCAGGGGATCCCAGACGAAAGAAGATCAACCGGAAGACATCCGAAAACATGGCGTGATAGTTGGGAATTCATATCAGGGAGGGGAAATCTAGTCAACCGACTAATCTTATGGAGTTCTATAATAACATAGATGGTTTAGATTCCGCCTGTTGACCAGACTTGCCCCTCCCCCCAGAAGAGACTACCAACTCAGCGTCGTAAACAGATCTCAAGAACTAAAGAAATGAAGAAGAAGATTGCGCTGTTGTAGGTTTTTATATTAGTTTATTATCTTATATAATGTATGCATTTAAATTATAATTTTAATGTTTAAGTTTAAATATAAATTTATATCAAGCAGTGTCCACTAATTAAGCGTATTCTACGAATTGTAAATTATGTCTTATAAACGAATACTACATACTATAATTATTTTAAGTACGACATAATTAAGGGATCGACATTAGGTGATATAATAAATTCAACAACATTATAATTAAATCTATATTTATGGTTGAATGTTTTGTTGCAGAACATGTTTCAGTATAAATCAGTTTCATCTTTGGTAATAATAATATATTATTTTGATAGACATTCCAGATTAGTACTTAGGAAGAGGGTGACATCATAATAAGTATTGTATTTTATGTATGACTGACGAGTCGTTCATTATCTTGTGGTAAATTATTTCAGTTGACTCGTGATGAGATCTGTATTTTCCAAACTATGAAGTATAATATTTACATTATATGTACCTATACTTAATAAAAGACTTCGGATATTTGAGTCAGCTTCGTTTCATAGTTGATTATATTGTACATACTTATGTGTTCAGTTTTGTGCTTTCATTTTAATATATTTTTCCGCATTGATATTTACTAGGGGGGTTGAATTAGTTTCCGTCGTTTTTTCATATAAATAAAAATTGATGTTAAAACTTTTTTGAAATATAAAAATTTATTCAAAGTATTGCCCTTCTTTTTCCACTACTTTAGCCCATCTTTCAGAAAGAAGTCATTCCCCTGTAGAAAAAAACCTTGTCTTTTGAGGCAATCCAATTTGCCACAAAATAATCCAACTTCTTGAAAACTTTTGAAAAGTTCGCCAGATAAACCATGCTGCATTGACCGGAAAAGATGATAATCTGATGGGGCGACATCTGGGGAGTAAGGCGGGTGGGGTAAAACTTCCCAACCAAAGGAGTCAAGGAGATCTTTAACCACTTTAGCAACATGTATATTTATCCTTAAGTATATTTATAGGTCGACGCAAAGCGTTTGATAGTGTTTCGCATTCAATTTTAATAAATAAGTTAAACAATATAGCAATCAGTGGAAAAGCTAAAGCATGGATAAATAGCTATTTATCCCAAAGAACTCAACAAGTTAAAATAAAAGATGAACTAAGTGAACCAGAAATAATAGAATTTGGAATTCCGCAAGGAACAATATTAGGTCCAATATTGTTTATTTTATATGTAAATGAAATGCTTAAAATACCAATTGGTGGAAAGATCATATCATATGCTGATGATACAGTAATAACTTTTGAAAAAAACACATGGAAAGAGATAGAATTAATAGCAAATAGCTCAATAAATATGTTGAAAACCTGGTTCGATAAAAATCTATTATAATTAAATGCCGAAAAAACCTATTATATACCCTATAGCCTAACGGAAAGTATTGCAAATATAAATATTACGATCAAAGTTCATCATCGAAATTGCTTGCTAGGAAATATAAACTGCGATTCAAAATGTATTGACATATCTGGTAAATCGAGCATAAATATCTTGGAATTATAATAGATAACAATATTAAATGGAAATCTCAAATAAATTCAACCGTAGTTAGAATGAGAAAGTTGATTTACATTTTCTATAGACTACGGAACACTGTATCACTGAACTCGCTAAAAAACATTTACTTTGCACTAGCCCACACGGTATTACAATACGGTATTATTGGATGGGGAGGTTCGTATAAGTCATCATTATTGCCACTCGAAACAATACAGAGAATTTTAATAAAAATTATACTAAAAAAACTGTATGACTTCCCAACTAATAATGTGTTCAAACTTTTTCCAGTCCCGCCACTCTCAAAAATATACAACAAAATCGCATTGCTACAAATACATAAAGAAATCAGCAACAATGTACACACAGACACAATTATTAGTACTAGAAATAGCACCATAGGAGGTCTTACGACTCCTTTATTTCGAACTACTACAGCACAACATCATTATATGTATATATAAAGGCATTAAATTATTTAACAACCTACCAATAAATATTAGAACAGAAACAAATTATTTAAGGATAAACTCAAGACACTTTGAAACACTCTCCCTCATATTCCATTCTATAAAATTGCTATTTTTGTGGTTAATTTTTATTTTTCTATGTATCTATTGTAATTTTAATGTTGGTGTTTTCTTGATTTTGGATGTATTTTTTTTTGTTCTTTCTATATTTTGTTCTGAAATTGTGTCCTTTTTTATATATAATTGTTAATTGATTTGTTTTATATATTTTATAAGATTTATTTCATGTATTTTTTTGTGAAGTATTCATATAATGTAAGCAAAGAGCTGCTGCTTTCCTAAACACAAGTTTCTAACTTTAATTAGGAAAGGAAATATTAATAATGTTGATATAAGTAACCAAATATTTGTAATCGTATGTATTGTATAATAAATAAATAAAAAAAAATGTGGCCTCGCATTGTCGTGTTGAATGATTATCGACTCGTGACGGGTGGCAAATTCTGGTCGATTTTCTTCAATGGCTGCTTTCAACTTGATTAATTGCTCTTTGTTGAGCTCTGCCGTAACTGTTTGACCAGCCCTGAGCAGCTCGTTTATGAGTGGCAGCTGCTGTTTTTTGCAAGTGAAAGCAGAAAAGTAACACTTCCCGCTGCTTGTGCTGCTTCCCGCTGCTTAAAGGTGACATCTTGGAAGCGGAAATTCTTGCGGTTTTGACGGATTTGAGTGGTTAAAGGTGCCACGTGGGTGTCGGCGGCAGCGGGAAACAGAAAAACAAAAAAAAGCATATTTTTTTTTAAAACGGCGGAAACTAATTCAACCCCCTAATAATAGTACAGTAATGCATTGATACTGGTCCACTGCATTAAATTATTCTCGCGTATCCTGGCTTGAAACATTTGGAAAATGAATTAATCGAAGACAATATCAGAGCTTCGAATGACATCATCCATGCGCATATTTTACACAGCTATTAAAAAGATTATAAAGAAAAAAATACATGTTGTGAAGTACTTAATTGGATATCAATTAATCTTATAATTAATTTACATAGTCCAGTATATAAATATACAATAACATCAAATTAATGTTAAATCCCGTAATATTTACTATTTGATTAACTGATTCTATTGCATTTGTATGATACTTAGCGATCGTACAAAAAATGACACATGATTAGTAGTCAGTTATATGTTCCACGAAGAAATAAAACGATATATCAAGAGACTCTATGAAGTAACCGAGTTAAGGAGTTCATATTATTGCCTGAGTAATGAAATCAATTGTGTGATTGAATTCTTAGAAGAACCTAATAATAAATCGAGCCTCTGATTCGTTTATTCACTTAACAGATGAGGAACTTTCTCAGCTACCGAGCATCAACACTCTTGCGGATACAATACTTATTACTAAGAAATCCACAAAGATTGGTGTTAATAATAACAGTATCTATCATACTTTACTAATGATTTGTAAATAACTTTTGTATGAATTTTCAAATGTATTATTGACACGGGTACAGTTTGAAAAGTTTATTGACACATAGCCTGATATAAAAAGATATTTAAGAAAATTTAGGACAATTTTATACCTTTTTATTCAAAGTTTTTTTTATATCATTTTAATATTTAAACAAATGCAGAATAATTTGTATGTTATAGTAAAATATGATTTTGTATTGAAGATGATCTTTGAAAATGATCACATAGAAAAATTCAATCAAACACAATTAAATATGATAACAGAGGGGACATAATGAAATCCAAAGAAAATTATTTCTACGTTAAATATATTCCATTTAATAAGCTTTTCAAAAATACTTGATTTGACAATACCTAGCTCTTATGGATACCAATCAACAAGTTTATTAGCAACTAGCTTTTATGTCCCGCCGTTGGCCAAGAATGTAAAATTGTTAAGGAATAAGCATCGTTTTTATAATATTGTCACCCAATTATTTTGCCAAATCGGACTATGAAAAGTGGTTTGAAATATGATTGAATTTGATTGTAAAATGTTCAAGTGATGGCCACAACTCATTATTTTTTATATATTGCTATAAAGTGTGAATGAAGTATAATATACAATTTCTGCACGCATGGACTATGCGAAATGGTTTTAAATATGACTGTTTATCAACGTTGTAAAGAGATTGGTTTGGCCACAACCCCCATTTTTAAATATTATCATCGAAAACAAATTGAAATATGTACCTATTGAAAGTTTAGTAATTTTGGATGATGGGATGTGGTTAAAATTTGATTAAACAAATGTACTTACTCAAAAGATCTAGTGTTGGTCACATCCCATTCGCTTTTATATTTTTTCATCAAGTGTGCATTATATTTTTGCACAATTAGACTTATAGACTTAAAATTGACACAAAAGCCTACATTAACGAAGAAGAAGAAGACTTAAACTATAGTAAATAGTTTTTAATTTGAATATAAACGTTGTGAAGAGTTCAGTTATGGCCACAACCCCCATTATTTAAATATCGTCAACGAAATCAAATATGAAGGTGTTGAAAATTATTCAAAATAGGATGATATAAATGGTTTAAATTTGATTAAACAAAAGTATTGAAAAGATTCTAGTGCAGATTACATCGTCACATCCCACATCCCATTCGTAGTGTGCATATCGTTACTAATATTTCTGCACAATAGACTATTAGACTAACCCAAAAGTCTAAATAAAAAAGTGAAGAATAAGTATAAGACTATAAGAAATAGTTTGTATAAAAAACTATTCCAATGGTCTACATAAAATATGAAAAAACACATAAAATAGAAGAATTAGACTATTGGAAATAGATTGTATAAAAACTGACTAAAAGGTCTTCATAAAAGAAGAAGAAGATTAATCTATAGGAAAGAGTTTGTATAAAATTCACTCAAGTTCTACATAAAATAAGAAAACGAAGAAAAAGACTAAAGGAAATAGTTTGTGTAAAATCTGTAAGGTCTACATAAAATTAAGAAGAAAATGAATTAGACTTCATGAACCGTCGCTTCAGACCCTTCAGAACCTCCCGTCCCTTCAGGCCCTTCAGTTCCTCCCGTCCCTTCAATCCATCATTACGTCCCTTCCAATCAGGCCCTTTAGTGCATCCCTTCCCTTCATTACATCCCGTCCCTTCAGTCGGTTAAGAAAAGTTGAAATCCAGAAACCATCCTGGAAGAACCGCGAAGAGACCTTCTTTTCCCAGGATACTCCACCTTTAAAGGTAAAATGACTAAATACACGAAGAAGAAGAAAAAGAAGAAGAAGAAAAATGTTTATATCCAAAAACCGTCTTGGAAGACTTGCGAAGAGTTGGAAGAACAGTTGGACCTTCTTCTCCCAGGATTCTCCAACTTCATGGGTAAAATGACCAAAAATACACGAAGAAGAAGAAGAAGAAGAAGAGTTTAAAGTTTAAATCCAGAAACCTGCGAAGAGATGGAAGGACAATTGGACCTTCTTATCCCAGGTTAGTCCACCTTCATAGGTAAAATGACCAAATACACGACGAAGAAGAAGAAGAAAAGAAGAAGAAAGTTTAAATCCAGAAACCTGCGAAGAGATGGAAGGAAAATTGGACCTTCTTCTCCCAGGATAGTTCATCTTCATAGGTAAGATGACCAAATACACGACGAAGAAAAAGAAGAAAAAAGTTTATATGCAGAACCCGTCCTGGAAGACCTGTGAAGAGATGGAAGGACAGTTGGACCTTCTTCTCCCAGAATACTCCAACTTCATATGTAAAATGACCAAATACACGATGAAGAAGAAGAAGAAAAAAGTTTAAATCCAGAAACCGTCCTGGAAGACCTACGAAGAGATGGAGGGACAGTCGGAACTTCGTTTCCCAGGATATTCCGCTTTCATTGGTAAAATGACCAAATACACGAAGAAGAAGAAGAATAAGAAAAAAATTTAAATCCAGAAACCATCCCGGGCATACGCTCGACAATTCACCAAAGTTTCATTGTAATCGGACAAACGGTTTAGGAGCACATAGCATACATGCATCCATTCATACATACATAAATAAATAAATAAAATAATATTCCTATAGGAAATCAGTATATTGTTGATTTCTAAGTAAATAGTATTAGGTAGGTACCTACCTACAACAATGTTCTAAGTAAATTCGATTCATAACAAATTTTATTTGAATATCAGAATCTTTCCGTAACCATAGTAACCATTCCCATATAAAATATTAATATCAAATGGGCTCGATACATTTTTTGGATATGTAGGTAGGTACCTACATTGGTTTGTTCGAAGCCACAAAAACGAAAATTGTCCGAAATATCAAATATTATATACAAATTATGCAATTTTATTATGCCTATATCTTTACTAATAATTAACAGACTTTTACAATATATGTCTTAAAACTTGCTATAAAGTCTTGTGTTTCATTTTATTATTTCATAATCACATTTATTTCAAAGGTATATTATTTTAAAGAACATATTCATTCGGTAGGAAAATTAAATATCGTATGAAAAGATATTAAAATGGCGGGGTTATATGTACATTTGTACAAAACGATTACTTTAAAAATAAGTTAAACATTATAATTAGACAAAATATTCACCATGTTTTTCACTTAAAAGCTAAGTTATACTTGAAAATATATTTTTTTCGTGTAAATACGTACTTCTAACTTTTAAATTAACAAATATTTGCGTGCAAAATGTACACTTTTTTGACAGATATGACTTGGAAAATTTTGTATGAAAAAAATAATTATTGAAATATCTTTAAAATTCAGCATTTTAATCGCATTATTTTTAGCCTGACACTGCATCAGGTATACAGGTACACGTTCCCTTAAGTACCTCCCGTCCCTTCAGGCCCTTTAGTACCTCCCGTCCCTTCAATTCCTCATTACGTCCCTTCCCTTCATTACATCCCGTCTCTTCAGTCGGTTAAGAAAAGTTTAATTCCAGAAACCATCCTGGAAGAACCGCGAAGAGATAAAAAGACCTTCTTTTCCCAGGATACTCCACCTTCATAGGTAAAATGACTAAATACACGAAGAAGAAGAAGAAAATAGTTCAAATCCAGATACCTGCGAAGATATGGAAGGAAAATTGGACCTTCTACTCCCAGGATAGTCCACCTTCATAGGTAAAATGACCAAATGCACGATGAAGAAAAAGAAGAAGAAAAAAGTTTATATCCAGAAACCGTCTTGGAAGACCTGCGAAGAGATGGAAGGACAGTTGGACCTTCTTCTCCCAGGATACTCCCCCTTCATAGGTTAAATGACCAAATACACGAAGAAAAAGAAGAATAAGAAAAAAGTTTAAATCCAGAAACCATCCCGGGCACACGCTCGACAATTCACCAAAGTTTCATTGTAATCGGACAAACGGTTTAGGAGCACATCGCATACAATTTTCCGATAGGAAATCAGTATATTGTTGATTTGTAAGTAAATAGTAATAGGTAGGTACCTACCTACAACAATATTCTAAAGAAATTCTATTCATAACAAATTTAATTTGAATATTAGAATCTTTCCGTTACCATAGTAACCATTCCAATACGTTAAAAATATCAAATGGTTTGAGACTTTTTTGAATATGAAGGTACCTACATTGGTTTGTTCGATGCCATAAAAATGAAAATTGTCAGAAAAATCAAATATTATTTACAAATTATGCAATTTTATTATGCCTACATCTTAACTAATAATAAACACATTTTTACAATATATGTCTTAAAACTTGCCGTAATGTCTTGTGTTTCATTTTATTATTTCATAATTACATTTATTTCAAAGGTTTATTATTTTCAAGAACATATTCATTCGGTGGGAAAATGAAATATTGTATGAAAAGATATTAAAATGGCGGCGTTTATGTACAAAACGCTTACTTTAAAAATAAGTTTAACATTATAATTATACAAAATATTCACCATGTTTTTCACTTAAACGCTAAGTTATACTTGAAAATATATTTTCTTCGTGTAAATACGTACTTCTAACTTTTAAACTAACAGATATTTGCGTGCAAAATGTACACTTTTTTGACAGATACGACTTGGAAAATTTTGTATGAAAAAAATAATTATTGAAATATTTTTAAAATTCAGCATTTTTATCGCATTATTTTTAGCGTGACACTGCATCAGGTATACAGGTACACGTTCGCACATAAATTAGATTTTTAGATGCTCTTGGTTTTTCAGAAGGCGTGAGACAAACACACACACACACACACACACACACACACACACACATACACACACACACACACACACACACAAACACTAACATTTTGATTGCTTTATTACTTTAGATAATAGGATTTTAAGCAATACATTCGAACAGGAGATGTAAACATCATTGAAGATGACAACACAGAAAAATGGTTTGATTCAAGCAGTAGCGGAATTGCTTATAGAAGCCGAAAATCTTGGTTTGCCTGGGAATATTATGTTAAGAAATTCAAGATTAAATAATGCAACCATACTACAAGATTAAAAATTGAACCATTTGTAGATATGATGCTTTACAGGGCCACGAATGTAAATGTGATTTTAAAAATATTTTCCATGGTCACTAGTATGAACAACGATGCTATTTTTCGACATTTCCCAATTTCCTTTCAGGGTTTGCGTAGTCCGAAGGTTCTAGACACGCCCCTGGATTCAAGCCGTATTAATTTTTATTTTCAGATTTACTTTCAATTAATACAATTTTATTTTTTATTTAGTACAATTTTATTTAATACAATTCATACGATCTACCTAATTAAACAAATAAATATTTGAGAACCAGTGTATGTAGTAAAGTAAAATGGTTAATCCCCCATAATGACAACATTACCACTTTTTGTCAACTTTTGAAATTATAATATCACCTCAACTGCTTCTAATGACTTTAAAACCGACCGTAGATGACTATTTAAGAGGCCTTCAACAGGCAGACCATCACATAGGTTCAATGAAATATAAAGTTCAAATTCTAGAACGTGAGAGCCATTTATTTTGTCTAAATTCGTGTATAAATAAAAAAAATAATAAATTGATTACTAATTAAATATAAATAAAAATTGAGATATTTCCAACTCCACCAAAATTAAAATCATCAGAACTCTCTTCTTCCCAATTTCCCTATATGCAGCCGAAACATGGACAATGAAGTCACGTGATCGTGCCAGGATTGACGCATTTGAAATGTGATGTTGGCGTCGCATGCTGAGAATTCCGTGGACTGCAAGAAGAACGAATGACTCGGTCTTGAAAGAGCTCAAAATAAAAGAAAGATTGTCGACAGTATGCAGCCGCCGTGTATTGAGCTTCTTTGGTTAATTTTTCATACTTTCATACTTTCGTCAGGAGAGAGAAAAAAGTGTTATCATAGGAAGTGTACCAGACAAAAGAAGTAGAGGCAAAACTCCTGCGCGATGGTGTGACCAAATTAAGGAGATGACCGGGAATTCGGCAGTGCGAGCTGCGGAGGGCAGAGAGGACTGGAGGCGACGCGTTCTGTCCATTGGCGGCCCCATAGATCACGACCCTCAGCATTGAGGAAACAAAGAAGAAGAAGAAAAATCTTGATTTTAGTTCTTTTAATTTAATTTGATAATCGACGCATTTGGTGCAAGTTACGACGTCAGAATAATTATTACTAATTAATTTGACGATAATTCTATTCGCTCATTTATGGACTAGTGGAGTGGAAACATCCATACGACGCCATTTACGATTAACAACACTTTGTTTGATTGTATATTTTTCATGTTTATTGTACATTACCAATATTTTCATACTTTAATTGATTTGTAATGAATAAATCTCACTGACACGTCCTTTTTATTATTAAAGTCATACATCAATTTATTTTACTCACCGTTTAGCCGTCTACACAATCTAAGTAATCACCAAATTGTGTAATATTCAAAAACATGTTTGTCAAGTACATAATTATAAAATCATTGATTCATCTCTGTCTTATCATTTCGCTACTTTTAAGGTATGTATCTACAATCCAACTGAAGATTCGTTCAAGAGAATTTGTATCTTAATGAATCGACATTATTAAGCCATTATACGCGAATTTTGTATGGCCAGGGCTATAATTTTCATAGTTTTTTCAACTTTGAAATGAAAGAACACCAACATAGAGGCTTTGCAGCATATATGTTTCATACATGTATTTACTCAGAATTCGAAGTAGAACATTTAGTGTGTCTGTTTTTCCCTTTATAACTTTTGATCCGCTTGATTCACAGAGCCTTAAACTTCAGAAAGTATAGGAAATTTTAAGCCTACAAAACTTTTATACTCAGAATTTCGACTTTTTTTTCAGTCGGGGGTTATCAACTTTTGAATTTTTCATGTACCTCAAAAACCATAAATGCCAGAGCATTGAAAATTGCTATAAATAAAGACAAATACAAAATCTCAAATTCTTTTTTTTCAAAAAATTATAGAGTTTTTTCATACATTTTTTATTAATAAAAACATTTTTATGATAAATTTATGTGTTTAACTGCCTATTTTTAATTTTTTTTCAATTTATCGAAAAACGCCGAAGTACCCTAACTAGATAATTTGATTTTCTATACAAGTTGTGTGTAACACATGAAATGCGTGTAACACACCTATCGATAGCGATAGTAATGTATAGTCGAAGAATACATATGTACCAAACTATAAACTCATAAATCCAAATTATTGAATATTTTAATATATTTTATTTTCTATACTAAACATGCATGTCAACATGTTGATGTGTAGGTGAGGATAGGATAGTAAGGAGGTCAGTCCTTTTCCTACCCAGAATATGAAAACAGCATAATGGTATATATGTATGTTTGGAGATTATTTGATATCTGATTTCTTGGCGAAATTCTCGGTGGAAACACAATTTTTTTCAGTCTGGATTTGTAAGACGATAAATATTATATGTCTCCAAAATGTGGGATCTTGTTATAGGATGCGTGTCTCGGGTACCTTTATAGTTACCCGAGAACCAATACAAAATTCAAATAAAATTTTATATAAACTTTTATCGAATGAAAAAAGTATTCTTCCGGGTAAAGGAGGAAGTGGCAGATCTCTTGCGCGATGGTGTGACCCATACCTACAATGAGTGTGACCAGATTAAGGAGATGACCTTTATACGGCGGAGCGAGCTGCGGAGAGCAGAAATGACTGGAGATAATATGTTTTGTTCATTGGCGATTCCATGGATCAGGAAACGCAGAAGAAGAAAAAGAAGAAGGAAACTTTTTATCTAAACATTTGACTAATATTTCTAATTGTTTAAGAATTGTTTCTTCAGGAACATTTCGTAATGATCTCTGACGTTTCAAACTGTCTAACTGATTGATAAGGTATTGAATTGAATATAGTGATAAAACTTGCAGAACATATCTATCTATTGGGATGATTTTCAAGGAAGGTACCGGTTAAGTAGGTAGTTACAAAAATTATAGCACGTAAACGAGAAATATTATCCTCCTTTACCAGTAATTTACGATTCTCCATGTTAACTTCAATGTTAAGTGAGAAGTGATGTACCAACCTATGATGTAGTAACATCTATTTTGTAAAATATATTCGAATATTTACGCTTTGATAGTGGATATTATATCCACGAGTTTAATATAAATCATCTTTCCCTTGTCTTTCGCGGCGAAAGTCTAATTAAAACCGTACAATTTCTATTTCAGAAATCATCTTTTTAATTATAAAGAAAATGACGGTAGGTGGACCCCGAGACTTCTGAAGTGGCGTCCGAAATAAGGAAAGAGAAGTGTAGTACGTCCCCAAATGCGGTGGTGAGATTGCATCAAAGGAGTGGCAGGGAGCAACTATAGAAGTGGAGTGCCCTGGAAAAGGAGAGTGGAAAAGAAGGAGGCATTGGTTCAACTCTGGAAACTTAAACCCTCAATAAAAATACTAAATGCATTTCAAAAAACAACAATGCAACACAACTCATAACCTCGGTTGGAGGTACAAAGGCAATCAGACTGCAATGTCTCCCCAGATGACACAAAGGACAGAGCAGAGTGCTGGCGAAGAACGAAAAAAGAATATTCCACCACCATGTGGAAATGATCATTGCCAAAGAGAGAAAAAAATCAACCTGATAATACAGGGTGTCCCAAAATAAAGTTTATATTTATTAGATCGATTAAAAAAAAGTAAGCCGTGTATCGACAAATGGTTATTAATTATTAAAGTACACAATTTGAGAATTTATTTCTTAAAAATAATATTGTCCAAATGTAGACCTTCGCGTTCGCAGCACCCATTTGATCGAACAGTAAAATTACTTATGACGGTTCGGCAGGTGGACTCAGTGATGGCTACCATTTCGTGACGGATATTTTCTTTCAAATGCGCCAGGGAAGTCGGTTTACTGGCGTAAACTTTAGATTTAAGATAACCCCATATGAAAAAGTCCATAGGGGTTAAATCAGGACTGCGTGGAGGCCAATTTATGTCACCTCTCCTGGAGATAAATTTGCCTGGGAAGATTTCACGAACTCGTGGCAGAGATGTATTGGACGTGTGTGACGTTGCTCCGTCCTGCTGGAGCCATGTTCTTTGGTTATAGGGAGGAAAGTTTTGCAGTTCAGGCACCAAGAAGTCATCTAACATCTCCACATAACGCTCTGAATACAATTATAAACATTCTTTTGAGACACCTTGTACTAATGTACGCGATACTATTTACCTATTTGATTGAATCCCATTAAATATTAATTGATATGTTTCAATTATACGCTTTTATCTGACGTTGTCGATGGCTTTTTCTTCCTACGAGGAGAGAGATAAATAAATAAGTTTGCGACCAGGGTGGCAAGTCTGGTCAAGCGGTGAAATCGAAACCCTTTTGATAACTCATAACATGGATATAATTATCATATGGAGTCCTATAATATCTCAAGATATCATAGAACTCCGTATGAAAATTATATTCATGATATGGGTAAGCGTGAGGGAGTAACTTACAATGCTTTTTTTGTATCAATGTCTACAATATAGTAGATGCACGAAATGGACAACGACTCATTAAATTAATATCTATCAATGTGAGGTTGGTACCTAAAAGTTTGCAGATTACCAGGATCTTGTCGATTGACAAAACCAAGCTATCCATCAATTTAAACTCCGCTGTAACAGAAAATCATCCATGTTTATATTTGAAGCTACACAAGTTTCGATCGATCCAAGAAATGTCCTCAGACAGCGAACTGTGTGCAATCCTAAAAAATATTCAACCTTACATAATAAATTAATTTCCACAAAACGTGACTATGTGAATATTATCTTTAATAACCCCCGTGAATCGGGAATTATTAGTGGTCTACGAGCTCCGTGCCGACTCGACCGCGTCACTCTGAAAGCAGTTAAGTTATGGCAGTATGGTGAGGTGAGGAGAAGTGGAATATAGTCAAGTGGAAGAGGTACTCCATGAGAAATGTTCTGAGAACCACCACACTGCACTTGTCTTGTCGAGTAGTTTTGTCGAGCTTTTGATTTATATTAAAATGGTTTCAACTATAATTCGATTTTTAAAATTTACTTAATCTAAAAAGACGTATAGATTCAAACTAAATAAAAATATGTAAAAAATAAAATAGCCAATCGATACACAAAAATAGATAGTAAAAATACTTGCAAAAAAAACTGTAACCTTAATTTCTCCAGATCATTTCATACTATGGGCATTTGACATTCTTTCGTACATTTTATTTTTATTTACATTATTTATGAATAAGGACATATTTATTCTTTATTTATTTAAAGGACAATAACCGTGTTTTAAAATATACAGAAAAATACCCTATGAAATAAACCAAAAAATAGATCAATTACGTTTTTCCACAGATGATGATCATTTTAAATAATCTCATAAGTATTACATTACAACAAAAATAAATAAAAATGTAGTTAACAATTATTGTATGTTTGCCTGAGACGGGAAAGAAATGGAAGGAAAATGGATGGGAGAAGGATTAAATTTGTTACCGCAATGAAATAAGATGAAAACAAAAAAATAAAATAGGTACACAAATTAAAAATATCAACAATACCCAAGTTTACGCCGCTATACAACACAAATTCAAATATTTTTTCCTATATTCCTTAAATCACTGTACTGCTGCTATGTCCGTAGCTGTATTAAATATGCGTCTATTGTACCTACTAATGGAATTTACAATACGTCACGCATATAGATAGACTGGAAAATATACTAAATAAATTCTTAAAACATTTAGATTATAGAAGCGGAAGTTTTTTTGGTGATCCCGCGCAATCTGCCATATATCTTAAATTAACTACCTTAGAAGCCCGGAGAACTGCAACCGACATGACTTACTTATACAAGTTGGTAAACAGTATAACGAATTCTAGTGAGTTATTATCCAAATTAAACTTTCATGCACCAAATAGACTTACTAGAAAGACATATACATTAGGCCACCCAATTGTAGTACAAATTATGCTCAGAACTCCTACATATAGGTATAGAACGTGTAGTAACTACAACGCGTTCTTTAATGAAATCATGAAATAGACCTCTTCAATAACTCCTCAAACGGATTCAGATGATCAATTTCTAGCTTGTTGCTCCGCGGTTCGGTGGTGTACGTGTGTTCCCCTTTTTCCTACTTTTCTATCCTACTCCTTTCCTCAAAACCACTTATTTTTTTAATATAGGATAATTATATTATTTGTAAACTTAATTGGTTCACATTTCATATTATGTAATTTATCACATTTCATAATAAGTGAATTTTTCTGTCTGTTTACACAATAAATTAAAAATATATATAAAAATAAAAAAAATTGACACAATACAATGTTTTTGACATATCCGTAGACGAATGGGACATTTAATGATTCTTTTTTGTGTTTTGGTTGGTATGACACGGGGAAAGTGCACTATCCATGCACAAAGAATAGACTCTTGAAAATGCCTTCGTGTATATGCCAATTTCCAATATGTATTTCTGAAAAACTTCATCAATTTCGGGTAAGGTATGTAGATTGTATTGATCATCTAAACCTGTTCAGTTAGTAATTTAGTCAAATCAAAACCTGATCCATAAAATCAGAACAACTGACTATATTAGAACGATTGCTTTTTGGTATTTAATGTTATACCGTTTGACAGGAAATGTTTATTATTATAAAGATCATTGCCGAGAATAGAACCGTTTCAAAGTAAAGTCAAGAGGCGCCATTGAGAAAGAGTAGCTGAGGAGGAAAGAACCGGAAGCTGCGCAGTGAACCACAACCGCTGCGCATTGTTCACACAAAGTGAGGGTATGGAAGGGAATGGAATGAGATGGTGAATCGTACAAGTGAGAAGGGATGAGCTAGGGGAGGAGAGGTAATGAGAGGAATAACAAGACTCATTAATAATTATACATACATCTTAAATAAAATTGTTTATTAATATTTTTATCTCCATACTCTTATTAGAACCTAACTAATTCGTTACTATGATATGTTTTAAGTTCCTATAATATTTCAAAATAACTTCTACTTCTTGGCAATATTATTCCCACATGGTGGTGAGGTCTTACATCTTAATCATTTATTTCAAAACAACTTACTTCTATTTATTTTTTAATGTCTAGACTTAATATTTATTTTATGAATGAAAAATTTTATGGTTTAATTGACTCTATGAACATTTTGTGCGGTTCTTGCCTTTGGCATTATTCATATTGTCGAAGCCAATATTTACTAGCACTTCTGTAATTTGTATGGTGGTTTCGCATCAGCGGTAAGACACAATAACGTTCAACATGTCATGGACGAGGGGCATGTCCAAGATATACTTCAGACTTCACCACTCTGCGCAAAGGAGATCATGTCTGAGTATTTTGACAAACAAATCATGATTATATGTATGTACTTATGTAGATAACCTAGGAAACCATTTTAAGTATTGTGTTAGATATATAAAAGTATACAATTTATTATTAAGTAGACATGTTGCAGTTGAACCGATTGCTCCAAGCAGTCCTGTATCTCGGGTCTTACACCCTGCTATCGACGTCATGCATATGTCATAATATTTCGTTCACTAATAATTGTATTTTTTTATTCCGTCTTCTTAATTATCATGGTATTTTTATTTTTCTTCCGTATTCTTCTTATTGACTTCTTATTGTAAACTTTTTTATGCAGTATCTAGTGATTTAATTTAATTTCTGAATTGTACCTATTTGTAGATCATCGGTTCATGCAATTTACTTTTCTTTTAAAAATAATTCTGTAACTACTGTATATATTATATATTATAAAAGGCGTCTAGCCATTTAGTAAAAAAATATATTAAATGACGTTTAAGATGCCTTTGAAAACACGATTTTTTCAGGTCACAAGCCCTGCAGGTGCCTTAGACTTTCCTGTTTCCATCTTTAAATTAATAAATAAATGGTTATTTATTTGTTGTAAACATTTATAATGCGTTGGACAAAATTTAAACCAAATTTTCACAACAAAGAGAGAATTACCTACTCAGCTGTATTGTGGAGACTTTAGTACATTGCAGCTGGTTTTCGGCAATGCCTTGGACCCTACTATTCGTCTTTTTCTTCATTACTTATAAGAATAGGTAGTTATGTTGGAAACCTGGATGTCATCGTCATTTATAGGTATGCCTAATATTGTTGCAAATAGGATAAACTCTAAGGTTCCTTTAGAGTTTACGACCTGTAGTCGACTGGCTTGAGTGTAAGTACCTTTTGTGCGTCATACCTATGTACCTTCAGCTCGATACTTGAGATGTTTTACTAACAAGACACTAAATCCCTTGATTTTCAGTTAATCTGTTTAACGCTTTTAAACATGGCGGTTCAATATTTATTCGTATGAAAGGTTCAATGTACGCGCATAATTTTTCATAAAATATGGATGAAAACAAAATAAATGTTAAAGACCGTCGCGTCGGTTAAAAACTATGAATATTTCATAACGTTTTATGTGAAAATCATTATCTAAAAGGTAAACAATCTCACTTTAATTAATGTAATCGTAAAAAAATATATATATGTACCTGTATATAATTATTAATGATGGTATCACGCTAGAGGAATCAACATTGCGTGAAGATACTTGTTCCATAATGCTATAGTGAACAGAACATACAACGAAGCTTTTCTATGTTCTTTTTTATTTACTTATTCAATTACTAATGCACCTTGTAGTAATTTAAGATTATGACTTTTTAAAAATTATACTTGAGTTCACAATTTAGTACCTACCTACACTTTATATTATATATCGTCAATCACTGAATTGCATTTAAATAAACATTTTTTTATTATTAAATGGAATTCGAGTTTTTAAATCAATACATTTTTTTCGTTTTTCTCTTAGTGAAAATGTGTCGTGTTTACTTTTATAAAGTTATACACACCTGACGCCGGTTACCCCACAATGTGGGAAATGCCATGATGGTTTTGAAAAAAATGACAACGTGCCTACAAGAAAAACTATTTAATAAAATTTATACACAATTTGTACCTAAAATTCTAAAATTGATATCAAAAATTGATGCACAATATGTATGTTTATAACATTTAAAAAAAATATTTTAAAATGTTATCAATACGCCCCTTAGCATACATTTTTTTTATTTAACCACAGTCTACGATGCTTCAGTAATCATCAAGTTTGGTCTTACACACATGAACAATAGTTATTTTTAAGTGGGCATAAAATTATAATTACGCATAAAGGGCTGCATAATTCATTGAAATTATCTTCAAATGGGTAACTTTATAATATATGAATATGAAGTGATAAATATAAACTATGATTTATGAAATGGTTTCATGTACCTTCATGATAAATGTAAAACAAATATAATATTTCATAGAAAATTCTAACAAATCGTTTATGATAAGGTTCCATGACAAAGTCAAAATTATGACGATAAATAATCCTGAATAAATTTATTTAGATTACATTTCCTTTTTTGATCATTGTGCGAGTCGCACAAATCGTGTTATATACATAACATTTTAATATCTTTATTTTTTTTTATTTTTTTTGAGTAAAATTTGAACAAAATACGGCGTTTAAGACACAAACAATACAATATTCACATGTATTAAGGCCTATTACATTTTTTCGTTGTGATTTAGGAAGTTTACAAACAAATCTAAAACATAAAACTATGTATATAAGACTATGTATATAAATAATCTAAAACATAATGTGAGTGATTTTAGATTCGAGGTTATTTTTAATTCATATTATTGTGAATATATTTTCCATCCATCGACAAATATCGTTATTGAGCACAATATAATGATGAACATTTTCTATTTTTTATACAATAAGAATATCAGATCTAACAATTGATGGATACGATTACAATCTCTCTCTCTCTCTCAATTCTGAGGATCGTAATCCACAGTTGTCCATGGATAGGACAAAGTACAATTCGTATCCTTTATCTGGTCATACCAGCGCGCCAAAGATCTGCCTCTTCTCTTGTTATCAGGAACACTTTTAAAGAAGATCATTACAATAATTAATACATGCACATTTTATTTAGTTAATTTATTTCATTTGTTTTATTTATTTCATATATTTTATTTCTTTAATTTATTTTAATTATTTTGTTTGTTTTTTATTTTGTGTACTTCATTATATAATTATATATACATATTTTTTTGTATTATCTATTTTAACTACTTTTATTTATTTCTTTACTTTTTTTTTTATAACGCGGCGCTGGCCGATTTACTAATGATATTAATAACAATTAAACACTACAAATAATAACACTCAATTATTATTATTACCATTATACACATCCTCAAAAGAATTAGCAGATCAATTCGTAAATTGTAAATTATTTAAAAGAGCAAAATAAAATGCAACAAACGCATCATCAAGCTTTCAATTGGGAATAGTTCACCCATCCAGATACTTAACATATCAAAGGATTAGGCTCTGAGGAGGTCTCTATACTACCTAACAACCCTATATGTATATAGATTCCCGAATATTAACGTTTAAAAAATCTTTAACGATTCTACATGTATTCATAATTACCGTTTTTTGCATTTTTATTATTAAATTTTTCGATAAATCTATAATTTCTAAATTACGGATTAATTATTATTATTAATTTATTTAATTTTTATTTAAGATTTTTTTTTAATTTATTATATTTTTTTTATTCACATATAACCAATCTCAATTATTAAAAATATATAAAAGATATTTTTTTATGACTACTATGAAATAAATTCATATTTTATAATTTGTAAGTATGTCGGTAATACCTACATAAAACGATTTAACTTTTTGCCGTATTTCGTTGAATTGTATTTAAAGTAGAGAAAACAGATATATTTTCCATGAATTCAAATGAGAAAGACATTTATTATAACAAAGCGTAAAATTGTATGAAGTCTTCACACGCCTTTTGATTTTATGGTTCAAATTATTCTCCACGGTGGATCGATAAATCAGCAATGGATGGTTTTGGTGGAAAACCGAAGAAACCCGAGGTCACGAATCAACGACAATGTTGTTGAAAATCTATATATTAGTTTCGTCTGAAATATGATACAATTTGCAACAACTTATAGGTATATACCTACCACCATATTATATGTTAGGACGATCTTCAACTGCGTTCATCTAACTAAATATAGGTACCTGTATGAAGTGATATATTTTCTTATTTTTAAATATGCCCTTTAATGATCCTGTTTTATAATTCCCTGTACCCATTAAGATGCATACAATTTTGTGATATTTTTAGACCATCTTTAGGCCATTATTATTACTCATTATGTCCTATTCTGATTCGTCTAAATTTATCCGTCTGAATTGTAGTACATGAGAAATATCAAAAAAAAGACTGCATTTATACGGGACTCATTACGACACACCGCGCGGTTAAAATCATTTTATCCACGGTCGCCCGTTGGTTAGAGACGTTTTCGTAATCTGAAACGAATCAGAATAGGACATAATATAGACAAAATTCACAACTTTTATACATTTTATAAAGAGTTCATTGAGTTTTCTTTGGAAAATAAAAATAAATCATCATACTTTATATAAGTTATCCATATAATATCAAATACGCTTAGACTTTTGTATTTAGCCCCATAATAACTTTATGCTTTGATAGGCGCTATACCGATTGAGACCAATCAGGCGTCAAATAAAAAAAAGTCAAGACGAGTATAGAGAGGACCAAACTATTCTCTATCTTGACACAGATTCTCGCCTGATGCACATACACTCATATCATACATGCTACATATTTAATGTTATAATTACGTTAGGCAAATACCATTTTTGTTTAGTTTAGGAAATTTTATGAATAATAATTTGTTATAATGGATTCCTTCATAACATCCTTACGTTTCATCGCGTAGTTTTAAATAAATGAGGCGATAGAGAACCTCAACATAGTATAAATGGAAAATATGTTCTATCAAAAAACTTATACCATTAACTGTTTCATGACAAATGTCTACCGGTTGGTTATTATGTCAATTTTCAAAGATATCCAACCGGAAAATATAACACGATTCGAACGAGTAGGTAAATGTTCCAATCTTCCCGCATTTATTATAGACAAATTATCGTGTTTATGTAAATATATATATATAGGAAACATTTCCACAGAAGTGTAATAATGAAATGTCACAAACGAATTCACTGTTATGAAGAATAAACAAAAATAATTAATGCTGTACACAATGAAACAACAATTAGCATGTGACATTACTCGATCATATACAGAATTATTTGCAATCCAAGCTTAATCAAAGCGTCTGTGCCGAATTGTTCAGCTAATTATTTCGAAAAAGTGTTAAAGAAACGATTTTAAATATAAAATAAGTGAACAAATAAGTCAACATGAAAAGGGCAAGGTCAACAAAGGTTTACCCAAATAATGGCGAAAGTATTAACCTGGTAAGTGTATCATCAAAAATTATGGATCATGGACAATGGTCAATCAGCAAAACTGTTTTCCTGAGAAATAAGATCATCAAATCCATTGATGTTGACGATGAAAAAAGTGCATGTTTTGTGAAATACTGCAAGAACAGATAACATTAAACTATCTCTCTTGAGAACAATACTCCATTGTACCTTCCCAAGAATCTCTTTAGGTCGGGCAATTTGACATTTAAATTTATTTCTGATGCAAGCAAAATGCAATAACCAGCAACGATACCTCTATTTATATTAAAATTATTTGAATTAGAAATTCTTCTAGCTATATTATATTTTATAGTATTATAGTATTATATTTTAAATTGATAAATTGAATAAGTATATCCAAAAAACAATACATACTATCTATTCAATATTTTAAAACATCGGACATAACATTTATTAATGCAATTGTGGTGTCAAGGCTGGATTACTGTTATGCTATTTATGCGGGTTTGCCCAAGTATCAGCTTGATAGAATAGAAATAGTTTTCAACGCAGCTGCGTAGTTGATATATGGAGACGACAAAAGATGTCACACAACACCTCATCTTAACGAACTGCTCAGGTTGAGATGTACAGAACGAGTGACCTATAAGGTATGCCTGATGGTGTTTAAGGCTCTGAACGACTTGGCTCCACACTACATTCAAGAACTGTGCCAAAAGAATGTTTCATCAGGGAGACAGCATACATTTGAGATCATCTGGATAACAGAGTACCAACTGTGTAAAAGAATTGTACAAAGTCAATATTACTCCTTGACTATTCCATTTCACCACAATCTCTAGGGGAGGAATTTATACACTGTTTTGTAAATTTAAACCTGTTCAATTATAGCTGCACAGTTTATATATGAACCATGCAAAGCAGAACATTACGTAAAACTGTACCTCCAATATATATAAGGCGGCTAAAATATAAATAGGACGGCTTACTATGATCACGGTTTCAGTGTGAAAGAGCCTTTAAAATGGAATAAATTGCCCCTAAAACGGTGGTTTGTAAATTCTATTTATTATTATTATTAACATTAAAATACATATAGTGAAATACTTTTATTCAGCTATGATTGATAAATTAATATCGATTTAACATTCAACCAAATTTTCAATATTCTAATCAAGCACGAAGCACAATCTAGGTTAAGTTTGCCACTGTATAAAAAAATATAAATTCGAACAAAGGCCACTTTTAATTTTCTTGTCCATATTTAAACGGATTGTGAATATCGTGTCTTTTCAATAAATAAAAGTACCTACATCTATGTTTTTAAGTGAAATTATTTTTACAATATAGGTAATTGCGTGAAAAAAAAGATTCATCGCACCAAACTTTAATAGATCAATTATTATATCTGAACCACAAACGTAGGTATAGTTAATAACTGCAGATGCTATTTCATTAGTATTCACGTTGAATTTGATTAATTTAATATTTTAAACATATATGGAATATATCCCATATGCCTTCGTGAAGTCGTTAAAGCTATGCAAATGTCTGTTAATACTCCTGGTGGTCTTTGAAGATAGCACCAAGTAACAGCTTGAAGATTCATCTGTTAATATTCAGGAAACATACTTTACCACTTCTGTTCCTTATATGTTAATTTTATCCCATTTAGTATCATATATCTTAGTCGACTAGCAACCATCAATTAACGAATTTACCATACCTATTTGTTACTAAAATGAAAGCTTAAGCCTAATAAATAAGTCTCTAAAAGATGCACACAAAATAAATAGATTTGGACAGCTGACCAATATTTTTAAGGCCATTATATACCCTGGGTATACGGATGTACGCAAAAATGCATACTAAATTACCTTCTTATGTATGAAACTCGAAAAAATATTGTATATCACCTTATATATGATAAAAAACATTTTATCGTGCAAAAAAGGTAAAATGTAGAGTTTTTTTTAAATAGCAAGAATAGTTATTAAACTATTATAATAATGAAAAACTCAGTCGGTAGATTTTCATATTCTCTTTCGATTGAAGTAAAAATCTACTTCATAGGTTTTGTAGTTTTTTTAGTTACGTACAATAAAAAAAAGGTTTTACTAAAACTAATTGTAAAAGAAAAATATTAAACAAATTCAAAATTCAAAAAACTCATGCAATAGAATAACGATGTACCTACATACAAACTGTTCCTTATTTCAAAGACGTATCTTTTGAAGGCATTATTAGGGAAATTATTTTCAAAATATACTATATAGCCTACTATCTTAAGTATATTATAAGTCTCGCCAGTCTTGCTCCACCTAAAACACAAAATTCGGAATGGGTGGTGAACCTCATTGCTGAACTATGTGAGATGTTATTGTTGCCTGTTATATTTTCGATTACCCGGCTCTTACGGGACACTCGAAAACGATAATAGAAAAGAAAGGAAGCACTATTCTAAACTGGTACAGGATATTCTCAAAATATTGCTGATGACAATAATGGAAGGCCAACGTGGTCCAAGTCGAATTAAGACATTGTTGTCGCGCAAACTATCGTCTTGGATTCTCAACAAAGGTAGAGAATGAACATTGAAAATATGATGAATTTAGATGGGTCGATGGCAGAGCGGTTAGCGCGCTGGGCTAGAAATCCAGTGGTCGCGAGTTCGAATCCTGCCTCGACCGATTTCGTTCACCTATAGCACAAGCATTTATATGCTTATTTTTTTAAATAATGAAATGATATATAACCTATTCTTTACATATAACCTATGTTGTGGCCCTGGCGAAATGAAAATTGGTAATATTGGCACTGGACGATACTGCCCGACTCGCTTAAGTGGACTGTATATTTTGAAGGAATTGGTCGGGTTGGGATAGGACAAGAGAAATTTATCACCAGAAACTGAGATCGACTTACCCAGGTTCTCGGCAATGCACTGGATGTTGCCTTCCGCTTTTCTCGACCAGAGCTTCTTAATTCTTCTTAGAATGGTACACAAAAATTAGTGCGAAATGTAGGTAAAAGTTTTTATCGAAAATATGAAAGGCGTAATAACAACTTGTCTGACACTAGTGAAAAATTTTAACCAACTAAAAACAAATAAATGTTCCTTTTATTTGAATATGTTCCGAATTATTTGAATTATTTATATGAGTATTCCGAATTGTGGGTAGGTACTTTCTTCTCTGGGCGACGTCTCGTCTCAGCGTGGTGATAATAAGCCAAGGATGGAATATGGGTAGGCTCATTGCACTAGGCTGGATCTTAAACCCCCGAACAACCTATATTATCCAAAACGTAATTCGCTCATGATGACTTTATTCTTGAAACCTTATCGTGATAGATTTTTCATAAATTATGTATTGTATTTTCCATTTAGGTAGATATTCATAAATTGTGATGTATTATAGTTATGTGATAGACATTTCATAAATTGTTATATTTCCGGTTTTTTTTACAAAAAGTTTGTGCTTTTTTTGTTTTCTTTTGTTTGTCGGGGTAACCAAAAATTAATCCAAATTGTCAGGGCAAGCTAATATTAAACTTAAGTACGGACTATGTCATTTAAAATTAATGTAAAGCAATTCCGACACAAGCGATGCTTAGTGGAATAGTTCTTATCCACTGGATGTTGGTACTAGTAAATTGTTTTCATGTTGTAAGAACTGATTCTGTTCATGATATAATTAAGTATCCTCTCAGAACATTTTGTCACTGCCAATATTGTTATTCTGTATTGTTTATGTGAATTTCTAATAAATAAATATAATAAATAAATTGGACCAAAATGAGATCGGTGGAACAACTGCTCCTAGTGACATATTGAAAAGATTTCGCACATAAGTAATTGGTAGCGTCAGAGAAGCCTGATATGGCCCGATTAGTAGAAGCACCTGAGCTACAGCGAATGTTAAATGTTAACAAATGTGTTTCGAGGGAAAACTTCAAGACGAAAAGTTTTGTTGGTCGAATATATTTTGTGGAACAAAACCGTGTGTTTTATTAATATATCGTCGGTCAGTAAAGAAGATACCTACTCGTTTTAGGTGCGGATACAAATAGCTTAATTACATATATACTTAGAATTAATGTACTTTTGTACTTAATATAATGAACTTTTTGTATCATAGACTAGTTACAATATATCTTATTTCAATCTAACCGTATGTTGAATACTCTCCCCACATGTCTATAGTGATGACCTCTAACTTTAGAACGACACTTTGCAGTCAGAACCACGACTTGAATTTTCCATGTACAGAACATGTCATTCCATGACATCCCATGATCCAGAATACAAATGAACTCACGCTGATGCCGTCTGACTTCCAGGTTGAACTTTCCTTATATGACTGCATGCCATTTGCACTCTAGATTTGGCGCTAGTAGCAGTTTATATCTTGACTGTTGAATAATATGTGTTTGCATAATAACAACTATTTTGTGATCTTTAATCTCTGCATATTCCTATCCTTAATTGTAGCTGTCGACCATTTCTTGATATACCTACTGCTCTTTTGTAATTTTTACTAGATTAGCCTATTCCAACATGTTAATTAAATTTATTAAACAAAAACAAGAATTAATTTTTGCTACAAGAATTCTTTATATAGATGCATATATTGTTGAAAAATTAATTAGTGTAGGTACTTATTTTAATTTTTGTTTTTATCTAGCAGATTCTGTTATTTTTCACAGCAGTAACAAATTAGGTCCTACCCTTTCCTTTTTCCTTCCCTTCCTTTCCCGTCACGGAAAAATGTGTGAAATATATGAACATGTAATAATTTTAAGCATTTTTTAACAGATTTTTTAATTATCTCAATAGAGACGAAGTTGGAATATTTATTGTAGGAGAACCGGGAAATCAAGGCACCTACAGGGCTTACGACCTGTCATCGGCTGGTTTACGTGATCACTTTATGCGCTTGCGCAACGTTCACCAATTATGCCTTTTTAATGAGATCCCTATCAATTCAATTTTGAAAGTTCTATATATATATATTAATACTGAAATTCTTTATGCTTGACTCCCGACAGGGAAAAAAATCCAATGTTTGCGCATATGCAATAATAAAAATATTCAATTTTAAGCATATTTAAATTTATTTTTTGTTGTATTGTAGGTACCTACATACTTCTATAATTGTTTAATGTACATGTGGTCTGTATTTTTTTCATTTCATAGTGTATTTTTTTGTTTATTTTATAAGACTGTATTTGTCCCTTCATAAATAAAAGCTAGTTTTTCCCCATAGATGTGAATAAATACATATTATGAATAAATAAATACACTGGCTATATCACTCGATCTCGAGTGGAACTCCAAAAATTAATTAAATAAATATAAATTCATATGGCTGTGAGGCACCGATTTAGAATGGTGCTTGCACTTTTTTCTATTATCCACTTTTTCGGGGATCCCTTCAGTACCTCCCATCCCTTCAGTCCCTTCAGTGCTTCCTACCTCCCTTCATTTCCTCCCGTGTCCTCCATCCCTTCAGACCCTTCAATACCTTCAGACCCTTCAATACCTTCAGGCCCTTCGGTACCTCTCGTCCCCTCAGACAATAAATTCCTTTGTGAGATATTAAGTAAATAAAAATGTTTAGTTCAGTTTTCGCTTCTGGAGAGACCACGTCGAACGCATGGATGACAAAATAATATTGACAGAAATTGTAAAGACAAAAATACACGATAAAAGAAAAGACCATTCGGAAGACTTGCGAAAAGATGAAAGTACAGTTAGACGTCCTTCTCACAGGAAAGTCCACCTTCACGGGTGATGAACCCAATAAACGATGATTAAGAATAAATAATTTTATATCCAAAAACCGTCCCGGGTATTTATTTGATCGACAATTCAATAAAGTTTATTTAAATTGATTTCTCACGAAGTTATTGCTTCTCTGGGCTGGAAACACTGGTTAGTTGGAAGAAATTGCCATATGGCAATAAACTCGCCACTTTCGCTGGGTGCAAGAAAATATTTATTATTATTATTTATATTTAATTTGAGGCATATAAGTTTAAATTGACATTTGTTTTACACTTAAATGTAATGAAAAATGTCACAGACATTTGCACACAATACATTTAAGTAAAATGGTTTAGTTGGTATTTAATTTATTTTACGAAATTTAAACTTATTTCCTCTGGGAATTAAACATCAAACATCGAATGGGCTATTTATGTGAAAATATCACCTCAAATAGGTTGACCATAGTTTTATTATTTTATTTATATTATTTCCAAAATATATTAGTAAGGTGAACTTATATGTTGAACACTTACAAACTAAACAAATATTTTTTTTAATATTGCTTCAAGCACTTACGTACATTAGTTCCAATATTAAAAAATGACTTTAGCCATTCGATTGATTCTGAATAATTAAGTTGCGATTTATTTATGCTATAAATATGATTATCACGTGAACTAGGAGATGAAATCGGATATGAAAAACTGTGCAGTCGTGGCATAGTGATACGTTTGATACGGTGCCAGCGTTCTTAGTTCGATTCTCAGAAGAGGAGAAATTTATTTCTCACATATACAGAGTGTCTCAAAATAAAGTTTACATTTAGTGGATCGATTAAAAAAAAGTAAGCCGTGTATCGAAAAAATGTTTATTAATTATTAAAGTACACAATTTGGAAATTTATTTCATAAAAATAATATCGTCCAAATGTACATAGATCCTCACGTTTGCAGCACTCATTTAATCGAACAGTAAAATTACTTATGACGGCTCGGCAGGTGGACTCAGTGATGGCTACCATTTCGTGACGGATATCTTCTTTCAAATGCGCCTTGGAAGTCTGTTTATTGGCGTAAACTTTAGATTTAAGATAACCCCATAGTCCATAGGGGTTAAATCAGGACTGCGTGGAGGCCAATTTATGTCACCTCTCCTGGAGATCAATTTGCCTGGGAAAATTTCACGAACTCGTGGCAGAGATGTATTGGACGTGTGTGACGTTGCTCCGTCCTGCTGGAACCTAGCCAGGAAAGTTTTGCAGTTCAGGCACTAAGAAGTCGTCTAACATCTCCACATAACGCTCTGAATACAAACATAAACTTTCTTTTCAGACACCTTGTATCTTGCTTCTCTAGACAGTTAATCGTGAAAAATAGCCCCTTAGCAATAAACTCACCAATTCACACGGGGTGCAAGGAAGTTATGAACAAATAAATAAAAAAAAACTTGTTATATAAACAGTAGACGCTTGTTCCGAAAAAATGTATCGATTTAGAGTCACACGATATTAACACTAAGAGCTTTTTAATTTGTTTCGTTCATTCTCACGCCCCAGTGGTGCCAACTGCCTATCTATTATATTATACCACGAAGATTCTGTATCTTCTTCTCATTGGTAGATCATACCTAATATATACCTAATCAAACTGATGCATCTGATATCACCTCCTGATGAAGATGATGATATCCTATTGTAATATGGACCGACTATCGTCACACTACACTGTCTTTTTACATACCTATGCACATTGTTGTTACATACATAGGTATCTATACTAGAGTGCCTACGTTTAATTTAAAATTGCATTTTGTGAATGTGTTTGTATTGCTATTATACATACGTTTAAAACAGGATATTAGGTACCTACACTTAAAAATTTGGTTTCTTCTTTTGTAATTTTTGTAAGATTTGGTACACGGTTAACACACAATACACATAAACATATTATCAATCATAACAATGCAACCGTGAACACAAAAAATCACACATTTTCCCAATTAAAATTTAGACAAAAATATTTTGTTAATTACACTAGATATTAATATATTTAAAAAAAAAAGAAAATAAAGCAAAGACACAAGTATGAAACATATTATAAAGAAAACAACTAATATCTATAAAACATACATAGGTACACATATATACAAAACATCAACAGGTATATGTATACAAAACAACAGACTGACAGCGGTCCTACCAAATATTATTCCCGCAGTCGACAGCAACAATACTTGGCAAGTATGTACAAGGATATTACATATTTAATATGTATGTCAAATTAAATCTACATATTTTATATAAGTTTAAAAATTTCCAATTGAAAAAAAATAAAACATATCATTTTCCCAAGAACCGCAGTTAAGAGAAGAAAGGAAAATATAAAAAAAATACCAATAATTTTTTTTTTCATGTTCTTTGATGTCTTCTATTGTGGTAGTGTGTTTTCCTTTTTTTTTACTTTGTGTTTTATTGTTATTGATAGATACGTGTCTTTTTTGTGTGTTCATTTAGTCATCCGATGTTGATTTGTTTATTTTTATTGTTTGTTTCTATTTTCGTTTATACTAGATGTAAGAAATTGTATTTTTTTTTACATCTAAATAAAATATATACAATACAATACAATAATTCCAGAAAAAAATATACATATGTCGGTACATTCATTAAAAACCCAATAAGTAATAAACAAATAACTACAAGTTAGAATAAAGAACAGTAGATTAATATTAATTAATTCAGAATAAACATTCTATTGAGTTGTAACTAAAAAAATTTTAGGGGGAAAATGCAATAATTCTGTTTTTGTAAAAGTTATTTTTGATAAATCTGCACATTATTCAGTTTATTTAAGTCGTACCAACATTACCATGAAGTGATGAAGTGCACTTTTAAGTGAAACGTAGTATACCTATCGCATATAGTCGTTCATAAATTAATAGGGATTGGATAATAAAATTATGGGTAATCCTTAAAACGTCCAACTGAGATAAGCAGCCGTTATTATTAATGCAATTTCATTCCGTGAAATATTCGAAATGACGCTCTCCAAAATTTAGATCCTTAAGTCATCGAATAACTTTTAATTTGAAGATTAAATTTAATGGAGGTCATAAAATAGACAATATTATAATGTTTAGATAAATTATCAATGTTTTTGTAATTTTAGATGCATCATCATCATCATCATTGGCGCTAAAGCCCTGTGTGGGCCCTGGCCACCTCCAGAATCCTTCGCCAACCGTCCCTGTCCTTAGCCGCTCTCTTCCAGTTTGTTATTCCTAGCTAGCCCTTATGTCGTCTTCTGTGACATCCAGCCATCTTAGCTTGGCCCTGCCTCTACTTCTTCTATCCTCTAGATTGGTATCAAGAATCTTTTTGAGGATACGATCATCATTCATCCTGCTGACATGTCCCAACCACTGCAGTCTATAGGTATACTTTTATGACTTGTACAATATTGGGATCGTCATATAATGCTCTGAAGTCCATTATCATTTACTGGGCCAAAAATCTTTCTCGGGATTTTCCTTCCAAATGTCAAGAGGCTATTTTCGTCTCGTTTTGTTAAGACCCAGCATTCAGCCCCATACATTACGACAGGTCTGAGAAGAGTTTTATATATCAGATTTTTTGTTTTCCTTGTTAGCAGTTTGGACTTTATGTGCTTTATCAGACCATATAATAGCATCTATTGCCAGAGGCCAGTCTTGCCTTAATGCTACAATTATTTTCATGAGTTAATTTTAGATGCAGCTATGGCAATAAGTGCCGGCTAAGACTGGTATAACAAAGAAGGTATCTCTTAGAAAAAGTCAAGTAACCCTGTTCCTTGGCATATATTTTTTACGAATCACGAATTTTCATAGAACCCTACTATCCAATATGACCATCCTAAGAATAAAATTATTCACATTATTCAGTGGAAAATGAACCAATAACAAGACATAGTTGGGACAAATTGAAAGATATAAACGACAGTCCGACTGGATTATATACAATGATAAAATACGTGTATAATGATAAAGCAACAGTTAAAGGTCTCACAAGAAATGGCTGACATGACATTGTGAATGCGTGCATGAATATGTAGATATGGAGGTAATTGTGTGACGCTAGAACATTTCTGCCTACCTTATTCGTTCGCTAGTCACTTCTAAAAATAAAATGATTCAAAATTTATGAAACATTACATGTCATTTAAATCATCAGATTGCTTTTATGTAAACAAAACTTTGCGCTTATGAAAAATAAACAATAGTTAGATACACAATAATCATGAAATGATGAATGGCAAGCAATAAACAAACTTAAGTTCATTGTTGTTTGTTCATAAAAGAATGATAAAATGAAATTATACGTTCGTTTCATCGTTAGTTCATAGGTGCATATATAAGTAACTAGGTATACCTAATACTTACAGTACCTACCTTACATCCAAGACTATCACTTATTGTTTATTATGAATTATATATAGACATATGGAAATACTATGTAAGAAAATTTATATTAGTATTATGGAGCAAATGCAACATTACTCCCTCCCATCCCTCCCCTCTATATTTCTCAAACCTCATTCTTCTCATTTTAGCACCACCACTTCTAAAACGTCAGTGGCGTGGTAACAGACTTGATTTTTTATTCAGTAAATCCACCTATATTTTTATCACTAGACGATTTAATTTAAGATGATTTTTCACCAACCACTACAACGAACACCGGTGAAACCGTGAAGTATTCAAAACGACCAATAAAAGTTAGTATATTCCATATAAAAAAAAACTGAAACATTTGGTTTCTTCCACCAAGGGATGCTTTGGGATAAAATTATATTTTTACTGCTTCAATATTTGATCGTCATTATAGGTATTTATATTTTTCTTTTTAATTCCCTAAATTACTTTATTTAAGGAATTTATGTGGTAGATATGTGAATGTAGGTATATATCCACCACGATTGTTAAAAATGATTTCAAATATGCGAACTAGAGTTTAAAATTCATATTCATAGAGTTTATATTTCATTTCATAATTTTCAAGAGCAGTCTTTCAAAAATATTTATTAATAAAAATTAGCAATTTCATAAACATAAAGATATAGGAAATTCACGACATGCCTTTGTAAGTGTAGAGTAATAAACAAAATGTAGTGGGTCAATTGTGCACCCCGTTAAAACATACAAGTTTTGCATAACACTACTAAACGTAATGGGGTGGTGTGGTTCAACCAACTCGAAACAGATCAGAGAAAAAGATAAATTATTAACTGAAGTTAATAATTTCAAAAGAAAAATTAAATACATGTACCTATTATTTTATATTGACTGATTTGTATGTTGTATTCAGTTTGTATACCAATAATTCTGTAGATATAAAATTTGTTTCTTTTGTTTTAAATGTCTCCTCTACACGTAAGTGCTTGCACTCTGGAAAATGTTTTTTTTAGAATCATTTTTTTTCTTGTGATTTTTAAATATGTGTTGTAATAATAATATACTTAAATAAAATTAAAAGAAAATAAAGATGCAACGTCGCAACCCGCCACTGAAATAACAGTTCATAAACTGAGAGATATAATCTGTTGTACGCGAGAAACTCTCACGATATGCTCTCATTCCAATTTATTATTGATGGTTGTGACGTCATCTCTATACAACCCATTACATTATCATTGCAATACAAACCTATCTGTCTACCTGACGTAAAGGTTATCTACCATTTCATATATCAAAAGGAATACTAACTATTTTTATTAACAAGAAACTACCTTATTTTGAAAAGCTTCCTTCTTCTTCATCTTGAGTTGGGTCATTTACCATGTTTGTGAAAGTGAACTATCTTGAGAGGAGGATGTCCAGCTGTCCTTGCATCTCTTTAGTCTTTCATTGTTGCGGATTTACATCTTTAATAAGACGCTACCGAAAACATAATTCGCTGAACTTGCATTCCAGTATGTGCTCCAGAAGATTTTAAGTGATCTATTAAAAATATTGACATTTTCAATCTGTCCTTCCATCTTTTGTAAAATCTTCCCTGAGAACGAATACCGTGAGATTGATTACTTAAGTGAGATTGATTGAAGTCTTGTAGTGACTGTTCTTCAAACATGACCATTGAGCTCGACAATCAAGAGAAAACGGGTTACAGTTTTATACAACATGGTTGCAAAGGCTAGGGAAAAATTGACACAACGTCAACTGATTTTATTGGTTACTTCAAGTCATAGTAAATCACTGTACTAAAATATGTTTGTGCACAGGTGACCTAACCCGCATTCTTTCACTTGGGAAGCTTTACCAATCTCTAATTCACTGTCTACTCTATCACCCGGAGCCTCACTTAGCACCCGAAGCCTAAGATATATATATATGGAATTTATCATGCTAACCTGTGAGAAAAATTTTACTACGTTTTATTAATTCGGGCCTTATTCTCAGTGAGAAATTGAGCACCAAGGGCTGTTATTTTAAAATAATGTAATGTTTTGGGTCTGTACAATAGAAATTTTAGCGTTGGTGAAAAATCGCACGTTTTACGGAGTCCAAATACAATCTACTGGAACATTTACTTTATTGAGAGAGCATTTACCTACACTTCTTAAAAGCATTAAAAGCGGTCATAATTTTGATAAGGTAGTTCATTTAATTATTCTAAATGAAAAATATTTTCTTGTACGGAACAACATACACCAAACGATAGGAACCTATAAGTAATTATTTTATCTCGTATGCAGTTAAGTAAAAACCACATAATTCATACAGTAGTGATATGTATATGCAGGTATATACGGGTTACTAAATGTTAGTAACCTGAATATTATACTTGGTACAATGTGCCGAAATTTAATGTTAAGGAAATATATCTTATGACTAACACAAAAATGTAATGACGAGCTAAAAGTTTTGCGAAATATACCACAAAGCTAATTTTGTAAATGAGTCTTTATTATTAATTAAAAATAAAATTAATTTAAAATGTTATTTTAATATTTTATTAACCTTACAAACATTCTTAACTTAAAATTACTAAAAAAATAAATATTACGCTTTCGCCGATTCAAAAATGCAATATGGCATATAAAACATACATTTTGCCTCTATAAATTGCACAAAGATTGATTATATTATAATGAAAAAACCATCGGACTACCCAACTTTGCATCTATTTTATAATTATTAATTGCCATCTTTCAAAAATATTTATTAAAAAGGGGCTATTTCAAATACAAATACAGGAAAGTCACGACATGCCTTTGTACGTGTAGTGAGTAATAATATTATACAAAATATAGTGAGTCAATTTACTATGTACCTACTGCGTTGGCACACAAGTTTTGCACAACTCTGCTACACGTAGGTAAGGTACAATGGGGTGGTGTGGTTCAACTAACTCGAAACAGATCTGAGACTGAATTTAACAATTTCAAAAGAAAAGTAAAAATGATTAAATATTGTCTGATTTGTAAATTATATTCACTTAATTTGGTGTAGCAATAATTCTGTAGAAATAAATTTATGTTTATTTTGTTTTAAGTGTAGGTACCTATTCTTTACACACGAGTGCTTGCACTTTGCTTGCACTCTTGTACATATGTTTTATGTATTGTTATATTTAAATATGTTATTGGGAAATAAGTTTTTTATAGTGTTTCTTTTACTGTGTACTGTGATTGTGTTTTTGAATATGCATTGTAACATAAACAAAAAAAAAATATGGATAGGTGATTACAATGATGAGTCTTGGTTCGATTCCAATCTCGACCAATCCATCAATATAATTTATATAAAGTTAAAAAAAATCTACTCAGGAAGTTAATAATTATAAATTAAATTAGAATATTTTTTATACAAATAAAACACACAGTTTCTATCCAAAAATAGTATGAGATTGAATAGCGCTTTCGCTAGTCTCAGCTAGCATCTTTTGAGGCAACTTATACTGACTACAAAACTCAAACATAAATAATATATTAGTAACAAATAAATGTTTGAAAATTTATTAAGGCGAGTTGGGAAACACAATGTCATTTTATATAGAGAAACAAAGGATTATTTTTACATGGATACAAATATTTAGTAAGAATAAGGGATAGCAAAAAGGCTATTGCTTAGCTGCACTCTACCAGGTTGTCCCTGGAGTGCTGCTGGTATTCAGCAATGCCTTGGGATAACGAATAACATAGCAATAATAGGCTTCATAACCTTCTTCTTCTTCAGCCTGTTTTTTTTCCATTCTTAGACATAGGCCTCCCCCTTGATCCTCCACAACTCCCTGTCTTGGGCACACTGCATCCATCTCCCTCCGGCTTGATGTCATCAAACCACCTTTCCTGGGGTCTGCCGACGCCTCTTCGGCGTGTTCTCGGTCGCCATTCTACAATATTTTCGGTCCATCATGAATCCTGGCATCTGGCATAACCTATAAAAAATTTAAATAGAATGGAAAGGAAAATTAATTTATAATAATTATTACTCTTGCAGATTTGAGATTTTAAATCTCTGCTGGTTTTTAAATCCACGTATTTCATACAACTAAACAAATTAAAGGTATAGATAGTATTGCAATATGATTAAATACGGAAAAACGATACTCAGAATTAAATCGAAAGATAGAACAAGAACAATTATGTGGCTTTCTTTATAATTATTTGTAGGAAACCATCAGTTTCGATCATGTTCTAGTGTAAATATTTGTCAAATAAACCATCTTTATCTCTTAACTACTTCCATATATACATACATTTAGACCACCAGGATGTTTGTGGTTCACCTCATCCTCTATCATTTCAACAAAATCGACCAGAAGCTATAAAGGTAATAAATCAGTGTCACTGCTGTAGGAACCTTACTACGGTAACAACAAAAAATATAATATATGTAGGTAATAGATTTCGGATTGTGTACGAGTATCCAGTAAAAGCTCACATAGATTTTACGAGAAGATTTTATAGATTCATAGATTTTACCAACAATCTTATCTACGCATGATATTTTTACTGACAAAAATACTCTTAAAAACGAGAAGGCGATTCGATCATAGTAGAATGCTAGGGATTTCCTTGAGAGACCACAGCACGAATGACTAAGTTCTCAAGACCATCTCAGAAAGTCGTGCCAGATTGATTGGACATATAATCCGACAAGAGTATCTCTTTCGTTATATAATAGAGGACATTACTGAACATCTTTAGGATCTGTACGACGACATCGGTTGCAGCTTGCAGCACCTATGTGGACCTGAAATGGGTCACACAGAACAGGACGAAATGGAGAAAAAGATGCGAGACTTTGCTTCAAAGCAATTCTTAGGATTGAAGTGAGAGAGAGAATTCATATTTTTTTTTCCTTCTTGGCTTCAATACTGAGAATGGCGCCTACGCTCTCGTTTGTTTCGTTCATTAAATATCCTGTTACGGATTTAACAAAATCACTCCTTCGGGTCAGTGAACAATCTTTGGGACTTCTAACCTTTGAATACTTCCCGTTACGTCATTTTCCATAAAATCTACTGATTTCATAATAATAGAGATTAAGTGACTGTTATTGTTACCATGATTGTTAACTAGGATTATATGGTTATCAGTTCACGATATTGAGTGCTGTTCTGAAATTCCTACGATTGAATTGAAATGAATCCAATTACAATAGCTGTATTTTTTTGCCAAATCAATTGTTTTCCAATAGTACATACTTTAGTTATTCTGAAAATGCTATTGTATTTGAATCATCAAATATTGAGTATGTATATTCGATACCAATACGTATAAAAAAATCCAAAATTTCGGTGACACAAAATGTTATGAATATACATTATACATATATTCCAACAAGAAGATTAAAATATAGGTTTTTTATTCTTAAATCATTAGGTATGTTCTGTCACTTTCCTCTGAATTTTTAACTAAAGCCAAAGCTTGTGCCATTTAAATAAAAAATCTAAATATTTTATTGAACAAAACGTCATAATGTAATTTAAACAATACACTGTGACCGCTTATTATGATTTCAATTACCATATCAATAGAGCATTCCAATGATGTGCGTTCAGAATAACCACCATTAATTGTTTCTGTTTAATTTATAGAGATTATATAGTTTCGTATTTTGATATTGTACAATTTCACCTTTAACATAAAATGTCAAAAATTTGTTTTTATACTGTGTGTAGTATATGTGAATTACGTTTATCAATGTTAGGTACCTACTCCACCGAGAATCAAACTTGAGACCATATGTTTATGAGTCGAACACATAACTAACCACAAAAAGTAACGGCTTAGAAGTCAGATGTTTGATTTTCTAAACAATATATAAGGAATATTTTTAAAACGTTATACAGATATAATAATTACATTATCTTTTTTGATTTACACCACTATAATGGTATGCATAAAAAACACGCAGGCAGATACTTGCCAAAGGCGGCATAATTGAATGTTTATATTTGGTAATATCCTGGAGAGAAGCTGTCCGACTTCCTGCCAATATCTAAGTATCCCTTTCTGTCATCCGGTTCATGGACCAGATCCAGTAGACATAATACCTCAGCCTATATCCGTGGATGGTAAAAGCGATGAGTCTGTTAAGAGCTCCGGAAACCGCGAGATTGATACCTATTCAGTTACTTCACCCGTAACTGCAGTGAACTTGATTTGAACAAACTATAAGTTTGTTAGGTTATACTGTTAAACCAAACTCATCCTCTACATTTTAATTTTGAATTACGTACGTAAGAGATCATTTTTTATTAATATTATCAAGCGACGTAAAACTATACCTTCCTGTACTTTAGAATGAAAGGCCTAGTTCATTGGGAGAGAAAAATACCACAATAAACTGACTGATAAGAAACAAACATTATTCAAGAATCATTCAATAAATATAGTTTTTTTTTTTATCAAATATTTGTACGAATTGAAACAACTAAACAACACTACTTAGCCATCCATAGTTTGTTTATTTATTTTTATTTTATTTTTTCATCTTTCTGTACACAATATAAACAAATATATTGTACACTGGTGGGCTTATTGCCATTAGGCAATTTCTTCCAATCAACCAGACTTATTTATTATTCAAATTTCATAATATTTTTCGTATGCACCCAAAATAAATGATTTATTTGAGGGGCAAATACCTACAGTCTTATAAAACATACAAAAAAATACATTATGAAATAAACAAAAAACAGACCAATCCCATTTGTCACAGATGATGATCATTAAATAATCAGGTAAGTACCTTAAAACACAAAATAAATAAATAAACAATATTAATATGTAATTATTGTTTGTGACGGGTGACGGTAAATAAAGGTAAGAAAATGGGATAAGAGATAGATTAAATTTGTTACTTCTTTGAATTAAAATAATAATATTAAAAATACAGGCACAACTTGTAATATTGAAAAGAAATTTGAATTTTGATGTATTCTACATATGTATATACTCAGTTGATATTAGACAACAGCCTAGTGCCTTCAGATCTAGAGGGCCTCCATCCAAATTTTTACGGAATATTTCATTAAATGTTTCGGTTAATACTAAGTTATAATATCTTAATATCCCAACTACAGTGTAACTAAATTTTAGTTTTTGTGGCTCACCACGCATCATAGACAATATGTGCCCATTATTTATCAATATTTTTTTCGATTAATCTAAAATTTCTTTATTACTACTGAACGATTTTTGCTACTCACTTACATACCTAACAATAATAGTTGACGATAATATCAAAGTATTTTTTTACTCCTCACAAACCCAAGGGAATATATTACTTGTGCAAAACTTGTGTGCTAACGCAGTGCATAGTAAATTGACCGACTATATTTTGCATATTACTCTCTATACGTATAAAGGCATGTCGTGACTTTCTTATGTCTTTATGTATTTGAAATATCCCATTTTCACTCCTCACTAACCCAAGGGGATATAGTGGGGAGTTATGAATTCGCAATTTTTAAAGCTAGTTTTATTATAGCAGATTATCAACTAGTATCATGCTGAGATTTCATCACAATGTATCTGTGTGTGTGCTGTGTGCTATGTACGGCGTGTTTATTCTAATTTATCGGATCAAAGACTAAAGTACTCGTTCGATTCTTTTCAAATTTTGCAAATTTATATATCTAATACATGATTAGACTCCATTAGATTTTGAAGTTTATGTGAATAGTGCTTCTCAATTTTTTCCACTGTCAAATATTTCAATGAGACCCCAAGCTTAGGAAACTTGAAATTTGTTATTTTTATATTCAAATTGTTTAAAAGTCACATCACTTTCATCAAAATTGGCATTCAAGAATTCTTTCTTTCTTTACGAGTCCGAGCACTTCACCACTATGCCATCCCACTCCAGAATACAGCAACCGCAACTGCATTGTCATTAACCACCATTGATTGTCATTGAAGAATTATGAATTTTACATAATAAAATATTAAAATTAAAAATAACTTAACAAAATCACTTCGTGTAAATGCTGTATATTTTCCAAACAAAATTTTAATACTTTTTTGAATGACTTGGTAGTGAGGAGTTTAATGTTGGCCATAACCCACTCGTTTATTTATAACGCTTTTCCTTATTTCTTCTATGTATACGTGATATTTTACCGAGTGTTAATTTACGATACATTTTTATTTACAATCATAATATAATACATTCTTCACGATTGTAAAATAATGGTAATAATATCATAATAAGTTAGTTGAGAGCGAACATTCATTCCCATTTCTCCCTTTGACGGAACCGATCATCAACCTACCAGTTAGTTGTTGCTGGTTTATTGCTCTATTTGCAATTTCTCATTCTACAATGACACATGCAATCAAATTATCCAGGTTGGTATTGCTGGATCAGAAGCAGGGCCTCGCAAGAATAATATTATATTTTATTTATTTATTCCATGAAAAATTCACAGAGGAGTTGATAATACAATTCATTACACACATGTTACTTCAACTCTCAAATTAAGAGTGCCTGCTGCATGCAGGGGCGTGCTTAGAACCTCCGGACTAAGCAAACCCTGAAAGAGAATTGGGAAATGTCGAAAAATAGCATCGTTGTTAATACAAGTGGCTATGAAAATATTTTTAAAATCATATGCCAAAATAATATTTACATTTGTGGCTCTGTAAATCATCGTGTCTACACAAAGTACAATTTTAAATCTTGGATTATGGTTGCATTAAAACAATCAAAAAATTATTAGGTCTTTAATTTCTTAATATAATATTCCTAGGCAAACCAAGATTTTCGATTCTATAAGCAATATCGCTGCTGCCTGCATGCTCTAATTAAAATAAGAAAATAAAAAAACAAAGTTCACAAATAGAGACTAGTGGCTAATCCAACTGTCGATTTGTTCAAGAGAATTTTTTCCTCTTAACAGATCGACAAAGTTTCAAGACAAGATCCGCGAGATTTGTATGGCCATGTCTATATTTTTCACGGTTTTTCAACATTGAAGTAAAAAAACACCAACTTCATGGCTTCGCAGCAAATGTGTTGTGAATGTGGATTAACTCAGAATTCGTAATAGAAAATTTAATGTGTCAGTGTGTATGTGTGTGTACCATATAATTTTTGATCAGAGAGAGAATGCACAGTCCAAAATTTCAATTACTTACAACTTTGAATTTTCGTTCCAGTCAGGGGTTATTTAACATATCAATTTTTAATAATAATATTGAACACTTCCTTGCACCCTGCGCAAGTGAAGAGTTTATTGCCATATGGAAATTTCTTCCAACTAACCAGTTTTTCCAGCCCAGAGAAGCAATATTTGCGTGAGAAATTAATTTTAATAAATTTCTCCTCTGCTTTGGATCGAACCCAGGACGTCCGCAGAGAAGCCAAACGCCTTACCAACTGTGCCACGGTGGTCGTCATTTTTCCGTATATCTCAAAAGCCATAAAACCTAGAAAGCTGAAAATTTGTATAAATATAGATCATTTCAATGAAAAAGTTACAAAGTTGTTTAAATATTCAGAGTAGGAAAAAGGACTGACCACCACACTATCCTATCTTGACATATATGTTTGCGTCCTTGTTAAATTATTATTTGAAATATGTAGTGCCGGTTAGTTACCCGAGAAGCAATATAAAATAAAATAAACACTTAATCATACTCTCCATTTTTATATGTATTTTCTATACCTATATATAAAAATGGATTTACGTATATTTGTATGTGTCCGATGAACTCCCAAACCAACCATCCGATTGCGATGAAACTTTGGGAATTTGTTCAGCTAATTCCGGAGGTTTATGCATTATATTTTTTTTATTTATTTATTCGATATCTCAAAAAAAATGGTATTGAATTGATACTTAGTGGGTTTGTTCAGCAAAAATCCTATATACCCATACATAAAATGTTTTATTATATAAAACTGGAATAATGCTAAATGTTTAAGTAGCTATATTTGTTTGAATAATTAAATAAAATTTAAATGAATGAATGAATAGAGACGGAAAGACAATGGATGGAAGGGAAAAAATACGGAATTATAATTAGTGAATCTAGATAAGAATATTAAGTGATTAAAAGGAAACATACCGAACAACCATTTTTATATATATTTGTAGGTAAATAATTAAACAGGCAGGACAATGTATGCCGGGTTTTACTAGTCTATATATAATATATATATATATATATATATATATATATATATATATATATATATATATATATATATATATATATATATATATATATATATATATATATATATATATATATATATATATATATATATATATATATATATATATATATATATATATATATATATATATATATATATATATATATATATATATATATATATATATATATATATTATAATATTTTTATCTCGGTTTTCCCGTGTCAGTAGGTCTTGACTAAGACCATTTGTCTTCCGACGTTTCGCCTGAATATCACCAGGCATTTTCAAGGACTTAACGAAAAGCACGCGCGCGACACACGTCTACTCACACTGAAAGCTCACCGTCAAGTGACTCACTTGACGGTGAGCTTTCAGTGTGAGTAGACGTGTGTCGCGCGCGTGCTTTTCGTTAAGTCCTTGAAAATGCCTGGTGATATTCAGGCGAAACGTCGGAAGACAAATGGTCTTAGTCAAGACCTACTGACACGGGAAAACCGAGATAAAAATATTATAACATATTTCACCCGTGAAAACATCAAATATAACATATATATATATATATATATATATATATATATATATATATATATATATATATATATATATATATATATATATATATATATATATATATATATATATATATATATATATATATATATATATATATATATATATATATATATATATATATATATATATATATATATATATATATATATATATATATATATATATATATATATATAAATGGATTTACGTATATTTGTATGTGTCCGATGAACTCCCAAACCAACCATCCGATTGCGATGAAACTTTGGGAATCTGTTCAGCTCATTCCGGAGAAGGTTTATGCATTATAATTTATTTATTTATTCGATATCTCACAAAAAATAATGCTTAAGGTTCAAGTACCTATATTTGTTTGAATAATTAAATAAAATTCAAAAGAATGAATGAATAGAGAAAAAAATACGGAATTGTAATTAGCGAATCTAGATAAGAATGTTAAGTAATAAAAAGGAAACATGCCGTACAACCATTTTTCTATATTTGGAGGTAAATAATTAAACAGGCAGGACAACGTCTGCCGGGTTTTACTAGTATTATTATAAAGATTGTTACTAACTTTTATTATTCGAAAATTCTTTTGATTATAATTTGTGTCCCTGCTCAGTATTCATATCTCGCTGTTTATAATATTAGGTATATTATTAACATCCAGTATTTATAATATTAGGTATGTAATTTAGTACTCTTGGATTTAGCGCTCATTCATCGATTGACCACACTAATAAAGTCAGACACACCAATTAAGTCTCATTGTTATAAAAATAAAATATATATTATTGTCATTACACAAAAAATATAAAACTTTATTGATTCCCTAATAAAATTAAAATATTTATATATTATTCGATAGAAATATAATATCATTTTTACGACATATAAAGATACATAGTCTAAATCTGCCATCTTCTAAACCAAGCGTATTAATAACCATACCTAATTTTATAGGTAGGTATCAATATAAATTTAAAAAACTCGTATTTATTTACTTATCTTTTAGTACATAATATAAACAAATATTACTTATTGTTATTAGGCAATTTCTTTCAACCAACCAGAATATCATTTATTTTTGTATAAAGCAATCAATTTATATGATTTACCTACTAGTGTGGGGTATTTTCAAATAATATTATATGCGATATAGGTACCCAAAAAATGTCTTACATACATAAAGTCGGACCATTTAGCGTGAATTGAGTGAACCCTCAGTCAAGAGGTCAGGTAGGAAGAAGAAGAATAAGATGGATAAGTGCTGACCTTTCCTACCTCCTTCTTATCCAGGAGCTTTCCTTTGTATCAAACAAAATAAAATACTTCACGACTCAAAAGTGAGTAAGTTCCTAGATGTTTTAAAGGACATACATACATACATAAAATCATCATTTCCTGCCTGTCTGTTTTAGTTCATCCGGGGTCTTGTCCTAAGTCTCCATGGCTCTCGGCTATCTCCTGATGGACACTTTATATCGCCAGCTCCTTCTCAATAGCTGTCCACCATAATTAGTATTCCCACTAGGTGTCCTCACTGCGCATGACGTGGCCATCTCTGTCTTTTCTCTCTAAACTTATCCGTTTTATATATACCTATTATATTTTATCGTAGATGAACTGCATAAAACCCTCGGCATGTACTTTTGATTCTGTTGTCAGGGTGGAAGAAATTTCAAACCGTATATACTGCTTCGACGTAAGTGCTGCAAAACCCCAGCGAACTCAAAACATCCAATAATTTTCGGGATACAAACTTTTTATAGATGAATGCTGCTAACCCAAGATGCAAATTAGGCATAAAGGATTTAGGTCTTACAGCTATGTTGATACAATGAGAAATGGCGTGGCTGCTATTCCACTACTCCTTGTCCCTGCCCTTTTTCACAGATATGGAAATATAGCCCGATTTGGGCGCGCTCTAACGGTGAAACTGTTAGTCTTAAAGAAAACGTTATTTATGAAAAATTTACTTATGTAGCATATAAATTCAATAATTTAATAAATTGTTACAGCAGTTTAAATATCACAGCAAGGGCGATTTCCGCGAAATCGGTTAATTTCACCAGATATGATTATATGGCCCCTTTCGGGCGCGTTCTGCCGGCGAAACGGTTAGTCTTACAAAAAAAGATTTTGTATAAGAAATATAGGAAATTTTGTCTACTTTAATTTTGTGTAGAATATGTTTGTCGAAAAAACGCTTCTATTTTTATATATAGGCAGAAATCTGAAAAAAATGCCAAAATTTTATCAAAAAGTGCCCAAAAAAACGCTTCTTCCCAACTAAGACGGGTAAATGCAAAGAAATGGTAGAAATCTATATATATATAAATGGATTTACGTATATTTGTATATGTCCGATGAACTCCCAAAACAAACATCCGATTGCGATGAAACTTTAGGAAATTGTTCAGCTCATTCCGAAGAAGGTTTATGCATTATAATTTTTTTTTTTTTTTCGATATCTCACAAAAAAAATTGTAAAAAAAAAGGTATTGAATTGATACTTAGTAGGTTTGTCCTATATACCCATACATAAAATGGTATCTATGTATATAAATATGGATGTACGTATATTTGTATGTGTCCGATGAACTCCCAAACCAACCATCCGGTTGCGATGAAACTTTGAGAATTTGTTCAGCTCATTCAGGAGAAGATTTATGCATTATAATTTATTTATTTATTTTTTCGATATCTCACAAAAAAAATTGTAAAAAAAATGGTATTGAATTGATACTTAGTGGATTTGTTCAGCAAAAATCGTATATACCCATACATAAAATGGTATATTATATAAAACTGGAATAATGCTTAAGGTTCAAGCACCTATTTTTGTTTTAATAATTAAATAAAATTTAAAGGAAGGAATGAATAGGGACGGAAGGGACTGTAGGGATGGAAGGGAAAAAAATACGGAATTATAATTAGCGAATCTAGATAAGAATGTTTAGTAATAAAAAGGAAATATACCGAACCATTTTTATATATTTAGATGTAAATAATTAAACAGACAGGACAACGTCTGCCGGGTTTTACTAGTATAATATAAAATCATACGGTACATCAAAGAGTTCACATAATGGGCTACCATGCAGTTTATGAAACGTTATCGGGCGAAGAGTCCAATTAACGTAAACTGAATGTAATTACCATTCATAAGTATGGGTCTGATTAATAAATGATGTAAAAAACGCAATAAAATCGATTAAAAATAATTTATACATATATATCAGTATTGAATGTATATATTATAACTTGTGTTAATGTATCCCCGAAGCGCTTATAATTTTCGGTATCGCAATTTTAAGGAAATGTAACAAACAGACTTTGGTTATTGGAGCAAAAGAGGCCGCTGAACATTATAGATACCATTATCGATTATTACAAGATATTCCTAATGACCTTTACAAATTGCCATGACACTACATATGTGTTTGAGATCGATAGCGCATCTTTGACTTGATTAGTCATAACTAAAACTTTCACAAATGATATATTACCTACCAACCATATGGTCATAAACAATCATGTAGCTAATTTAGTATAGCGTCCGCATTAAAGCCAAGTAGCTTGTTATTTAGCCAAGCCTTTGGCCAAAAGCAATCGATGAAAAAAAACTCTTCTTTAAATAAAACAATATAGACGAACAATATTCATACACGATATTCTTCTTTCTAGTTTGGATTAAAGTCTACCAGTGATTTATTTATTTATTTATTTATATCATTTCGACACTTATAAAATCATTTATAAATACTATCCCAACCTCACTAAGACTACGCCTGTTTCGAGGTTGGAGATTTACAATATTCATTACATCTACATCCATGCACCCACCACACAAAAATACAATATTTACTATACGCAGTTGGTTACCTTAAATCATTATTGTGACAATAATATTATTTCACAGCAAAAAAAAGGCACACCCAACTGGTACAATAAATGCAAGGTACATAGATATAAATGCCAGGGTGACCACAAAATAAAAATATTTTTAACATATAATAAGAAAAAAAATAAAATAAATTACAAATTAATAAATCATATCAGTTGAGTATATAAATTTTGAGTTGTCTTTTGAATAATAATAATTAAATTTTAATATTACATTTACAAAATTCAATTATTTTCTAGACATATATACAAGATTTCGAATATTTTCAGAACGAAAGTATCCTCGACCTTATATTATAAATGGTAAATTCATTATGAGTGTCATACCGAAATTTCCATTCACATTGCAACTATACATATTGGCTTATTTGTATTAACAACACTCAGAAATAAAAGATTTAATGACCATAAACTTCTGAATAAATATTTTTCTCAGTGTAGGTACATTCGTAAAAACTGACAAAGGCCTCACACAAGTCAAATATATTGGGTACAGTTGAAATAAGATCATAAATATATTGGGTACAGTTGAAATAAGATCATAAATATATTGGGTACAGTTGAAATAAGATCATAAAAAATATTGTATGCAATAGAACGATGATAGAGGACATCTGAAGACAATTCAAGATAAAAATCAAACCAGATTAATAATTAATTCATACGATTTCTATTTATAGGATATTTTCGCCTAAGGCCTTTTCAATTGATAAAATTAAGAGAAGACGTATACTAAACATCTTATGCACCTATACAAAGAAATAATAAATAATGTAAAACAATTAATTAATTAATCAATTAATTCATTATAATTATTAGGCATAATTAGTATTACTAAAACTTACTTGGCGCGTTGGTTTGTATAATCTACGCAACAGCATACATTCGATAGGAATCAAAATATGTACATACCTACATATAATTCATTATATCAATGCTAATATTGAGGACTGGATAAATAGATTAGTTTTTATAGTCGTGTCAGTATAATAAACATTATGTTTGATACTTCATCAATGTGATTCATCATTACAAATTACATTAAGTAGGTACCTTCATACAATGTGGAATGTGTTTAAACAAACGCTTGAGACAGTTGCCCGACAAGAGGTCAAAATTGGAGACGGACTTGTGCTATTTGCCCTGGGTTATATTACTCTTTCAATCTTTGTAGATAATTGATGACATAAAAACTAGCTAGCATATCTTCATCACGAATTCCTTTCAATTTAATAGTAGGTACTAATCTACACACTGATTATTTGTAAAAATAATTCATTAAAAAAAATCTGATGAAAGAGTTTAATAATGTATACTGGAGAGACAGAGTTCGGGACGAGATTGTTCTTTAACGAACGAAAAAAGATCTAGAGCTGCTTGACTGTAAAAGAGACTTGACTGTAAAAGAGACTTGACTGTAAAAGAGACTTGACTGTAAAAGTACCAACTCCTGGATCTTGTAATCCAGGGATGGACACAACCGTGAATATAATTATATAATGGAGTTCTATAATATCTTTAGATATTACAGGACTCCATAAGATATTAATATCGACGATACGGATTATCACGAGGGTTAAGATTCCACCGTTTAACCCGACTTGCCCCCCAGAAGAAAGTTTCATAGTTCCGTTGGGACAGTGGTCCATAAAAAGCACTGCGTCGTGAATAATTAAATACTTCAATCCTTCCCTGCGCAAGTGGCGAGTTGTTTGCCATTTTGCAATTTCTTCCAACCTACCAGAGTTTCCAGCCCAGAAAAGAAATATTAGCGTTAGAAATGCATTTAAATAAATTTCTCCTCTGCTGGGGATCGAAACCAGGACGCCCGCACAGAAACCAAACGACTTACCAACTGTGCCACGGCAGTCGGCTGAATAAAATGAAGATAGCCTTGATGGTCGCACATGAAGAAGAAGAAGAAGATATATTTTAAAGCAATATATTTTGCTATGGGGCACCGACTTAAAACAGTGCTTCTGAATATTTTTGATTCTTCTATAATATGCCAAGTTAAAAATATGTCAATAAAAATATCATTTGACTTCCGACAGAGAAAAAATCCAACGTTTGCGTATATGCAATTAAAAAAAATATTCGATTAAAATTCAACCGCCATGACATTTTCCATTCATGCCACGACATTCGGCTTTTTAGCCGACGCGACGTACTGGGTTCGACTCCTAGCAGAGGAGAAATCAATTTAAATATTTTGATTTTAGCAGCTAAGACTACGTTTATATTTTAGAACTCCATATTTATGTATATACGTAAAAATCAACCGAGATCAATTAATTTGAATTAAATAGTATTTGAAAACGTCCTTAAAAGGCGAAAAGATCGTCCTATTATTTAGAATAATGATAAATCGTAGATTTTTTTAATCTCATTTGGTGTAAATCTTTATTTATGATTAAAAACTATTTCTCTCGCAAATCTTGCTTCTCTGGGCTGGAAACTGTGTTTAGTTAGAAGAAATTGCGATTTGGCACTAAACTAACCATTTACACAGGTTAAAAAAATAGATATATTTCAATTATCAATTCAAAATTTCAAATTATGCTACAGAAAATGTATAAACCACGTATAAATTCACTATCAAATATCCTATGATTATTAACATCTAAATTTTCTCACAATTTCATTTATCAATCTATCGGAAATAATTTACATTATAATTCTATGAATAATTATAAATTACTTTGATAATAAGTATTCGATATCCTAAGTCATATATTTCCGTGACTAATTCAATTACTTAATTCAAAATGTCTAAATCATACATCATACATTTATGACAGTCTGATCGATGATCTATTAATTATTTACATACGTCCAAACATTAATCGAACCGAATACCATCTTTAAATATCTACAAACATGGCCGTGTTAAAATAAATAAAACGCTTTGGGCAATACCACGGACTAATATATATGGACCTAGCGATGTTCACGCGCAGAGCACAATCAGTTTGTCAAAAATTGTCATAACTCTTTTTTTTATTTATTGTTTGAAAAAATGGACAACGTACAAAATTTAAAAATTGAACATTATAATAAATAAGATTAGCATAAGTAATTGTAACTTAATAAACCTTCGATTTCATGTTACATAACATGTACTCACTGCTGGTAACAAAACAATGATTTATTCCTGTCTTATGTGGAAATATGCTCCTGAAAATGAACCTGGACATACAAAATACGTCCACGGACATGATCCTTTCCAAATTATTATATCAACATCGTTTAAATGATATTGCTTGATCTTATGTGTAAAGATCCAGGAGAAGTTTTCATGGATATAATTATATCTCAATAGAGACAAAGTAGAATACAATTTATTGCAATATGTTTTAAAATATAATCAATAGGAACTCGATAAAAAATACGATATATTTTTCTGATTGTTTATTTTTTATAAACATTTAAAAAAAGTATTTTTTTTAATTATTCCACTATCTATTAAGGGTATTTTTGTAATGTGTGTAAAAATGTACATATCATAGTGTAATGAATTTGTTTTGTGTATAGTACGATGCCCCTCTGAATTTCAACGTAAATATGTTTGTTTAAAAAAAATATTATGTGTTATTGAAAGATAATTATAAAAAAAAAAAATGTACAGAACGCTGCGCGCCGGTACCGAAACCAAACAATTTACTATAGCGGTCGACTTATTGTTTGTAGTTACACGTGTCTTTTTCGTCATCACTGGCACTACAGTCCGCTACGAACCCTGGCCTCCTCCAGAAAACGTCTCCATCCCTCCCTATCGACCGCCAGTCTTCTCCAATTTATCAGGTCCATTTCTCGTATATCGCACAGCACGTCGTCCTGCCATCTCAACCTAGGTCTGCCTCTACTTTTTCTGCCATCGGGACAGGTTTCTAAAACCTTTTTAGGAATACGGTCATCATCCATCAGGCAAACATGTCCAAGCCAACGTGAGCGCTGAATTATAATAAATCGAACTACATTCGTTTCGTTGTACATTGCTTCTAGCTCATGATTATACCGTATTCTCCACGCCCCTCCATCTTAAGTTAGGCCAAAGATTTTCCTTAATATCTTCCTTTCAAACACCAATAACATTTTTTCGTCCTATCTCTTTTTGCTTGGTTGGTATATGGGCAAATCGCCCCACTCCACGGCGAAATGGCTTAAGAAATTTGACGGAAACTATAGTTGGCGGTCCATGTTATTATACATCCATGGGCATTGGGATCATTTACACGTCTGCGTGAAATTTGAAAATCGTGCTCTTTTGTATGTTCTTTTCTATTTCTCTTTCATATGATATTTGGTAACCATTTCAAGATACATATTATACCATTATGATGGCTGTATGTACATAATATAGGTACATATATGGCGCCATTTTAAATACATAATGCACATAACAAAATCTCCCCACATATATTAATTAAGATACTATGTTGTTTGCAATAGACAATTCCAAATAAATGCTTTTGATCCACGTTATGAACCTAAACTTGTATCATCTTTTAATATTCTATATAGTCGATAGATGTGGCTTATTGTTCAGCCGTTTCCCGCTTCTGTGCCGGTCTATGCGTCCTGGATTCGATTTCCACAGAGGAGAAACTTTCTGTCACACATTGCAAGTGGCGAATATTGCCGAGTGACAATTTCTTCCAGAAAAAAATAGTGTATCCAGTTCAAAGATTTGCGTGAGAAAAAAATATCTCCTCAGCTGGGAATCGACCTTAAGACGTCAACACATAAGCTATAAGGCCTACTACTATGCCGCATCAATCGACATATTATTTATTCTTTTAAAGAACAAGTTAATAAATAATTGAACGTAATACCTATATTGAGACTTGCGTCACGGGCCCTTACTAACGTGGGCCCATGATGGAAAACGATGCGTAGGTTAATTATTATTATATAATTATTAAAGAATGTGTATGTCCCTGTAAGCAAGAAAATAATATACATCATCGTTCAATTAGCAAACGTTTGTGCTATAATATGTTGGTGATCGAAGTATGTAGTTGAGCAAGGATTTGAACCTGTGTCGGCTAGATAACTAATCTAGCGCGCTAGCCGCTCTGCCATCATCCAATTAGCTCGAGTTTATTTTCTTTCATTCGTACCATCATGGCATATATCAAAATGTGGGGTAACCAGCGACAGGTGTGTGTGTGAGTGTGCATTATCTTATATAAGGAAGTAGTACGTCACATGTGTGTATCCCTACACAACACATTGGTCTCGTCTTAAAAGTCAACATATTAAAATAATTGGGAGATGGGTGGTGGCAGAGCGGTTAGCGCGCTGGACTAGCAACCCAGAGGTCGCGAGTTCGAATCCTGCCACAACCGATTTCCATTCACCTATAGTACAAGCATTTATGCTTAGTTTAGGGAATGTATAAGGATGTTTATGTACTTGTTATACAAGGACATATTCATTCTTTAAAAAAAAAAAAAAATTATATGCATGCATGCCTTATTACAATAAAATTTGAAAAAATCACAATGGATAGTGCACATAATATCTATATGAGTCGAATGAACTTATATTTAAGACCAGTCTTGGGCATACTGCGACCAGCCAGCTATAATAGGATAGGTATGCGTCAAAATCAGAAAATATATTTTTTCCAAAAAAAATTCTATCATGATCATTTCATTTCATTAGCACGCAATGCAATTGAAAAATATGATTAAAAATCTCTGGTTGCGCGGACATGGTTTTATTTAATTTATCGAAATCACCAAAAGAAAACTAAAATTTTATGGCAGCGCCGAATTTATTTGATTTAAATTATTACTGGTTAGTTGGAAGAAATTGCCATATAGTAATAATCTCGCCACTTGCGCGGGGTGCAAAAAAGTGTTTATTATTATTTATACTCTACACACCATAGTAAGCATTCATTTTTTCTTCTTGAAATGTTGACAATCTCTAAATGCATTTTTATGAAGTACATTTCTATTAGATTCTTAAACAAATATAAGATTCCCAGAGAACAAAAGTTTTCACAATACACCATACACACAAAAACATTGTCACGAAACTCATAGTAAGTATTTTCTACATGATGCCTGATGAGAAATTTTAAGTAAAATTGCATTACTAGCAAGATGAGCATGTATGAGACAGTGTATCAATGTTGATGAGACGATGTATGTGTCAAGATAGAAGAATGCGGTGTTCGGTTCTCACTGCCTACCCTTTGAGGAAGATAGAAGTGGAGAGTAAAATATACACGTGTCTATAGAGACACATACAATATCAATATGAAGTTGATCACTCAATTTTTTTAATTATCTCAATAGAGACGAAGTTGGAATATTTATTGTAGGAGAACCGGGAAATCAAGGCACCTACAGGGCTTACGACCTGTCATCGGCTGGTTTACGTGATCACTTTATGCGCTTGCGCAACGTTCACCAATTATGCCTTTTAATGAGATCCCTATCAATTCAATTTTGAAAGTTCTATATATTGTAATACTGAAATTCTTTTTCGCTTGAAAATAAGGAATTTTTACTACAGCCATCTATGGGTGAAATTATGAACAACAATCTTATTATTTTTATTTATTTTGTTGGAACGCCATCTATTGAGAGAATTGTTTTTTTGTAAATAATGAAAGCTACAATTCTTATATCTAAAAAATATCTTTGACTCCCGACAGGGAAAAAAATCCAATGTTTGCGCATATGCAATAATAAAAATATTCGATTGATCACTCAATTTTACTGACCCATACAGAAGCCATTTTACTTATGTTAAAAACACATTTGTGTGCATCCATAATTGGACGTCCAGCACTCATAATAATAACCAATATTATTTTCTTTTTATGAAAATTGTAAGCTGGATGTCTGTCGATGTACCCTTATCAATAAAATAAATACATTTTTCATACAAATATGAAATTAATTTCACATTGAAATGGCACACCATAGATTATTTTTTTTTTTGAATTTTGACCATCCTTGAATGCTTTTTTATGAATTTTTGTTGTATCAAAATTACAAATAGTATAAAAATACCTCGATTTACCAGACCGTGAGAGCATTTTGAAAATTTGGACGGTTGAAATAATAGAGAAGAAATTAACGGATATCTATGGAAAACTAATCAGCTCTAGGTCTATGCACATTACACTATGATGTTAATATGAAGTCGATCGGACTTATAGTATGGGCTGTAGAGAGGACACAATAATGATTATCCGTACGCCGTACGCCATACATACAAACACATCATGACGAAACTCACAGTGTGCACTCTCTACATGATACCCGTTGAGAATTTGATGTAAAAATAAATACGCTTAAAAATTGTGAAATCATGACACTCCACTTTTCCATAGTGTGGAGAGTAAAAAACTGAAAAATTCTAATTGCAAGGATTTTCGCTATAAAATGGTATCTTTTATTTTGTTTTATCAATTTTTAGAAAATGAATTATTCCTATCTACATAAAATGATAAAAATATATTTATTTTTCCATATTTTTAAAGTGATTTTTCAAGACTTGTTATGAGGGAAATATTTTACTTCTGTGGCCCGTCGTTCAGTTTGAATTTCTGAATCTGGCCCAGCCCTGGTTTAGACTAAAAATAATTTTATTATGTATACCATTCATTAAAAAATTGTATACTAAAGGAACAACATCAAAAATCATCAATAGTTTTCTTTAATTTTGTGACAAATTCAATGGTTCAATTCAAAATTCAATTCAATGGCACCTGCATGAAAACCTGCACCTGCAAACAGTGTAAATTCATCTAGTTTTGAAACATTAATGTATAGTTGTGAGAACCAGAGGTTCTGTTACTTGTTTGTTCTGAAGGTATGTTATTGTTTTGAAAGACAAGTAGTTTCAACCGACATATACCAACTTTATAATATAACACATGAAAGATATCGTCAACCTTGCTCTGATAATTTTACAGATAGTAACAAAAAATATGTATTTTATTTTATTTGGAAACACAATAGCTTATTTTATACAACAGTAATAATATTGTGTGTGTGACAAACTGAATGACGGCAGCTGAGGACAGACGGGGTTGGAGGCAGAAGTTGAAGGAGGCCAAGGCTCGACATGGGCTGTAGCGCCATCTAAGAAGATGATGAATAATATTGTGTTTAGAATTAAAAATTTAAAAAAAAAAAAAAAATTAAAATTAAAAACCCAATTATATGTAGTTTTACTTAATTTCTAAATCGTATTTTTTTTACCACAAAATGTTTGAGTAGGCAGTATTAAGTCATTCGTTCCCTAAATTACATACACGATGAAAACCCATGAAAATAAAATAATAAAAGTTGATTAACACTTCCTTGCATGCTGTGCAATTAGCGAGTTTATTGCCGCATGGCAATTTCTTCCACCCAACATTTGCAAATTTTTATATCTAATACACAAATTTGATCGGTGCTTCTCATTATTTTTAACTGTTAAATATTTCAAAGTAACCCCAAGCTCACCAGGTAACTTAAAATTTGATATTTTTATTTTCAAATAGGTAAAAAGTAGTGATGAGCAAATGCAAGACCAAGACCAAGACCGGGGTGGTCTTGGTCTTGGTCCAAAGTTGAAAAAAACACGAAAAATATAGACCTGGCATACAAATCTCGCGTATCATCGCTTGATATGTTAAGAGAATAAATTCCCTTAAACAAATCGACAGTTGTTGTTGGAAAATAAAAAAAAATTAAAATATTTATTAATGTGTGTTTTTAGTTTGATACGTACTCTTAAATTGTGTCTCATGTGTTACATGCAACTCGTGAAATAATGAATATACCTTCCAACTTACTTGAATGATAGATATTTATGTAGGTATAATATTATATCATGTCAAAACTCGCACAGAAACATATACCTACGTCCTACACAGGATGTTAAAATATGAACCGTGCCAGATTCAAAATGTCTTATTTCGTGCAAAATCATGGAAAAATATACTTTTATGATACAATCATAAATGTTATGTTTGTCTAACGGCGGCGTAACACAAGAGAAGTACTAATCCTTTCTTTGACATACATACCGCTCGTTCAGAGCCGAGTTCCGTGTTTTTTTTTTATTAATAATTGATTTTATTTTATTTCCTTGTATGGTAAATTTAATTAATCATTTTATTATTGTTTAATTAAAATAATGTGCATCTATTATTAAAAGTGGAAAAAATGTTATGCTTTTAGAAAATTGGCTTTTTCAATCTAACTTCATACAAAGATTTCTTAAATTTGTATGTACCTACTAGTGATCATCCAATGGTCAAACAATCATACGTAATTCATTAGATTTTTAAGTTTGAAAGTCATTGAGGTTCTTTTTGTCAAAGAGTATACCTCTATATTGCTTATGTATGTATATACATATGTAGGTACCCTCTTCTATTGGTACCCTATATAATATTAATTAAATTACATTCTTTTACAAATACATCATTAGAGTACGTGTTGTTTGCCTTAAGTACTTACTGTTTATTAAATATTGTTTCACAGTAGATATTATGTATTTTTACTTAACATGATTGAACCACTGCGTTTGACATTGGCAATATGAACGTAAAAAATCAATGGTTTGATGTGAAATATTTTTACCCTCCACTACCCCCGAAGGTGATATAGTGCGGAGTTATGAATTTGAAATTTTTAAGGGTATTCTTTTTATTGCAGATTATTAACTAGTATCATGGTGAGATTGTATTCTGAAAGGATTACTTTACAAAAATACAAAATTTAGGTATTCATACTAATAAGAAAATCTAAACACTTAAAAATATATACATGCATACATACATACCCATATATACATAGATACATAATATTCCAACTGTCGACACGTTCAAGAGAATTTATTTATCTTAATGAATCGTCAGTATTAAGAGAATTTTATGCCAGGTAATTATCTTAGAGAATTTTATCTTTCATGTTTTTTTAAACTTTGAAGTCAAAAAACACCAACTTAGAAGCTTAGTGTGTCTGTGTGTGTCCCTTATATGTATATTTAATACTTTGTTTGCATATTCATTCAATCGATAAAATAAATAGGTACATTATTATGTTTTTCTAATTGACTGTGATGAATATTTTTATTTGTATTGTGTATAATTGTAATTGTAAATGGCCTTCGGCAGTATTATTCGTATTAAAATTAAATAGTTGTAACGTGCTCCATAGGAATGGTATTTTCAAAGTTGAAAAAACCATGAAAAATATAGATCTGGCATACATATCTCGCACATCTTCGATTGAAACTTTTATCGGTCTGTTAATAGAAATAAATTCTCTTGAACAAATCGAAATTTGGAAAACATTAAATAAAATAATTAATTGTATTTACTTTATGCACAAGGTAAAGTACCTACACTTGCAACGCCTCTGAGTACGTTTGTTTACATCGGCCAAAATTATTGTCTCGAAGAATAATATTATTTTATTCTTTTACACACCGCGGTCAAATATGACATTTGCGCTAGTAATGATAAGAGTTATTTTTGCATCACGTAAACGTAATATGAGACGATTTGAATCTGAAATGTTGACTTCCTGTGTATACACGCACGTGTTCATAGTATAAAAAATATTTGTATTTTAAACCGATATGTAAATTTCATTCTTAAAGAAGTACCTACCTAGAAATTACATTTTGGTAACTACACCTATTTATTATTATGAATTCATTTAACAATGAAAAAAAATTATTTAAATTATAAATTATTTTTATACCATTTTTATAAAATGATGTCATAAAATTCGATCTTTGTATGTTATTTTAAACCATACTACTAGTTGCATGTAACACATGAGATCCAACTGTCGATAGCGATAGTACCTATGTATAGTTGAAGAATAAGTACCTACCAAACTATAAACCCAAAAATCAAAATTATTGAATATTTTAAGATATTTTGTTTTCTATACAACACATGTAGGTATGTATGTCAATATAGGATAGTGTGGAGGTCAGTCCTTTTTCCTACCCGGAATATGAAACCAGCATGATGGTATGTATGTATGTTTGGAGATTTAAGTATCAAACTATTAAGTCTTCTTACATATTGTGTATAGGCGACTGCTATACAAATTGTATGAAGCGATGTCGTAAATTTTTATAAAAATTGTTAAAAAAAAATGGAGATGTAATACAACAATGCTAATATTTTTTATAGAAAATTAAAATTTCTAGTTGAGGTGTTTCGGCTTTTTGCGATATTTTTAAAAATTATGGAAATATAGGCAGTTAAACACATAAATTTGTCATAAAAAATATATTAAAAAAGAAACTCTGTAATTTTTTTGAATAATTAAATTTGAGATTTTGTATTTGTCTATATTCATACCAATTTTCAGCGTTCTAGCTTTTATGCTTTCTGAGATATATGGAAAAATAAAGTGAAAATTCAAAAGTTGATAACTCCTGACTGAAACAAAAATTAAAAATTCTGAGTATAACAGTTTTGTAGGCCTATTACTGTTTATATACTCTGAAATTTTCGGCTCTGTGAATTGAGCGGATCAAAAGTTAATACGGGGGACGGACACACACACACACACACACACACACTCACGAAATGTTCTACTCCGAATTCTGAGTAAATCCGTCTATGGAACATATATGCTGCGAAGCCTCTATGTTGGTGTTTTTTGACTTCAAAGTTGGAAACACCGTGAAAAATATAGACCCTGCATACAATCTCGCGTATCTTGAATTTAAACTGCCTCTTCCTTCAAGAGAATTTCATTCCCTTAAATGAATCGACAGTTGGATAAGTCATTTACTGTCGTTCCAATGCAATTTCTATGAGTAATATGTCAACATATGGAAAAAAATGCAAGACCGCAAGAGTCTTGCATTTAAGTCTTGCAAGACTCTTGGTCTTGCAAGCATGGTCTTGTTCTTGGTCTTGGTCTTGCGTACCTGGTCTTGGTCTTGTTCTTGCAGTGAAGTATGTGGTCTTGGTCTTGGTCTTGGTCTTGCAAAAAATGCAAGACCAAGACCAAGACTGCAAGACTTGCAAGACTTTTGCTCATCACTAGTAAAAAGGCACATCACTTTCATAAAATGGCATTGAATAATTATCAAGTTTTTATAATAAAATATTTAAATCAAAAATAATTTAACAAACTCATTTCATGAATATGCTGAAAATTCTCCTTACAAAATTTGAATACTTTGTGTTTGTTAGTAAAGAGTATTACGTTGGCCGCAACCCACTCGTTTTCTATTAAAATTATGATTTAAACGGATTGAAGGACAATTTTAATTATTTTTTTTATTTTTAATTGTGATCCATCCTGTGATTCTAAAAACCCATTTTTTTCGAGTAATTTGAATAGTGATCGGTTATTTTTCGTCTATTTATCTCATTATATTTGAGTTTGTGATCTCTGTAGTCTATAATATATAACAATAGTCGTTAATTACAAGTAATCTTATAATATACTGGGAAAGTGTATCACAGGGCGTGAGACCGGAGAGCATAACGCGGAAGTTCATGGCACATGGCATGGATCAAGTTCAGAGGCAACTGACACCTGCACCAATCTCATATTATGCTTATCTCAACAATATCATTCAAATATAGTCTTATATTAGATCATACTTACTGTGGTATCGATGTGCCTTCTTTATCATTCTCATTTCGCTAATCAAACATTTAATTATAAACATAACTTCATCGGTACTTATAGTGATGCCATGCCTGATATTTATTAGTGAATTATGTAGTTCTTGCGACTGATACAAATCTCTTCATAAAATATTTGGTATGTTTTGGTTTGATCCAGGACGCAAGCGTGTCATATCAAATACATCAACACAACTGACGACATTGATATATCACCTCTTCTCTGTGGTTTTGAAATGTCAAATCGCGTCGGGAAATGATTTCTTGACAAACATTACGACGGTAATTTTGACCTGGGGGGCAAGTCTGGTCCAACTGGCGAAATCAAAACCCTCGTGATTACCCATATCATGGATATAATTATCATATTATGGAGTTCTACAAGTTATTATAGAATAAAAAATTCTGTAACTTTACATTATTTTTATTGTTTCATAATTATCGATTAGGTCAGTTGGAACCCTTTTCATGAAAAAAATCAATATATGAAATTTTGTTAGTTGGAACCCTATTTACCGATGTCGCTTCAACAATATGGCCGCTATCAACTGTCAAAGTTCGACAGTCCCTATTGTAAGACCCTTTATATTAAAATGAATAAAAAAATAAAAAATCACATACCTTTGTAATTTTCATACTATTACATTTTGAAGTTTATTGAGTATTTATGTAACAAAAATGTATTGCGTAATTATTGTTAGTATCACCTTAGAACAGACTTCGCCTTGTGAGGTCGTATATAATGATTGTAATACTTAAGTTTAGTTATTTTGTATTAATTTGATGTAAGTATTATGGAAAAAATAAATAATAAAAATGACTTTGAATATCGTTACAATAGTAGATAAGTAAAACAGCCAATCACTTATGTCCCAGTTTTTCATTTGAAAAAAATATTTTTACCACCGTCTCAATTTTGAAATAATCAAAAAAAATAATTTAAAAATTGAATTAAAAAAATAGGTACTTATAAAAACAACATACCAACTGTAGGTATTTGAGTGTTTCGTTATTCTTTTATACGGATATGCAAGAGACAAATAGTTTAGTGTGTAAAAAGTTGAAACACTAGAATTATAATATAATTGATTTGGGATAAAGCGAAGAGTGTATGAGAGAGATGGTATCAGACAGGTACCTATAGGTATAAGGTACCTACCTACATAATATTGCCATCTACCTGATGATGAATTCAACTCTCATCAACAAAAAACACTACCTTTGTACCTTAATCATTGTACAGTCACATAGTTCTGTTGATAATATTACCTCTCTCTATTTATGGCCACAAATGAGTTCTGTGACCTACGACGACGTCTATATTTTGTTGTTATAACGTTTAAAAAATAATAATAACTGTTTACAATATTTGTGAACTTAAGTCTAATTGATAATTTGGTATATATAAGCGCAGGTTGCAAACATGAAATATCGTAGATTTAACTTTCTAAGAACCCATGTTTTGAGAATATTTAATTTATTGTATCAACATATTAATTATTAATTCACCCATACATAGATTACATCGCCTTGGAAACCAGTATAGTGCTGTTGATATATTTAATGTAGGTACACACTATAGATGGTTTTAAAAGGCTGCTTAACGCAAATTAGAAATTTTAGTTATTGCTTTGTTTATTTTTTTGTCTACATAGAATAATTCTGCTATTTTTCTCTTCTTCTTCTTTTTATCTCTATTTATTTGCTTATTTTTTATCATTATAACTATTTTCTTTTTTATTAAATGTTGTATTTTCTTTAACTAATCTTTTGTGTTTCCTTTTTGTATTTGTTTGTGGTATTAATGGGTTTCCTCTTATTGTTTTTTTTATTATTTATTTGTTTTCAACATAATTTAATTTATTCATGTTCCCACTAACCATGTATGGTTATCACTGTAAAAAATACACCTGTCTATAGAGACACATGCAATATCAATATGAAGTTAATAACTCAATTTTCCCTTACAGAAGCTATTTTACTTCTGTTATATTTATATACATTTTTCATAAAATATGAAATTTATTTCAAATTGATATGGTAAACCATATATTATTTTCTTTAAATTTTGACAATCCTTGAATGCACTCTTAAGCGCCATCGGAGAATGGAATGTAAATATTACGACCGTCTTGAATCTTGTTGATAATTCAAGTTCTAAGCTTTAATAGTAATACCCAAACAATCCATGCGCAAATACTTCTCACTATATCCTCTTATTCGTATTGCCAATACCATTGGTTGGTAGTGTGTATATATATATATATACGTAATAATCAACCGCAACTCATCCGTTTTTATTAATACTTTTGCACATTTGTGCTATAAATGTAGTGCAAAATCATTTAGTTGTGATATCAGTAATCGATCTACCTAGATAAAACGTTGAATAATATTTAGTTTGATGGCATCAGATGGAATATAAGACATCAAATAAGCATATGGCTGGTCTTAATAACCGCAGAATCCAATATGGTAAACAGATTGCAAGCATTTCTTAGTTTAATTAATTTCACATAATTACAGAGGTTTTTCAAATCACATTCGGATATAAACACGTTTTTTCTTAATAACCATAATTGTGATACACATATCACACTTGATTTTGTTAAATACATGTTGTTATCTTCTCCTGCACCTGCCGTTATGGTTAGTTGTATAGTTTTTATTTTAACAATAAATTATTTGTTTTTGCCATCGAACTGACGGCCAACGATTGATTTTAAACTCACCCTATATAATTTGTCACACCCACATTTCAAACACTGTCAAATATTATATTTAAGCTTGATTGAAAAGAGAATCATTAAGAACCGGTATCAACCATTTTCTGGATATTTCTAAAAATTGATTGCATATATGTTTTAAATGAATGTGAAAAAATATATCACATAACAGAGTTGGTGTTGGACAAATTTTCCGAAAAATATCTATAGAGTGATAATCTACATACAAGACTTTGATTGAATGATATTGAAAAGTTATATTCGTAAATATTTATAATAAGTAATTAGTAAAAGTGAATTTTGTAGGTCATACGAATTTTCATATAATATTATTCTTTGAAACAACGTAGGTATAGAAAGATATTACATAGGTCATCGTGCGGACCTTGTAGCCACGAAGAGCAATTTTAGGGCTTTCAAGACTTTCTGTCTTAAATTCGGTGCACTATTATCTTCACTATCACTGAGCAGTGAGACAGTTGTTTCAACATGATTAGCTCTCTTTGGCACATTAAGTGCAGTGTCTGCAAGGTTTTAGAGTTCTCCGGACTCTTCATATGTTCTTTATGTGTTCTTTCAGAGTTTTTCAAGGGGCCGTTATTAGTCCCCATAAGCAGATCGGGTGGTGGTGGGGGAAGAACAGGTCATCGTATATTACTCAAGCATCGAATATTACTCAAGCGGTGCAGTCAAGTTACTTAAACTAGAATAATTATTACGAAATAGTTACTTCGTTTGCCATCGTTATCGAAGCGACTCAAAAATAAAGCAGTTTCACATGTATTATCGTTCTTTCAAGGTCTTCCAAGTTTATGAATCATTTTTCCGTCTTCGTTGTTTTCTTATCACTGTAAATTTTTCGTTTTATTTTTGCAATCCTACAATGACAAATTAAACGTAATATAATATGAATATTCATTTGAATAACATTTTGCTATTTAAAATTTTGAGAAACATAATTTTTATATATATAATTCTTTTGTACGTGTGTATGTCTCTGAACTCTTCGTAAACGGCCGAACCAATTTTGATGAAATTTTTTGTGTGTGTTTGTGTGAGTTTCTGAATGGTTTAGATTCACAAAATAGAATTTTAAACATTAATATAGTAAGAGGAAAATAAATAAAAAAAAAAAATTTATAACTAATGTCGAATTGGACATGTTTAGTTTTTCATCTGACAACACTAAAATATATGTAATTTGCGTTGTAGTTTGGATTTTTTGACATTTAAAGTTCTTTTTGCTCCGTTTCGGTAATATTCATATTTCAATTATATACATGTGCATGAAATTTTTATTTCTGTTCATTGTTTAGTTTCAATTTGTTCGTTTCATTGTCCAAACCATATATGCTGTATTGCAATTATATACGAAATGACAATCAATCTGACCTCAATGTGTTTAGCGGCTCATCAAATGCTCAACGAATAAGAACATCCACATGATTCAAATATATGTTACATATATTTATTGTTTCACAAATAGTTCGGGCAGGACAATGTCTGTCGGGTCCGATAGTTATATATAATCATTTAAAATGCACGTTTCTTTTTTCTTCATATGGATAGAATGCACCATGCACTATGCACCTCAAATCAAATCTAGGAGCGTAGGTAATATTAACAAGATATAAATAAAGGATTTTACTACAAAAAACGATAATATTGTTCATCAACTCTGCATTTTTAGGACACAAGCTGATTTATTTGGGTGAATGTGTAATTTGAACTCTGAAAGTTCAATATTTAATATATTTGATGGCGATAGTCATAGATATTTTCCCATCCTAATAACTAAAATGCCTCATTTTTATGGAGTATGTAACATTTTAAGCTGTTTTCAAGGTGCAAACAATTCTCATTAGATACAGCTCTCATCATAATACCCATTGTCATAATATAATTATTTAGGTATTTATATATTATAAATAAATATTATACATGAAAAAAACATAAATAAATAAATATCATTAGGTACTGACCCAGTATATTGGAATAAACCAACAAGATATCATTCATAATTATATTAAAAAAATAAATAGGTATATAATGCATTTAGTTCATGGTGTACATATAATAAATATTATGTATTTATGTATAAAAATGGTGTTAGATAAATCTGAACAGGTGCGTTTATTATATATACCTATCGATATATATTTTAAACATTTGTCTCTGCAACATATTTACCTGTATACCTATCTATTGGGATAAATATGAAAATAATGAATTATTTATAACGATCATTTTGTGTAGGTACCTACCGAAACTTTAATTAACGGAAACAAAATTGAATGTATAATCACTGATTTGGGATGCATATGTGTAGTCGTAAAAATCACTTTACAGAACACGTGCTACAGTACAGGTGGCGTGCGAACTCGTAAATTGAAATAGAAAAAAAAACTAACAAACAAAATACATAGCTAATAATTATTATAGATTGAGAAAAAATCTTAGGTGCTATACTTACATAATTATATGTATAAAATAAGGCTTTGTTCTGATCTGGAAAAGTGTATGTTTTAATATTTAAAAGTATATTTTAAAATTTACCTACAATAATTTAAGTACATTGGTTACATTGATAGTTTGAAGATATTGCCATATGGCAATAAACTCGCCACCTCCACAGTGTTGTTTCTTTTATTAATTTCTTTATGCGGATTTGATTGCAATAATATTTTGTTATTAATGTCATCAGCCTTGATAGTAACTTAGTATGTTAGATGTATCTGGCCCTTGAGCTTAAGCTATTTGGTTCAATTCCCGGTGGAGACACAGTTTTCTTTATGTTTACGGTTTGGATTTTTGAGACGATTATTTACACCAAATAAAAATTAGGTATTTAATTCCAGCTCATGAGCAAGGGAGGTGAAATCAAACACAAAAAAGTAACATTTTTTTTCACAATAAAGAAAGATAAAAAAATATAGGTATAAAAAATTACATCCAAAATATTATAATTATTCGTGTGACAACTTGGGTGCGTGTTAAATCAATATTAGACAGTAATACTTGATTCTGGATGACGCGCGCCTTCTACCTGGAAGATCATCGAAGATATGGAGGAATAACCGGACCTCATCATCTCAGGAGGATTAGCTTCTGCCCCACAGACCAACAGGTCTATCAAAAGAAAAAAAACTTTGAATGTAAAAAAATCAATCACTTGAAAACAAAATAAAATAATTAATCAGTGAACCTTCATTTTCAGTAGGTACGTAATTGAATATTTTTCCTTTCGCCTCTAGTCCTTCTACGAATCAAACCCGCTCCACACAAGACCAGTCCCTAATATTACCTACCTCCCCCAATCTCCAACCTCATAGTCTTCATTTAAGCTGTCTGTGTTAGTTGACAATTTACCTGATGATGGAACGGTAGTTCCAAAACCGGCCACATAGTTTAAGTAAAGTGGTTAGTACAAAGTAATTAGACCTTAGACGTAATCTCAAGAACTAGTCCAAGGATGAAGAATGACTTTCACAGGATTGAAAACTCCGCGAATTTTTTTTGCACAAAAAATACTACATAATGATAACCTCCTATTGATTTGTACATACATGTCACACATACAGTGCTATCTAGGTGATATCGTAACAGACTCTTTTTGCTATCTAGGTGATATCGTAACCCATGAAAATAACTGCAGCACTGATATTAAGACAATATTGGCCACTGGCAATAGGTGCTATTATGGTCTGATTAAGCACATGAGGTCCAAACTGTTAACAAAGAAAACAAAAATCCTGATATACAAAACTCTTCCCAGACCTATGGAGTTGAATAGGGTCCTCACAAAAAGAGACAAAAATAGCCCCTTGATATTTGAAAAGAAAAGGCTGAGAAAGATATTTGACCCAGTAAACGATAATGGACTTTGGAGGATGCGATATAATCATGTTCATTATTATAATGATGAACTCAACATTGTGCAAGTCAAAAAAGTGCGCAGACTGCAATGGTTGGGACACGTAAGCCGGATGAATGATGATCGTATCCCCAGAAAGATTCTTCACACCAGTTCAGAAGGCAGTAGAGGCAGACCCAAGCTTAGATGGCTGGATGACACAGAAGATGATTTAAGGGCGATCGGAATAGTAAACTGGAGGAGAGCGGTGGAGGACAGGGACGGCTGGAGAAAGATTCTGAAGAAAAACAGATCCAATGATGATTATGATAAATTTGTTGAAATACGAGTATACCATAAAGTTGATAATTCGATACTTGAGAATAGGAAAAAACATGATTTGAAGTTAATATTTGGTTCATTTTGTTCCAACGAACATGATAATAATTGTCAAACACGATACAAAAACAAACAAACATGGTCAATCATAAAATACAAGTTAGTAAGAAATAATAGTGACAAGATGATGTATTCTATCAAAACGCCAGCAATGATGAAGAAATACATTACCTACTTGAAACATTGCAACACATTTATGATTCACGCTGAAAGTCAGGACCGTAGTTATATTTCACACTATCCAGCACCAACCTAAAGTCTATATCATGGTAAGGCGCTGAAAACATTAAAAACATTATATTTTTATCATTTTATTCTGGGAACAAACAGTAATATACACATTTGTTGTAAATCGCAATACACAATTTACATAGATATTAGTAAAAGTACGTTAACAAGCCAAAAATAAAATAATATTTCTGGCGCAATTCAGGGGTGACAATCTGTAATAAAAGATAGCCTTAAACATTGTGAATACATAACTTCCCACTGTATCCCCTTGGGTTATATGGACTGTCGCTATAATATTCGAGAGCAAAAATATTAAATGACAACTAAAGATAAATATATTTACTTTATGTGTCCCGTCTATTGTTTGTGCGTATGGTGCACCTTCCATTATCTATTATGTTTTTTTGTTTGTAAAATATGACATGTACTTACATTATAAATAAATAAAATTATATATGAGTATATACTCGGATAAGTACATGTACGATAATTTACAAGTATTGTACCTATGACAGACAAAACTTTTCATCAAAATAACTCATTTACGACTAAGCCTCCTCAATCCTCCAATTAATATTTTAATAAGGACGTTTTAGATAATCTAAAAATATTAAACGTAATTAAGTATCAATTAGTTTATACACAAAATTAATATACACTTGACAGGATATTATGTAGGAGCACTGTACTTCATTGAATCGACTCTGTTTTGATAGCATTTTGTCTACCTCACGATATGTAGGTATCTTACAATCAAGAGTAAAAAAACTATTCTCTCAAACGTTGAGTATTGCGCTGCCTTTGTCTTCAGCGTTAACCGCACGATTAGCGGAGCAGAACCCTGGCCTCTAGCCGACATTGGTCAACACCTTCAGACATTACTTCAATCTTTTGCTGACCAATGCACCTTAAATGGTCGGGTTGTTGACTCAATCAACAATTATTTACAAATTTCAATTCAAGTTCAAGACGTCAAAGAATATCATTCTTCTTTTTCGTTAATGTTCTGTTCATATTATCATATCTACCTATTACCATCTCAAGTATCATGAGTTTCTCCAGATACTCTTCATCGGTCTTACATTCCAAACATTCCTTCGCAATTGTAAAATATAATGTTGCATTTTTTTGACAATCTTTCAAAGGCATCTCAGTTAAGCTAAAGATGAAAATATTGTTTCTCCACCTGATTGGATATATCAAAGACAGAGTTCGGAACGCGATAATTCATCAACATTTGAAAAAAGATCTCAAGCTGCTTGACTGTATAAAGACAATAAAAAAGAATACTTTGGGAATATGAGGGGGAAAAAGTACCAATCAACTCCTGCATCTTGTAATCCAGGGAAGGATTCAAGGGAGAAAAGACCAGGACAACAAAGAGTTTCATGGCTCGGTAACCTGAGATAGCAAAGAAAAAAATATCAAACAAAATTGGTGTTCTTGGTGCACGTTTTTTTCTGTAATTTAGATATGTTTGTATATAAAAACCTAAATAATCATGAAATTGTATGTGAGTTCATCATCTTTCCATTTCATTATCGTAATCGGTTTGTCAGGCTACTGGTTGTCCATAAAGTACACATTTTCTTTTAATTTAAAGTGTGCTCTCTAGGATGCAATTTAAGGTACCTATTAAATTAATGATATCAAAACCAGTTACCAATTAGTGCCACAAAGTGGAAAAAACTAAAAACAGAATAATTTCAGTATAGGTATGTATTGAGTCGCGTTTTGTTGTTATTATCCTATTAACTTAACCAAAGTTGTTTTGTTGAATGTATGTACAATGAGTTGGTCATCTTGTTAATAACCATAAGAATATACGTTAAAGTTAATCATCTAGACCAAAGAGATTGCAACGATTATTGAAAAATTGAATGTATATGACATCAGACCGCATCTTTTTTGATTTGGTTATCAAATCTTTAGCGCTTCTTCTTCGATGGCGCTACAGCCCAAGTCGAGCCTTGGCCTCCTTCAACTTTTGCCTCCAACCCCGTCTGTCCTCAGCTGTCGTCCTCCAGTTTGTAACGCTTAAGATCTGTACTGCATCTCTCCTCACCTCGTCCTTTCATCGCAACCTGGGTCTTCCTATTTTCCTTCTCCCTCCTTGATGACCAGTCATATCTTTCTCGGGAATTCCCATATTTAGCATTGTCTGAACATGTCCAGCCTATCTCAATCTCGATAGTCTTATATGTGTTGATTACTGGGTGATTCATATATTCTGTACAGTTCTTCGTTTCGCCTTATACTCCACTCTTCCCCATCTTTCACTGGACCGCATATGCGGCGAAGAACTTTCCTCTCAAATATTTCCAAAGCTTCAGAGGATTTTATTGTAATTGTCATTGTATTGTAATTGTCAATTGGTTTACAGTCTTACTAATAAAAATCTACTGCACACCCGTTGACCGGTGTTTTAGTTACACACCGTGCAAAGCCCGTGCAGCGAATATTTGAAAATCTTACCAATAAACGCTGTGCAACGAGTGTGCAGGTACAACACACTTACAACATAAATGAATCTGACAACGTTGTATTTTCGCACCCGGGCATGCGCAGAGCCGCCAGCCTTCGTCAGTCCCGGCGTCATCAGCCAGCCATTCGCGCCATTTTTACTTTGACGTTTGTTGTTGTCGATATTATTATACGCACATTTTCATATTTTAAAATATAATTATGGAAAATTGCAAGAAATCGCGTGCATCTAACTGGGACCGAGTAGAGAAGGTAAATCATAAATTAGTTATTTTATAAATTCATTTGTTGTATTGTTTATTGTTTAATATATACTCGTTCACAACATTGTTTACAGTACATTTTTATTTTTTTACAGGAATTACTTCGCGAAATTGTGAAGCAATATATAACTATAGTTATAATCTTCCATTGCATACAATAAATCATCCATTTCCTGAAATATAACGAATAATTTAGTCATTTGAACACCCATGTGAACACCATTTTAGGAATTATAAAAGAGCTATTTTTTTGACAATTTATCGCTACTAAAATACACAACTATCGAGAATAAAATGATTTATAAAGATTTTTAAAAAATAAACATATTAAACATACAGTTTATTTATGTTAACCGTCGTATTATTCCAATAAAAAACAATATAAACATGCAGATCAAAATCAAATTTGATTCGTGGCAGATGACAGTAGTCTTAAAACACTGTTAGACTACCTCTGACAGCTGTGCAAGCGATGTGCAATATTTGTATGAGAGATGCGCAGTCGTTGACCAACTGATATTTTACACAGCGTTTATTGGTAACGTTTTTGCCTACACGGGTGTTGAACGGTCGTGTAAATTTTACAACACGTTTATTAGTAAGACTGTTAATGTTTAGCGCTTATCGGTGTATAATATCATACATACACTTTCCCTCGTACCTACTAAGAAACACACATTATGTATTATGTATAAGACATCTATTATATTGAATACGTCTCCCTCCACAATCTGTACGTGGTCGTGGCCGCTTAGCATGTGCGCGTATTGCCAGTAAAATAATTTTACCCAATTTTATTTTACGCATTCTAAATATTTCTCCAATATAAAAAATAAATTGAATCGAAAAAGTACAAAATTATCGTTTAAAATGTATTTTAAATATCAATTGACAATATTATTGTTCAAAAAGGAATTTTAAACATCAATTTTATCAAACGTTATTAATAAATCTGCGGAATACGTAATTGAATACTGGCAGCATTCTGTACTAACAGGATATGGACAATGGACGGATTCACGGATTGACATTTGACGTTTGACGTGACGCATCGTCATATCTAATTATTTGGTGTTATTTTGTTTGTTGCAGGTATTTAGTGGATGCTCCGTGGATGCCTGCTACCAAAACACGACAAATCAAGAGATGGATGAGTGAGATATGACAGAACAGCGAGATCGTAGGCGAACATTGCGAAATGCTAGGCGAAGAGTAGTTGTTAGTACTGTCAATATATCCGGAAGAATAGTGCTAATGCTTTTGCATCCTTCGGTGTTCAGATTGCAGACGTGCCTGGTACCGGACCATACTGTTTGAAAAATTATAGTCTGTATGTTTATGATGCAGATGAAGTTGTAAGGGTACGTTAGTTAGTGTGTTCTATGGGGTACGTATGAGACACCCTTTAAATGTAAGGTGTCAACAAAATAGATGAAGCTCGAGTTGCAATTTTTGGCGGTATGAGAGATATTTTAAACAAACCATCGTCAATCGGTAACAACTATGCAATTTTATTCTAGCTGCATCTGGGGAGGTCTACAATATAATACATTGTGCTAGCGAGCTGTTTCAACAAATGCATACATAGTTTGTGAATCACTTTGTTTAAAGTACATAAGATAATCTATAAAACTGAACGATATGAAAATCTATAAAACTGTTATAGACATTACTGACTGTTAGGACTTACAACTTGATCCTGACATTCAGCTTACTATATAACACAATTATTATGCATGAGTCAGTCATTTTTTTTAAATAAAATTCTACGAGGAGATGGTCTTTGTAATGGAACAAGAATGGTTGTAAAAAATATGAGTAAGTATTCAGAAAATATTGTATTTAAAGAGATTTTAAATTGATTTATAAACATTTAGTTCTCTCTCATATGTATGCTTTGAACATTTTGACAAATAAGTATGTACATGTTCACTTATGAAATACTTCAAATTTATTTATTTACATGTACCGAATATGTATTTCATTGTGAAAAAATCTTGAGAAGCATGTCTATATATATTGAAATGTTTTTTTTGCAAGATGATTAATTTATATCAATAAATATACACCAATAACTTATTGTTTAGTTGATTTATATGGTGCACATTATACATTGTTTTCCATATATTATATACCCTAAATTACATTTAAAATCAATCGTAGGGCGTCTATTGGATTAATCATCTAATAGCAATGTAGATCAAATCATGATAGCTTTGTATTGACTGATAATGACATTATGAAAACATTTATATTGAAAAATTACACATTATGTGCTTAGGTAAAAGGTTGATTTTTTTACAATTTTTCCTTTATATAATAAATTCAATAAACTTACAAAATATTCTAGCATGTATAAGGGCATCTTTAAGCGTTGATTTATATGGTACAGATTATAGGGCAGGTCTATATGACGGTGAACGTTTGTATGGATATTTGTTCGTAGTATATATTATGTATGTAATACAAGTGTTCTAGATTATGTTGGGTGTTCCAGGGTTAACTTATATTTACTCATATGTTCAATAGAGAAAAGAGTGAAAGCAGAACAGTGTTTCAAATAAAAGTAGAGAATGAATGGCTTGAACAAGTCGACGAGTATGTCTATCAGGGTAGTATGTTCCAACGGAATGGACGGCCTGATAAGAAGAGTTATGGCAGAAAACAGAGTGAATGGAGCGCTTAGACCAGTTATGAATGATCGCAACATATCAAGAGACGCTAAAGTTGCCATTCATAATGCAATCGTAGTGCCAACCTTGACGTATGCAAGTAAGACCTGGACATGGCAGAAGTCGCATGAAAGCAGAATAAATGCAGTTGAATTGAGATCGCTTAGAAGAATTTGTAACAGAACGATGTATGACAGAGTTCGGAATGAAGATACAAGGAAAGAATGTAAGATGAAGGAAGATGTAATTAACAGAATGAAAGTTAACACATTGAGATGGTTTTGCCACTTGGGAAGAATGAACGAAGAACGCCTGACGAAGAAAATATACAAAGCTGACAGGAACGGAATAAGAGGTCGCGGGCGCCCAAGAAAAGGATGGCACGACCATGTAAACGTTATTTTGAAATATGGAAATGTAAGAAGCTTGAACAACAGACGAACATGTATAAGACGATGTATGAATGTTGATGAGGCGATGAATGTGTGTCAAGATAGAAAAATGTGGCCTTCGGTTCTCTCTGCCTACCCCGTGAGGGACATGGCGTGATGGTATGTATGTGTGTTCAATATTGTTTTTATAATATTTTGACAAATAAGTATTTACATTTTTGCCTATGACATTATTCAAATTAATACAACCAGTACATATTCAAAACCATCCAAGTTTGTTTAAAGTACATAAGATAATAATCTATAAAACTGAATGATATGAAAATCTGTAAAACTGTTAGACATTACTGACTAAGGACTTACAACTTTACCTGGATAGACTAACTTCTTATTTTGACTCTAATAAGCTGTTACTAAATGTAGAAAAATGTCACTCCATTACATTATCTAGGAAAAAGAGTACAATACAATACACATACAAAATCAATAGGGAGATGATTGATAAGAAATCAGACTGTAGAGACTTAGGCATACAACTGGACAGTAAACTTTTATTTGACAAACACCATTATACTGAATGCTTATAAAATGTTGGGATTCCTGATGAGAGTATGTAAACCATTCACACAAATGAAAACATTTAGCTTACTGTATAACACAATTGTTAGAAGTCAATTGGAACAAGGGTCAGTCATTTGGAATCCACAATATAATACTTATATTAACAGTATAGAATGAATACAATAAATATTTTTGAAAAACATGAAGTACAAATTTGGTAATAACTACAAACATGAATTGCAGACTTTACAGACAAGACGAAGGACCTCAGACTTAATGTACCTTTATGGCATAAAAAACTTCAAAATTGACTGTACAGACCTTATGAAAATGATTAACTTCAACATACCAAATAGACAAACAAGACACACCTTAACGTTCTTTTTGGACTAAAAAAAAACACTAATGCCGCTCAGAATTCCCCATTGTACCAATGCCTTACCACATATAATAATTTGGAAAAACTCAGTTCCGTGGACATATTATGTATGTCCAGGAGCCACGCTATACAGGAATAATAATTTGTTTTGTTATCAGCAGTGAGTACATGCAACATGAAATCAAAGGTGGGCTGATTAAGTAACAATTACTTATGTTGCTATTCTTATTATATTTGTTTAAAACAATATTATTGTAGTTGCCCATTTAAAAAAAAAATAACGGAACATCAACAACATTTGAGAGTTGAATGCTTATAGCATGCCTATATACATTGAAACATTATACATAATAATATTATGTGCTTAAGTACAATTTAAATGTTTTTTTAGAAATATGATTCATTTATATTGATAAATATACTCACACTAATAACTTATTGTTTAATTTCTATTATGGTAACATTATTAAACATTGAACTAATAATATAATAATAAATTAATGAATATCTTAATTACAAATCACTATTGATAACATTCAATACTTTGTAAGTTCGATGAATACCTGAATTGGTTCGATGTGCAGCGGTCATAGGTTGGTGAGAAGCGTTAAAAAAACGATGCTTGGTATAAAACAAATGGCGCGCAGCGCCCAATGAAATGCGCGTAGCGCATAAATAAAGGCGCGAAGCGCCTAAAAAAATGGCGCGTAGCGCCAAACCGGGGTTGGGCCGCGAAGCGGCCAGGGGCGGAGCCCCTAGTTCGTATAATTATGCCTAATAGCATTATTTATGTTCGAAAGCAGAAACGTGATGGAAACCTGTTGTAGATTTTTGAGGTTTGTGTCTATAGAATTTGTTTTAATGTTGTGTAGGCGCTAGTTTGAAAACGTCATTTGAGAAGAATTCCCTCCAGCTCTGCCTGTGCCCGGCGCGGTGTACCGTCATTACGTTAGCCACAAAACCTACCCGGAAACACGGGTCGCTAATTGCGATACTTTGTGTCTAGTTGGCTCCTTTATAATTTCCTCCTCGACCGCGCCGTGGCATTCCTCGGAGGTTAGTTTTTTTATTTATTCTTACTTTGTTATATATTATTTCGTTTATTGTCGTCACAGTCGTGGCCCATTAGCGGGCCGTGCGAATAACTCCATTCGGGGACATTGTCTGGTAGATGACTCCGAGGCTTCTCACATCACCGAAACTAATTCTATTCACTGGCCAAACGACGCCTATTTCGGGTCGACAAATAATAATAGTTTCCTATGGACACAGTGTATCTACCTAATAACAACTACAAGTAAAGTTGTTCTAACGTTGCCGTCCGACTCAACTCTTGTGCTGTGTTCAATAGTATAATATGTACCTTCATAATTATTCAACGTCAAAGCAGACTTCATTTTGTATTGACAATACCATTGAGCCGGTGATGTAACATGCAATATAATATGCTGTCACTATGATTATTCATTTTTTATATGAATATAGTTTAGAAAATATTTAAGTAGGCTCCGCTCCCTCACACCTGCATTTAATATTTTTCATTTCCATATCAGTTCTCGACATAGCCGTACAATGTGATGGTAAGGGCACTTACAGTAAAAATATATTAAATCATATACTTATTACAATAATAAAGTCTTTTGGACACATTGCCAGAAGGGCACAAAATAACCTCGAGATGCTCGTCGTAAGGAGAGACGAGAAATAATCCCGAGGTCGCTCCCCGACCAAATAGAGCGACCTTGTCAAGTCCTCAACAAACTCTTCAACCACTGAAGCACTTCTATAGGGTTGGCCCAGGGCCCTTTAACGTGGAAGCGTACCATTCGGCGGGTAATTGAGTACAGCCGCCATTCTCAGTCATAAAGTCAAAGGGGAGGAAGGAAAAATATACAAAAATAAAGTAATGAAATTATAAAAATAAACGCAAGACTTTTTGAACACAGAAGAAACTCAACAAACAAATGAGAACTCAATCATCAGAATTTTCAAATTTTTCCATCAGTCGGTACATAAACAGCCAATTTGAAAAACGAAGCCATACATTAAACGTTGTCATACCTTTTCCTATAAAGAAAATAGCAAACTCCTATATTTTTCTCGTTATATTCGAGTTTAAGGTCTGTCTCAATAGGTACCTACCTACATATTACATATACATAAAGAAGTGACAATAAAGAACCTTTGAACAACAATAAAATGTATTTTAACATCTACCTTCCGTATTCAATGGTGGTTCCGTATTCTTTCAGTGAATTTTTCTTTAAATAACATCTAATTATAAAACCTTAAAAATACATCATATTATCCTAGTGGATGTTAGGTTACGAAGCATGACAGTGGCGTAGCTAGACAGACAATTTGGGCGCTCATGCAAAGACTGTGAGCATATTTGCACTTATTTATTAGTTATAGGTATTTACGACTGCCACTATGTACCTACATAATATTTGCACATAATAAATATTCTCAATAAAATGAATATTCCCAAGAAAATAAATTAAAAATTAGGTCATCGATTTCAAAATTTCTTCTTTCTTGAATTGATATTATATTTGTGAAATTCCGATAATTTCGATTCAGAAATAGTTGTTAAATGGGTATAATGTTTTTTGAGATCAGTTTTTGAATTTTTTCTCAATTGTTTTTGTTCTGTTTGAGTTTGAATTTTTAGATATAAAATAAGTATATTTTCATGTTATATTTATAAACCTTGGCCCCCTTTTCAACCTGAACCCTCGTGCTTTGCATGACACTGCTGTATGGTAGCTACGCCACAGGGCATGTATAGGTACAACATATTTCAACCTGAACCCTCGTGCTTTGCATGACACTGCTATATGGTAGCTACGCCACAGGGCATGTATACAACATATTTCAACCTGAACCCTCGTGCTTTGCATGACACTGCTGTATGGTAGCTACGCCACAGGGCATGTATAGGTACAACATATTTCAACCTGAACCCTCGTGCTTTGCATGACACTGCTGTATGGTAGCTACGCCACAGGGCATGTATACAACATATTTCAACCTGAACCCTCGTGCTTTGCATGACACTGCTGTATGGTAGCTACGCCACAGGGCATGTATAGGTACAACATATTTCAACCTGAACCCTCGTGCTTTGCATGACACTGCTGTATGGTAGCTACGCCACAGGGCATGTATACAACATATTTCAACCTGAACCCTCGTGCTTTGCATGACACTGCTGTATGGTAGCTACGCCACAGGGCATGTATAGGTACAACATATTTCAACCTGAACCCTCGTGCTTTGCATGACACTGCTGTATGGTAGCTACGCCACAGGGCATGTATACAACATATTTCAACCTGAACCCTCGTGCTTTGCATGACACTGCTGTATGGTAGCTACGCCACAGGGCATGTATACAACATATTTCAACCTGAACCCTCGTGCTTTGCATGACACTGCTGTATGGTAGCTACGCCACAGGGCATGTATAGGTACAACATATTTCAACCTGAACCCTCGTGCTTTGCATGACACTGCTGTATGGTAGCTACGCCACAGGGCATGTATACAACATATTTCAACCTGAACCCTCGTGCTTTGCATGACACTGCTGTATGGTAGCTACGCCACAGGGCATGTATAGGTACAACATATTTCAACCTGAACCCTCGTGCTTTGCATGACACTGCTGTATGGTAGCTACGCCATAGGGCATGTATAGGTACAACATATTTCAACCTGAACCCTCGTGCTTTGCATGACACTGCTGTATGGTAGCTACGCCACAGGGCATGTATAGGTACAACATATTTCAACCTGAACCCTCGTGCTTTGCATGACACTGCTGTATGGTAGCTACGCCACAGGGCATGTATACAACATATTTCAACCTGAACCCTCGTGCTTTGCATGACACTGCTGTATGGTAGCTACGCCACAGGGCATGTTTACAACATATTTCAACCTGAACCCTCGTGCTTTGCAAGACACTGCTGTATGGTAGCTACGCCACAGGGCATGTATAGGTACAACATATTTCAAATATTCGGTAATTTAAAACGCACCTAAAAACAAACTGGCTCATTCTGGAGACATGATATTTATCCAGACTGAAAACTTAACAAAATCTGTATCTCACCGGGAATCGAACCCGGTAAATTTCGCTCTGGAATGAGATCACTTGAGCCACGAAGACCAATTGATTCAATTGATGATTCATTTAATTGAACAATATTAGTAAGTCAAATGTACAATTAGTATTTATTACAAAATAATATTGTGGTTTCTGGGATGACTAAAACCGAATTTCCAATACTAATATTTTATCGGGAAATCAATAAAGCCATTTCTACGTCATATCGTTCGTAATTTCAATGAAATTAAACAAATCTCAAACAGCATAATCGAGGAGATAAAAAAATCGTATCAATATTTATTGATACCAAAACTATCAGTAGTTCTAAGTACCTACTACCAAGTTTTAGAAATATATCCGCATCCTTCGTTTCTTAGAACTGATCTCAGAAAAAGACCCTGAAAAAAGAAGTCGATAGTTCTGAGAAACATCAAGGAAAGGAGATCTTATGAACGACTCGTAGCTAATTACATATAGACTGCAATTGATGCACGACGTAAATTTTTCGTTCGAGTCATAACTTGACTCTTTTCAGGGTGAATCGCCTAATACAAAAAAAAACTTATTTTGATGTGTTTTACAAAGTGTTTGTTGTACCTATTAGTATTTATTATAGGTATATTATATGAAGTGTAAATTGCATAATATTTTATTGCTTTTATATTTATATATCAGTACTAGTGGGCCCAGGCAGACGTTGTTCTGCCACAGACCGTCTTCTATATAGACCTCATTTTGTGTTTATCATTTTTTTTTCATAAATATGAGTGCGGTATATTCTCTTCATACATGCGTAGGTTATACCTACAGATGTCAATAGATTTGCTCACACCGCCATCTATTGATAGCTTTCACAACTTAAAATGATCGTTAATCTAGTAAAAAAACTTTGAATTGTAGTTGTATGTATTTTTGGATGAAAAATATAAAAAATTAAAAAAAAAAATATGCTAAAATTTTTTTTTATGTCGATAACAGCGCCACATATCGGGTCCAAAAATATCACATCTTTTATATTGGAACCAACCATACACGTTAGCAAAATTTCATTGACAGAGTTGAGATGTTTCGGAGATCAGCGTCGAACGTAATACTCAACAAACGTCGTGACACGAGAATTTTATATATTAAAATTAATATTAGGTACCTACCTACCTTTTTAAACAGTAATGTTTTGACTAAAAAGCCAAAATAAGCCAATATTTTTACTCTCCACACTATTTTTAATCTGGTTTCATTCTGGATGATACATGATTATGATGTGATTTTGGGGGTAAAAATAAATGGAAAAATGGTGCAAATGAAATAATTTCGTTTTCAGTTGTATTACAATCTTCATTTTCCTCGGCTTGTCAGGTTACATGGATCGGCTTTTCGTGCAGCGCCAAGTATCTCGTTGGTGTGTGTCCTCTTTTTAAGGTCTTCCTGTCCGTCTTCCTGAAAGGTCGGGGCCGTACAAGAAAAGGATGGCTCTTTCTGAAAGAGGTAAATTGTATGAAACGATGAATTAATGTTGATGAGGCGATGTATGCGTGCAGGATAGAAAAATGTGGCTTTTGCTTCTCTCTGTCTACCCCGCTAGAGACTTGGCGTGATGGTATGTATATAATCATGTATTATTTATTGATTTCAAACAATGGTTGCTTACATTATCAATTTATTTCAAACATGAATGGTCTTACTTATGTAGTCTTACTATTTGAAATTTGTGTTTAAGCTGATACTTACCCAGTTTTTTTGTATGGCCGAAACTGACTTAGCGTTAGATTAAACTCGTATTTTTCCAACTGTCGATTCGTTCAAGATAATGAAATTCTTTTGAAGGAAGAGGCAGTTAAAATCCAAAACGCGTGTATTAAGGAACATTTTGTATGGCGTAGTGGACTTTTTGCATGCTAAAAACACCAACTTAGAGGCTTCACAGCATATATGTTCCGATACATGGATTTACTCAGAATTTGGAGTAGAACATTTTATGTGAGTTTTGTATGTCTGTGTTTCTGTCCCCCCCCCCCCTTATAACTTTTGATCCGCTCAATTCACAGAGCCCATAATTTCTAAATATATAAACAATTATAGGCCTACAAAACATTTATACTCAAAATGTTGAATTTTTGTTTCAGTCAGGGGTTCTCAACTTTTTAATTTTTACTTTATTTTTCCATATATCTCAGAAACCATAAAAGCTAGAACATTGAAAATTGGTATGAACATAGACAAATACAAAATCGCAAATTGATTTTTCAAAAAAAATCCAGGGTTTCTCAAACATTTTTTATTAAGAAAAATATTTTTTTTATGATAAATTTATGAGTTTAACTGCCTATATTTCCATTTTTTTTTAATATCGAAAAAAGCCCAAGCACCCCAACTAGATAATTTAATTTTCTATAAAAAATATTAATATTGTAGTAGTACATCTCAAATTTTTTTTATCAATTTTTATAAAAATTGAATTTAGTGACGACATCGCTTCATACAATTTGTATGGCTATGGCCTATACGCAATTTCTAAGAAACTCAATTATTAGATGCTTTATCTCCAAACATACATACATACCATCATGTTGTTTTCATATTCTGGGTAGGAATACTGACCTCCATACTATCCTATCTTGACTTACATACCAATATGTGTTAAAAATTTTAATAATTTAGATTTATGGGTTTACCTATAGTTTGATTCTTATTCTTCAACTATACATTATACATACTATCGCTATCGACAGTTGGATCTCATGTGTTACATGCAACTAGTAAATAGTAAGTAAGGCCCGAAGATACGATATTTTCTCCAGTACCTACCTTCAAAAGATAGGTACGTCTATGAAATAATGAACAGTTTGTATTTGAATCTTTATACAATTGCATGAGTTTTTTGAAATTTGAATTTTTTTAATTCTTTTCTTGTAAAATTAGTTTCAGTAATACCCTTTTTTATTTTTTTTGCAACTAAAAACCTACAAGGCCTTTGAAGTTGATTTTTACTTCAATCGAAAATATTTAGATAATCTACGGGCTGAGATTTTTATTATTATACTTTTTTTTACTACGCACTATTGCTGCTATTTAAAAAAAAAACTCCTTCTACCTTTTTTTCACTAATATTGTATAAAATGTTGTATATCACCTAATATGTGATATACAATAATTTTTCGTGTTTCATACATTGGAAGGTAATTTAGTGTGCATTTTTGTGTACTTCCTATACCCAGGGTATGCAAGGACTTTAATGACTTACTTGAAATGTTTTTACTTCAAACATTATTTGTTTCGTTTTTTTTTTATTTTGACGTAGGTACACCGTTTATTTTTATTTATTTATTTATATCATAATATTATAAAGATAGTATATTAAAGATAAATGTTTCACTAGACAGTCTGTTCCGAAGAAACTACCTGTATAGTCTGCATAGTTATTACATTTTATTGTAATAAAATAATGAACAACAAGAAAAATAAAATAAAATCGTAGCAAAAAAAAGTAAATGAAAAAATTCACTACTAAAATAACCACCAAAAACACAATATGAAGAAGAAAGACATTAGTTATATTATTATTGCTGAAATATTTATTTCATTTTAATGTCTACCTACTTCAAATAGCCACTTGTATACCTCGCCCAGCGAAAGATTGCGGCTGACATAACCTGTGCATAAACCAATTATTATTTTAGTGCAGAAAAATATTCTAATTTGTATTAACCAATAAAATTAGTTGGCTTTCGACGTTGTGCAGCGAATCACGCACATAACACTATGTCACTTTTACTCTGACCTTTTGCATCCATAGATTTTTAGCAACGCTTTATAAAACTGTCACCCGCAATCTCTTGTTTGTCGAGTCCTACCTACCTGATTCGTTGAATTTTTCAACCCTCAGGTGCTGATAGCAGTTTTATTCATGGCGCAATAAAAGGGTCTTCAGAGTTGTGCCTGAATGGCTTCTTATTGTGATTTTTTTCATATTTTATAATGCTAGCATCATTTTTATTATTATTTTTTAAAAAAAAGAGTGAATATGTCCTTGTAATAACAGGTTCAATTACATCCTCATACATTGCTTAAATTAAGCATAAATGCTTGTGCCATTTGGCGAACGAAATCGGTCGTGGCAGGATTCGAACTCGCGACCACTGGATTGCAAACCCAGCGCGCTTACCCCTCTGCCATATAAACCATCATCATTGAAATCCTTTAATTGTTATATTTATATTTTCACACTTATAATAAATTCCTGAAAGGATATATATAATAATAAACGAATTAGTTAGCTAGCAATACAGTTATACAAACACCAACCGCCCGCCGTGGCATAATTGCTGGCGTCTTGAGATCGATTCCCAATAGGGGAGTATTTTATTCTAAGTTGTTTTCAATACAATTTTTGTATCTCCAGGATGGAGTCACTGGTTAATTTGAACAAAATATCACTTGGCATTAAGCTCGTCACTTGCTCAGGGTGCTAGTGTTCATAATTTACTAAAAATTAAGATAAGAATTCGGCTAGGCACACATACTGGAAAAAAGACATATTGATAGTGCATGAGAAATAAAATTTGTTTTACTTTTTTTATTTTTTTTATTTATTTGTTAATTTACACAATTTACATTTGGTTATATAAATTTTGCACTAAACTGTATGAACAGTTTGTCAGTGCAAGCTACTCTCGTACACTATAATTATATTGTTAATCAACCATCAATATGTTTACACATATATAGAACATTAATATTTTTTTTTTACCATTTTACAATGAGAATAAAGCACAAACAGAACAAAATAAAGTAAATTAAAAACACAGCAATGAAAACAAGGCAAATCAGAACAAATATAAAAACATCGAAAGCAATGAAAATTAAGCATGTTAGGTGTAAAATTGTTTTAAAGAGATTTTTATTTTTTTCTTGTCTTTTATCATAGTACCCAGTATATGTTTAGGTAGCTTATTGAATAATTTCGGTATTATTTTTGCCTTAGTTCTGTCACCGTAAAAGTTATTTGTTTTTGGTATTGTCAGTAAGTCGTTTGTTATTTGTCGAGTTGTATATTTGTTAGTTGTATATGAATTAATATAACATTTAAAAGTTATTCTCATGTACGATATTCTTGCACCGAGTTACAAATCTCAATAATTGAACAATACCGTACTGTTTCATCCAATTATTGTGATAAAATCTACTTCTAACAGCAATTCAAATTTAAACGGTAAATACTACAGTTATTCTGAACATCGCAGCCTGATTTACTTACAATTATTCTTTACAAATTACCATCATAAAATATGCTCGAATTCATTTAAAACTAGAGTAAAGTGTGTTTTGCAAGATTTTTTAGTAATTTCAACAGAGCAGCAACATAATATTGTTTCTAAATATATATTAGGCAAATCATTTTTTATTACTTTATCAAAATTATCAATACGTGTTGTGTTAAATTTGAGTAATAATAATTAGTCTAAGCCACGAAGATTCAATTTTGATTTTATGATAAATGTTTAAGTATGATCATATCTTATTTGATGTTCATTAATAAAGTATTATAAAAATAGATAATTACTAACCAAATGCAATAATGTTTGATTACTTAATTAAATTTGTGTGGTAAGATAGTTGGATGAGTACACAATAGAAAGTTGGGGTGTATTTTTTATAATAATAATAATAGGTCATCAAAATAGACACAATCAAACGTTTTTCGATCACAAAATTGTGTTATAGTGGAGAGTTATGACTTCTTCTTTTTCTTTGCCTTATCCCACTTTGGGTAGGGTCGGCTCTCCTAATCCTTTGGCGCCACGATGATCTGTCCTGTATTGTCGGGGCTGGGATGTGGGCTTTATCCATGAGCTTCCTCATACTGCCCCACCACGTGGATACTGGACGACCTTTTCCTTTTCTGTTAGTGCTAGAGCAGTTTGCACCACATGTTCATTTTGCCTCCTCATTACATGTCCATAATACCATCTGAGTCGGCTTTCTGTAAGTTTTTTCTGGTATGGGGGCTACTCCAAAGCTTCATCTTATTAATTCATTACGAATTTTATCAAGCTTCGTCACCCCGCCTGCCCACCTCAGCATTTTCATTTCATTGACATGTAGTTTTTGTTCATGTGTGCCTTTAACTGTCCAGCACTCCACACCATATGCCATTGCAGGTCTCACCGCTGTCTTGTAGACCTTGCCCTTAGTTTTGATTGGCACACGTGGATCGCACAGCACGCCCGTGAGAGTTCTCCATTTACTCCAAGCCACGTTTACCCTATGGGAGACGTCAGCATCCACACTGGCATCCGCTGTGAGAACCAACCCTAAGTATTTGAAGATTGTCACCTTGGGTACGACAGTGCCATCCGGGAAGCACACCGTCGCTGCGCCTGACGTTCCACTGTAGTTGCATTCCATGAAATCCGTCTTTGTCCTGCTAATGCGTAATCCAAATCTCTCGAGTGCTTCAGTCCATTTCGATAGGGCCACTTGCAGTTGGCATGCGCTATTTGCTATCAGGACGATGTCATCAGCATATTGAATAAAAGCGGGCTAAGTGCTGATCCCTGATGTACGCCAACATTGACCTCAAACCAACTGCTATGTGGATATTGTTGTACTTGCACAAGGTATATGTACTGCTCCGGTATGTTACGCGCTCTCATAGCTTGCCATACTAATCTTCGAGGTACTCGGTCGAACGCTTTTTCTAGGTCTATGAATACTAAGTATAGGTTTTCTTTATTCAGTCTATGCGTCTCCATTACGATCCTGACCGCTTGTATTGCATCTGAGGTTGATTTAGATGGGGTGAATCCAAACTGATTTGGTGTTATAATTGCAAGTTGCTGTAGTCGCCTGTTTATGATTCTCTCCCAAATTTTCAGAGTATGAGATGTGAGTTTTATGCCTCTGTAGTTTCCATATGTAGTTTCATGTTGGAGAGACATGACTTAGTATTTTTTATTACATTTATAGGTTTTTATAGGCTATTTGTTTGAAAAAGGAATAAAAGCATTTTCGCAGAAACCAAAATAAGAAAAAAGACAGCTACGCAAATTTACAAATTCAGATTTATTTTACAATATGCAATGATAACTTTGTGTTCTTTTACTTTTCTTACTTTTTTTTATTTAGATTTAAGAATGTATACATATATATGATAGTGTTTGTTTATAATTGTTAAAGTGCACTTCACTGTTTAGTAATAAGCTGTAAACAGTTTTTGGTCCTTGAATTGTGTTATATATGTAATTGGGTCGATGGCAGAGCGGTCAGCGCGCTGGGCTCAGTAATCCAGTGGTTGCGAGTTCGAATCCTGCCTCGACCGATTTCGTTCACCGATGGCACAAGCATTTATGCTTTATTTAGGGATTGTAGGAATATGTATATGTACTTGTTTAACAAGGACATTGCAAAGGTATGGTGGTGTATGAGAAAAGAAAAAGAGAAGCTAAAATTATACTCACCATAAAACCTTACCACCAGCAGTCAGCGATATTGCAATGAGACTCATTTAAAATAATGCAAATATCTCAGTATCTCAGGGCGTGTTGTTTATTGAGTAAGACAAAAAAAAAGAATATATTTAAGTATCAAATAAGAATTTTCTGTTCAATGAAACAGTAATTAAAACATGAAAAGCTGAGTCAGATGTGATTGTAGGGAAGACCAAGTGATGAAAGAAACGCATAAGTACAAAAGAAATTACAATTTATTGTTATCATGGTTGGCAAGGAGTGTTAAATATGATACAGTTATCTACGTTACCTGAACTAAGCTAAATATTTGACATTTTAAAAAGATAATTTAATTCTTAAATTACAATTTACAAGTTTTTAAATGTTTTTCTAGACCATGTGGTGTATAATAAAAAGAAATATCAGACATGACATAATTAAACAGATTCAACTAAATTTTCAAATGATATCAGTATTTCATATGTTTTTTTTTTATAATAACCAAGCAATGAAACAGTTTTAGGAATTTCCATCTTCTTGAAGATGATCAGCAGATACAATTTTTGTGATGAGAACTACCATCGTAGTATTTACGTCGATTTGAAGTGCAATTTACAGGTGTTTTAGTCATTATCAAGTCATGATGTGCAAATATGAGCATGCCCCAACCATGATATTTAAAATTATTCATTTTCAGTCATCCATGGTGTACATAGTAAAGTACACCAATGTTGAAGAATGATGAAAAGACAGCATGAACAAACAAGATAAAGAAAGTAAAGAAGAAAGCAAAGAAGCAAGGAAGCAAGGAACAAAAGACAAGGGAACAAAGACAAAGGAGGCGGTTATATTTCCCAGCCTCCTTTAAACTTAAATTTCGAGTCTTTGTCGGGTACTTTTGCGTAGGCCATAGTTGAACGATGACACCTCGTGTCGGCTGTCAGCGTTGAAAAAAAAGGCATAGATATTTCGACCCGCCTAGCTAATCCGTTCACGGCTGTGTTCGCCTTACAACTTTTTTAGAAATATTGCCAATATTGCGAAGTGCGTTCGTTTAAGACATTTTTATAAACATTAAATTAAAATTATTAAATAGTGACGTGTAAATACAAAATAACGTCACAACATATTCATTTAAAAAAATATACCTGTTCCAAAAAAAATATATATACCCATTGTATTCTGTTATGACTGTTTTGTTTACATTGAAATAAAAATGAAAAAAAAATTAAAAATGAACACAAACCATCCTGTAACAAATAAATATAAAACCAGACAAGTAACTTCCGGGAAATATCATATACTTAGAGTAAATAACTATTACGGTGAAAGAACACTGCAGTCTTCAATACCAACATTTTTTAACAGCTTGCCCTCAGACTTAATTGGATTAAATTCGTTTAAAAAAATCAAAATATCCTGTAAAAAAATCATTTTTAACGAATAATGTTTTTTCCTTCCTTTTATTTATATTTTTTTTTTATTTTGTTCTTACTGTATTATATTTTTGGGTTTTTTCTATATGGTTTTTTTTTTGTTTTATTCTCGTGTTTTTTTGGATCTCTTGTTAGATCATATTCAAATATTTTTTCATTGTTGGTTAGTTTAAGTAAGCATTTATATTGTATGATATAGAAACTCACTGATAACCATATATGGTTAGTGGGATCTTGTATAAATTAAATTATGTTGAAAATAAATAAGGAAATAAAAAAAGGAGGTAAATAAGTTTGGCAACAAGTTTGATGGGGAAAGTGTATAGGTACTATATTTTTATATACCTATTTTTTAATATTACTTCAAGGGCAACTAACAGGTACGATGTCAAATATCGATTCAACATTCACCCAATAACAAGTTGCCACATTATGGAGACTTTATTAATCATTTCACAGATCCAGACTGAAATTACTGTGGAAATTACAATTACAAACTGTGTCTCCACCGAAAATCGAATCTGGGACCAGATATCTGTCCAACTGAGCCACGAAGACCGTCTATGAGTTCCGTCGTGATGTTTTTGAGTATGTATATTGTATATAGCGTATGAGGTATGATGTACTGTCATCATACTGGATTATTAATTCAATGATGACGAGTTCGAACTCCATCCCAGCTGCCTCGGCCGATTTCGATCGCCTATAGCACAAACATTTATGCTCACATTAGGGAATGAACGAGGATATATATGTTGTACCTTTCACTAGGACATATTTTTGTACAAAATATAGAATTGCACTGTACAAATGGCGGACTCATTGCCTGGAGGTAATTTCTTTCAGTCAACCATCTGAGAAAAAAAATTACATGGACATAATATAAAGTTTCGGCATAATATACGACATACAAATAATAAAATAAATACACTTATACAAATATAAGTACCTACATTTTACAAAAAACAACAAAACGAAAGGAAAATAAGAGAAAAAAGAGCGATCAAAAGGGATGGTGTATTTTTATAAAAAAAAAACTATTAGAACGAATTCACATTCCCCTGCTCACAAACTGGAATAAAAAAAAAAAAAAAAAATATATATATATATATATATATATATATATATATATATATATATATATATATATATATATATATATATATATATATATATATGTTAAATCTAAGGTTTTCGCGAGTACAAAATATGTTATTATTAAGTACCGACGCGAACGGACGTGCGCGCACTATCCCTCGCGACGGAAATTTATTAACAAGGCGCCTATTGAAAATGTCTGATGTGATTCAGACGAAACGTCGGCAGACGACTGATTCTCTCGGGAATCAGAATTTGACGCGGGTTATCCCCAAAATACTTAATAATAACATATATATATATATATATATATATATATATATATATATATATATATATATATATATATATATATATATATATATATATATATATATATATATATATATATATATATATATATATATATATATATATATATATATATATATATATATATATATATATATATATATATATATATATATATATATATATATATATATATATATATATATCTAAAGTAATAAAGCAATCAAAATGTTAGTGTTTGTGTGTGTGTATGTGTGTGTGTGTGTGTTTGTCTCACGCCTTCTGAAAAACCAAGAGCATCTAAAAATCTAATTTATGTGCGAACGTGTACCTGTATACCTGATGCAGTGTCACGCTAAAAATAATGCGATAAAAATGCTGAATTTTAAAAATATTTCAATAATTATTTTTTTCATACAAAATTTTCCAAGTCGTATCTGTCAAAAAAGTGTACATTTTGCACGCAAATATCTGTTAGTTTAAAAGTTAGAAGTAGGTATTTACACAAAAAAAATATATTTTGAAGTATAACTTAGCGTTTAAGTGAAAAACATGGTGAATATTTGGTATAATTATAATGTTTAACTTATTTTTAAAGTAAGCCTTTTGTACATAAACGCCGCCATTTTAATATCTTTTCATACAATATTTCATTTTCCCACCGAATGAATATGTTCTTGAAAATAATAAACCTTTGAAATAAATGTAATTATGAAATAATAAAATGAAACACAAGACATTACGGCAAGTTTTAAGACATATATTGTAAAAATGTGTTATTTATTAGTAAAGATATAGGCATAATAAAATTGCATAATTTGTAAATAATATTTGATTTTTCTGACAATTTTCATTTTTATGGCATCGAACAAACCAATGTAGGTACCTACATATTCAAAAAATGTATCCGAACCATTCGATATTACTTACGTGTTCGAATCGTTTCCATGGCTACAGAAAGAATGTGATATTCAAATAAAATTTGTTAGGAATCGAATTTATTTAGAAGGTTGTTGTAGGTAGGTACCTACCTAATACTATTTACTTACAAATCAACAATAATATACCTATACTGATTTCCTATAGGAAAATTATTTTATTTATTTATTTACCAACCGTTTGTCCGATTATAATGAAACTTTGGTGAATTGTCGACCGTATGCCCAGGATGGTTTTTGGATTTAAACTTTTTTCTTATTCTTCTTCTTCTTCGTGTATTTGGTCGTTTTACCTATGAAGGGGGAGTATCCTGGGAAAAGAAGGTCCGACTGTCCCTCCATCTCTTCACAGGTCTTCCAGGACGGGTTCTGCATATAAACTTTTTTCTTCTTTTTCTTCAACGTGTACTTGGTCATCTTACCTATGAAGATGAACTATCCTGGGAGATGAAGGTCCAATTTTCCTTCCATCTCTTCGCAGGTTTCTGGATTTAAACTTTTTTCTTCTTCTTCTTCATCGTCTATTTGGTCATTTTACCTTTGAAGGTGGACTAACCTGGGAGAAGAATGTCCAATTTTCCTTCCATCTCTTCGCAGGTATCTGGATTTAAACTTATTTCTTCTTCTTCGTCTTCATCGTGTATTTTTGGTCATTTTACCTATGAAGTTGGAGAATCCTGGGAGAAGAAGGTCCAACTGTCCTTCCATCTCTTCGCAGGTATCTGGGTTTAAACTTTTTTCTTCTTCTTCGTGTATTTAGTCATTTTACCTATTAAGTAGAGCATCCTGGGAAAAGAAGGTTCTTTCATCTCTTCGCGGTTCTTCCAGGATGGTTTCTGGATTTAAACTTTTCTTAACAGACTGATGGGACGGGATATAATGAAGGGAAGGGAGGCACTAAAGGGCCTGAAGGGACGGGAGGTATAAAACTGCCTGAAGGGACGGAAGGTACTGAAGGGCCTGATGGGAAGGGACGTAATGAGGGATTAAAGGGACGGGAGGTACTGAAGGGCCTGAAGGGGCGGGTCCTGGAGTCTAATTCTTTTTCTTCTTAATTTTATGTAGACCTTTAGGGCAGTTTTTATACAAACTATTTCCTATTGTCTAATTCATCTTCTTCTTCTTTTATGTATACATTTGGGTCATTTTTTTATAAAAATTATTTCCTTTAGTCTAATTATTATTCTTCTTCATTTAAGTACGTAGACTTTTGAGAGAGTTTTAATACAAACTATTTCCAATAGTCTTATTCATTTTCTTTTATGTAGACCTTTTGGTCAGTATTTATACAAACTATTTCCAATAGTCTAAATATTCTTCTTCTTCTTTTTTGTAGACCTTTGGGTGAGCTTTTATACAATCTATTTCCAATAGTCTAATTCTTCTATTAGGTATATGTATTTTTACTTATTTTATGTAGACCATTGGTATAGTTTTTTATACAAACTATTTCTTATAGTCTTATGCTTATTTTTCTCTTTTTTATTTAGTCTTTTGGGTAAGTTTTAAGTCTAATAGTCTATTGTGCAGAAATATTATTAACGATATGCACACTTGATGAAAATACATATGAAATGAATGGGATATGGGATGTGACGATATAACCTGCACTAGAATCTTTTCAATACTTTTGTTTAATTAAATTTAAACCATTTATATCATCCTATTTTGAATAATTTTCAACACCTAATATTTAAAGAATGGGGGTTGTGGCCATTACTGAACTCTTCACAACATTTATATTCAAATTAAAAACTATTTACTATAGTTCAAGTCTTCTTCTTCTTCGTTAATGAAGACTTTCAGTCAAATTGAGCAAAAATATAATGCACACTTGATGAAAAAATATAAAAACGAATGGGATGTGACCAATACTAGATCTTTTCAGTACCTACGTTTGTTTAATCAAATTTTAACCACATCCCAACATCCAAAATTAATAAATTTTCAATAGGTACACATTACAATTTGTTTTCGATGATAATATTTAAAAATGGGGGTTGTGGCCAAACCAATCTCTTTACAACGTTGATAAACAGTCATATTTAAAACCATTACGCATAGTCCATGCGAGCAGAAATTGTATAAATATTATACTTCATTCACACTTTATAGCAATATATAAAAAAGAATGGGTTGTGGCCATCACTTGAACATTTTACAATACTTAAACTCAATCAAATTTCAAACCACTTTTCATAGTCTGATATTGCAAAATAATTGGGTGACAATATTATAAAAACGATTGCTTTTTCTTTCACAATTTTACATTCTTGGCCAACGGCGGGACATAAAAGCTAGTATATATATATATATATATATATATATATATATATATATATATATATATATATATATATATATATATATATATATATATATATATATATATATATATATATATATATATATATATATATATATATATATATATATATATATATATATATATATATATATATATATATATATATATATATATATATATATATATATATATATATATATATATATATATATGTGTTCTGTGAGGAAGTGAAATTGACTTCGTAGATAAACTGGAGCGGTGGGATTGTATAGAAGAGTGAGGGTATGTAGGTTCCTACGCTTTCTGATTGGCAACCACCTTAAAAGAGTTTGATATTCCGATATGTGGTTAATTTTTTTCAATTTAAAAATATATCGAACGCATATATTTTGTTATCGCTCCAAGTTCTTGTTAATCTTTTTGTACATAATTAAATAAACAAATATATTACACACTGGCTATTGCCGTGCGGCAATTTCTTCCTTACAACCAGTTAACAAAGTATGATAACATACTTTGTAATCTTTGTCGGCCTTCGTGGCTCAGTAGGTTAGGTATCTGATTGCTGATCGAAAAATCCGGGTTCGATTCCTGGTGATTAACATCGTAAATCTCCAGAATGCGGCAACTTGTTAATGGGTTGCGTGTTAATTAATATTTGACATAGTACCTGTTAGTTTCCCGAGAAGCAATATTAAATAAATAAATAAATAAACATTACGGTACGACAGCAAAAATATTGATAGAGAAAAACAACTGGATTAGACTTTTCTAGGCGAATTATATCATCGAATGTCACAAATCCAAAATATGTACGTGTTATAAGAAGTATAATAAGCTCAATAAAATCTATTTTAAATTGGATTTTGAATACTGACTTTCAAACCATTAAAGCTAACACATAATTGCAAATAAATCATTGATGCAATACAATTTCCTCTTTACCAACATGTTGCACTATGCGCTTATTATGTACATACTTGAATGTTGACGTTATAACAATATTAATGATTTTTTATGCATTCATTTAATTCTTGGAAGGTTTGACACATTCAGTTCATTTGTACAGTACATAATCTACTTTCAATCAACGAATGTTTAAAAATTGCTATACCATTAATTCTTGTAAAAGTCCAAGTATTATTTATTTATTTATTTAATCATTTACGACCTAATATTGCCCTTTACATTTACAAACATACATAATAAACACATATCGAAAAGAAAATCACAGAATAAATACAATAATAAACTGTGGCGATGCTACAGTTTTTTAAAAAGGAAAAGCTTATCAACATAATAAAACAAAAAAAAATATACTACTATCAATAACATAATTGAATTACAATCTTCTTTCCATTCCTTTGAATTGTATACATATAAATATGCAAACCAGAAAATTACATATTGAAAATTTTTCAGTAAAGTATTATAATTAGATGACAATAATAAAATATACCTTCTAACTTATTCTTCTTCTATCAAAAATGTTTTCAATATCAGAGTTCGACCAATCAAAGATGCCACCTCTATCATGTACGTTGTACGTCTCTGATGTTAATTTTAATACCATATGTAGTCTATCGATCTGATACATAGGCAATCCAGCATAAATGCTATTGTAGTAATGAAGCCGAGACACGACAAATGCAATTATTAATGTTTGTTTTTGGGCTACAAGGAGGACGATACCTGCGAGTGCGGGGACATACAGGACCACCAACACCTTATGATATGTCCGAAAGTCGGAGAGACATGCGCGCTGGAGGACCTAATTGCCGCAAATGACAGGGCCGTACATGTGGCCAACTACTGGAAGTTTTTTATTTGATTAATCCGGACACGGAAAGTAAAGTAAGTAAGTAATGTTTGTCTCATTCTTGGGCATGCTTCGACAAATAATGTTCAGTTGTATTAGTGGAAAAAAACATAAATTTACCTTTTTTGAGATATGCAGATCAAGTGACAACTTATTGTCCAAGTGTACACCCAAGAATTTGATACTGGCAAACGACACGAGTGTTTCTCCGTTGTACTTTCAATAAGGTGTTGTCGCCGTGGTGAAGCCACCTACAGAAACTCTGTTTTTGTTGGGTTTAATTTGAAATTTAATCAAGAAATTTTGAGGAAATTACATAATTAATATAGCTGGCCATAGCCGAGAGGTCAAGTTATGCCGACATATACATAATTAATTAAAAAAAAGTTTGGCAATTATCTCAGAGCCTGATTTCTAATAACTGAAATTCTAAATTTAAATTAATGAAATACGCAATAAAAATATTAAGATTTAAGAAATTCTACATAAAATATTATCATATTTATTTAAGGGACAAATACAATCTTTAAATAATATACAAAAGGAATACAATTTAAAATAAATAAAAAAACAGACCAATTACATTTGTCCACAGATGACAATCACAATATACAAGCACACACATTACAATGTTAAATAAGTAATAATAAATCAAAATAAATATAAATATTATTAGAATAAATTAAAATGTTATTAATAAAATTATTGCATTTTTGCCGGTGACGGGAAATAAAGGGAAGAGCAAAATAAAAAGGAAAAAGGATGGGAGAAGGATTAAATGTGCTACTATAATATAGGAATAAAAACAAATTGAAAAAAAGGTACAAAAATTAAAAAGTGTAATGAGTTTATCTATCTATAGTGGTAACATGTGAATTTGAGAGAAACACAAGATTTGATGATACATTTGTTTCATACAATGGTCTGAGCGATGCGATTATACAAAAATTTGGGGAAAAGAGATAAATAGTTCATTTCTTCATTAATACAATTTGTCTTAAAATACTGTCAATAAGTCTATTTAAAATTTAATAAGTTGAATTGAGAAAATTAGTCTATGATATCAGTCTATGAAAAACAGATTGTCAAATAAAAGTAGAGAACTAATCAACTAATGGCTCGAGCAAGTCGACGAATTTGTCTATCTGGGTAGCATGTTTCAACGGAATGGACGGATTTATAAGGAGATTGAAAGAAGAGTTATGGCAGGAAACAGAGTGAATGGAGCACTTAAACCAGTTATGAATGACCGCATATCAAAGGATGCTAAAGTTGCCATTCATAACGCATCTAAATGCCAACCTTGACGTATGCAAGTGAAACCTGGACATGGCAGAAGTCGAATTAAAGTAGAATAAATGCAGTTGAAATGAGATCGCTAAGAAAAATCTGTAATAGAACGATGTATGACAGGGTCAGAAATGAGGACATATATATAGAATGTAGGATAAAGAAAAATGTTATTAATAGAATGAAAGTGAACACATTGAGATGGTTTGGCCACATGGGGAGAATGAATGAGGAACGCCTGACGAATAAAATACACATTGCGGACAGGAATGGAATGAGAAGTCGGGGCCGCCCAAGGAAGGGATGGCACGACCATGATGTGAAAGGTATTTTGAAAGACGGAAATGTTAGAATCGTGAACAACGGACGAACATGTATAAGACGATATATGAATATTGACGAGGCGATGAATGTATGTCAAGATAGAAGTAAGTGGCGTTCGGTTCTCTCTGCCTACCCCGTGAGGGACATGGCGTGATGGTATGTATGTATGTTGAATCAAATGATTTGAGGTCACTTATAAAATCAATTTAAATTATATAACTATAGCATATTGTGCACAGTTAACAAATATAAACTAAAATTTCAGCAAAATTACAAATTGATTCTATCTTATAAAAATTAAGATTACTTGTCAGTCACAGTTGGATAAATTATAATAAATAACTATTCAGACATAAGAATATTTCGAACACTTAATCCCTTATAAACATGAATTGTTATAACTTCAATGATGTTGAAAAGCAGATGATTCATCTAATAAACATGAAGAATTGAAGAATGTCCATTTTTAAATCATCACAACACTTGCGTTTTCGTATATCGAAGTTTCCAAAATAATGCTGATTTTAATCCAACTGTCGATTCGTTCATGAGAATTCAATTCTCTGAATGAATCGACATTATTAAGCCAAGATGCGTGTACGAAGGAACATTTTGTATGGTGTAGTGGACTTTTTGCATGCTAATAACACCAACTAGAGCCCTGGCAGCATATATGTTCCCATACATGGATTTACTCAGAATTCGGAGTAGAACATTTTATGTGAGTTTTGTGTGTGTGTGTGTCTGTGAGGGTGTGTCTGTGTGTGTGTGTGTAGAAGTGAAGTAGAGGCAGGCCCAAGCTAAGATGGCTGGACGACACAGAAGACATAAGAGCGATCGGAATAGCAAACTGGAGGAGAGCGGTAGAGGACAGGTACGGTTGGAGAAGGATTCTGGAGGAGGCAAGGGCCCACACAGGGCTGTAGCGCCAATGATGTAGTTGAGTTAGCACAAAGGAAACTTATTTCATAGTATGTATAATATAATACAATATACTCCATATACACACAAACTCAAATTATAATAATCTTATTAAATCATAATAGTCTTATAAAAATCCTCAAATTATAATAGTCTTATAATAATCCTTGCATCTTGCGCAAGCGGCGAGCTTACTGACCAGTTTTTCCAGCCCAGAGAAGCAATATTAGCGTGAGAAATTAATTTAAATAAATTTCTCCACTGCTGGGGATCGAACCCAAGACGCCCGCACAGAAACCAAACGGCTTACCAACTGTGCCACGGCGGTCGGCACTCTCTACTTGATATAATTGTGAGGAATTTCGCATATCCCACTCCATTGGGAACGATATAGACCTTCAAGCTCTGTTCATTCCTGGAGCGGCTGCTCGTCGGACGAAACAAGGAACTACTATAGATATATTTCATACCGCTGCCCCTAACAATAATATTATAAATATTAGATATCTTACAACTACATAAATAATATGTTGAGAAATATAATTTATTTGGAAAATGTGATCAAATGCGAATACATAATAAACTTATTCCTAACCTCTAAAGGCAAAGCAGTTGATAACATTTATCCTGCTACCAATTCGCTCACGCGAGTCGCTATTATTATTAAAGACTAGCTGAATCAAACCAAAAAAATAAGGGGAACGTGATTTACATACACACCACCTATTATTTCGTCGTCGTATTTTATTGCATCCCGTATAATTTTCCCTTAATTCATCTGTCGCCAAACGCTAGTCTGCCCCTAAGCCCCTACGTGATATAATATCGTAAATCTCCAGAATGACGAAACTCGTTACTAGGTGCATGTCAAATTAATATTTGTCATAATAGGTACCAGTTACCCGAGAACAATACAAATATTAAAATTGAAAATGATTTAGAAATTAATGTAAAAAAACACTCGTAAAATTTGTGAAGTCAAACTGTCCATACCTACTAAAAATGTTTTGAACTATAAATTCTATGGTATTATATTTGTTTGTTTTCAAGAATTACTTATTGAATGTTAATTATTTAGTAAAGTTTATTCCAACCAATAAGGTCAAAATTTAATAAATCTTTCTTAGGTTTTAAATAAAATATCTTAGTTATTATTTTATTTAAACTTGTTGATAGAAAATTACCAATCATTAATGTTCAATAGCATGAAAGAAATACTTATTCACTTACAAACGGTAATAAAACATTAATACACAATAACAACACAATATTCATCTTCACGTATACACAAGTAAAAATAATTATCTGTTGAAATAATATGTCAATGAGACACTTCTAATGCAGAGCCACGACGTCATGGCATGGAGTTAACGACTCTTGAGGAAACTGTATGAGACTTTGTAATTTTTTTAAATGAAAATAAAGAAATTACATCTTGTACGTTTCCAACTTTATTGCCTTCATTAACAGGTATATTAAAGAGTGTGATTACATCTTCGTGTAGGATCGATAAATAAGGCGGTGAGTTTGAAATCAAGGAATAGCAATCTATTCCATTAAAATATCTTATCGCTCGAAGGTCATTAGGAGAAAAGAAAATGCGTAAAATTGACCGTCGGAATATTTGCGGCTGTCGACCAGATGGGAATCCTCTTTGGTTCATTGTGGTATATTAGTTGACATGTATTTGCGATTGATTACTGACGATGGCATTCGCTCATTCCCCTTTTTAGAATGATTGCCTTTACGTGTCGTTGTCTCCTAGTACCTAATGATTCTTCGTTCGAATAGTTCTGCGCCATAAATCTCACACTTGGACACGTACAATGTTTTCAGAGGAACGACTCATAAACTCATTTCACAGAATCGCTCGCAACAAAGTAGCCATTGCTCAGACAGAGCCTGTGGGTAAAGAAGATAAATCATACGTAATATTTTGTTTCGCTGTTGTTTGTTAAAAACTTCACATTAGCAGCGCCAAATGGCTTTACTCGAAGATTCTGATTGCACGATGCTGGAAGATGGAAAGCATATTTTGATTTGATTGATGATTTGCTACTGACAGTAATGCATTTCATTCCTCGTGTGCTCTGGAAATGCTACCAAGTTCAACGTTATAAAATGATTAACTCTTTCAATTATTGTGAAATGAAAAAAATCATTGACAATCTTATAAATATAAGAAAAATCTGCAGTGTTATAATACCAATGCTTATTTATATCTCATACTAATCATTAAATTGCCTGCCTATCAATAAACATAAAATAAAAAAAATTGTCCGCAAAATATGGCAACTTGGTATTTGATGTTTGTTTAATTTATAATTGATATAGTAGGTACCTACTTACCATACTTCATTAATAGACATTATTTTTACACATTAAATCATGATCTCTAGCTACAGAGCGTTATAGATCCTATTAGTGCTAGTAAAATCAACAACACAGATATGTACAATATCTGAGTTATTACTCTTATAATATGGTGGCCTACATATTTATATAATTATTAGTCCAAGAAGTATTAATTGAGTTACTTATAAGAAATATAGTATTTTTGTGTTCTGTTTTGAAGATTTTATACATTATTTGACCAAAATTTTCATCCCCAACAGTCATGTGACACTCACAAAAGACTGAAGAGTGATCGAGGTCAACTAATGAAATATTCCAAGTACAACTATATAAAACAACAGAAAGTCTTCCAAATCTTCGTAGTATCAAAATGTTGAATCTCCCAGTACACCAGTGATGCCACTAAGAGACCACGGGACATTAAATATCACCCCGTGAATTCTTCCAGTGCCATTTCCTGTGCATGGGAGGTGTCGCATTGCTGTCTTCTTTCGTCTTCTTGATTTATCTTCTGTCATAAATAAACCTCTTGTCGATCAGATCTTATTCATATTTTGCATTGACATTCATTACATGGAATAAATATTACAAGATATGCATGTATACAAACATAAAATCTTCAAGCTGAAATAAACTGGTAGTGTGTTGGATATAAAAACATGAGTAATTTTATCAATTCTACAAAAATAAATAATCTGATAACTGTAATTATTGAATGTGATTTATGGTAAACTCAAATAATATTGTAACGACTTGGGAATGGAGTCAAAAAGATATTCTATGATCCAGTTAGCAAGACAGTGGTTAAATACATTTTGAAATTTATTATCATAACCAATGTTCAAGTATTCTTATATGTCCTTGACAAACAAGTACACATACATCTTCTTACATTCTCTAAATTAAGCATACATGCTTGTGCTATAGGTGAACGAAATCGGTAGAGGAGGATGTTTGCAAATACTCATTTTATTTTATCTAAAAATTCACATTTTATTTTAACTAATAAAATTACATGAATCTGCAACATGTATGACCCGTGAAAACGTGTTAACGGAAAATATACTTTTTTACATTGTAAATTCTTCATTTATTTTTATTAGGTATATAAATTTGTTTTACATCATTGCGGTCTAAAAATAAATATGAGAGTTATTTCAATATTGTTTACCTCCGGATTCATAGATAAACCCACTTATATAAACAGTTCAATATACAAATAAATATAAAAAAATGTCATATAAAAAAACCGACTTCAAAATGAATATATGTCAAGATAGAAAATTATGGTGTTCGGTTCTCTCTGCCTTCCCCATGAGGAAAATTACATGTTGGTATGTACGTTTGTAGTAATATTATCTTTCATACAATTCGCCTATACAATAATACGCAAATCCTTCGCAAATTGATGAATATCATGATTTCTCCTGATTCCCGCCATCAAACCTCAGATATTACCACCTCAGAAATAATCCCTTTCTAATTTAAAAGGAATCATCGAATTCGAACGACGTGGTAAAGAATTATTAAAATTACAGACGACATTGCAAATTGAAAAGTTTAAAATTTTCCATCATCAGAACTCGATGATATTCATATGTTTGATCATCTCTGAAGCACTTTCTTCCTATCAAAAAAGAAATAATTAATATCGGACAATATTGTAAAGAGTTGTTATCATTGCTGAAGTGCAAATTTAGGAGTTTGATGAATTTCTCGTCGATCCCATGATCATAATATCTTGACCAAATTGAAATGGGACCAATTCAAAGATACCCGCTCTCTAATGAAAAAATATTCGAAATTGATCAGGACAGGAAAAGAATAATAGTCTAATTTAAATAGTAAAGTAATAAATTTCAAAACATGACTATTGTTGAAAATAAAACTATTTTTATTATAAATATATATTAACGTAATATTGGTATTACTGATCTACATATTTTCAATGCGAATAACCGGTTAGTTGACTCTTCGTCTATTCTGTTTAAAAGATAATAATTCTTCCAATAATAAATGATTCATAACATGCTATTTGTTTATTATATTACATATTTACTTTATCTTAGTAGCCACTTTGGTTAATTTACGATTAATCTGTTTATTTGAAAGAGAAGATTTAAAAAATCATGTCCATAAAATAAATCCTTATTATAATTGAAAAGGTGTATTGACGCAAATATTTTATCAAAAAAAAAACTTTTATCGATTTATATGTCTTAGAAATAAATAGAAAAAAAACATGCAAGTACTATTTTACTATGCATTAAGATAGAATTATGTATTTCACTCAATGTTAGGCTGGGTAAAAATGAAATTAAATTTGTTATTATTTCATAAAACTGCTTATCTTCCGTCAAATAATATTTGAATTTTATTACTGAATCCTTTCTGATATCTGAATTATTTTATAAATTAATTATTTCATCTATATTATTTGATACAAAGGATTACTAACTTGCTCCATTAAAACGAATCTATCACCTTTAAAACTGAGGTTCCTAGGCTGACCACCCGGACACATCATCTCCATACTTATTTATTAATTTAAAACACTATCAAACCGTCTGTCTCGTTTTGTTCCCATATTATCGAATTATGTATTGCTTTGTTCTCATGTGATAGGATTCTTTCTCTATTTGTTCAATCTTACATCCTCAAAATCATATTTTAATGCTTATTAAATGCTGAATGACTTCTTTCTGTGTGGTAAAAAAATATTTAAAGAAGAACGACATTCATGAACATAACAATATTCAATGACACGTTTTAAGCGATCTATAATCTTCGAATGAACGAATAAAAACGATAATGTTATTAATTTATAGACAAACTTTTGTATTCACATTCTATTTTTACATATATTATTTTTACATATTCATTCATATACATGTATCGCGTCATACATGCACTTCTGTCTGTTATTCTGACTTCATACATTCTCATCATTCTAAATTTATACATAATATGTTTTATATAATACGGTGCATATAACAATGAATACACGAGTGCTAACATCCTTTTATAAAGACAATTATTCTACCGAGTTTTGTAAATAAATCGATATTTTTTGATAAAATTCCACAATATTAAAATTACTGAAACATTCTGTCGATGTGCCTTGGCACGAAACGAAAAGTTTCGATACTCGAATTCAATCAATCAAACCAATCATTTTTATTTACAAAAATATTAAAAAGTTTAAACTTTTAAAAAGTTTAAACACCCTGAAGAAAAGAACGGTAGTTCTTGAAACAAGTTGTGGAATAAAAATAAATAAGTGCAAATAAACAAAGTTGCATTGTTATTTTAATATTTTTAAAAATGAATTTCCACAATGTAAACAAAACTTGCACGTATGATTCAAACCAGCGACAATTTTAAACCCATTTAACATCGTTTGTCAGAAAATAACAAAGTACATATTTATCTTTTCAGTTTTCTCGTATTTCATATAAATATCCCCAGCTGGGTTATTCACCTCAAATTTGCAATTTTGATTACATTAAAACTGGTTTTGATTCTTGATGTCATAACGGCGAATACTAATGAGCAAACATTATTGAAACGTTATTTTGACGTAGGTACCCAACCAACAAGAATATCGACATAATAAATTAATACAAAATCAATTAATTAATGACACCGAAATCACAATATCGTAGAAGAAGCGAGTAAATATTATGGTCTCCCACGAATAATATCGAATATTATTAATTATCAGTTTAAATAGTCACGTTTGTATTGAGAATATATTAAACCTATATTTGTTTAATATGTTCAAGATAATGATTTCACGTTTATTTAAATTGATTCTGATATAAGTTGATGTAATTAATATTATTTAAAAGATAAGAACATTGGGGACATAAACAAGTACTAATGTAATCCAGTTTTGATAGTTCAAATAGCAGATGAGCGTAAGAGATGATGGCGATGAATTTATTTAATGATTCTCTATGCCTACCCCAATAACGGGGGTATGTCGTGATGGTACCTATCTTTGTACAATATGTGATTTTTTATATTGGAATAGTAAAGATATATATTTTAAACCTTGATAATGCTTGATAATGTAATCGAATTTTGTTGAAAAATACTTTCGTATATTTGTTATTAGGTAATATTACTTTTAGTACAGTTGCTGGAGATTCCCTACACTTGATTTGTAATTTTAAAAGTATTTTCATATTACTAGAATCACATTTTGTTCACGAAAAAGTAATATTTATATGGCCCTTTATATGGCAAAATGCACACTAAATTACCTTCTTATGTATGAAAAACGAAAAAATATTGTATATCACCTAACCTGTGACAATATTTTTTCGTGAAAAAAAGGTAAAATTTAGAGGTTTTCTTTAAATAGCAAGAATAATAATTTAAATATGATTCACTAGTGATTCACTAATTAAATTATATAATAATAAAAAACTCAGTCGGTAGATTTTGATATTCTCTTTCTATTAAAATATAAATGTTTTTACTGGGTTTAAATTCTTTAAAATATACATCACCATATGAATATTTTTTACATTATTCACAGGGAATTATATCCGTTCTATATGTTTCTGACCGCTTTATAAGTAGGAACTTTGTATATTTTGTGTATACTTAATAAGTGGACATTCTTCTTATTTTATTTATTTCACCTTTGTGCCATTCTTCTCAGCATTGATAATTACTGACTACTTCGCACCCTGTGTAAGTGGCGATTTCATTGTCAAATGATATTTTCATCCAAATAAACATTGTTGAATTGAAGACATAGTTGATTAAAGTTGTCGTGCGTATACAAATGGCTTAATAATGAACATGTTATTTTTTGTCTCCCTCTAGCAATTGCTTAATATTTTACCTTAATTGTACCTACCTACTAAAAAGAGCATTAAAAATTTAAATCATAATTTACAGTTTGATATACCCTTGTGAGTAAAATTTAAATTTTATAAATAAACACTGTATTTAGTGTACAAACTCAAAATGTGAATAACATAAAATGATATATTATGTTAGTTAGGCATATATTTTTTTCCTTGAAAATTTTATAAGGAAAATTTGTTGCTTTTCCGGATTCGTGCGTATATTTAGTTAATTCAAGTTTTTAGTTAAACACAATATTATCACAGGTAAAGTTGTGGCAAATAAATATTGACAATGGACTATAACCGTAATAGGTGGATAATTTATTGCCAACCAATGTTATTAAATGAAGTCATCGGACACGTGACATATGAGTCATTGGTCGAAATGAGCGAATTGTACCGAGGCAAGGCTTGTCTTGTTTTAAAGGTTTATGTCATATTTGCTGGGTGTAACTAACTACATTTATCGATGTGTTTTATTTTTATAATTTACACGTTTGTTTATTTTTATATAACAATATTATTTTGTTAATACCAATCACAATAAGATCACATTAGTAAACAGTCGAATTATTTGAGGCTTACTCGAAATATCCCCACACAAGCAACACCCAGAGGACGTCCACATGCTACGTGGTGGATAAACATACGAAAAGAATTGAGTAAGAAACATATATGACTCTGAACTAAAAGATGTTGAAATCAGAAAGGCCGATCCTAGATGAACTGGAAAGAGACAAAGTAGAAGATGAAGTAAAAATAAACAATCAAATAATTGTGTCACTTTACACAATGTAATCAATAAAAGCCTTTTACCCATTGAGCATTATTAAAGACTTATTATTTTTCTCGGTTCAGATTTCTTATACTTATATATCATGCAGTAAAAAATCATTCAAATGTGCCCAAAAAAAGAGATGAGTTGAAACTTTGTTGGCTCAATAAATCTATTAAAAAATCATAAAATGTTTTTGACATTACGTCAGGATTATCTTTTACGAAAATTTACATTTGAAATTTAAGTTAATGGATATACACTGAAAAAAATTTCATCTTAAAACTAACCGAACTATAGTGACAACATAACAATTTCGTTTTGTACTACTAAATATTTTGTGCCCTTAGCCAAATAGTATAGTCATAAATGGAATAACTTTTATTACTGATAACAAAGTTCGGTGGTCACAATTTTTTTTCAGTGTACCATACGAGAATATTCGATTGTTTTTTAGTCAGGATACGAATGAATTAGATTCGGTTCTCTCTGCCTACTACAACAGGGACACAAAGTGATTGTATGAACGATTTGTACAAATATTATTTATTTAAGTTTAGTTTCCAAGTCAATGTCACAGCGTGCGTCATAATATATGTAAGACTAGTTATAGGTATGTATAATTATGTAGGTAAAGGTACAACACATATATCTATATATAATGCAAACTACTTACGTAACAAATAAAGTATGTAATGAATATGTTTTACTATAATAATTTAGCATTCTGTGTATCTCACGTGTGCAGAATCAATAGTTAAGTAGGTATATATAACTAGTTTCCATGATACCTTGACTTAGTGCGCCATCTCAACAAAACCGGTTATAATTCTGTGATGGTCATGTTTTAATTTCTGTTGACAGTGCTCAACGGCGACAACTCAATAAATTAAACAGTTTTCTTGAACAATCATTCGGAACATTTATTTACTTGCTACCAACATCTAGATACATTATTTTTATGACTGTTTAATTTGGATTAGTTGTATGATATCTAATATCAAAGGAACCCGCTTTAATTTGTAACTATGGCGTATTGTGCTTGCGATGCCATCTGAATAACACATAAAATATTTGATAAGATTTGGGAAGTATGTGATTCATATTAACTACATCAACGCAGTCAGAAATTGGATTTATGACAGGTATTATGGCGGACATTAGAACCTGGTTAATCTATTTTGTGTGAGCCCATATGTTTGTTGAGATAATGATTGTGAGTGCAGAATGTTGAGATTGTGTGCCTATATAGGGTGGAACGGGAACAATCACCCGGTTCATTATTGCTTATATTTTCAATCACCTGGTTCATAATTGTGTTATTGTATTATAAAATAAATAAATAAATAAATGTACCTACACTTTTACATTGAAGGCACGTGTACCTAATATGAGAAAATTTGTTTATTTACATAGTATAATTTGTAAAATAATTTGGCTTCTCTATCGATTATCGACCTGTGTTTTATATTATGCGCTGTGTTATTTAAAAAATATATACATAAATACGTAATTGTCCGTGAGATAGCAACGTTTTCGATGAATCATTTTTTACTGGCTATTTTTTTATATATTCTTTCTTATTGAATATAGGTATGAAGAAGGTAGGTCTGTCACCTGTTTACCAGTGCGCATCCTCTTAATAGTCGAAAATTGCAGATTTTAACATCATAAGAATATAATTTGTACTTTTGTGTTATTTGTACCTACCTATAAAATCCGTCTGTTTGTGAAATATGTACTTACTGTAACTGAAATATCTAAAAAAAGAAAGATGACAAGACAGCTTTTATTGAATGACAATCAAAGTAGGTATGTGTCACTTTTTCATATGTAAATGACTAAAATAACTCATCATGTTATTTATTTTAGGTATAGGTATAGGCAATCCATTAGACTATATCTAATTCATTAAATTATATCATATTATTTTGATTAAATTTATTTACAAAATATAATTATTTAGGTGATAGTACATTATATCTTAACTTATAATATGTTCCTTGTTCGTGTCGTATCCTTGTGGAAGCCTCTAAGCAGAGAAATATATTCTATGGCCATCTCAAAACCTAACTGACAGACCAAAAACGAGATTTATTAGTAATTTTTTTATTAAACCACCCTCAATTTTTTTGTATCCTTTATCATAGTAATTAAAAATCATAATAAAAATGAAGTGTATAAGGCTGATAATAAGAGAGGAACGAAGAGTAAAGTCGGCCAAGGAAAAATTGGCACGATCACTAAGTGGGATTTTGAAGGATGGAGATGTCAGTAGTCAAAATAATAGGAGAGCGTGTGCATAAGACGATTCATGGACGTGAAATAAGCTAGAAATATATGTCAAGAGAGAGAATTCTGGAGTTGGGTTCTGCCTAGCTCAATTAGGGAAATGGCGTGATAGTATGGGTATGAATAATGAATATTGAACAAAAATTTAAGACGAATTTGAATTTTAATTTTCGAATATTTCCAAAGTACTAATTTTCACGTCATGTATACATTATAATTATTTTATCACTAAGTATTAAAAATGTACCTACTGTACTGTAAAATATTTTGTAGATTAGTCACATCAATAAGACATTACGTATTTTTATTGTTTCTGATTTGAATGTTTATTTATCCCAATATAATATATGAAATTTCCACTGCCTTTTGAATCGCCATAGGTACCTGAAGTCAGTATTTTAACAAAAATTTAATGGCTTTGATTTCTGATGAAAATATATTATGAAGCAGATTCACCTGATCAAATATTATTGAACTTTCTGTCTGTAATTGAATCAGATGTTGGTAGCTGCATAATTTAAACTAATTTACACTAACACGAAAAATGTATGATGGATTACATTGAGTAGGCCATGTAAGTTCTTTTCGACAATTCACCTGCCCAAAATTCTGTCAAAATTATCATATATTTGCAAACCAATGTCAAACTTTGGCCCATTTAGATTATTTTATTCGGCCCGCCACAGATTTAAAAAAAACTATAAAATGATTCAAATATAAGTATTTAAAAAAACAGTTAAATTGATGCGCATTGTTTTCGTTTATTATTTGGCCTACTTCTAAGTATAGGTACTCATCAGTCTTATCGATACGTTTATATTAATTTTTATTTTAGATAAAAGATCTATCAATATGGTCATTGGACGTGTCAAACATCAGATTAACTGGTGAGGGACATAGAAGGATATATATATATATATATATATATATATATATATATATATATATATATATATATATATATATATATATATAGAAACGAAATTGTGTTAAACAATGAATTGTTGTATTTTCTACGTATGAGCCGATACTATGCGGATTGTTTTAGGTTTGTATCTGATGCCAAATCACGACCTCCAAATATCTTGTAGCATGCATCGACATAACAGTAAATCTTCCGATCAACTCATCCAAGATCTACATAGCAAAATGGGCACCGTAATTTATTATTTATCATCTGCAGAAGACAGAAGACTCAATTCCACAATGGCTGCTTCCCACGTGGTATTACAAGAGAGCCCCCCGAGATCCAAATTCACGATCTGGTTTGTACGGACGTGCACGTGTGGCCAACTATGAGAGGTCACGCGGGTCTCGAACTTGTGACCCGACAACGCCGCAATTATTAGATAGGTACTATATGCCATAACTTTTCTCAAAGATTCAATCGGCACAGAATTAGATGCAACGATGATTAATTCTTCGGTGACAGAAATATTTATAACAGAAAGACGTGTTGAGTTTTGAAATGAACATGTACTTGGACAAGACTGTTAATAAATAAATTCTAAATATACATATCTTTAAAAACTAATAGCAGTGAAAAAAAAATATTGTTTCTTCTTGTGGGAACACATAATTTGCACACTTGCGGGTTTATTGCCAAACGGCAATTTCTTTTATGGCATTAAGGTTATGACTTGACAAAAATAAAATAAAAATAAAGCTTACAGAAGAAAAGCAAAAAAAAAGATTGAATATTTCATATCAATGATTGCAAAACAAAAGGTAGAGGAGAGGAAGAAGAAATCAGGTATTATCAGATACTATGATATTTTTGCTTTAGCCTTTTTCAGTCCCTTGTTTCACTTTTTTGAATAAAGAAAATAATAACATGCCACATAAACTCAGAAATGATGAGGTCGAAAATTAGCTAGAAGATTAACTAGATTATACTGATGACATTGAATTTCAAATTCGGCTATATTTTAATTAAATCAGAGATTTAATTACAATACTTTTATGATCTTTTTATCTGTATTTCGTAATAAACCCTTAGCGCTTTTGGCCCGTTTCTATCGGGGTACGCTTTGACAATGATCCTGGAATTGGCGAGTCTGGTTATTACATTGAAGCGATTGCCATCTGACCTTCGTAACCCTTAGAAAGGAGAACCAGACAAATTGAATCATGGCTACACATAGCTAAGTGATATAAATCCGCAAATAGATATTTTGAAAATCCACAGGTGTGTGCCCCGCCCGGATTCGAACCGTCGACCTCACGCTATCTGTATTTCGTAATATTACATAAAATTTACCTTGAATATTTGAACTTGCAATAAAATTTTATTTTATTGTACCAAAACTCAACGAGGTTTGTTAACAAAGTAGGTATTACAAAAGGAAACATTACCTACACTTACTTTTACTGTAGGTACCTACCTACATACATACAAGACGAATAAATAATGGTTTTGAACTAAAGTTTCTCCAATGAAGATAGAGAATAGATCATAGTTGAATGGGAATTAGATCGGATACAAATGAGGGCTCTAGAATAGGAATTAGTTGAGGCTGGGACGAAGACGGAGATCACGAAGTGGAATGATTGTTATTTGGGAGACAGAAAAAGATCACGTTTTACCCTGATGCAAATTATTCGTTAGACAGATGATTGTTGGACTCAGGGTCGTGATCAAACAGCTAACGCCATCCGTTATACTTATTTATATACCTACTGCTTTTTGTGGTTACTGCCGCAATTATTTTGTATCGTACATAGATAGTCACTGATTCAACGGGACAATTTTCGATATAATATAACTTAAAACATTAATTAATGACAAAGTAACAAGTAAATAAAAAAAAATTCAGGACAGGCTTTTCAAAGTTTTCTACGCTTTGAAATGAAGAATTAAAAAATATTTCACGTCATTCCGAAGGATTATTTACAGTCTTACTACCAATGCCAAAAACATAGGTACATAATATCAAACGTAGTTGTTTTATATTATTTATTTAAATGGCACTTGTAACCTCAAATGAAGGAACTTTGGCCAGAGTCAAGTTTGTTACAAAATCGTGCATTTGTTAATTATATTAAAATAAACAACAAATTATAAAATTTGTGGAAAACAAAAAAAATGTTAATAATCAATATTGAAATTAAAAATTTAAAAAGTTGTGAAAAAAGTTTTGTTTTTAAATGGGAAGTAGAAAAATGAAATCACAATTTGATGTTATTCTGTCTGATAAATTTTGTAAGAACATTAAGTACTTGAAATTTATTAAGGCTGAGTAAGGAGGTGATATTATGAGGAGGAAATATTTTAAATTTAATCAGGTGTGTTAAAGATATTGGGAACTTAGATGTAGGGCAATTGAAAAATATGTGATCCAAGCTGCCTTCTTCTTGGCCACATTGACAAAGAGATGAGTTCTTAATACCCAACCTTGCTAGGTGAGAAGGGGAACAACAGTGTCTGAATCTCAATCGGCGTTGTTTTATATAAGAAATAAGGATTAATTCAAATACAGAACATTATGTACATAGTCAATTGTGAAACGATATAAATGGTACCTACATACTTAAACAAATTCACTAAGTTTACACGAAAAACAAAATTGTTTAATTTGAATTGAAGTTAAATTAAAGTGTGTAAAAACAGATTACCACAGAAAATAGTAGATAGGTACTATCATGTGATGACAAGTATTTCATATTTTAAAAAATCACATTTAAGAAAGTCATCGAGCGCTGAAAACTACACGTGTTACATAAATTATCTTTTATGTTAAATGATTCTGACACAGATTGAAAATCATGAATCTCTTTCTTGATTATTTGATATTTAAGGTTAAAAAATCAGAATTTTTGTATAATAACAAATCATCGAAAAAAGATCCGATTGTGATTTTATACACACCGAGGATCTACTTATTATTTTTTATTGACTCGTCAATGAGATACTATACAGGACTCCATTTAATTTCGTTTATCATGGCTGGATTCTTAGAAGGGTATGGGCACATCCCTGACTTATCTAAGATATACCTACCAAACCGACAAAATATTCTGATCTGTAATAGTAAACGATTACTTTTGTCTATTCGTGACTTTGACTGACCAATTTGATTGATACAAGATTATCAAAGATGTTCTCGTTGTGTACAATATCATTTTATAATTATTGTTCTGACCAAACTTTAATTGTACCTACCTTTATGATGTCAACTTTATTTTTATATAGGTATATTAAAGAAATATTTTGGAAATCTTAATTATAATTGGTAGACTTAAACACAGAATATTGATACTGAAAAGCGAATAAGATAAATAACCGTGGGTTTAAAAAAATACGTGTAAAGAAAACTTCGAACCAATTTTTAAGAAAAATGCGCGAGGAGTTAGGGATTTGGTATAGAACATGTTTATATTATATGGAGCAGTGTAGAAATTTATACATAATAATGTGTTACAAATATATTAAATGAAATAAAAAAAATAACGTCAAACCAAGGAGTTTTTACTTTTTTAGTACTACCAATATCAAACACATGTTATACGGAGTTGTTTTAAATTCAAATTCAACATGTTAAAGAAAAATATATCATCTTCTGCGAAACAACATACCTAAATGTTAATTAAACAATAGCACTTAGCAATAAGTGAAGATAAAAGTTTATATCTACCTCTTGATGAATTCATCATGTTTTTTATCGTATTCGAATAGCTTTTCAAATTTATTTTCATATAATAAAAATTAATACAAGTCGAAATTTTACTTCTGTGCTATCATTAGATATTTAAAATACTTCAAAATTATCTAATTTAAGACCTCTTTGTACCCCCAAAAAGTACCAAAAATTTTACCCCAGTATGAGTGTGAAAATTGTGTATTATTTTCTAACAAGTAATTATTTTACATACACCGCATTATGTGCTTTGATTTGTTTATCAAAGTTTTCTCCATTTTTTCTATATACACGGAAAAAAAAATATTATGACAACCGAACTGGTTACCCGCGTTTTAGCTAAACCTCTGTTATCAGTAATAATGGTTTTTCTATTTATAACTGTACGGTGTGCACAAGATATTGAGTTGCACAAAATCAAAGTTTTGCAGTGACTATAGTTCGGTTAATTTTAACATAAAATTTAGTTGGGTATTTTTAACAAAAAAAAGTCAGTGTATAAATGACGAATAATCGTTATAAAAATTTGACTGTTGCTTTCATTGTTTACAAATAAACTAATTTCTTAATTTCTCAATAGATGGCGTTACAAAAAAAGGCTTTTCCGTTACTGCATAGATGGCAATAGTATAGTTCCTTATTTTCAGGTGAAATGTTACACACTATTCAAATATATAGAACTTTCAAAAAATTACATTGATAAGAGAACTCAATAAGAAGGCATAATTGGTGAACGTTGAACAAGCGCATAAAGTGATCACGTAAACCAGCTGATGACAGGTCGTAAGCCCTGTAGGTGCCTCGAGTTCCTGGTTCTTCTACAATATCCCAACTTCGTCTCTATTGAGATGTCAAAAAAATGTTTGTCAATAAAAATAGTTATTATCAAACCCTAAGAAGTAGAAATGTTTATGAACCAGAATACAGTTACAGAAACCTTTATTCTTGATTTTTTCAACAGAATTCTGATTTATGGCTGTTTATTTTATATTTTTAATGTAGGTAGGTACCTACTATAAGGTTTTCGTCGTATCCGACTTTTATAATCGACGGTTTTGGTACCAATATAACAAAGTTTGAAAAACACAGTACGGAAAGTTAATCTACAGTTTCACGTGATTCAAATTAAAGTTGTGGTTAAACCGTCATGTTAATAATACCTAATGTTGCATTCAGCGGCTGTGTGGTGTGGTGCGCGGTAATCCAATAGACGGACGGGAGCAATTTGCATACAACAAACCGCCAACTAGATAGGTATAGGTGTACATAACTACTTATTACCTACTATTTCGACATCATATGAAATGTCTTTCATCTCATATCAACTAACATTTAACATTATCTATGTACCATTGATATGTGCATCCATCAAATAAACACAATTTATCACTTTTGTATCAAGACCACAGGTAAAAAAATCATATCGATTGTAATATACGGTAAATTCCATCACAACTATATTGGTAAAACCTAATTGTAGGATAGAACTAAAAATTAGATAAATCTTGATTCATTTTATCAATTTAGGTACAACTATGAAGCTTTTTATCCGATTTCCTCTACCTTGTGTTTTTTTTTATCTTTTTTTGTATTTTTGCTGTTGTACATATAGGTATAATATAATCATACTTTGTACCTACTCAAGTTGGTTGGAAGAAATTTCCTAATGGCAATAAACCCACCAATGATCAATTTATTTGTTTATATTATGCACAAAAGGATAAATAGATAAAAAATTTCACTGCTTAAAGAAGCAAAATTTTGCGACTAATTATATAATTATTTATGAATGTAGGTACATAAAAATAATGCAATGAACCTTTACAAGTGTTGAATTTTTTTTATAATAAATTACAGATCAATACATAGAACTCATTTTTTGTAACTCTTCCACGAAAAATCTTTCAAAATAATAAAATCAGACTCACATTATTGAAATATTGTTAGTAGCAAGGAAGCAACCAAATCTTTTAAATTAAATATCTATAGAAAGCTATTGTTATATTTATTGGAAGAAAGATCCAAAAAATGTTACATTGTTTTTGTTCAGTTCTTGATAATATTTCTATTTATGTTGGTACTAATTACATATGTAGGTATCGAAAAGTTCACAAAAATAAAGAACTTATTTTAATATATTTTTTTTTATTTTATACTGGTAGGTAATATCTACGATATCTTTAATGAATTACATTAATTTAAATAACTATTATTATTTTTTTTTTACGAATTAAAAAAAATGAATAAGGTGCATGATAGAATTCAACGGATACAAACTGATGAAAAAGGTTTCTATTTTGACCACTCGTCATATTTTTCTGTCATAAAATAATATTTATCTAACAATGAGACTTCAAAAAGGTTTGATGATGACATGAAAAAAACATGAAGGCGCTAGGAAATTTTCAAGAAACGTTCAAAGTTTATAGAAGTTAACGACATGACAGAGTTCAAAAACTTTTATGTTCATACGCTTTTACCGTACATATATTATGGTTAAATACCACCAGATTTTTTATACGAATTCTTCTTTTTTTCACTATACAATGTTTAAGATCCAAAGTCTACAAGTCGACGGATTATAGATACCTACAACTTCGACCGAAGTTATTTCCAATTAATCATAATGTATCGACCACATTGATTTCGATAAAGATTACGAGGATCCAAAATACATTTCTCTTGATCATTCCGATTCCTGCTAAGCAATAAACCGTTTGATATTGAGGTAATTCAATAAAAAAATTATAGATGTATGGCTATTAAAATTAATGTATTCATAAACAGCTAAGTAGTACCTAATTCAAGCAGTGACCATTCGTTGATGTCCACACAGCAGAATACGATACGTACCTAATATAGATAATTATTACATATGCACCTACTTGCGTAGTAACTTACATTAAAAATATTCTCCAAATCTATGGTTAGGTATAATAAAATAATTACGAAAGTAAACATTTATAGGTATTTAAATACTATAAATAATATTCTCATTTGAAACATATTCACTGCGTATGTATATATGGGCATGGTATATGATATTATAGCGTTCTGATAGAATATAAGCATTTCGTGCATTGACCTGTAAATATTTATTTACCTATAGGTACTCATATACTTTTATAAAGTCCACCTTTTCATAAAATTGAATTTAAAAATATCAAGAATAGTCTTGAGTCCATAGCTAAGTTCATTGAATTCGAATTAAATATAGGTAATTCAGTTTATTTCAATTGACTGTATCAAATATTAATTAATTAATTAAAAAAAAAGTTTTTTTTATATGTAAGTAGTGTTGTATAATGGTAAACAGTTAACATTACCCATTTGTACCCACTTGTTCAATGTCATTGTAACAAGTGGGTACAAATACATACTCATACATTCCCTAAACTAAGCATAAATACTTGTGCTATAGGTAAAAAAATCTATAAAAATAATGACATGAAAACTACAAATTATCTTCTCTTGTAAATGTAGTTTTAGATAGGTACTTAAAAAGAAATATAGGCGGGGTAATTACATCTTAAAATCTATGGTCAATGAATATACAAGTATGTATATATAATACCTATGTACATATAATATTAGACAATGGATGAACCAAGCACAAAAGATTGTCCGTTCATCATGGACCAGTCGTGTATATTAAACATTTATAAATACCACAATCAAGCGACAAACACATTATACTTACACAAGAAAAAAACTGTATACCTAGTAATGAACGGTCAAATTACCTCACATACATATATATATATATATGTAGACATAATGGGCCTCACATACTATTATTCACTATTACCGCATACAAAACGACCAAATATTATGAACAATCAATCTCTGAGATTTGTGTTATGATGATATCGTGTATGGAAGTAAAATCAAGGCATTCTCTAACACACACGAGAGCAATGCGAGGCAATCAAAATGCGATTAGCCGGACTGTGTCCATGCTTCATAGCCTCAATACCACAATGTCATATCCACCAATCTGTAACTATATTATATACGAATACCACAATGTCATATCTATCTGTAACTGTAACTATATTATATACCTACGAATACCTACCACAATGCTTTATATAAACTTAATGGAACCACTGAAACTATGATACCTATCAATCAATATTGACAAGTTATTTTACCATATAATATATTAAAAAATATTGACTAACGTTGATTAATTTTAACTACTTACTTAAATATCAATCTTTTAAATAATAAATCAACAATTTTCGTATTTAATCATAGATCAAATTAAATCATTTGGTAACCAACCTTTCGAAACAGTAATGAAAATAATTAAAGCGAATACAGTTACGAAATATGAGGCGATTTACCCATTCATTTTTAAAATCACAAATAAAATGAAATTTATTCGAATTTATCATTTTATATTATGTTTACTATTTTAGTCAACGTTATTGTTTTATAATTTAATATATTCTTATTAAAACGGAAGAAAAATAATAAATTAGATTAAAAATAGACATAAAACGTATCTTATTATACCTATACCCAATAAAATTAAAAAAAGAGATTTCTATATTTTTGATGTATTTAAATATGAATTAGGCACAAAAAACGCGGTGTAATAAAACAGGCAGTTTAAAATGCTGTGTATGTCTAAATATATACTTGCATTAGTTAATATTTTTTATTGAATCACGAGTGTTACAGAAACATAAATGTGTACAATAGTATTGCAATGACTTACATGTATCAGCTACAACTAGTGGATGCGGTTGTGAGAAGACATACAAAATAAAACAACACACAAAAAAAAGAGCAATGAACGCGTCGGAAAAACATTAAAATGCTGAAGAAAATGTCTGAAAGAGGTCTGTACCGACTGCACTGTTTTGACCACACAACTAACGCCGACCGAATTTGACAGAAGACTGAGTTCTTTCCGTGCCGCTGTAGAAGAGGCGGTGTGCTTGGGAAAATCGTGGCGTAGAAGCGGACCGTGTAGTGGGGGAAGACCCGAAGAGTAGTGGGAAGGTTTCGTTGGTGGTGGGGAAGATATAGACAGACGGAGATGGTAGTTCCGGGAAGTAACGTGGCTAACGGCTGGTCAGCCTCTGCTTCTTCCGCTTGCACTGCCCAGAGTAATAGACGAACAAGAAACAAACTGAACACAGGTCTCAAGATCAGATGATTATCTAAGAGAATTTTTAAAACGCCGTTTAATGATTCAGGATCATTCCAAGGGCTAATATTTCTGCTGAAACAACGCCACCAACGCCAGACATTTAGAGGAAGTGCTCCTGCATTTGAGCACTGCAGACATCTGCGGTCTTTCTTTTGACTTCAAATCTGGGGGGCAACTCTGCTCCAACCGGCGAAATAAAAACCCTCACGATTACTCATATCATGGATATAATTATTATATGGAGTTCCATAATATCTTTAGATGTCATAGAACTCCATATGATAATTATATCCGTGATATGGGTAATCACGAGGGTTTTGATTTCTCCGGTTTGACCTGACTTGCCCCCCTGATCTCGATCTTTAGAATTTTTCACTAAGGCAGGGTTGCTTCAACAAAAGTATCGGTAATAGTATTATAAAAATACTTTAATTTCATCAAATTGTTCAAAATTGCGTCGTTTGACGGCATTACATTTCAATGAAACGACCAAAAGTTTTGAACAATTTTATGAAATCAAAGTATTTAAACTATACTTTTACTCTTTGTTCGAGAAACACAGCCTAAGAATCTACCTTTGTATTGGAGCACAAGGCGGTTTTATCGTAATAGTAGATAATTTGAATGAACGCAGGCGACAAGTAGACAAGTTCTAATCGAAAATTCGTTAGAATTTTCTATCTGACATAGTAATCTTATAATACCTGATTTTTTCTTCCTCTCCTCTTCCTTTTGTTTTCCTAACATGGTTAATATTTTTTTTATATTCCATTTTTTTGCTTTTCTTCTATTGTGTCCATTATATATATTTATTGCCATAGTACCTACATATTTTGTATTGTAGGTATATTAACGACAACTCTGGTTGGTTGTAAGAAATTGCTGTTTAGCAATAAACCCGACACTGTACGATTATGTGTACAAGAAGGTACAAATAAAATTAATTGGTAAAATAAAATTCAAGATAGGGATGGATTTTGAATGTCAAGCGTAAGGTTACAGGAGGCAATCTATTCATATTTACATTTTTTTAATCAACTAGGTACCTATACCCATTGTATTTACATAATTGTATTTTATTTTTATGCACAGAATAACTTCGTATGTGATAGTTTTTGTAAGAACCTGCACTCAGATTTATTTAAAAACCTTTTTACGAATATTTTTTATTTATTTTATTGTTTTTGAATTTGATTTTTACTATTTCTTGTGTTTAGATACAGTACTCAATTAATACCGTTTCATTAATTATGTACATTAACCTTCATAATTTACGTTTAGTATACAATTTGCAGGAGATGCATTTTAAATTTATTTATAAAATTAATCTATATAAAGTAAAAATCACTCACCTGAAATGATTCAAATTAACCCACCTGCCCATGATGTGAGCAACTGATGTTGTAACTTCCAGAAGGTCTCTGACTGACAGACCCTAAAAATTAAAAAAAACTATGAGTAAATGTATTCACATTGTCTCAGCCGTCTCTATATATAAACAAAACACAAATTTGAACAAAGTTGACAGAACAAAACACAAATTTGAATTCCACTGATTTATTACAGGAACTGACCAGAATCGGTCAATCAAAAACCATCCTCGGAGATATTGCATGGTTTTCGATATTTGTCAATACCGGTCATTTCCTATAGTGAAATCAGTAAAACTTTAACTATTGTTTTATTCCTCGTCATGGAGTCTCATAATTTAACAGTAACACAAATGCCATAGAAAGATATGTCAATACCGGTCATTTCCTATAGTGAAATCAGTAAAACTTAAACTATTGTTTTATTCCTCGTCGTGGAGTCTCATAATTTAGCGATAACACAAAGAGCTATAGAAAGGAGAATGCTGGGTATTCCGTTAAGAGATAGAAAAACTAACTTGTGGATAAGATAGGAAACCAAAATAACCGACGTTGTCCAAAAGGTTACCAAGCAGAAGTGGAGCTGGGCAGCGCTTGTCGCTGAACCACAGATATGAAATAAGAAAATGCTAGAATGGCGACCTGGAACGGTCAAAAGACGTGATAGAAGTCCTCAAATAAGGTGGTCTGGTGATATAAGACGAGTGGCTGGAGGCGGGTGGATGCGGTCTGCCCAAGATAGGGAGCTGTGGAGGTCTCTGGGGGAGGTCTATGTCCATTACTGGACTAAGGAGAGCTGAAGAAAATAAAATGGAGTCTCATCAAGATTGTCCGTCGACAAACTTAATAAAGTAGAAAAAATGTTTCAAACATGGTCATAGAATCGGTCAGTAAATCAATGATTGAGGGTGTTTAGATTTCAAAGTTTGTGACTAATGTAGGTAATGGAGATTTCTTTCATTGTTTAACAAGTGATGCCATTGATACCTGTGACAGCAAACACAGACTGCATACCAAGGCAAATATTTGTCTGTTAAAAACAATAACAAATCACTCTGAATAACTAAACGACTTATGTATTTCATTTTAATTTCATCGAGTAAATTTCATGAATATCTTCATGATACTTATATCATTTGCTTAAGGACATACTAACATGGTATTTTAAACCGGTGACAGGAAAATTATTCGAAAAACAATTATTCGAATGCTCCATTTTACGAAAATCAATTATACGAATGGCAATTATTCGAATCACATTTTTTCGAAAAACAATTTTCCGAACTTTCAATTATCAGAAATTACAATTGTTCGAATTTTTATGACGTCATGTTGGTAGTATTGTGAGAGGAATAAACCATAGATTTTTACTATAATATGCCAGATGTCGAAGTTTGCAAATTTTGTATGAAACGAAGTGAGGCATTTTTCCGGGGGATTTTTGACGTTTTAGTACATCGTTTTTCCATAGAGAATAACGACTAATGTGAATTGTTTTCGGATTTATTTGTCGTAAAAAACATTTTGTTTATTTGGATTTAGAGAAAAGTTATTTAGGATGTGTTGAATTGTGAGGAAAACTGAAATATGTTGCCAACCAAAACGACAAAGGCGCGATAATAAAAATCTATAATAAAAATCTATGGAATAAACAACATGGCGACGCACCGCGCTGTCAAACATCAGTTATTAAAAATGTGCAAGCATACGTACCCAACAATAATACAACAGGTAATAATAGTCTTTACCGAATATATTTTACTGGCAACAAATATGTCAAAAGAGGCAACATAATGACACAAAAATTTATTAAATTCGGTCAATTGGTTTTCCAACAAATGTTAGTTCGAATAATTTGCTTTCGGACAATTGTCATTCTGATAACTGATTTTCGATAAATTGTTATTCGTACAATTGCGCATTCGAACAATTGTGTTTCGAAGAATTTTCATGTAATCTTTTAAACCACCCTTATAATTATATGTTCTCACTGATAAATGCTAATTATTATGGAGTTTAGAGAAAATTATGAATCTGATACATAAAAAATGACAAACAAAATTCTTTTTGAGTAGCATTTTAATAAAACATTTTTATTCATACTTCAATTGGTAGTTAAATCAATTCTATTTTGGTATTTGCACAAAAAATGTCAAATGGTCAGATGCATAATTAACAATTTTATGTATCATTCTTCTTAAAAAAAATGTGTGTACGTTCGTTGACAGCTGCAAGTTATTATTATAAATATCATCAACAGTTGTTGCTATACAATGACACCTGTCATTATACTTTTAGTTGTTCTTCGTCGTATTTACTGTGTAAAAAGATACTTTTACATGTTACGAACATAAAGAATATACGATAAAAAAATTATAAATTGAGAAAAACTGCAAAATTCGAGAAAATATTTTACTCAAACAATTCTGGTTTAAAACCTTAAAATTATCCGTAATCATAAATCAAATAAACAAACAACTTGTTTTTGGATCGGTAAATATTTATATCGATTAACAAAAAACGTTCAAAAACGACTCATGGATGTAAATGAACCAATGAATAGAGGCGAATGTCGCCCGGTTATCTCTGCCTACCCCGTTAGGGGCATGGTTTGATGATATAAATGTATGTATGTAATATCGATTAAATAAATAAAACCAACTGTACTGTAAATTCACATTCGTTCAGAGTCAAAATATTTTTTTATCAGAGCACTCACAATAATATAAGATATTCTTCTCGTATTCATAACAAACTCCATATTGCTCAAGGAAAAAAATTATATTTTTAAAATCACTCGGTGGCTCACGATGTTTATCTGAGTAGGTAGGTAATTCACAGAATTTAAATAAAAAAATATTAAGAAACATTTCATGAAAGAAAAGTTAACGTTTTTACTATATACTTATTTATTTCCATTGTTTCTCGGGTAAACAACATGGACCTACTAGGTATGTCAAATATAATTTAAGGGGGGGACTGCTGCCAACGTACCTATTTTTCAATTTGATATACTATCATTATTTCTTATCAAATCGTTTGGAAAAAAATAATTTAGATAGTTTGGGTATTCATAAAGAAAAATGTATCTTTACTTTTTGATAATGTTCTGTATAAATTCTTGTAGAAAAATAATGGCATACCCCGATTTTCAACGTTTATCTTATATTTTTAATAAAAGATAAGGCGTAGTTAAACATATTTTTTTTAAATTAAAGAAGATAAATATATCTAGAAAAATACGATGTGACGTTGCATTAATGCTTCAGGTTTAGAAAATAAACCTAAAAAACCTTTATTTTCCATTCAGCGCCATTGCGAAATATAAGTTTTTTTGGTTTATTAACTTAACCTGATGCATTAATGCATCGTTACATCGTATTTTTCCAGATATTTTGATCTTCTTTAATTTATAAAAAAATATAATGCTCTATACCTTAGTTTTTTAGAAATTTAAGATAAATGTCAAAAATTGGGGTATGCTTATTATTTTCCTACAAGAATATATACAGAACATAATTAAAAAATTAAAGTATATTTTTATTTATTAATATCCAAACTAACTAGGTTATTTTTTTCAAAATGATTCGTTTTGTAGTAATGACGCAAATTCAAATTGAAAAATAGGTACGTTGGCAGCAGTCCCCCCCCCTTAACACGCACCCAGTAATAAGTTCACACATTCTGAAGACTTACGATACATGTTTATCGTTTCACAGATCCAGACTGAAACACAATTTAAAAACAGTGTCTCCACCAGGAATCGAAACCGGGACCTTTCGCTCAAGAGCCAGATATCTTATCAACTGAGCCACGAAGGTCAACATCATCATACATATCAAGATCAGTTTTAAAAAAAATATAGTGCATGTGTTATTATTTTAGCAAACGGTAGCATGATTGACATGTGTTGATGTGAACTCATTTTCTCATAACTCGTTTAACAGGTTAAAATTAAGCCGGTTGCACACCGTGCACTGACCGATACCTCCAACGGCTGAAAAACACAGGAACTTGTTATTTAAAACCAATAATAATAACAAAGGTCATTGAATAAGCTGACGCATTAAATAAATGCTAACGCATAAAATGTGCATAATCTTTAATGAATGCTTTCTGTGACTAACGATAGCAACTTTGATCAACTTATACAATACGATGGAGAGAGTACTTGGGTATAAACCATCATTTGCAAACTAATGACGATCCCTAGCAAAACTCTGAAAGAAAACACGAAGAACACAAATAGTCAAAGAGTGCCAAAGAGAGCAAATTATAATAAAACCGTTCACTAAAAGTGAAGATAATAGTGAACCGTATTTTTGACGAAAAGCCCTGAAGTTGCTCTTCATGGCTACAGGATCCAATGCGTCCAAAGAAATTCCCTCGAATATCGATGGGTAAACGGAGAAAACACATTCATACCCTGACACACATTATTCACTTTTCGAACGTCTATGTATGATCTGAGATTGTAATTAACTACGGGGATACTTTAATATTTTTACATTAGTTTTATATATTTACCCGCTAACAAAACATTTATATAATTATGTATTTTAATAGTATATTTGTTTTATAATATATTTTATGTTTCAAGTAGACAATTTTATTTTTATGTTTAGAAATGAAATAGCCATCACGACACAGGCCTTGCCTAGTATGGGTTGATTAAAACACAATACCAACATTGCTTTCTACATCATTATTTAATATATACTAAAAAATATAAATAGAAATAAAAGTGTAACACTGTGATTAGCATAAATAAATAAAATAATATATAATGAAAAATACGTAATATACATTAATTTAAATAGTAGGACCTTTATAATCCTAACAAGCAAATAACACAGAAAAATATATTAATAACATTTTTATTGAAAATAAAAGCTGTTAATAGACTGACCCTGGATAAGCCCCAGCTGCTTTTTATATTTATATTGATTCCTAAACAATAATTGAATTTCAGGAATAGAATTTTAAATTGTAATCGCGTGTTTTTCTCTGTGTACGTTTGTTCGCATTTTTTTAACAAGACATATTTGAGTTCAATGAGACATAGGTCCATAACCTCAAAAAAGAGCCACAACCGTCCAAATTACGAGACCTAATACGCGTACGTATCAAATTTAATAGTATGGCTGGGAGATCTCTATTTCTTCCGATCTTCAGTGTGTTCCAGAAGAGCGGGTGTACTGATAACCAAGGTCTCACTGTAATTAACAAAGAGATAAATCAGCCGAGACATTATGATCCATCTGTTCCGTACACCATCTGTCATGAAAATACTAACAGTATATAAAAGGTACCTAAAAAGATGAGATAAGTACCTACCTATGTATAGTTGAAACGATTCGGCTCGTCGGAGTGCATAAACCCTACACAGATAATGAAGGCTAGTAATAAAACTCGTCGATAATATTGCCAGATCATAATTTGATTAGGAATTATATCCAAAAAATTGATGATGAGATGATCAATCTTATTAAAATGGAGTCGGGTATGCATTGATGTAACACTCGGTATCATAATTATAAACGAAAAATTTAGAGTTCCTTTAAATTACTCATTGCTTTACAAAAATACCCAAACCAGCTTTCTTTAAATTTTCAAATGAAATTGCATTCCTCTAAGTTAATTTAGTTCCCTTAAAGTTGATTTTTAAATTTGCATAATTCAATATTTTGCCGCCAGGTGCACAATAACGACTACATACATTAATTCAAATATAGTGTGAAAAAGCAAACAAAATTGGTATGCTGAGATAAAAAAATATGGAATTTATTTTATACCAAATATCTGATAACACTATTATCCATTTGACTCGCGTCTAATAATTAACAGAAACAAAGTACCGAAAATTCGACGAAATAACGAAATAAATTAATTGATTCGCCTAAATAAACTATGTACTTAAATTGAAATATACATTTTAATTATTCTATAAATTCTGGTATTAAATAATATCAAAACTTGAATAATATCATAGTATTGAAAAATAGTATGAGTATTGTCAAGCAGTGAAATCTTAAACTTAAATATATTATATGCACAATTTCCGCTTTCCTGATCTGGATACATAATTAATCGGAAGAAATTTCCAATTGACAATAAACTCACAATTTGCGTTAAGGGTTTGTTGTAATTGGTTCTTATGTTATTTTTCGTATGCCTCTTCGCTATTTTACAAGCACTTATTTTGTTATTTTGACACAAAAAATAATGCTTCACAATAGAGTGAATAAATACAAATATTTGAATGTCTGTTACAAAATCAATGACCAAACTATTTTATCTTATCATTGCAATAAATAATAATTAAAGATAACAGCATTATCTCGTATGATGTCATATTTTGCATGCAAAAACTTTAACAGGCCGGGCAATTAGGAATCAATTTTTTCACAATCTACTATTTTGTGAAAGAAATCGTCTTATCGACACTTCAAATCTCAAAATATAACGAAATTAATTAGGTATATTTTCACAGAGCTATGTATCATATTTTAATTTTGTTATTCACGACTACTCTGTATACCTACTTGAACTTTGTTTGAATCACGTTTTATTATAATTTGTCTATTTTGGTTTTCACATGATTTTTTTTCTGGATAGAATTTCAAACATATCTTTGAAATATGAAACAACTCGTTTTCGCAAAAAAAAAACCTACATGAAGGTTTTTTATTATTATTATAATTTAAGTTACGTAATTTGTATTGTAAAATATCTACGTGTTGGTAAAAATAAAATTACTGACAAATTTTAAAATATTATCGAAGAACTTTTCAATCCATTAGAAAAATGCGATTGTTTGGAATTTGGATAGTAAATTTAATATAATAAGAAAAGTAACGTCATTCAAAGCTGGTGATCTGTTACCAATGTAAGTGAAGCCACCTTGCAAAGAATGCCTTTAACATTAACAGCAGGTGAGATAGGGACACCACGAGATGTCAGCTACAGCTGTTGAACCCCATGTGTTGCACATGTCCATATCACCATACTATACCTACAAACCTACACGATAACACCTTACAAATAACTATTTCATACATCTTAGGGTCACAACTGTGGTCACAACCGATCATGGGCCGAAAACATTAAAACCAAATATATTTAAGGGCATCGTTTTGCGTCCATAATGATTACATTCTTTTTTTGTTTCATTATATGCGAATATAAATGCTGAAATCTGTAACATATTTGCTCAGGTGAGCGTAAAAGACACTAAATAAATCGTAGTAGGTACAATAATAAATTACAATTTATCGTTCTCAAAACATCATAAATCAATATGTTTGATCAATATTATCACTTCATATATTAATTAACTCGCCATTCCTAAATCTAATCGCATAAAATGATTCACATTCCCATTTCGTTTCGAACTTTTCGAGTCCCATTTAGGTGTAGGTACTCTGTGTATAGTCCTGCCATTTTTTTCATGGACGATCTATAAACGTTTGTATTATTCTATGTTACCGATTTCCATTTAGCTTTCAATAATATATACATATTATAATAAGGTAGGTAATAAATAATTCTTTATCAAGTTTTACCCAATTAGATACATATTTGTTATCGTGTAAAGAACTGTAAAAACAGGTAGGTACCTACTTACCAACGTGTAGGTATGTTTTACTTAAGAAAATATTATTCTTTTGTGCTACAAATAATTATAATATTAGAAGTACCTACTTGTTTATTTCAACAATCACAGATGGTTTGATAATGATTTTCAAAATGCATTTTTAGCATAAAATTCCGCTTAGGAGAAACGTTTATGTTTACTTCTTAAATACAAGATTAAGTATTTTATATTGCTTTAAAGAAATATCGTTGAGTCTAATTATTTTATATAAACCAATATGTATAATGTAACTAGTTTCCAATGACCATAATTGTACAACTCATCACGACACCACGTGTTCAACCGCCATGATCGGCCGCCAAGGGAAACAGCATAACATAGGTATCTGTTGATATGTACCTACAAGCAGTCTTGTAATATTCTCTTACATGTGAAAAAATACCAATATAAATTTGTACCTATTGCTTATAGTACCTAAGTATATTGTAAGAAAATCTTTCGCGCCTTTTTTGTGTAGGTATCACAAAATTATTTTACATGTTGAAAGCGCGTGCTTATCCAACATTTCTTACATTCAATATAATCCTATAAACAGGTGCATAATATTTTTTTATCAATTTTCTATCGACCGTGACTTTGCATTGCCTCTTCGAGGCGTGTTCAAACATGCCGCTGTCAGGAAATTTGTATTATCCTTGTTTTGCCACGCGTGCTTTTCCGACGCACCTCCGTCATAAATGAAAATTCTCAGAACTACCGTCGCCTCTACCACTTTTGGAAACACTCAATACGATAATTTATATAAAAGTACATTTGTCTTGTAGCAATTGAAATCGCGACCATGTTTAGTCTTATCCCTAAAAGGTTTCAATAAATTCCAACAGACGATGTAAAAAAGAAACAATTTTATGGTTGAGTCTTCTCAAACATACAAACCGCCTTTTTCCCTGGCAAAACGATAATAATGTACCGGGTTGATTTATCTTCTTTTTTGTGACGTTTTCTATATTGTAATCGACTTATCACTTTATAAATAAAACCTAGATTCTAATATACAGTAGCCATGATTCCCGGACAATTGACCGCAGCCGATTGACCGCGGATAATTGACCGTAGGTACACCCTTTTCACCGAATGGACAATTGAACATGAGGAGAATTGACCGTGGGGAAAATTTATTTATTTAATTCACCGTTTGTATAATTGACTGATTGGACAATTGACCGTGCGGAAACTATTTTAAGTATATAGGTACCCTATGTAGTTCTAAGATATATTTATTAACTTTAAAAATAACTCATGCAGGCTCAAATAAAAAAAAATATATTTAAATATTTAAAAAGTATACCTATCAATTACACTAGAGTCAGATCACCTATAAATTAGATTCACGTGTTTTCTATGTAGCTTAAAAATGGGTTTTCTATGTAGCTAACTTGTAGAGCTATGTATACCTCCGTACCTATACATAGGTATGTCTAGTATGTCTGTATTGAATATATAATGGTTTTACTAGTTGGTTAACGGAAATTCATTGTAATATTACATCTATTACCTGTACATATTGGTAGGAAATTCTAATTACATGGATAATCACACGTCGAATCGGAATATATTAACGTAGATATTATTTAGGTACTATTTTTGTAACAACAAACATTCATGTAGCGTTAGTAACTCTTTCATATCTTCCAAAACTTACTATTTGATAAACGTTTACTAAATATTTGTTGTACAATTAGCTGTGCGTCACCGTCTTCCACGCTTTTCTATAATCATTGTTTTCGAATGTCCCGAAAAAGCCGGAAATACAACAGGCAGAATAACATCAAACATAGGTCTACAATGAGGTTCACCAACCATTTACCAATGTAGTGATTTTTTTGGGTTAAACGAGACTGGTGTTTGGGTACACACACATGTGTCGTGCTTCTTTTTATAGGCAATGCTCACCCTCACACCTGTCGCTGGTTACCCCCACATTATACCCGCATAGGCTGTGATGGTATATATTAGTGACTTCCAAAATCAAATATTTAACAATCGTTAGTTAAACTATTTTTATTAATTATTATTTTATTTGGTAGGATCACGCGTTTTTAATAACTAAATATTATATATTTTAATAACCTTAACCGGTATATAAAAATTTATTTGTCAGTTTTTTTATGAAACATTCGATGCGTTAGACTCTAAGTTTACAAAAAAAAAAAAAACAAAAGAATGATAATTCATAAAGTTGTTCTATGATACATGATTTACAATGAAGTTCTCAGTGATGATGATTATATTAAATTTCCGGTGTCTGTGCAATTACAAGCAACATTTAAATGTTTTATATTGACAGGTAATAACTTGAATTATGAAATTAAAAATAGAATGATATCCAATAAAATGTTATTTAGTTGCTTGCCATTAATTCACTTCACACAAAAAAAAAACAGTCGACCTCGTAGATCCTTTATGGGGTCAATATACGGTGAGGTTATTGAACTTTTTTCCCACAATACATAATATTATTTTAATAAGCACATTTAAACAGAAATAAATATAAGAAAACTAATTGTCTGGTGAAATAATTATATAACAAAATGAAAAATATAGATTCAAACAAGTAGATAAAATAAAAACAAATGTTGAAATAACTAAATATATTTTATACGGATATTATATAATAAAAGAAGTAACTTGTTTCTAGTGAGATGCAGTTGACCTCATGCAACCCAAAAAAATTGATGGATTCTATGCGATATTTGATCCACTCCATTGATGTTTTTGCTTGTTACCTTTTGAGTAAGTATTCCGAATGAGAATTGTTTCATTATAGATATTTGTTCTGAATTTAGGTATTCTGCGACTATTTTGTAATGTAGGAGATCTAATATATTTTCCGTACACGTATATAACAATGTGAATTTATATATATTTTTTGTAAATAAATTGTAAGTACATTATAGATTTAGGCATCAGTTCAGTATGTTTAAATATATTTTATATAACCTATTTTGCATACCTAGTGATTTATAGTCAATATATTCACATTTCACACCATGTTCCTACAAAATAAATACATTATTTATTACAAATTTACAATCTTATTTGATTTACCTGTGTCAATCTACACTGTAGTAAGTAGGTATCTACGTGCGTCACAAAATCTATAATAATATTGTACCAAACAACAATACATTTGCTTATACATACAATTCACCATTACGAAATTCCGTGAAATCAAATATACAAATTCATTAGACAGTGCTTATCATAATATCTGTCCAATGTCTTTTTCAACATTAATAAATTTATCATAAAAGGAAGTTGACGAAACTGCAATTATACATTTGAAATCAATTAAACATCGGTTTTTATTTAATTAAGTAAATATAAACATCGCATGCAGTAGGACAATTAAATCCAACATTTTCACTTGTTTCCTGAATAATACTCGATACGATTGTTTTACGAATGAATCGTACACACTGTCAAAATCAATACAAATCGTACTATCGATATATTCTTTCGTTACCTACACATACACAATGTTATCGATACAAAATCCATTGCGTGACTCAGAATATGTACCTACATCGTACAACATGTTGCCGATATAGGTATATTATGATAAAAAAAGATAATTTTTCCGGCGAGCATAATGCCCAACATCCGGCTGATCTGGTCGCAAAACATGGCTAATGTAGGTAACAGTTAACAGTACCTCGTCAGTCCAGGATGTGAGGACCGAATCCTGCTCCGTCGGGCGCCTTCCAACGGGATCTCATACAAGGAACACCAGCCCCACACACCTGTTGCTACGTTATGTACTCCTAATAACAATATTATCATTACGAGAGAGATGGAAAGAGCGGTCACGGAGAACCGACCGAACGACCCAACCGCGGCGAACGCAGTTTTTCAACTGACTCACCTGGTGGATCGAGTGAGCGGCGAAACTTCTGCCCCTTCCAACTTCCAACCTGGCAAACCCCCCCCCCCCATCCCTCCCCACCCCCAACACCGCCTCTGACAGGTGTCGTTTCCCCTCCCTCCGCCCGTACCTCCCTCTGCACGGTTGCACTACACGTCAGGTATCAATCAAGTGTATCGGGTACAGACACAATTTTCGATCTGTTACTGCATCAATAAAAATATATATTTTTTATCTACATGTGAAAATTATATCACGTGTTAGATATTGAATTTATTATCATTATTGCCATATCGACAACGGCCACGATTATGATGGGAATATATGCAATATTTCGTATCAAACCAGTGCATATACCATATTTTTTTACTATTTTGCTAGAATGTACTGCAAAAATAATAGCGAGATTTGTATAATATTATACTGCTTGATAGATTTCTCTATATTTGGAATCGTCGAACAAGAAAACTTTCAGCGTGTGTTCTTAGGATTTATACATATTATATTATTGTCTACAAGAGACATTTTTTGTAAGTCTTTGGAAGAAACCTTTAATCCGCACGACTCGAGAGATTTTGACGGGGCTCACATACTCACATCACTCATCATACTGCAATGAGAAGTTCCGATCTAAATAAATTCCTTACGATATGAAATATGATACAATTAATGCAATAATATTTGTACAATGTCTGTTTTATGATAAAATTTTATAAGAATTTTGGTTAAATGCAACTTAGTAGGCAGTACCTACTGAAAAATCCGATAAAGGTATCATGACATAGCGCATAATTACGTATCAATTCTCTTAAATAAATTAGGTATATCAAAACTATGACTACGAAAACAGGTAAGCTTATTACAAGTAGGTACCTCTGATATTGTTTCAGTATATATAACTGTTTTTTTTTTGCTGAAAGATAGTTTTGCAAACATTCTAAATATCGCATGTCAATATGACTTTGTTCACGAATGTCCAAGTAAACAGTAATTTGAGATTTTGCTGAAAATTTATAGTTGCACAAATTCAAATCAGGCATGATTTTTTCAGCTCTCTAAATGAACTCGGATTAAAGAAGATTGATTTCAAGTGATTTTATAGTCTGCTCTTATGCGGAGATAATATTTTATGATTCATACTATAATAACATTTGCGAATCTCGCGGTTGGTTTCCAAACATAAAAGATGAGAACGATATACTGGATAATTAATTATAAAATAAATATACTACTAATTTTATTTGAGGGTATCAAATTCGGTGATCCTTTAATGAATTTCTCATGGGGTGTATCTATGGATTATCAGCTTCAATCAGGAGTCAGAGGTAGACAGCAATGTTGTGCCTTATCTCAAGTAAAATTCTTTTTTTATCCATCATTGTCTTTGTTCTTTATTATGGAAGCTGATAAAATAATACTTGATTTATAATTTAATGTCTTCATCATCGACATCAATCTATCTGCCGAATTCCTGATATATTTTATGACTCAATTAATTAATCGAATTCTGAACTGGGTAGTCTCTGATTTATACGATTTAAAATAAAATTATATGCGACAAAAATATTATTTTAATTTTGAATATAACATCTCGTTCTAGTGATATGTCTATCATCAAATGAATTATTGACCCTGTTATGTGGAATATACTTATTGATTACAGATTCATCATAGGTCTGCCTAAGAAAACTTCTGTGTTTCAATTTCTTATGAAACTTACTTCTGTGACGTTCAATTTTACAATACTTAAGAGGCTATAGTAGGCTATATAGTATATTTTGAAAATAATTTCCCCAGTACCATCAAAAGATACGTCTTTGAAATAAAGAACAGTTTATATTTACATCTTTATTCTATTACATGAGTTTTTTTTTAATTTGATTTTGTTTGATACTTTTCTTGTAAAATTAGTTTTAGTAAAACCCTTTTTTATTTTTTTATTGTAAGTAACTAAAAAACAACAAGGCATTTGAAGAAGATTTTTATTTCAATCGAAAGAGAATATGAAAATCTACCGGCTGAGTTTTTTAATATAATATAATATAATAATATAATCATCGTTTTATTTATTTTTGAAAACAGATTACATTGGAACAATATATGTATACAAAAAAAAAATTTACATTTATAAATAAGTATATGATACATGAATTCAACCATTTTCGTAGTAGGTATATATGTTGTGTTCCATTATTTACCTTTGTCTGCCTAACTAGGAATAATTCCTGTTTTAAGGCAGCCAATTTATTTTTTGTTTATTTTATAGTTTTCTTCTGAAACAAATATGTGTTCTGAATGAGTGAATATTTTAATTACTATTCTTGCTATTTAAAAAAAGCTCTAAATTTTACATTTTCTTCACGAAAAAAATGTTGTATATCACATGTTAGGTGATATATTATATTACAATATTACGTGTTTTATACATTAGATTGTAATTTAGAGTTCATTTTTGTGTACATCTGTATACCCAGGGTATACACAAGGGCCATAAGTCATGATCTGTTTCTTCATTGTGAAGTATTTATTTGGTTTGTAGCTATCTGTCTTTAAATCTTGGTTTAGATTTCGACCTTTCATACTCTAAAAATATGAACTCTAAAAATATAATATTTCAACAATCAGCATCGAACCAGTTTTTTACTTTTCGACAAAACTGATTAATCTCATAATAATTTATATTGAGATGAAACGGCTTATACGGGTTCATTAAATTATTAGATATCATCCAACTGTCGATTTGTTCAAGAGAATTTATTTCTCTTAACATATCGAAAGTCCAAGATACGCGAAATTTCTTAAGCCAAATCTATATTTTTCACGGTTTTTTTCAACTTTGATGTCAAAAAACACCAACTTAGAAGCTTCGCAGCATATATGTTCTATATATATATATATATATGGATTAACTCAGAATTCAGAGTTAATCCATATATATCCATATATATCCCCCCCCTTACTAGTTCTGATCCGCTGAATGCACAGATCCTTAAATTTCATAAAATATAGAAAAATATAGGCCTGCAAAACTTGTGTACTCAGGATTTTGAATTTTCGTTTAGATCAGAAGTTATTAACTTTTGAATTTTTACTTTATTTTTCCATATATCTCAAAAACCATAAAAGCTAGAACGCTGAAAATTGGTATAAATATAGACAAATACACAATCTCAATTTTTACTCTCCACACTATGGAATAGGGGAGAGTCATGATTTCGCAAAATTTAAGCGTATTTTTTTTACATCAATTTCTCAATGGGTATCATGTAGAGAATGCACACTATGAGTTTCGTCGTGATGTGTTTGTGTGTATGGCGTATACGCTGTACGCCGTACGCCGTACGCCGTACGCCGTACGCCGTACGCCGTACGCCGTAGCATTTATCTTTTTTGTGTCCTCTCTACAGCCCAAACTATAAGTCTGATCGACTTCATATTAACATCATATGTGTAAAGTGCAAAGACCTAGAGCTGATTAGTTTTCCATAGACAACTTTTGATTTCTTCTCTATGAATTCATCATTTACGTTGTTTTTTTTTTGTGTCCTCTCTGCAGCCCAAACTATAAGTCCGATTGACTTCATATTGATATCACATGTGTTAAGTCCATAAACTTAGAGCTGATTAGTTTTCCATAGACAACGGTTCATTTTTTCCCAATGTTTCTTTATGATTTCATCTATTAAAACTGAAAAAATGCTCTCACGACCTGGAAATTAGAGATATTTTAATTTGGTTTCAACTATTTATACAACACCAAGAATCTTCATAAAATTGTATTCAAAGTTGGTCAATGTTAAAAGAAAAATATTCAACGGTTTCAAAAATTATATTTTATTTAATGGATATTTGTATGAAACTTATATGTAACAAGAGAATTTTTTTATATTTGGCAATGATCAGTTCATTGATTTCATATTGATAGAAGAATATTAATAGCTTGAACTTAGAACTGATTAGCTTTTCATAGATATCATATAATTTCTTCATATGATATCACGTGTAAACATTGTCAAAATGCTCTAACGCTCTTTGAAACAAAATTTATCTGCTTTTTTTAAAATATTTCATACAACATAAGCAGTCTTCACTATACTGCATTAATAGTTTGTCTATCTTAACATAAAAATATACTATCGGAAGAAAATTTATATTCCTGGTAGTAACATTTAGTATGAATAAAAATGTAATTAGATAAATTTCTATGTATGGAAACGTTTAGTAATTTGATTTCATGTTATAATGTAAAGAGCTTGAACATAGAACTGATTAGCTTTCCATAAATAACAAAAAAAATCTTCATATGATATCACCTGTCAAAATTTGGAAAATGCTCTCGCGTTCTTTAAAACAAAATTTATCTGCTTTTTTTAAAATATTTCATACAACATAAGCATTCTTCACTATACTGCATTAATATTTTGTTTATCTTAACATAAAAATATACTATCGGAAGAAAATTTATATTCCTGGTAGTAACATTTAGTATGAATAAAAATGTAATTAGATAAATTTCTATGTATGGAAAAGTTCAGTAATTTGATTTCATGTTATAATGTAAAGAGCTTGAACATAGAACTGATTAGCTTTCCATAAATAACAAAAAAAATCTTCATATGATATCACGTGTCAAAATTTTGAAAATGCTCTCGCGTTCTTTAAAACAAAATTTATCTGCTTTTTTTAAAATATTTCATACAACATAAGCATTCTTCACTATACTGCATTAATATTTTGTTTATCTTAACATAAAAATATACTATCGGAAGAAAATTTATATTCCTGGTAGTAACATTTAGTATGAATAAAAATGTAATTAGATAAATTTCTATGTATGGAAACGTGTAGTAATTTGATTTCATGATATAATGTAAAGAGCTTGAACAACGAACTGATTAGCTTTCCATAAATAACAAAAAAATTCTTCATATGATATCACCTGTCAAAATTTGAAAAATGCTCTCGCGTTCTTTAAAACAAAATTTATCTGCTTTTTTTAAAATATTTCATACAACGTAAGCATTCTTCACTATACTGCATTAATAGTTTGTCTATCTTAACATAAAAATATACTATCGGAAGAAAATTTATATTCCTGGTAGTAACATTTAGTATGAATAAAAATGTAATTAGATAAATTTCTATGTATGGAAAAGTTCAGTAATTTGATTTCATGTTATAATGTAAAGAGCTTGAACATAGAACTGATTAGCTTTCCATAAATAACAAAAAAAATCTTCATATGATATCACCTGTCAAAATTTGGAAAATGCTCTCGCGTTCTTTAGAACAAAATTTATCTGCTTTTTTTAAAATATTTCATACAACATAAGCATTCTACACCATACTGCATTAAAAGTTTGTCTATCTTATCATAAAAATATACTATCGGAAGAAAATTTATATTCCTGATAGTAACATTTAGTATGAATAATAATGTAATTAGATAAATTTCTATGTATGGAAAAGTTCAGTAATTTGATTTCATGTTATAATGTAAAGAGCTTGAACATAGAACTGATTAGCTTTCCATAAATAACAAAAAAAATCTTCATATAATATCACGTGTCAAAATTTTGAAAATGCTCTCGCGTTCTTTAAAACAAAATTTATCTGCTTTTTTTAAAATATTTCATACAACATAAGCATTCTTCACTATACTGCATTAATATTTTGTTTATCTTAACATAAAAATATACTATCGGAAGAAAATTTATATTCCTGGTAGTAACATTTAGTATGAATAAAAATGTAATTAGATAAATTTCTATGTATGGAAAAGTTCAGTAATTTGATTTCATGTTATAATGTAAAGAGCTTGAACATAGAACTGATTAGCTTTCCATAAATAACAAAAAAAATCTTCATATGATATCACCTGTCAAAATTTGGAAAATGCTCTCGCGTTCTTTAGAACAAAATTTATCTGCTTTTTTTAAAATATTTCATACAACATAAGCATTCTACACCATACTGCATTAAAAGTTTGTCTATCTTATCATAAAAATATACTATCGGAAGAAAAATTATATACTAGAAAAAACAGTTTATTATTATTACTCTCCACACTATGGAATAGGGGAGAGTCATGATTTCGCAAAATTTAAGCGTATTTTTTTTACATCAATTTCTCAATGGGTATCATGTAGAGAATGCACACTATGAGTTTCGTCGTGATGTGTTTGTGTGTATGGCGTATACGCTGTACGCCGTACGCCGTACGCCGTACGCCGTACGCCGTACGCCGTAGCATTTATCTTTTTTGTGTCCTCTCTACAGCCCAAACTATAAGTCTGATCGACTTCATATTAACATCATATGTGTAAAGTGCAAAGACCTAGAGCTGATTAGTTTTCCATAGACAACTTTTGATTTCTTCTCTATGAATTCATCATTTACGTTGTTTTTTTTTTGTGTCCTCTCTGCAGCCCAAACTATAAGTCCGATTGACTTCATATTGATATCACATGTGTTGAGTCCATAAACTTAGAGCTGATTAGTTTTCCATAGACAACGGTTCATTTTTTCCCAATGTTTCTTTATGATTTCATCTATTAAAACTGAAAAAATGCTCTCACGACCTGGAAATTAGAGATATTTTAATTTGGTTTCAACTATTTATGCAACACCAAGAATCTTCATAAAATTGTATTCAAAGTTGGTCAATGTTAAAAGAAAAATATTCAACGGTTTCAAAAATTATATTTTATTTAATGGATATTTGTATGAAACTTATATGTAACAAGAGAATTTTTTTATATTTGGCAATGATCAGTTCATTGATTTCATATTGATAGAAGAATATTAATAGCTTGAACTTAGAACTGATTAGCTTTTCATAGATATCATATAATTTCTTCATATGATATCACGTGTAAACATTGTCAAAATGCTCTAACGCTCTTTGAAACAAAATTTATCTGCTTTTTTTAAAATATTTCATACAACATAAGCAGTCTTCACTATACTGCATTAATAGTTTGTCTATCTTAACATAAAAATATACTATCGGAAGAAAATTTATATTCCTGGTAGTAACATTTAGTATGAATAAAAATGTAATTAGATAAATTTCTATGTATGGAAACGTTTAGTAATTTGATTTCATGTTATAATGTAAAGAGCTTGAACATAGAACTGATTAGCTTTCCATAAATAACAAAAAAAATCTTCATATGATATCACCTGTCAAAATTTGGAAAATGCTCTCGCGTTCTTTAGAACAAAATTTATCTGCTTTTTTTAAAATATTTCATACAACATAAGCATTCTTCACTATACTGCATTAATAGTTTGTTTATCTTAACATAAAAATATACTATCGGAAGAAAATTTATATTCCTGGTAGTAACATTTAGTATGAATAAAAATGTAATTAGATAAATTTCTATGTATGGAAAAGTTCAGTTATTTGATTTCATGTTATAATGTAAAGAGCTTGAACATAGAACTGATTAGCTTTCCATAAATAACAAAAAAAATCTTCATATAATATCACGTGTCAAAATTTTGAAAATGCTCTCGCGTTCTTTAAAACAAAATTTATCTGCTTTTTTTAAAATATTTCATACAACATAAGCATTCTTCACTATACTGCATTAATATTTTGTTTATCTTAACATAAAAATATACTATCGGAAGAAAATTTATATTCCTGGTAGTAACATTTAGTATGAATAAAAATGTAATTAGATAAATTTCTATGTATGGAAAAGTTCAGTAATTTGATTTCATGTTATAATGTAAAGAGCTTGAACATAGAACTGATTAGTTTTCCATAAATAACAAAAAAAATCTTCATATAATATCACGTGTCAAAATTTTGAAAATGCTCTCGCGTTCTTTAAAACAAAATTTATCTGCTTTTTTTAAAATATTTCATACAACATAAGCATTCTTCACTATACTGCATTAATAGTTTGTTTATCATAACATAAAAATATACTATCGGAAGAAAATTTATATTCCTGATAGTAACATTTAGTATGAATAAAAATGTAATTAGATAAATTTCTATGTATGGAAACGTGTAGTAATTTGATTTCATGATATAATGTAAAGAGCTTGAACATAGAACTGATTAGCTTTCCATAAATAACAAAAAAATTCTTCATATGATATCACCTGTCAAAATTTGAAAAATGCTCTCGCGTTCTTTAAAACAAAATTTATCTGCTTTTTTTAAAATATTTCATACAACATAAGCATTCTTCACTATACTGCATTAATAGTTTGTCTATCTTAACATAAAAATATACTATCGGAAGAAAATTTATATTCCTGGTAGTAACATTTAGTTTGAATAAAAATGTAATTAGATAAATTTCTATGTATGGAAAAGTTCAGTAATTTGATTTCATGTTATAATGTTAAGAGCTTGAACATAGAACTGATTAGCTTTCCATAAATAACAAAAAATTTCTTCATATGATATCACCTGTCAAAATTTGGAAAATGCTTTCGCGTCCTTTAAAACAAAATTTATCTGCTTTTATTAAAATATTTCATACAACATAAGCATTCTACACCATACTGCAATAATAGTTTGTCTATCTTAACATAAAAATATACTGTCGATAGAAATTTATTTTCCTGGTAGTAAAATTTAGTATGAATAAAAATGTATATAATAAGATAAATTTCTTATGTATGGAAAAGTTCAGTAATTTGATTTCATGTTATAATGTAAAGAGCTTGAACATCGAACTGATTAGCTTTTCATAAATAACAAAAATTTCTTCATATGATATTACGTGTCAAAATTGTCAAAATGCTCTAACGTCCTTTAAAACAAAATTTATCTGCTTTTATTAAAATATTTCATACAACATTAGAATTCTTCACCATACTGCATTAATAGTTTGTCTATCTTAACATGAAAATATACTATCGTTAGAAAATTTATATTCTTGGTAGTAAAATTTAGAATGAATAAAATATTTCATTGTCAATATTTGTGGTGTGGAGAGTTTAGTGTTGGCCACAACCCACTCGTTTTTAAATATTCCAGAGTTTAGACAAACATTTTTCATGATAAATTTAAGTGTTTAATTGCCTATATTTACAAAGTTTTAAAAAAAACGAAACACCCCAACTAGATAATTTAATTTTATATAAAAACATGAAATTTATAATAGTAAATCTCGAACTTTTTATAAAAAATGAATTTAGTGACGACATCGTTTCATACAATTTTCAGTATTTTGAATTTTCGTTTAGATCAGAAGTTATCAACTTTTGAATTTTTACTTTATTTTTCCATATATCTCAAAAACCATAAAAGCTATAACGCTGAAAATTGGTATAAATATAGACAAATACGCAATCTCAATTTTTTTTAAATATTCCAGAGTTTAGACAAACATTTTTTATGATAAATTTAAGTGTTTAATTGCCTATTTTTACAAAGTTTTTAAAAAAACGAAACACCCCAACTAGATAATTTAATTTTCTATAAAAACATGAAAATTATAATAGTAAATCTCCAACTTTTTATAAAAAATGAATTTAGTGACGACATCGTTTCATACAATTTGTAAGGCAGTATACACTACACAATATTATCGGGGACTCAATAGTTTGATACTTTATCTACAAACTTACATACATATTATCATGCTGTTTTCATATTCTGGGTAGGAAAAAAACTGACCTCCATACTATCCTATCATGACATACATACCAAGGTAAGTATACATGTTTTATATAGAAAACAAAATATCTTAAAACATTTATTAATTTGTGTTTAAATGTTTATAATTTGGTACGCATTCTTCAATTATACATATGTACTTTCGCCATCGACAGTTGAATCTCATGTGTTACATGCAACTAGTTTTTAAAATAATACTGTTAAGAATTTTGTAGATACAGAAGCAATAATATCACAAGAATGAAAAGTAGTTGGTTAGTTTTTTTTTCATTCGTACCTACAAAACTAATGGAGTTTCCTATACTTCATACCATATTTTCGGCATGATCACTTTCGACTCCAAATTCCCACGCCATCGTGCATTACTAGCCTAGTGCAAGTTATTATTAAAGTACAAGTTAGTTCATTGAAAAAAAAAGATGATTAGCTTCAGGAAATAATATTTGACCTTATAGAACAAAGCAAACTTGTGTTGATCTAAATTGAATATCAAATAGTTTCCATTAGAATTAGTTAAGACAACAAATTAAGAATTCTACTTGTAATTCTAATTCTAGTTAATTCTGATTAGAGGTCTGATATTTTCTTCCTTGAACTGAAGACCGATTAGTGACAAATTTCATCGCAGATAAAATTATGAATCATCAAAATATTTAGATGTTTCGTACAGGGTATTGTAGTCTACGATATTGATTAGTGACTCTGACGTTGTAAATACAGCTATAGTGGGTATAGGTAGTATTGATAAGAGGCACATAGGTAAAGTTGTTGGTAGGTGGTTATCAGTGGTAGGTATTTGCTGCCAGCATTGGTGTGTTAACTGCTCTTATCATTCCAGCTGGTTCATTGGTTGGTTAACTTCACACTACACATCATACCTACATAATAGTATTATTGCGTGCCCTGGATACAATACTAAATTTACAATAGCACCTAATAGTACTAACATTTTCACGCACGTGCACCTGGTTGAAATGTCACAACCTTCTCAAAGATATACCTTATGTTATGTGTACATAAACATATGTACAGAAACACAACGTGCATATAACGATAATAATTTAATTTGAACATAACAAAATGCATATTGGTTATTTACCTACAAAGATATAGTTAACAACGACTTGTATTCAAATAAATACATGCATATCAACGGGGATAAAAAAATATGTTCATAGGTCATTGAACAAAAAATAACATCCCGTCAAAACATTTCTTAAAATATAAATGAGTGGAGATTTTACAATATCCTCGTAGGGTGAAATAGCTTACAACAACGTTGAAAATATATGTATAATCAAAACATTTACTTTAACTATCTTTGATTCTATATAAGCATCCACTACTGTCTATAATTAGCTATAACTAGTTGCATGTAACACATGAGATCCAACTGTCGATAGCGATAGTACGTGTAGTTGAAGAATAAGTACCAAACTATAAACCCATATATATTATTTCATATTTTAAGATATTTGGTTTTCTATACAACACATGTACCTAGGTATGTATTTCAAGATAGGATAGTATAGAGGTCAGTCCTTTGATCCTACCCCGAATATGAAAACAGCATGATGGTATGTATGTATGTTTGGAGATTAGTATCACTTCTTAGATATTGTGTGTAGGCGACTGCCACACAAATTGTATGAAGCAATGTCGTCACTAAATTCAATTTTTATAAAAATTGTTAAAGAAATTGAGATGTGCTGATACAATGTTAATATTTTTTATAGAAAATTAAATCATCTAGTTGGGGTGTTTCGGCTTTTTTCGATATTTTTAAAAAATTTGGAAATATAGGCAGTTAAACTCAAATTTATCATAAAAAACCCTGAGAAAAAATGTTTGAGAAACCCTGGAATTTTTTTAAAAAAAATGATTTGAGATTTTGTATTTGTCTATGTTTATACTAAATTTCAGCGTTCTAGCTTTCATGGTTTTTGAGATACATGGAAAAATAAACCAAAATTTCAAAAGTTGACTGAAACAAAAATTCACAATTCTGACTGAAACCCCTGACTGAAACAAAAATTCACAATTCTGAGTATAAAAGTTTTGTAGGCCTATAACTGTTTATATATTTTGAAAATTTGGGCTCTGTAAATTGAGCGGATCAAAAGTTATAAGGGGGGGACACACAGACACACACACACACACAAAACTCACATAAAATGTTCTACTCCGAATTCTAAGTAAATCCATGTACGTGAACATATATGCTGCGAGACCTCTAGTTGATGTTATTAGCATGCAAAAAGTCAACTACACCATACAAAATGTTCCTTCGTACACGCATCTTGGCTTAATAATGTCGATTCATTCAGAGAATTGAATTCTCATGAACGAATCGACAGTTGGATAATTGCTGTATTTATTTCTTCAAACTCAAACTTCAGCTACTAATAAGTACATATTATTTTATTATTGTCATGTTTCATTCATCTAACACTTTATTAATCATATTTCACTTACGAGAATGAATTTTCAGTACCTACCTATAATATTTTGTAAAATGCTGTTTTTCAAATCAAAAAATTTGGTCATAAAACGGTTATGAAGTCAATTGATTAATATCCATAAACAATTTAAAAACAAAGTAGATCTACTTATTAAAAATACACACGAGTCCACAACGGAATCAGCAATTTTTATATATGTGTCAAATCTAATCTGCTAGTCAATTTATTTGTCAAGTCATATCTACATTCTATAATCGTCACATAATAATAATAATAATAAAAAGATTAGATAATCGATTAATGACTAAATCCACCAAAATACACGATTCAATAACAAAACCAGGGAAATTTATGTTAAGTCATATCTGCTTATCAACTCGTATCTGATTATGTATTTTAAATATAATGTTTTTCTGCATTTCTTTTCCTTGGTGCGCAAATTTCCTCTATAAACTGGATATACCTTAATAGGTACCTACTCATAAACTATACTAACTTTTTTTTATAAAAATAGGATTATTTATAATAAATGTCCAATATAAATTTTGTTTAAATATCAACACCTGCTAACTAGAGTTCAATACCTCAGTAATGTACTGTTCCAAAATTAGAATTGATAACACAACTCATTACCGTACCTAATACTATTGAGTAACAAACACATTCCAACTTTTTTTAACCAAAAATCTCTACAAAGTTTTTTGTAAGTCCCAATGACTATATGTTTTTTAATTTTTTCTAATGATTTAGACTGGATTTAGACTGCAACGCTCAGATGTGATGAGATTAATCAGAATAATGTAGAGGAAATGGTTTGCTTTCAATTTTTTTTACATTATAGATTTTATATTTATACATCATATTTCATACTATCAATCGTCAAAACTACGGATGTTCACAAGAAGAGTACGGACAGTGATTTTTAATACGATAGTAAAAAAATATAGATATCGCATTGTTTTCCAATACTTAACTGTTATTGAGTACCTAACGTCCTACGTCGGCGATTCAAAGAGAACGCGAAGCGGCGCGGCGCGAAAATAACAAACAGTCGGTAACTATGGAAGTGTCCTACGTTACCAAAGACCTTATAATAATGTAGTATAATTATGGGAAGCGAACGCGATCAGTTGGTTTGATATTTTCGCGCGAATTGGAAGCGGTGCCATAGTTTTTTTTTGTTAAGTACATATAATGTAACGCTACGTCCTCCGTAGGCGATTCAAAGCGAACGCGATTGCGAAGCGATGCGGTGCGGATACAAGCGAATTCAATGCGATGCGGTGCGACGCGGCAGCTCTGTCCTACGTGTGCGCGAATCGTTCCCTCTGCCGCCAGCTACTGTCATGGATGTACGTATATAAAATACTCAAGAAGTATGTACGGCAGAGAAGTGAAACTAATATTGTGTACTTAGAGAGGCATATTTATGGGGGATATCACGATTTGTATGAAGAATTACGTGATCTTGAATTAATAAATGAGACTGAATTTACATCTTTCCGGGAAACGTATCAAAATTTGACATTCGTGCAAGCGAAAGAAAACTTTATGTGTTTTGAACAACATCCTATTGTAAAATAGCAATAATAAATAAATGTGTTTACTTGTAGTCCCATTTATTTTTGCTAAATCCTAAAATTCGCGGTTCGATAATAATTTGTCCCATAATATGGGACGTTCATGGACAGAAATTAAAATTTCTGTTTCTGACATGTCAAAAAACAATGGCGCCGCTATCAATTCACGCGAAAATATCAAACCAACTGATCGCGTTCGCTTCGCATAGCGCCGCGCCGCATCGAAACCAACTCGCGGTCGGTAACGTAGGACCGCGCCGCTTCGCATTCGCATTGAATCGCCTACGTAGGACGTCGCGTAAGTTACGAGAGAACATATTAAGAGAAAATGATAGGCTTAATATGACGAAAAGTGTCATCAAAAACATACTCATTCATTGAAAAACACAAATTTAAATAATTCTAGTTTATTATACCCGGCGTACAATAAATAAATATTAACATTAATAAATAAATAAACATAGGTACGTAAGTTAGTTTTTTTTTAATCAGTCCCCTTCGTCCCTTCGTTCCCTCCATCCGTCCCTTCCCCTCAGTCATTCCTGTCCCTTCAGTCTCAAATAATGTAATGGAAAGTGGTTTGGAATTAGATTGAATATAAGCATTGTATTTAAGTATAGTATTTTTCAATAGAGTGTAGTTTTTTCTTATACTCTACTTTCATTGGAAGCAAGTATGTATTGTATAAAAAAATCTATGGGAAATGGTTTAGGTATATCCCACTCGTTTTTGTAAATCGTGATCGAAAGCAGTGTGAAGGTCAATCAATTTCCCCTACCCAGAATATGTAAACACCTTGGTGCTATGAAGATTTATCAAACTATAGAGTCCCCGTAGATATTGTGTATTCTGTATTATTTTGTGAGAAAATCATTTACTTACATAATTTTCAATTAAATGATCTAGTTAGGTATTTCAGCGTTTTTCGATTAAAAAAATGGTAATATAGCCTATAATGGTAGTAATACAGAAATTTGTCTAAAAAAATATTTTTCTTACTAGCTGAGAAGCATCGCTCAGCTTCTAAGCTAGGGCTTTCAGCCTACTTTTTACCGCTGCGCGGTAAATGGCAGGCTTCGGCGGTTCATGCAACAAAATGAAACGAAGCTTTTATGGTAATATTTCATTTTGATGACCTTTTTATTATTTCGATATTATTCTCATCGGAAGAAAACTTGTATTTTTTAACGCATTGCGGCGCTTTTGTGATGTCATTCAAATAATACTCCATAGTTAAATAATAATTAAATTTCAAGACCTGACACGAAAGTAGAAGGTATATAAATATTTTGTAATTTTATATATTTTTAAACTGTAATCAATAATCAATAGTTGTTGATAATAATATTATTTCATTTTGATGATCTTTTTATTATTTCGATATTATTCTCATCGGAAGAAAACTTATATTTTTAAACGCATTGCGGCGCTTTTGTGATATCATTCAAATAATACTACATAATTGAATAATAATTCAATTTCAAGACCTGCACGAAAGTAGAAGGTATATATTTTGTAATCTTATATATTTTTAAACTGTATCCCTGTTTTACAAAATTTCGTACAAATAAAGTTATTTTTTGTAAAAATGATTTTATATTGTGTTTCCATAAGTTTGAAAATTTACCGATAGATGTCGAAAACCAACCATTTAAACACTTTGTATATTTTTTCGTATTTATTAAAAAAAAAATTAGGCGTTACCACAAAAAAAGAATATTTTTCCCGAAATATGTATAATATTGACTATCTTTAAACAAAAAATCAATATAATTGGCGTTGTAGACCACTTGTAAAGAATCACCATTTTGACAGCTAAATCGGTAAAACAATGCAAGTAAAGCAAATCTGACCCACAATGCAAAAGGAAACACTTGGTCCGTGTAAATTGTTCCCTCTCCCTATGTAGGATTTTATTATTTCGTGCCTTTTGAGCTCTGGCTATGACGGGAACAAACAAAATTTTACGTTGGCATCAGTGTGCATTATAATAACCGTAAGGATATATTCTCATAAATCAATTTTGGCGACTCGGCGAGTAATGCAAAAAAGCATTCTATAAGTCTTATTATATAACATTAAAACATACTTTCTTTTGAAAATAACATAAAAAACATTAGCTCGCGAGGCTTTGTGTTTTTATACTGTTTCAAATGTTATATTATAAAAATGTAATATTATAAGATTTTTGCTCTACTGTAAAATTGACGATTTTGACATAGTAAGATTTCAAACGAAAGACAGACAGACAGACTGACATGAATTTAGCCGTGCACAAACATGTGTAAATCCAGAACGACAATCTTACCAGGTCTCTTTTATTTATATGCAGATGCAGATTATAATTTTTATTTATTTATTTATTTATAATAAACATGACATTGTACATTAAGAGGTTTGACATCAATATTAAAGGTATATAAAAAAAAATATTATGTATATATTTGAGACAGAGACAATGGAAGGGTACACATACACATCCAGACCATTGACACTCTCTTGCGCTTTGTTGTCAATTAGAGGTTTTGCTCTCCAATATGCTAGGGATAATCCCTGTGTTATATTGGATGCAGTCTTTGGTTTTGTAAGTTAAACAACATTATTTTAAAGTGGATTTAGCACAATTGATCATACACTTCCTAACATACATGCACAGGCACTCTCCATACACACGTAATATACTGAACCATATAAAATACACACACAGCACACACACACACACAAACACACACACACACACACACACACACACACACACACACACACACACACACACACACACATACATACAGTAAACAAACAATAAGTTAAAAGAAATGAGAAAGAAGTTTCTGTGGTGGGTTTGATTCGATGATCCATAGGGTTATTTCCCTTTTGAACCTTTGGTAGTTATTGATATTTTTAATAGAATCTGGGATGGGAGCTTGATATGAATAGTGTCGCTGAGCAAGGCTAGTGTTTGGATGAGGTATATGGTAGTTTAAGTGAGATGACGTACGTGTAGATCTTGTTTGTTGTGGTCGTGTTTTATCGGTGTCTTTAAATGTAAAGTAGCAAATAAGGCATTTAGTGTAGAGTTGATGTAGAGTTAGGACTTTGAAGTTTTCAAAAAGGTTTCGAGTAGGGAATCTTATAGGGCGGGACAAAATAATTTTGATTACAAGTTTTTGACACTTGTAAAGGGAATTTAATATTGAATTTGCGCAGTTGCCCCAAATAAGAATGCCATAAGTAATGATGGATTGACATAGTGCGTAGTAAATAGTTTTGATACCTAGTTCGATGGTCGACAATATTTCTTATACTCCTGAAGATATATACCAACTGACGTGTTCTTTTAGTGACATGTTCTATAGTAGTTTGAGAAACTCTGGAACTTTTTCATAAAAACTAGTTTGAGATATTGTATTTGTCTTTATTCACACAAATTTTCTAGCTTTTATAGTTTTTGATATATATGGAAAAATAAAATAAAAAATCAAAGTTAATAACCCCTGACTAGAAAAAAATCCATATTCTGAGTAGGTATTAAAATATTGTAGGCTTAATTTTATCTCTATTTTCTGAAATTTTGGACTCTCTGCGTCAAAGGGATCAAAAGTTATAAAGGGGGACGGATACACACAGACAAACTAAATGTTATGCTCCGAATTCTATTCTCCGAGTTCATTCATATATACATATTATTTTGAACAGAAATAAATTCTCTTGAATAAATCGACAGTTGGATTATTATATTTTTCCTTTTGAGGTTTACGAAATATTCTACATAAAAAACCTTATAAATGTTAAAAATTTAAATATTTTTAATTAAACCTACATATTGCGTTCATCTTACTAACTGAATTTTCAAACCTTTAAACACAACTAAAACCGCGTTTTACAAAGTTTAAACTATTTTTAATATCTTCAATGAATATAGTGAATTGAAATAATATTTTTTTTTTTTTTTTTTTTTTTATTTATTTAACAAAAACAATACAATGTTCACATATAAATCATAATTTAAAAAGGTATACAATTTTCATCATATAATTCATAATAACCCTCTTTAATTGAGATAAAATCTCGTGTTAAAAGAGGGGAGTATCTATTTAATATTATTACATTTACCAAAACATTGTACATCTACTAAAAAATATGAAGCTACACAAAAAAAGAATGAAATAACAAAAAATAAATAAATAAATCAGTACAATTTTTTAATTTTATTTTTAAATATACTATAATTTTTTTCGAGTCTAAGACTCAAAGGGAGTTCATTAAACCACTTAGTACCTTTATACTTATAGAAATGTTGTGAGGCAGTTGTACGTAAAAGAGGAATGGTAATACATCCTTGTGAATTTATTCTGCTGCTTAAAGAAAATGACAATTGGTTTGAATTTGTAAGAATATCTTTATGAATTTGGAACAATGAGATTTTTTTGTAGATATTTTCAACAGTTGAAACTTTAAATTCTTGAAATAAATTAATAGTTGGATAATCAAATCTCTTTTTTAATATAATTTTAATAATGATTCTTTGAAAAACTTCTAAAGGCACTAAAGTGGTTTTAAAAGCTCCCCCCCAACATATAATGCCATATTGTAAGATGGATTGAAATAATGAAAAATATATTGTTTTAAGCAAGTTTGTTTGAAGTATATTTCTTAGTCTCAGAAAAATAAAAATTAGCTTTTTAAGGCGTTCAATAGTAGTAGTTATATGTAATTTCCATTTCATACTGCTTTCAATAATAATGCCTAGGTATCGGATGTTATTTTTAGTGGATAATTTAATACACGCTGAGTTACAAGATATGGAGTTGTTGAAACAGGAATTGTCAATATGAATTTTAATATTAAGGTCTTCTGGGATGTATTTATCATTTAATGCAAATGGGATAATACACGTTTTATCTGTATTCAATGAAAGTACATTACAATCGAACCAAGACTTCAAAACACTTATATCTGATTCAGCTGAGGCAATTAATTCCTTCCAGGTGTTATCTTTCAGTATAATGGCAGTGTCATCAGCATAAGAAATTATTTTACCAGATATTGGCAGATTGAATATATCATTCACATAAATTATAAATAAAAGTGGACCAAGTACAGTACCTTGAGGTATACCAAAGTTTGCGTTTTTGAAATCACTTAATGTATTGTTGAGTTTGACATATTGTTTTCTTTTAAATAAATAATTTTGTACCCAGCTTTTAACTTTTCCCGTTATTCCAATTTTATTTAATTTATTTATTAGTTTCGTATGTGATACACTATCAAATGCTTTTCGGAGGTCAATAAATATTCCCAAACACCTTTTCCCTTGATCCAGTGCATTATATATAGTAGAGGTCAATTCAACAATAGCATCTTGAGTGCTTAATTTCTCTCTAAAACCATATTGGCTAGAGCTAATTATTTTATTTCTGTTTACAAACTGTAATATTTGTTTTTTTACGGCTTTTTCATACAGTTTTGCTATATTAGATACTAATGATATCGGTCTGTAATTATTTGTATTTTTTTTGTCACCAGTTTTGAAAATTGGCGTGATTATTGTAGTTTTATAATTACTAGGAAAATTACCATTTGTAAGACTACAATTTATAATATGGGCAATGGGTTTACTGAGCGATTTTCTATTTAATTTTAGTATTTCAGCTGTTATATTATCAAAACTATTTAAGTTACCGTTTTTCGTAATCTCTTTCATCATTTATTGCACAATTGTATGACAACGTTTCAATGCACGTAATGTATCAGAATGACTGATGATACTAAATCACCCATCACTAAGTATCCATGTACAGACCAACATCCCACAGAAAACGCACTCACTTCAACCAGAGCTATGTTCAGATGCAACGCTCGACGTCGGGCCTCGGATGTACCTGAAGTTGCAGATTATAGCGTTTTTCACACCAATCTCACTGAACGCTTTCGAGCGGTGTTTCAATCTGAACGCAGCATCGGGCGTTTTAAATGTCAAATGTCATTTACCATACATGTCTCTTTTTGGGTTATATTTTCATCGAAAGACAACAATTGGGCTGTGGAGTAAATAATGATCTCTGACCTTTTACTGGAAATTTTTGAAAGATATTTTTTATAAATTATCCTCTTTGTGAATGCATATTGTCATCATAAATAATGTCAACTGATATAATTGATACCACAGAAACACATAGAAGTAATCATTCCACAGTTAAAATAGAAGTCAACAGATACAGCATCAGAGCGTTTTTCACCCGACAATTTTACCGAGCGTTTGGTGACACTCGACGTTCAATCTGAATGCCACAGAGTGTCTTTCGAGCGTCTGTTTCCGGTCATTATGAACGGCTTAGATCGTCACTAAGTGCACTCGGCGTTCATAGTGAACGCAGCCCTGGGCTGAGCTCCCAGAAAGATAAATGGAAAAGATGAATATTCAAAAACCGGATTTTTTAAGAGAGCATATAAACCTAAGCACATCAATTAGAAATCAAATATGTTAAACAGTTTATTTCTAAAAAAATACCCTTAAGTATTTTAACATTTCTCTAGTGATTGCACATAAGACAATTTAAAAATTTAGCATAAATTGCCCGAAATAAATTATTAAAAATATCCGTTTTTACAACATTTTTTAAAATATCTCCATAATCCTGCTTCGTAGAGAAATTAATGTTTTATTTTTTTTTATCAAAGTCAAAGTGAATGACCGATAAAGTTTTTTTCATTTCAAGTCGTTGGTTCTTTAATTGCAAAAAATCAACAATTTTTGGGTTTCCGATAATTTAAATCTCGTATAAACTCTTATTAACGCACCCAATACTTACCCTTACTAACACGTGACTTTATAGTGTATTGGGCTGTTTTAACATGTCATGTTTTCAGTAACTAGATAGTACATATGAGAATCGGAAATGACAATGAAGTATAAAACAAATCACTCGACAATACCGGATGTGAATATTATATTATTGGTAAATAGTAAGTTGGACATTTGCCGTGGAAACCGGAATTCTTTCCCGGTGCAGAGAACGCGATTTTTACACAGAATATTTATTTTATTATAAAATCAAAATTCCTTTCCAAATCTTCATTAATAGATTTTTATACGGTTAGGTATCTGACTGCTGATCAAAAGGTCCCGGGCTCGATTCCCGGTGGAGACAAAGTTTTTAGTTGTGTTTTGATTATGGATATATGAGACGATTAATAACGTAAGTCTCCAGAATGTGGCAACTTGTTATTGGGTACCTACGTGTTAAATTTACATTTAACATAGTAGGTAACACTTACCTAACCTGTTAGTTGCCCGAGAAACAATATAAAATAAAATGAGATAACTTGTTTTAATTCTGAGCACTGCTTAATTACAATATTTTTTAAATTTTTGTTAAACATTTTTTTTTTCGTTGATTTTAGCACACAAATCATGTAAATTTTTGACTTATTTCATTCTATATATTATGTACTAAAGTTGGTATTTTAAATAAAAAACTAGAAGGACTATTTATCCGTTAACACCTTATCACGATTTCCTTTCCTTATTCATTCCCAATCCTTTTGTTGCTATGATTTTTATTTTTGTTTTTAATATATTTATATTGTAATATGCATTATATTTTTGTTGTTTTTATTTTTGCTTTCATTCTTTTGTTGAAGTACCTATTACATATCTAATTTTGTCATACTTTTTAATCTGGCTGGTTGGAAGATATTGCCTAATGGCAACAAGCCCACCAGTGTGCATTAGGTATATTTGTTGTGTTATGTACAAAAATATAATTACGTTAATAATGATAATCTTGTTTATCCATATGTATTTTCACCTCAATAGATGGTGCACATTTATTCATTTTATATGAATCTCGAAATTTAAATATTTTTGCACGTTTTCCACCAAAATCATTTGTCGCTGTGGGCTCTTTTTTAGATTTACTTCGGATACCACTATTATCTAAAATATTATTTTAACACGCGCCTAATAACACCTTGCCACATTTTGAGATGTGGCAAATGTGTCTCGACTGGAAATCGAACTTGGAATCATAAGCTTAGTAGTCAGACATCTAATTAACTGAAACACATAAGCTTAGTAGTCAGACATCTAATTAACTGAAACACAAAAACCGATACCGAGACAAGATAAAATCAAATTTCTTACTTAGTAGTCAGACATCTAATTAACTGAAACACAAAAACCGATACCGAGACAAGATAAAATCAAATTTCTTACTTAGTAGTCAGACATCTAATTAACTGAAATACAAAAACCGATACCGAGACAAGATAAAATCAAATTTCTTACTTAGTAGTCAGACATCTAATTAACTGAAACACAAAAACCGATACCGAGACAAGATAAAATCAAATTTCTTACTTACAATGAAAATGTCACATGACTTTCTTTTTTATTTGTGTATTCGTTATTTTGGAAAACTTGTTATTTTTACTCTATTTGCGCACTCTTATTGGCGTCCATTAAATAGAATCACTTTTTTATGTTATAGAACATAGGCTTGAGATAAGCGCTTGTTCTCGTCAATTGCATTATCAAAAAAATATATTATCAGCATATAACAAAATACATTAAATGTGTATACCTATATACCAAGTGAATGGTTACCCTACAACTGTATACCTTGAAAACATCCATCCAAATGACCTGTCACGTTAGTAAAATAATAATTTATAAAATAATTTTCTTACAAATAGTTGTATCTACAGTAAGGTGCAATAAACAGTGTATGTAGCTTTAAAAGTAAACACTCAAACTTGAATAACAACAACAAAACGTGTTAACATTTACATACCATAATTTATATGTGATTTTGATCAATAATTTATTTACCTATGCAAATATTTATTCAAGAAATGAAACTAAATTGAACTAAAAGATTTGTCGTCATACCAAAAAATTATCTCAACACTTCGAAAACAAAATAAGAAGATGTATTTTTATACTACTCTTATTTTATCTTAAAATAATTTAATGGTGCAATTTTAACTGAAAATTACACAAGTATTTGATAACTGTATCATTGACTTAAGTTAACAATACAATATATTTTTGGATATTTTTAACTTGATTTATAATTCCCGATCAAACATTGAATTGATACTCCAAAATAATTAGTCATTACCCAAAGAAGATAAGTGTATTCCGATAACCAGATCGCCTAATTAAATTGTTTCGAAGAATTTATTGTTGGAGTAATCGTTGATCGTGTCATAAATCTACTGTTACAATAAAAGGAAAGATCCAGAAGCAGTTTTTATGAACTGAATAAGTTTTTTTACAACTTCAAATCGCCCGTTCGGGTTTATTAATTTGGAAAACTTGGCTGCGTAATATCAAATACAATGAAAAACAGGAACCGATGTAACACACTTAAATCAATCACTAAAATCTGAAGACAGGAATCGTTCACATGATTGCATTGAAATCAAAACAACACACTTGTTCGGTCGTTTAAGATCCAGCCTAGTGCAATGAGCCTACCCATATTCCATCCTTGGCTTATTATCACCACGCTGAGACCAGACGTCGCTCATTTTTCACTAGTGTCAGACACGTTGTTAATTCGCGATTCTTATTTTCAAGAAAACTTTTACATTAATGTTATGTTGTTCCATTTTAAGAAAAATTAAGAAGCCCTGTTCGAGAAAAGCGGAAGGCAACATCCGGTGCATCGCCGAGAACCTGGGTAAGTCGATATCAGTTCCTGGTGGTAAATTTCTCTTCTCCTATCCCAACCCGACCAATTCCTTCAAAACATACTGTACACTTAAACGAGTCGGGCAGTATCGTCCAGAGCCAATATTACCAATTTTCATTTCGCCAGGGCCACAACAACACGTTATAATAAAAGTACTACTAAATATTGCCATAAAATGATCGAAATTCTATGAGTCGTCGTTTTTCTAAACAAAACAGAACTATCACTCATAAAGGCTCATCTATCCTAACTAGGAACCTTAAAACAAATATTTGTATGAAACATGACAGCTACAAGGTATTGATCAGTATTAGGTACCTATATTTTGTAAAGCCAGCCAAATGAAATAGATCATGAATTGAATGAACATTTAACTCAAAATAAAACATTGAATGATTGTAACTATTTATAACCTGCATTATGCACCTATTAATTATACATTTTCATTTTTGACTGGAAATCTTGCAACAGTGACTAAATTTGAAAGATACTGATCGCTTACATCCTCTAAATATACATTCACATAATAATTACTCATTTCTTCAAACAATGTAGAATTTTCTTTGTTCTGAAGCTTATTTTAATTCATCACAAACTTCACGTTTTAATAATTATGTGTCGTGTAAAGAATGATACACTAGTTGCTGTAAAGTAAAGATTAGATGACTACTGATAACAAAAAATAATAATTAATGTGTTATGCTTTCTAGCTGTTAAATCGTTGATTACCAAATCAAGAATTAGCGAGCGGAACTCAAATTCAGGTACCTACTTACTTTATAATGTAAACAGCCCAAAAACATTACTCAAGAAAATCATTTTGAAACATTAATAAGCATTTCATATAATGAAGAAAATGAAACCTTTATCAAACTGTCGATTTGTTCTCTTCGACAAAGTATCAAGCCAAGATACGCGAGATTTGTATTTTTCACGGTTTTCCCAACTTTGAAGTCAAATAACACCAATTTAGAGTCTTCGCAGCATATATGCATATATTCGGAGTAGAACATTTAGTGTGTCTGTGTGTCCGTGTGTCTGTGTGTGTGTGGGTCCGTGTCCCCCCCCTTATAACTTTTGATATGCTCAATTCACAGAGCCCAAAATTTCTGAATATATAGATAGTTATAGGCCTACAAAACTTTTATAATCAGAATTTTGAATTTTCGTTTCAGTCAGGAGTTATCAAATTTTGAATTTTCACTTTATTTTTCCATATATCTCAGAATCCACAAAAGCTAAAACGCTGAAAATCGGTATAAATATTAGACAAATACAAAATATAATTTTTTTTTCCAAAAAATTCTCAAACAGAGTTTCTCAAACATTTTTTACTAGGAAAAACATTTTTTATGATAAATTTGTGTTTAACTACCTATATTTTCAAAGTTTTTAAAAATATCGAAAAAAGCCGAAACTCCCCAACTAGAAAATTTTATTTTCTACAAAAAATACGAACATTGTAGTAGTACATTTTATATTTTCAACATTTTTATAAAAATTAAAATTAGTAACGATATTTAGCCTAGTATATAGAGTAGCCTAATCCACAAATTAAAATATATAAATGTATACACTAATGACAAACTTTTTCTTACTTATAGTATAACTTATAATTTTTATAAACTACTGTATAAAGTTATATTGTACTTATTTTTATTATTATACTTGTAAAAAGGATTTTAATAAATAAATAAATAAATAAATATTGTTTCATATATCACTAGCTATATGTAGCCATGATCCAATTTGTCTAGTTCCCCTTTCTTAGGGTTACGAAGATCAGATGGCAGTCGCTTCAATGTAATAACCAGACTAGCCAATTCCAGGATCATGGTCAAAGCGTACCCCGATAGAAAACGGGACTAAAGCGCTAAGGGGAAAGAGTAACGATATTGTTTCACACAATTTGTAAGGCAGGATACACTACACAATATCTCACTCAATAGTTTGATACCTACTTAATCTCCAAACATACATGCATACCATCATGCCGTTTTCTTATTCTGGGTAGGAAAAACAGACTGACCTCCATATTATCCTATCCTGACATACTGGCTTTTTAGCTAACTGGTAACCAGATGGGGTTACCAATCAAGCGTAGTTAGTAACCAGAGGGGTTACTTATAAATATATGTGGTAACCAGAGGGGTTACCAATAAAGAGAGTTTACTATATCCAAATTGAGTGGAAATGTTTTGAAATAAGAACACAAGGACAGTGGTTGAGAGAGAAGAAGAAAGAATGGTCAAAAGTTACAATTAGTATATTGATCACAATTAATAGTTTGCTTAAAGGTAAATTTACAATTGATGAAATAACTTACAAAGGAACTTTCTAACGATGAGTAGGTATAACGAGCGAGTTAGCGGGTTTGTTCGAAGTGTCCGAATCTTCGCATGGTGAAGTACCATCGTGCTCGCGAGGTCGAGAGTTGACCGGTGGTCGAGAGATGATGTGTAAGATGTGTCGGCGAGACGTCGAGGTCGAGAAGCGTCCAGTAGTCGCGTGGTCGTAACGGCGGCGTGAAGTGACGGAAGTACGGAAATGAAGTGACGACGTGTACAGGTGTAGACTCCCTTAAATAGTGCTGCGCTGGGGGTAGCAAGTTCAATGTCCTCGAACTTTCTAGATTTATTTCATTGAGGTGTCATACCCAGTTGAGGAGTATTGTCACTTGTTTGACGTTGCGGGCGATGAACTCGGCCTAGCGACAAACAAATATAGGGGAGAGGGGGGCATAGCGGGGTCACGGGGCATAGCGGGGCGAGCCTTATGCAGCTCGAAACGAGCGTTGTACAAACTGTCAAATAGCTCGCTTTGATTGGTCGTTAGCCGGCTTGTGACCGCTATACGCGAGCCATGCCATTTCGGTACGCGTTTGTGTGATGTAAACAAAAATATCAAAATCAGTGTTTTTCTTAAAAAATTTAGTGAAATTGAACAGCAATCCTTTCTAAAACGTACGTGTGTACTGCGGTGTGTTATAGTTTATTATGAATCAGTTCCCTTCCGAATTTCTTAATCAACAAGCACAAGGTCATTGAATCGAATGTGAGATACCGTAAGATTGTGTTTAATTTTGAACGAGCTGGTGGGGCATAGTGGGGTATGGCGCCTGGGGCAAAGTGGGGCTCCCTTTCTTTAACAACTCCAGAACAAATAATGCCAGTGCCTAAGGAAACAGAACTCAGCAAAAGAGTTAGTAAGCAACGAGGGAAAACAGCAATCATCACAGAATCATCGTACAAAAAAGAGCTTCTAGTCATAAAAAATTTGCCGCACAACTTAAAGAACACTGTACTAATTTTTTTGGTACTGAATTTGTTATGCTAAAGTGTTGTGGATATTTTTATTTTTTTAAAACTGTCGTTATGTTGCTAAGAAATAAAACTATTTCGTTTGGAAGTTGTGTTTCGTTCCTTATTATGACCACCCCACAATGCCCTATAGAAGACCCCACTTTACCCCTACATGGGGCATAGCGGGTCAAATGCCTTTTTTCATTTAAGTATTTACATTTCTTAGATAAATTACGTTATCAACATAAATGTATCCATAGGCATTCGCAATGATGTTTAAACGTTAAGTACCCTACTATGCCCCCCCCCCCCACCCCTACTTGCCGTCGCTAGGCGCGCGCTCATAAGAAATTTCGAGATGTGGTCTGCCACACATACCTAGAAAACAAAATTTCTTAAAATATTTATTAATTTGTGTTTAAGTTTTGTACGTATTCTTCAATTATACATACTAACGCCATCGACAGTTGGATCTCATGTGTTACATGCAACTAGTTAATAAAAAAATATACATTTAATCCACCTTGTCATACAGGCATTATGGTCTAATCATCATCATGAATTATCTATTATTATTTGAGTCATACATCTATAACTAAAACTCACGTTTATACATATGAATATTATTACTGAATAGTGTATAGAGTGCAAAATGTTTTTACCATTCCTACGGATGTAATTGTTAGTAAAATTATTTCAAATATAACTCTACCCGATATAAATTTGCTGATTTTTAAATTTGACTTATTAAGTCTGACATTTGTGTTCAAAACATGAAACCGCACTTACCTACTATACATATTATAATATTAGTAACAAAACAACTAAAACTCAAAAAATCCTATAATGACAATATCGTGTAGCTGAGACCTATAACAATGATGAGTTGTGTGATAATTTTGCCAAACAAATGTCATAAAATTAATTACGATTAGATTTCGCACGGGAAACATTAAAATGACTGTTAAAGATCTGTTTTAAACGTATTTTTGTGCATTATATTTGTTACTCCTCACTAACCCAATGGAATATAGTGGGGGGTTATGATTTCGCAATTTTTAAGGGTATTTTTTATTTCAAATTATCAACTAGTATCATGCTGAGATTGTATGCTAAAAGTTTCATCACAATGTATCTGTGTGTGTGTGTGCTGTGTACCTGCTTTGTACTATGTGCTGTGTGCTATGCACGGCGTGTTTATTTTACTTTATCGATTATAGACTAAAGTTCTCATTCGATTCCTTTCAAATTTTGCAAATTTCTATATCTAATACTCGCTTACACCCCATTAGATTTTGAAGAATATCTGAATAGTACTTCACTTTTTTTGAACTGTCAAATATTTCAATGTGACCCCAAGCTCAGAAAACTTTAAATTAGACATTTTTATTTACAAATTGGTAAAAAGGCATATCACTTTCATATAATGGCATTGAAAAATTATCATGTTTTCATATTAAATTATTTAGATAAAAAATAATTTAACAAAGTCATTTCATGAAAATGCTGAAAATTTTCTATACAAAATTTGAATATTTTGAGTGACTTGAACGTTAGTGAGGAGCCACAACCCACTCATTTATATTATGTACAAAAAGATAAATAAGTAAACCTGTAGACTGACCTAAGATAAAATAAAAATGTTAAGAATACCTTATAATTAATTTTATGGTTTAGAATTATGTCATTTTTAAGAGAAACTACTTATTTTATAATTAATTTAGAGTTCGGTAAATTCTTCGGAAATACATACATTTTACTGACGTAAGTATACTGTAAAGAATCATTATAATTTTTCCAAATTCAAACTTTCCCAATCTCAATAATTTGACATGTTAAATTGTTAAATTTGGTTAATACTTATTTTCTAGAAATATTCTCCGATTGTCGAACCACGCTTTGATGCATACTGTGGAAAATTTGAAGACAGTCGCATCTGCTAGAGCCGTACTCCGTAACTAATCTAGATACTGTAAACTGTAATTATTATTTGTGGTGGGCAAGTCACACGATTAAAAATGAGAATTTTACATAGAGTAATGTTTTTTAAGAATATAAAAAACAATAATATATTAGAGTCAATAACAAATTGAAACAAAAAAAAATACTTATATTAAAAATTTACTCACAAACCAACTCTGAGTACAGTATGTTTTTTAAAAAATAAATTAAGCTGGTATCTCTTGAAGATAAAAGTTTAGTCTAATTTATTCGTGTTCCTATCTATTGTTTGATATAAATTTTAGTAAGTTGTTTGTTACTGTTTTTATTCTAGGTTATTAGTTTCTTCACAGTTTCTTTTGTAACACTTTTAATACAGCGCAACCATGAGCAATCACATTTGTACAATACTACAATACCATAGATATATAATATATATAAAATACCATAGATTAGAATAGCCATTTCAATAGTTACTAGAAAACTGTTTTATAAAATAAAATGTAACTTTTTTGATATTATAGAAAGAAGAAAATCTTCATACTTTAAAAAATGCAACCCTTTTAGTAATAAAATTAGTAATAAGCGAAATCAGTCTTGTTCTTGCAATATTGGTACAAGAAAAGAAATATGAAAAATGAAAATATGTCTCTATGAATACTTACATGTTGAAAAATGCTATAACAAAGTGTTTTGCAACTGTAAAAGAACATTCAGAATGCTTAAATTTATTTGCGATTATTCTTGACTAAGTATAATATAATTATAGTTATTGCTGTATTTCTTGAAAATATTATTTTCATTCCTACTTCTCAGTGGAGAATGCAAACCAGCTTACGAACGATGAACTTTGAGGTTTACGTTTTCAGTGAATAATAAGTATGGATTATTAAACAATGCTCACATTCAGGTGGCGTTCAAGTTGAGGGCGTCCGTTGCAAGTTCAGATAGAAGAGGACAACATGAGGTGTAGGAGAAGAAGCAGGAGAAGTAGAGTCAGGTACATGATGGAACTATAGAGCGTGACCGTGAAGATAAATGTGGTGATGGGTCCGCTTCACGGGACACGAAGACCATCCACCAGACCAGCTCTTGGCTATCGAAGCCTTCTATCTACTCCGAACTATCTATATTTTGACCCCTTTAATCATCCTCCTATGTCGGAATTAGATACATTTTTATATATAAAACACTAATGAAACAAAATTATATATGTAGATTTTAACTAATTAAAAATATAACTGCATCAAATATCCACTTGTTTTTATTATCCACAACGAAATCTGTAGATGGCGCTACAACCCTAATCTTGGCCTTGTTGAACCTTGGTCTCCGTCTGTCTGAGTCCTATTTATGTCGTCCTCCCATCCTCTTGGGTGTCCTTGGGTGTCCAACCATGATTTTCTTGGATAGTATAAAATAGTATCTTCTTAATAAATCTTCTTCGTTTGGTAGACCTATTGTTCTGTAATACAAAAACTATGCCTCCTGAGATGACGAAGTCCAACTATCCTTCCACCTCTTGGGTGGCCTTCCGGGTAGACGGCCACCAGAAATTATTTCATTTGTTGCTGTATACGCAAGTCTATCATTGTCCATTCTGGCTACGCGATCCCTCCAATGATTTTAGTCAAATCTGTATTCCACTAATAAATAGCAAATACATGACTCTGTATATTATGATAACGCATAATGTTATCAATTTATTATACGAGATAGTACGAGTACATAAAATTTATTGAAAATCAATTATTTATTTATCCTGTTATTTTCATCGAGTGCCTATAGGTACTGTATTGTGTGAACGCTTCGGAATAAAAATGCACATGAAAGTGCTGAACTTTTCAAATTTAAGTACCTACTCGAAACAGTTTAAAAATAACCAATGTGCGGTAGGTACCTACTTCAACACAAACAATGTTAAAAAAACGATATCGTTAAATCTGCGTTGATGTTCAAAACCTTTCCATTGAACGGGTTAACAGTTATCATGATATTCGTGGCGCATGAAGAATGTTCCACAAGAGAGGATAGAAGGTTCTTGACTTGTACCATGTTCATTTATTATTGTATTCAGGTACCACTTTGCTTCTTTATACTCTAAATTGATTACAACACCTGTCACCTCATCATATTTAGATCATACTCATCTACTTTATACTGATTCTGCTCGATCTAAAGAGTCTACAACAGTAATTTTATGTGAAATTACAATTTTAACAGACAGCAATTATGCTTCAATTAAAGCATTCATCAAAAAAGTAAGTAGCTTTTTTTATTGTTTCGAATTACAATGTTGTATCCAGTACTATTTATATTATAGAGAATTAAACAAAAACTGTATTGAAATACAGTTTCAAGGTTAATCTAATATGTCTGATATTGACACTTTAATATATAACCACCTCTAACTGTCAGGATTATCAACACAACTACAAACAATCACTCATTCTTGCTTTAGAAAAAGTCATACTTATAAGTTCTTAAAAGAGTTTACAGCAGGTGAATCAACGTTTTCAAAAATAAATAAACTTCTAGTAACTGGACCTAAATATAATCAAAATCCTTATAGTCAAAGTTAATCTTTTCACTATCGATATAACAATATTATTTTTTAACCATTATGTCACATGCATAAACAACTACATATCTTCTGCAAATTCTTCTTTTTCCTGGCCTCTTCCCAACTTATCGTCTGTGAAGACTGTTGTTTCATCTCTAAACCACAATGAAACTTTAAAATCAACACAAAAAAGTGTCCCTTTTTGTAACTCAATAGTGACGTTGTGTATTTTGTATACATAAAATATGATATCATGTTTTGAAATACCCACATTGGTATGATATTTTGTTATCTATGATACCTTTAGGATATGACACCTGTTATTTTTTTATTTTTGTCTAGGTAATCCATGTTCAATTTTCATGGACTTTAGACGTAAATAGAGGCTCCACCTGCTGCCAAAACAGGTGATTTGAAATCTTACCCAATATAGGAAGGAGGTGGAACGTTACTCACCTGGCGAAACCAATAAGTCACGGTCCGTAGAAGACTAGGAACCATGAAGAAGAATCATAAAAAAGGAAATTATTCCATCATAACATTACAGGAAAAGATAGGATAATGTATCCATTAAAATTCTATACTTGCACAAGTACCTACATATAACCAGTTATACTTTCTTGAACTATTATTTTTTATTTTACTTGTAATCTGCGTAACTTACCATTTTTTTGTTGGATTTTTAATCGATTCAACACGCACTATTAACATATGAAAATTAATCATTTCATGTTATGAAATACCATCACGCCGTTACCCCATTTGGCGCTGTCAGAGAAGTTACGAACCCCGTTTTAAACTATGTATATATGTTTGCATCCTTCGCGAGTATCACCATGCGCGTTCAAATAGTGCATTTATCTACATGATTGATTCAGCTATCACTTGGCCAGGAGCTACATCTCATTTCATTCTGACGCGATTCATCAGACAGTCATCTTATTTTATTTTTGGCGCATGCCCAAACTGTCACAAGGCGTTTATTTTCATTAAGCCTTCATTGTATCAAAGTAAACCTTAATTAATAACAATAAAATAACTTTGTATTCACCACTATTTTATTAGAACAAAGTCTACATGTTTCGAGAACAATGTTCTCTTCCTCAGGACACTTAATGTACTAGTTAACAAATATTAAAATTATAAGTAAGCAGTGAGAGGGGAGACCTTTTCTCCCCTCTCACTGCTTTTACCTTAACTTATACCTTATTGTTATTAATTAACGATGGAGCCACAAAATAATAATTTCGCATTTGAAAAAAAAAAAAAAAAAGTAAACCTTCATCATACACGAACCAGTCGCTTCTCAAATTCTTTTATGTTTCCACCTTCTTACAACCCGGGTCGGAAGAGAGTATCTGGTGGATTCTAGGTACATGTCATAGAATAATAATAGTATAGAATACTCTTTAGCCTACAGTAAACGCGACTGTTTTATGTTGACTAATTTGGTCAACATTTTGCTACGAGCATTCAGTAATCATTTGGCCGTCTGCGTGATACGTTCTCCAAATAGGGAATTTTTTAACTGCTTGCAAAATTATTTACGCAATCATAACGAGTATTACTATACGAACAATGTCAACCAGCAGAGTCATACATTATATTGACACGAGCCGGCCAATAAAATGGCTTCACTTTTTCAGCGAGGTATTGTATGGGAATGAGTATTCTATAGTTTCATTATTATTCTATGGTACATGTTAAAAAAAACTCAACACTTCCTAACAGCCTGTGCAAATGGCGATTTCACTGCCATGAATCTTTCAACAAGACCAACATCGAGATTGGGTTTGACGCCAAAAAATGTACTTACCTCGTTAAAAAAAAGCTCCTCCAGTTCCTCTCTGTCTCCACTACCGTGTGTCGCATCTCTAATCGTGCAAACACAAACGCGTGCTAACAATTTTCAGATATTCAATTATTAATATGAAATCACAGAATCGTTTTATTATTAAATAATACTAAAGGTACTTATTATTAAATAATACTAAAGGTACTTACATAATATACCGGACGAAGAAAGCAGGAAAGCACGACAGAAGAGCGGAGAACCGTGACATCAACAATGTGTCAAATTCCAACACCTCGTCGGCATACAATTTGACTTGTCACATCGCCATCATTAACAGATCACCACCAATATAATTTAACGCTATATTGATTGTCAACCGGTTGTGAACTCAACCGAGCAATGATCATTACTTAGTTTCTTTAATTTTATTCGTCATAAGGTTCACTTAACAAACAGAAGAAACGGAAGGAAATTATTTTCCGAAACCTCTATTGTCTATCATATAATTCAATCGATGTTGTAAGTTAAAAAATATTCAACAAAAAACTGACGAAATCCTATTAGAAAATCTTCCGGAATATTTTCCTTGGTGTTAACGGTACCTAATTATTTAAAAAAGGCAGAAATTAAAATATACTTTTTAAGAAATATTAAGCAATCCAGTTTCTTTCCACTTATGTTTATTACTTACTAGCTTTTATGTCCCGCCGTTGGCCAAGAATGTAAATTAGTGAAGGAATAAGCAATCGTTTATATAATATTGTCACAAAAAATATTTTCTAATTCGTAGTATGAAAAGTAGTTTGAAATTTAATTGAGTTTAAGCGATGTAAAATGTTCAAGTGATGGCCACAACCCATTTGTTTTTATATATAAGTAGGTACATACAATTTCTGCACGCATGGACTATGGTAAATGGTTTTAAATATGACTGATTATAAAGAGACAACGTTGTAAAGAGTTTGGATTTGGCCACAACCCCTATTTTTATATATTGTCATCGAACGCAAATGTGTTTTAAATATTTAGTAATTTTGGATGATGGGAAATGGCTTAAAAATTAAATAAACAAAAGTACTGAAAAGATTCTAGTGTTGGTCACATCCCATTCGTTTTTATATTTTTCGTCAAGTGTGCATACCTATAGATTATTATATTTTTGCACAATAAAACTGATCTACATTACAGAAGAAGATTTAAATAGTTTTTAATTTGAATATAAACGTTGTGAAGAGTCCAGTAATGGCCACAACCCCGATTTTTTATTATATTGTCATCAAAATCAAATATGTAGTTATTGAAAATTAAGCAATATATGATGATAATATAATAAATGGTGTAAATTTCGATTGAAAAAAGTATTGAGAAGATTCTAGTGATGGTCACATCCCATTCGTTTTATATATTTTCGTCAAGTGTGCATGTTGTTTATAATATTTCTATACAATAGACTAAAAGACTTAAAACTAACCCAAAAGACTAAATGAAAAAAAAGAATAAGTATAAGACTATAACAAATAGTTTGTAATAAAAACTGACCCAATGGTCTACATAAAAGATGCAATAGAAGAATTACACAATAGTAAATGTATTATATAAAAAACTGACCAAATGGTCTTCATAAAAGAAGAAGAAGATGAATTGAAATATAGGAAATATTTTATATAAAATTCACCCAACGTCTACATTAAATAAGAAAACGAAGAATTAGACTAAAGGAAATAGTTTGTATAAAAACTAACCAAAAGATCTACAAAAAATAAGAAAAAGAAGAATTAGACTATAGAAAGTAGTTACCTAATATAAAAACTGACCCAAAGGTCTACATATTAGAAGAATAATTATACGTCAGGAAATAGATTGTATAAAAACTAACGCAAAGGTCAACATAAAAGAAGACGAAGAAGAATTAGACTAAAGGAAAAGTTTGCATGAAAACTCTCCCTTGGTCTACATAAAAGAGGAAAAATTAGACTATAGGAAGTTAGTTTATACAAAATTCAACAAAGGTCTACATAAAATTAGAAAAAGAAGAAATACGTTAAAAGAAATAGTTGGTATCAAAACTGGCCCAGAGGTCTACATAAAATAAGAAGAAAAAGAATTAGATAGTAGGAATAAGTTTGTATAAAAACTCACCCAAAGGGCTATATAAAAGAAGATGAATTAGACTATAGGAAATAGTTTGTATAAAAACTCACTCAAGGTCTACATAAATTAAGAAAAAGAAAAATTAGACTATAGGAAATAGTTTATTTATGAACTGTCCCAAATGACTTCACAAAAGAAGAGGAAGAAGAATTAAACTCCAAGAAATAGTTTGTATAAAAAATCACCCAAAGGTCTACTTAAATAAAAGAAGAATTTCACTATAGGAAATAGTTTGTAGATTGAATGACATGCGTATTGTAGTTAACCTAAGATAGTTTAATAATTTTCCTATACGAAATTAGTATATTGTTGGTTTTTAAGTAGTATTAGGTATGTAGGTACCTACCTACAATGATGTTCTAAATTAATTCGAATTCGATTTATAACAAATTTTATTTGAATATCACAATGTGTCCGTTACCATAGTAACCATAGAACATGTAAAAAATATCAAATGGTTTGTAGACATTTTTTGAATAATATGTATGTAGGTACCTACATTGGTTTGTTCGATGCCATAAAAATGAAAATTGTCCGAAATATCAAATATTATATACAAATTATGCAATTTTATTATGCCTATATCTTTACTAATAATTAACAGACTTTTACAATATACGTCTTAAAATTTGCTGTAATGTCTTGTGTTTGATTTTATTATTTCATAATTATATTTATTTCAAAGGTTTATTATTTTCAAGAACATATTCATTCGGTAGGAAAATGAAATATTGTATGAAAAGATATTAAAACGCTTACTTTAAAAATAAGTTAAACATTATAATTATACAAAATATTCACCATGTTTTTCACTTAAACGCTAAGTTATACTTGAAAGTAAATTTTTTTCGTGTAAATACGTACTTCTAACTTTTAAACTAACAGATATTTGCGTGCAAAATGTACACTTTTTTGACAGATACGACTTGGAAAATTTTGTATGAAAAAAATAATTATTGAAATATTTTTAAAATTCAGCATTTTTATCGCATAATTTTTAGCGTGACACTGCATCAGGTATACAGGTACACGTTCGCACATAAATTAGATTTTTAGATTCTCTTGGTTTTTCAGAAGGCGTGAGACAAACACACACACACACACACACACACACACACACACACACACACACACACACACACACAGACACTAACATTTTGATTGCTTTATTACTTTAGATTACAATTAACATTTCGAGTTTTAAGACATTTTATGAACATTTTGGAAAATTGGTAGGATGTGAACTTCTAACTACAGTTTAAATTTCATAGTTATATTGTCATTAGTGATGAGCAAATGCAAGACCAAAGCCGGGGTGTTAGTAATTACAATGAAATGTGACAAAAAACACAAATGTATAGTATTATGACGATAGTATGTAGTCTTGGACCCCCTAATCATATATCTCAGAAACCATAAAAGCTAGAATGCTAAAAATTTTAATTTACTAATTTTGTCCTATTATACTCGTTTTTTGCAACTATTAAAATGACCATGGCTCGATATTGCCTACAACAGCATGATAAACGAAGGTCCATGATTTCGCAATCTTTTTCACGAAACTTTTTTATAAATATAATTAGCTAATACACACAATGTACATTACACATAATATTGTTCACCTAATTACTGAAAAATATGACATCACGCCATTGCTTCGTTGCATGATTTTTATTCTATTTGTACCTAATTCAGATATAGATATCCTATGGTTGAAATATTGCGAATACAACATAACTTTGAATAGTTCACATGATAAAATATAATGTAGGTTTACCTACATATAATTTTGCATATTATTTTTTTTTATCTATCCCCCAATGAGTTCTTAAAATAAATCTTAATGATTATCTCCCATTAGATTTTAAGGAATGTTAGGAAACATAATAAACTGGATTCATTTTGAAGGAGTTTGGGATTAAACGCATCATATTTTATTTTAAATATTATTTTATATATTTTCAAATACGTTAAAATAATTTTTACTTGTTTTTAATAACTTTTTTTAAAGCCACGTTTTTTTTATTAAACTTGTTTCGAAACCAGTTTCGAAGATGAATACTACCTCATCAGGCTATATTCCAATTTCATATTTTGTTTATTGCGGTAGGTACCTCCTTTATTTTGCAGACCTGATTTTTAAAAATCTGATTGAAAAAAAAGATTTTTTAAATTATAATAAATAAAAAAATTAAAGATATTTGTACGTTTCAAACACTTTAAACAGTTTTTTGTGTATCTATTAACATTGGTTGTTTTTTTCGTTAAATTGCGAGAACTTATACGGTTCAAGTTACAACCCCATTTTCTCCAAAAGAAGCTTTTTGTAAATTGTTGTTTTATGCCTCGTTCATGTACCTACTTGTTTTTTTTTATATCATTATCTCGTTTCTTTTGTTGTATTTCACTTTTGTAATGGGTAGTAATATTTTAGATGTATTTATGTTTATTGAAAATTTTTATATTTTTTTATTGTTCATATTATAGGTGAATTTTTATATTTTATTTTATTTTATTTTATTGGTTGATAGTGAGGTATACAGTCTACACAATTTATAAAACAGACAATGTGATGAAAGGCACAGAATAGAGACCAGTGAAAGTCCAAGCGGGAGGCCTTTGTCCAATACTGAACTCAAGAAAAAGCTGAGTGAGAGTAAGTTAGTAACATGCACTAAAATTAAAATATAATATCAACATATTCAATAAATACTTTACGTGTACTATGAAGTTTCCATACATATATTAATTGTTCTTCTTTATATATTCAAATTTCATATACATTTAGAATAAATCTTGCCCTGTTATCCCCTTACATATTGTGTTTATTCCCTGTGTACGTGTATGGTATGTATATGGGCTGCGCTGCGCAGTGCGCAAGTAGGAGAGCGGAGATACGCATGGGTGACTTGCGCAGGTCTTTGGCCGTCACGGTGCGCGCGCACGCCCCCCAGTGGCTGCGTCTTCAACTCAAATATTCATGTTCCAAAATCAAAACTTTCATATTTTATCATTACAGATTTGAAACCAGATTACAGGTAGTGTTTAAGATTATGCATTTTTTGTTCTATCGCATCGTGGATAACTTTAATTTGAATTACATATATAATATAAACTTATGTTTATAAATATATAGAAAATTACATGACATGATGTTGCCATAGACATTAATTATACAGAACACAATATTACTCAGTTCATATTATTCATCGATCTACAAAAAAATTAACAATAGTTTCCTTCGTAGTATTAATATTAGAACGTTGACATTTTTATAATTTTCATATTTTTATAGATCACAAACACAGCTAAGTAATAATATTTTACTTCATTTCTTTTCTTAGACCTATTGGCCTGTGATACAGAAACTATGCCTCCTGAGATGATGAAGTCCAACTGATCTTCCATCTCTTAGGTGGTCGTCCAGGCAGAAGATAGGATCTAATTAGCTTCAGTGTATGAACGTCTGTCACCGTTCATCCTGGTCTATCCAAAATCTGCTTCTAGATCTACTCCACTGAAAAATATCATCTATGTCACACAGTTTTCGTATATCCACGTTACGGATCCAATCTCGGAGGGTTTTTCCAGCAACAGCTCTCAAGACCTTCATTTTTGATGTGCTAAGAAGTGCTTTGGTTCGGATAGTGTCAGCCCGTACATCTACAGCATAGGTACTTTATAATAGGTCACACACATGTCTTATAATATATTCTTACTTTACTGTCAATGTGCATATGTTGATTTTTTCCAAACCAATTACCCTAGACACCCCGATATAGTAGACACTTTGTTAATTTGTTCCTTAACTACAGTATACAAATGATTATATGACTGCAAATTTCGACAACCAAGTATCTGAAGCTTGTTACTTGTTCCACAGACTCATTGTCTATAATCAGCTCACACCTTGTAAGTTGTCTGGCTTTTGTGAGACTCTTGCTTCTTGCTTGATCTTGGTAATAATGTATGAATAAAAATATAATAGAATTATCTCTACCTGTAGGTTCAAATATATGTGGAAAACAATATTAAATAATGTAATTAAAGTATGTGTAGTGTAAAGAAATGTGTAGTGGGATATGAATGTTTAGAAGACTGTGAGTAGGTATGTAGTGGAATGTTTAGGTATGTGAAGAGGGGTGAGAGTGTGTAGTGGGCTGTGTAATAATGTGTTAATTGTGTAAGTTTGTTAAACTGATCATATTTTATACATCGATAGAGTGTTATGGAAATTATCATATTCTAATGAGCTATACCTATTGTTGCTCATTGTATGGGGGTGAGGTACCTGGATATGAATTTCTCTATTTTACTTCTCGGGCAAGTAACAGGTACTATGTCAAATATTGATTTAACACGCACCCAAAAACAAGTTGCCACATTCTGGAGACTTACGATATTAATCGTCTCACAGATTTAGACTGAAAACACAATTAAAAACTGTGTCTCCACCGGGAATCGACCCCGGGACCTTTGGATCAGCAGTCAGATACCTAAGCAACTGAGCCATGAAGACCGACAATTTTTTTGAATTGAATATATTTAAAAATGAATGAAATATAATAGAATTTCAATTATTATGTTATAATGAACATTGTAATAATTAGGTATTGCAATCCAGTAGCATTATTGCGGATTTTCTTAAATACTGCTGAATCCGCGCTGCAGGATCCAGCAATTTTTGAATTTCAATATAGACTAATATTCTCATAAGACAACTTAGTTGTAGTATATTTATAAATGGAAGTATATTTTAATCAATTGAAAATAGTATGAATAATTCATATTATTATCTTTTTTTTACGGCGCTGGCCGATTTACTAATGATAATTAATAACAATTAAGCACTACAAATAATAACACTCAATTATTATTATTACCATTATACACTTCCTTAAAAGAATTAGCAGATCAATGCGTAAATTGTAAATTATTTAAAAGAGCAAAATAAAATGCAACAAACGCATCATCAAGCTTTCAATTGGGAATTGGGAATAGTTCACCCATCCAGATACTTAACATATCAAAGGATTAGGCTCTGAGGAGGTCTCTATACTACCTATCAACCCTACTGATTCCCGAATATTAACGTTTAAAAAATCTTTAACGATTCTACATGTATTCATTATTACCGTTTTTTGTCTTTATTTTATCGTGTACTATTATTATATTGATTAATATTTTTGTGCATTCAGCAAAAAATTTCTCCGTGGCAATGACTTTTTTCAATATTGTTAAATGTATCACTTGAATACTCGAATAATAATTTTTTCCCAAAATTAAAGCGGATTCTGTGTTAGAGTTGTTAAATTGTACATGGAATATTAATATTTAATTAAAACGACGTAGATTTTTACGCCATTATTTGGAAAATTTATTAATTGCGAATCTGCAGCGCTGAATCCAATGTATATTTTGCTGTGCTGAATCCAGCTGGATTGCCGGATACGTGGATCCAGCAATTGCAATCCCTAGTAATAATGTTATAATCGTTATTTTATTTTGATTTTGTCATTACGTACCTTATTGCCATAGTAATTACACACTGTATTCTATTTTATATAACATTAACTCTGGTTGGATGGAGAAATTTCACAAATTGTACAAATCACGTAGTGAAATAAATAACTTTGTTAAACATATGGTTCATTTTATCAATTATTGAACCTTCAACTGAATTTTTTTAATTTAAAGCCGCATTAAAAATTTTCGCTCGTGTGGCCAAACCACATGTAGAATTTTATGTATAAAATACCTTCGTAACAACAATCATTTGGCATTCATTAACCAAAACGAAGAGGAGAATGAATGAAATAATAAAACATTGAATCAATTAGATTGTTTAACATGGATACCGCTCAGTCTGCCGACTTTATTTTACAATTGCGGTCAATTGATTACATGAAAAAGTAAAGATACAATCTTGTAATGAACGTAATCATTGTGATGATCTTAAACAAACTGAGAGGAAATTTCCGCTATAATTTAGTTTTTATATTCTGCTGTAAAATTATTACTCGAGGCAGTTTTAAAATATGATATTAGAGGCGCGGGTTTTACGATATATATCCATAGAAAAATATTGACAGGAGTTACTGCAGGTGGTGTGGTATTTTGAGACTGCTGCCACAGCATCCGCATGATGTCCTCGACGAATAATACCAGTATTCATAGTCAAATACGAGTATTGAGGAGGCCTCAGGCCTTGATGGTACCTTGAATGTATGTGCCGCCCTCAAGGAGCACTCAAGTAAAGTCTACACCTCAAGAGAAGCATACATTTATACTGATAATAACAATCTCAATCTCTCTCTCTCTCTCTCTCTCTCTCTCTCTCTCTCTCTCCCCCCTCTCTCTCTCTCTCCCCCCCCCCTCTCTCTCTCACAATAAAAAAATCTTCTGTCTCCGCTCTCCTTTTGTTATTTTTTTTATTTTAAGAAATGTACGCCCTTTCAAAATAGCAGAATGCGCATGTTCAGAACAGATATACTAGGTAATTAGGTATTATATACCTACTCTGCATATCAAAATATCAATGAAAAATTTACTGTCCCTTGCTTTTTCTTAATTTAACTAAATTATTAATCTTGCCCTCAATTGTAGTTAGTTATGTGTGATTTTTACAGTTATTTCTTGAAAATTTTTATAAACTTATTTATTTTTGATTAAAAAGTAAGCGATTTTTAATACGTAGGTATTATCGACTTAAATTCGTGGCTCAGTTGGTTAGATATATGACTGCTGAGCCAAAGGTCCCGGGTTCGATTCCCGGTGGAGACACAGTTTTTAATTGTGTTTTCAGTCTAGATCTGTGAGACGATTAATATCGTTAGTCTCCAGAATGTGGCAACTTGTTATTGGGTGCGTGTTAAATTAATATTTGACATAGTACCCACCTTAATAAATAAATAAATAAATAAATTGATGATTTTTTTTAATCATTTTTATTAACTTCTCGTATCTGTACCTGAATTTTGCAATTTCTAACTAACTTTCCAGTCATTAATAATAATAATAAACACTTCCTTGCACCCTGCGCAAGTGGCGAGTTTATTGCCGTATGGCAATTTCTTCCAACTGATCATTTGGAGCTCTGAAACTTTCAGAATTTGTGTATTCCCGATGACAATCCATATTCAACTGTTTGCAACTAGATTCATTTGATATTTTGATAAAAATTGACAATTTTGTATTTCATACAAAGTAAACAGTAATCCATTAAACATTGGATTAAACCGGGAGTATTTTTATGAATTTATTTTTAAGTGAAGAAAAATTTGAAAAGGCTGTCCTCATTTTTTTTTATTTACTTGTCTGTCATATTTCATTGTAATTATTGAATTTTAAATGAAAAATAACATTTTTTTGTACAAGTTGCAATACTTACAAGACCAAGACTAGATCGAGTATGCAAGACTAATACTACCAAGACCACATCTGTATATGCAAGACCAAGACCGTGGGTGCTCATTTGCTCATTAGTCTGCATGTCAAATCTAACGTATTATTTTTTTTTTACTATTCATCTTGAAACACAAATTAATGACCAATAAGTTTGTCCAATATTAGTTACAAAAAAATATGATACGAATTGAAGAAAAAATGCTTCATATTTTGAAGGAAAAAAAAATTAAAATCATGTTCATAACTACATATGTGTATAATCGACTGGCTAAATAACATCTCACATAGTTTAGAAATGTAGTTCACCGCCTATTCTGTGAATGTAGAGCATTTTACGTGTGACGAGACTGGTGTGTGGGTATACACAATTGTGTCGAGCTTCCTTTTATAAGGCACTACAAACCTGTTGCTGGTCACACAACATGTTGCGTCTTCCCACATTGTGGGATATGCCGTGATGGTATGAATAAATAAATGAATGAATATTTTGTTGAATTTCTTGAAGATTACTCAAGTTATGTGACACCACATTCACTGTGTATAACGAAATCGCCTTCAAGGTACCTAGAAGGCTTCCTCAAGATTTGTCTGTGAAGACGGGTATAAGTTTTATCCGAAGATAGGTACTGTCAGTGTTTATTGATAGGTAGGCGTATGAACATAATACAACAATCATGTAGATTATAGAAGACACTTCCTTATTCATCCTTAGAAACGAGTTCAACTTACTACAAAGTAAAGTTATCACCCCACTAACAACAGAATGAAATTTTCTAATAAATAATGGCTTACCATAGTCATCATCATCAGTGGTTCCAAAGCCCAGAACGGGCCTTGGCCTCCTCAAGGAATCATCTCCATTGACTCAGTCCGTAAACTTTTCTCTCCAATTCTGCACACTGGATCTGAAGGTTCTTCTCGACCCCATCCATCGTACTCTATGCTTTTCCACACTTCTTCTACCCACTTAGATATGTTTTAGAAATATCAGGCGACTGGCGGACGTGGCAGCGGCTCGAATAGTTTATTATAGTTACTTCCATAGTATTATGTCTTATGGCATACTATTGTGGGGGAAGGCTGCTGATGTGGAATCAATATTTATACTCCAAAAGAGAGCTATACGTTCAATATACAGACTTGGTTCTATAGGGACTCACTGAGGGAGCTCTTCAAGGAGATCAAGATTCTTACAATCACTAGTCAATATATTTATGAAAATATAATTTATGTAAGAAAAAACTATAATTCGTTTACCAGAGTTGAAGAACTCCGTAATATTATACTGACTATAAATAGAAAAAAATATGTATATATACCTAAATATAGACTATCTAATAAGGTAAACAATTCTTTTTTGGGGCAATGTACTAGAATTTACAATAAGATTCCACAGAATATAACAAACTTAAATGACAGAAAATTTAAATCTCAAATTAAAGAAACACTTATCAGAAAGGCATATTATAGACTGAATCAGTACATAAATGACAAAGATGCGTTGGTGTTAATCATGGTCTACACGTGTTTGTTGTTTAATCTTGTACCAGTGTATATGTTTGGAATTGTTTTTTTTTTATGTACTTTCTGACTTTCAACATGTGTGCAAACTGCATTTACGTTGAAAAAAAATGATTTGATTTTGATTTGATTTGTTTTGAGAATTTCGGCGTTTGGTCATCGTCCATACGATGTACGTGTCCTAACCAGCAGTCTCTCTATTTTTATTGTTTGGACAATATTTGGTTCCTTGAATGCCGTAAATATTCAAACTGTCCACTCGTTATGAACGGAGAGATTAATTAAACGAATTCGTTCTACAAAAATAAGTATCTAGATACTTTATACTCTTCTTCTTCTCCTACCTTTAAACAAAATCTCTTAATCATATTATAATTCGAAAGCGATACAAATCGATTGACTTACTTACGCTTGTAAAGCTTATTAGAGTACTTTAGATGAAGAGGGATAGCAGTTGATGTAATGACACGACATATTTAATGATCAATATCGCACGTCCACTAAAAGGGTTACATCTCAAAAAATCACGATTATGAGTTAACACTGCAGATTTCAGATAAACCTTATATCAGTAGCTCATCTTAAAATCGCTGGAGTATTCTAGTAACCCTCTTCGACATGTAAGGGGAGTGTTATGGTCGTGCCGTCAAATTTCAAACTCGATTTCTGTAAAGTAATAAGTATTCTAGTGGATGTGTGTGAATTAATAATTTTAATACCTACCTATCCATGCATATAAGAACTTTATACTTGCCAATAGTATCGACATATTTTTGAGGCGACAGCAAAATAAGAAAAAAGTTTCGTTAGATTTATAATTTTTGGCATGTAATAGTTCTCGATACATCATGTAAATAATCGTATTACGATTTATTAATACGCTACAAAATACAAAGTGTGTGCAACATACAAACATGCATGAATGTGGAGGAGGCGAGGAATGCGTGCCAGGAAAGAAAAATGTGGCGTTCGATTCTCTCTGTCTACCCCGCAAGGGACATGGCGTAATGATATGTATGTATGTATAAAATATAAAGAGCAACCGAGCAACAAATTCCACTGACCCATGTTTCTACAGTTGTTTTTGCAAAGTTGGTATTTTTTTCCTCGTATAATTTGAAATGTTATTTTATCTTCTATTTCTATATTTTGAGAAAACTCTTACAATGTTTTCAACCTATTGAATATGAATTTCATAATTAAGTGACCGCAGATAGCTGGAATTTATTCAAGAACACGAATGTGGATACTCTGGTTTATCCACAGATAGGTTGATCCTTGTACAATGGATATCCGTCGCATTCCGTGTACTAAAGTGTAATATTTATTTTGAACAGATCTTCACGGAGAATTTTCATTTTTCATGTACTGCAATCGCTATAGCATAAATGTAGAACACTTCAGGAGCAAATATTCTTCAAACTATGTCTACCAGATTTTATAAAGAAAGTAGATATTTTGTTTCGATATTTCTTACAAAAATTGATATCAGTTAATTCGTTTATTTAAGGTACATGACTATCAATCAATCAATCAATGGCGTTACAACCCATCGTGGGGTCTGGCCTCCTCCAGAAGCTCCCTCCACCCCTTCCTATATAAATGACATGACTATAAATTTACTTAATTAAAGTTAGTTGATAAAAAATTTAAAAACGAAAAATCAACAGAACACATAATATACGGTAGTCTTACAATATTAGGATATTTTCGTAAAACAAGATTGTTAAGTACGTTCTCGTATTATTAGGTACGTTCTCGTATTGTTAGGTAAGTTCTCGTATTGTTAGGTACGTTCTCGTATTGTTAAGTACGTTCTCGTATTGTAAGTAAGTTCTCGTATTGTTAAGTACGTTCTCGTATTGTTAAGTATGCTCCCGTATTGTTAGGTACGTTCTCGTATTGTTAAGTACGTTCTCGTATTGTTAGGTACGTTCTCGTATTGTTAGGTAAGTTCTCGTATTGTTAGGTACGTTCTCGTATTGTTAAGTACGTTCTCGTATTGTAAGTAAGTTCTCGTATTGTTAAGTACGTTCTCGTATTGTTAAGTATGCTCCCGTATTGTTAGGTACGTTCTCGTATTGTTAAGTACGTTCTCGTATTGTTAGGTACGGTCTCGTATTGTTAAGTACGCTCTCGTATTGTTAGGTACGTTCTCGTATTGCTAGGTACGTTCTGGTATTGTTAGGTACGTTCTCGTATTGCTAGGTACGTTCTGGTATTGTTAGGTACGTTTTCGTATTGTTAGGCACGTTCTATAAAACAAATAATTATTATTTTTCTTTTTTATTCTGGTTTTATTGAATAAAATAATATTTAGTGGTGTTCCTATGTAAAGTATTTTTTTAATTTATTTAATTATTAAATTGCCACCGCAATGTGAAAAAACGGACATTGAAGAAGTGAAATAATTATAAATAGTTGCATGTAACACATGATATCCAACTGTCGATAGCGATAGTACGTATAGTTGAAGAATAAGTACCAAACTATAAACCCATAAATACAAATTATTTAATATTTTAAGATATTTGATTTTCTATACAACCATGTACCTAGGTATTTATGTCAAGATAGGATAGTATGGAGGTCAGTCCTTTGATCCTACCCAGAATGTGAAAACAGCATGATGGTATGTATGTATGTTTGGAAATTAGTATCAAATTATTAAGTCTTCTTAGATATTGTGAGTAGGCTACTTCCATACAAATTGTATGAAGCAATGTCGTCACTAAATTCAATTTTTATAAAAATTGTTAAAAAAAATTTGAGATGTGCTAATACAATGTTAATATTTTTTATAGAAAAATAAATTATCTAGTTGGGGTGTTTAGACTTTTTTCGATATTTTAAAAAAAATTGGAAATATAGGCAGTTAAACTCATAAATTTATCATAAAAAAAATATTTTTCTTAATAAAAAATGTTTGAGAAACCCTGGAATTTAAAAAAAAAACTAATTTGTGTTTGTCTATGTTTATACCAATTTTCAGCGTTCTAGCTTTTACGGTTTCTGAGATATATGGAAAAATAAATCAAAATTTCAAAAGTTGATGACCCCTGACTGAAACAAAAATTCACAATTCTGAGTATAATAGTTTTGTAGGCCTATAACTTTTTATATATTCTGAAATTTCGGGCTTTGTAAATTGAGCGGATCAAAAGTTATAAGGGGGGGACGGACACACAGACACACACACAGACACACACACAGACACACGAAATGTTCTACTCCGAATTCTGAGTAAATCCGTGTATGGAACATATATGCTGCGAAGCCTCTAAGTTGGTGTTTTTTGACTTCAAAGTTGGAAAAGCCGTGAAAAAAGTAGACCTCTGCATACAATTCTCGCGTATCCTGGCTTGAAACATTGTCGATATGTTAAGAGAACAAAGTTCTCCTGAACAAATCGACAGTTGGATTATTTTACATACAATAAATATGTTTTGTGTATTAAATAATCAATCTTTACTTCGGTGCCAGCGACCTCTTTTCTTTAAGTATTAAAGAAGTTCCATCGTAGTTATGATGCCTGATTACTGGTTGATTCCCATTCAATTATTTCTTTACAGAGATCTTGGTCACACCTCTGATGCTTTACATTTATAAGATCTGAAGTCAATGACAGTCCACGAGTGTGAATCTCCTATTCATCGACTGTTCTTTTTGCACTATGGTGCAGAGATTGCCAATCTAGATGACTCCATGCTACTTTTCGTGCTATGCGTTTTTGTTTCGCTCACTTAGCGTTCTATGAAGGAGCCGTTTACAATCTCCATATGTAGAGGATGGTGGTGGAGGTAGCAAAAGAAGATTTCAAAATATTTTTTTTAAGGTTTGATGGGTTTTTATGATGAGAAACAAAGGCAATAAATATCTTCTACAATATGTCCCATTCCGCATTCGGGCGACCGTGGATAAAAAGATTTTATCCACGCGGTGTAACGTAACGACGTAATGAGTCCCATATAAATGCAGACAACTTTTTGACATTTCTCATATCCAAAAATTCAGACGGATAAATTTAGACGAATCAGAATAGGACATGATGTCAACTAGATTAGATAGTAATTATTTTGTTACACATAATAGTGTGAAGGTACGATTAAAATATAGGTAGGTACCTATGTTTTTAGTTCAGTCAATTATATTGTTGAGCGATATTAGAGTAGTGTACGGTTAACGACATTGTCTCATTTTCCATATCGCTAGTCTCACTCAGCCCAGCGGTAATAATTACCACGCTTAGAATGCTCGGTCACAGGTGAACAATGAAGAAAAATCACACCGAAGCGACTTACCGGCCCAAGAAATGGAATGATATCACAATCTACATGGCCAATGGTAGGTATTATATTTTCGTACAACGCTCTAGTGTGTTCAGTGTTGTTCTTGTATGTTAGCAATAAACCTGAGCCATGACCGTGAACTAACAAGTAGTGTTGGTTGTGTCTCGAGACCATTTTTACCCCGACCAACCAAATAATACAAGAAACAGGTAAATTCTTTTACCCGACAAAGGTGTAATTAAACACGCCTCGATGGCAATGCGTCATACTTTGTGATTAGTGATTATGTACCACTGTCCATGCACTAGAAATATTCACTTCTTTTATAACGCTCGTATTACCTATTCATAGTTATTGTTTAACAGTGAGGAATTTTTAATATTATTAAATACTATTATTATTAAATAAAACGTAGTTAATCTATAACGATTGTTCGTTAGGCGTTATTTTTATATTACGTATTCGTGTACCTACCTATGAGTTTCAACGTTTAGTGTTTCCTTCACTATTCTATGTAGATATAGGTACCTACTTTACTTCAGTTATATGTAGAAAATAATTTATTCACTTATATATGAGTAATATTATTTAGATACCGTATGTATTGGCATGCACCAGTTGGCACGCAGGTTTACATAATCAGTGGCTCTTAAAATATCAATCACCTCAAACTATATTCCGTACCTAATATTTAAAGTTACCGCAGTTATTTGAGGTATGTAATCCAGCAATAATATTCATTCCACATCTACCTGCCTTTCCACATTCCACATCTAGGGTCTATATTTTTCATGGTTTTTCCAAATTTAAGTAAAAAAAGCACCAACTTAGAGGCTTAGCAGCATATACAGGGTGTATCATGAGGAGTGGATCAACCGAAGCATGGAGGTAGAGGACCTCAATACCTATCGATTTAACCCCCATGTATGTTCAGCGATATTGGGTGGTTCAAAAGTTATGTACACTTTTGTAAAATTTGAATAAAAATCGGATTTCATACTAAACTACATCACTATACCTAAACTATTAGGTTTGCGATCATGATTTTTTTTTCAGGGAATAGTTCAATAGTGATGCTTAATGAAAATAATACCGTTGTGAGTCAGTACCTAATAACTTTAAAAACAAAAAAAAATCTTGGAGGCCTCAATTTTCCACTAACTTCTCAAAGGCTCTTGGAACAATAATTTCACATAACTTTTTTTTCCACAACTTATCTTAAAAACTACTACCATTCATAGAGAGCTAGCTCTGCAAATTTCATTTGCGTTGTATTAGTATTAGAGGATCATGTCATCATACATATGCATCATTTAATTTTTTATAATTTTCCGTCCCCCCTTATAACTTTTGATCCGCTCAATTTACAGAGCTACAAATTTCAGAATATATAGATAATTATAGGCCTACAAAACTTTTATGCTTAGAATTTTGAATTTTTATTTCAGTCAGGGGTTAACTACTGTTGAATTTTTACTTTATTATTCCATATATCTCAAAAACCATAAAAACCAGAACGCTAAAAAATCTAAAAATTGTGTGTGTGTGTGTGTGTGTGTGTGAGTGTGAAAAAACTCCTCACTAACAAGTCATTCTATAAAGTATTCATATTTTGTATAGAAAACTTTCAGCATTTTCATGAAATGAATTTGTTAAATTATTTTTTATTTAAATATTTTATTATGAAAACTTGATAACTCTTCAATGCCATTTTATGAAAGTGATGTGCTTTTTTACGAATTTGAAAATAAAAATTTCATATTTTAATTTTCCTGAGCTTGGGGTCACTTTGAAATATTTGACAGTTAAAAAAAATGAGAAGCACTATTCATACATCGTTCAAAATCTAATGGGATCTAATCGAGTATTAAGACTGATTTACACGATGCAAGTTTCTTGTACATACAAGAGCAATAATTGAATGCAATGAATTAAGTGCAATAATTGGAAAGTTAAAAAATTTAATGCAATAATTTAATGCAAATCTTGACAAGAAATAATTGCAAGTGTAGGTATTTTGTTTACACCAATACAATTATTTCTATGACATTATTGCTTTCCTTGACTTGTCTAAACACAGACAGTACCATTTACAGACGTGTTGCATCAAGTATTGCACGTATTTGCGTTGGTGAATTTTTCACTCAAGTGTACAACGTTTTGAAGGGTGATTATTCATTAAAAAATGAGTCAAAAAATATTAAAAATTGGTTCCGTTGATTTAAAAAGTTCATTGAAATTTATCGGAGTAATTAGTGTTTATGGGACACTGAAAATATACAAGCAGCATTTGTACAGGAATTTGGATTTGAAGGTTTCGGATCTAAGGAAATCTTCTACCTATATTATAAATTTCCTTGGAAGAGTACCTAAATATGATAAATTTCAATGTTTGTTTGTATTTATCTATGTATGCTATGCGCTCCTAAACCGTTCACCCGATTGCAATGAAACTTTGGTGAATTGTCGAGCGAATGCCTGGGATGGTTTCTGGATTAAACCATTTTTCTTTTTCTTCTTCTTCATCGGGTATTAAGTCCTTTTACCCATGAAGATGGACTATCCTGGGAGAAGAAGGTCCAATTTTCCTTCCATCTATTCGCAGGTTTCTGGATTTAAACTTTTATCTTCTTCTTCTTTTTGTATTCTTCTTCTTTTTGTATTCTTCTTCTTTTGGTCATTTTACCTATGAAGGTGGAGTATCCCGGGAAAAGAAGGTCCAACTGTCCTTTCATCTCTTCGCAGGTCTTCCAGGATGGTTTCTGGATTTAAACTTTTTCTTAACCTACTGAAGGGACGGGATATAATGAAGGGAAGGGAGGTACTAAAGGGCTTAAAGGGACGGGCGGTACTGAAGGGCCTGAAGGGAAGGGATGGGTGGTACTGAAGTATCTGAAGGGACGTGAGGTACTGAAGGGACGGGAGGTACTGAAGGGCCTGAAGGGATGGGTGGTACTGAAGGGCCTGAAAGGACGGGAGGTACTGAAGGGTCTGAAGGTACGGGAGGTACTGAAGGGTCTGAAGGGACGGGAGGTACTGAAGGGACGGGAGGTACTGAAGGGTCTGAAGCGACGGGTGGTAATGAAGGACCATTTTTAATTATACAGTCAATACGAAGTTTGCCGGGGGTTCACCAGTAACAAATAAAATTAAAAATTTAAGGACGCAGTATCATGGGGAAAGGAAAAAGATAAAATATTCTATGGGTACTGGTTCCGGTACCGCACACAAAGATTTTTAGATGCTCCGGAACCTCTTTCTTTGATATCCATTTTTTGATCCAACACCTTTTTTACGATGGTTTTTCAATATTTCTTGCCTCAGAAGAGCAGCAACGATCAACACACCCTCCCTCGCTGCACTCATGTTTATTACTTGAATACAAGAATTGCATAAGAAATTATTGTATGTGCTGTTTATTTGAATGGAATAATTGCCTAGTACAGCAAGAATGTGACATGTTGTTTAGATGATGCAAGTCATTTATTGCTTCAATATTAATGTATGCAACAGGCAAGAAACTTGCATCGTGTAAATGGGCCTTTAGATATACATATTTGCAAAATTTGAATAGAATCGAATGAGTACTCTAGTCTATAATCGATAAAGTAAAATGAACACCCCGCACAAAGCACACACACACAGATACATTGTGATGAAACTTTCAGAATACAATCTCAGCATGATACTAGTTGATAATCTGCAAAAAAAAAAACATAGCCTTAAAAATTGCGAAATCATAACCCCCCACTATATCCCCTTGGGTTAGTGAGGAGTAAAAACAAATGGGTTGTGGCCAACTCTACAATCTTTACTATGCTTATATTCAATTAAATTTTAAGTCATTATTTGAGACTGAAGGAACAGGAAGGACTGATGGGGGAGACGGGAGAGATGGAGGGGACTGATTTTTTAAAAAATTACTTATGTATGTAAAAAAAAATAGTAAATAATAAAAGACAGTCAGTATTGAAAATATTTTATTTCAGTAAAAACATCCTATACAATAATAAATAAATTTTATAACAATTTTATCAAATATTGTTCTTGAATATATACAAAAATAACAACATATTTATTTATATATGTACATACATTATATAAACGGTTAAAATTCACAATAATAAATATCAAACATATACATACATACCATCACACCATATCCCTAGCGGGGTAGGCAGAGAGAACCAAATGACACATTTTTCTAACCTGGCAAGCATTGCCTCAAATATCAAACACTTCTGTGTTTTTGATATTTGAGGCGATGTTAGAAAAATTTTAAATGGCACTTAGCAAGATTGATTGCTAGTCATTAAGATTTCCCTAAAACTACCAATTCCAACGTTCACCAAGACCAAATTCGCAAATTTTAAAAATTTCAAATCTTGTCTCAGTTGCAGAAATTTGAATAAACACATGTAAAACCATGTAAAACATATATTATATATTTGATATACCAAAACGAACAATTAGTTTGCATTTTAAGTTTGACAGAAATATTAATTTCAATTACCTATATGAAAATTTATATGACTTTTATTTATTTTTCAACAATTTTAAGGCCCAAACTATAGAATCTTTCTCCAACTTGAGACTGATCTTGACCACACATTCTTAACCTAAATAGTATTAAAAATGCAAAAGTCAGTGAACTTAACCTCAATATCAGTCTCAAAATGCATAGAAGAGTTGAGATTGCTTTGAGATAGCTAGCTACCTCCATGTCTTGAGAAGAGCACGGTCTCAAAGAGAAGAAAGGAGACAGAGCAATATACAAAATAGAAACGCATAGAAACGGATAAACTTTGCATTAATTACTATTTTGTCAACACATTGTTAGCGTACTTAAATGGATCAAGCATCTTATATAGAACCTAATTTGCAATCATTCATAAATAATGTGAATGAAATTTTATAAGATTTCCAGCACATCATGATGTACTATATTTTAAAGTGGCTGGATTTCCTGGAGTTGTTGGATGCACAATAAGCTATGGGAGGTATTAGGGGATTTATTTAAGAAAAATATAAGAAAAAGTTGAGGTTCTGTTAGCAGAATTATCGCAGTACGAAACCTTACCTTTTTCTTATATTCTTCATAAATAACTAGCCCAAAATACGGCCCTATATGACAATATATTATCAAATTTATCTAAGTGTACGAGAGAGCTAGCACTGTCAAACTGCTTTTGCAGTTTAGTGCAAATTAAATACCTATTGTTAAAAAATGTAAATAAATAAAACTTGAATAAAAAAATAAAAATGAATAAGAATTTCTTTTTCCTCTTCTGAATAAAATGGTCTTGACATTTTCAATATTTAATTAGGTATAATATGTTTTATAAATTTCTCTAGTTTCCAAGATTACCAAAACACTGAAATGTCAAAATTTCTATAAAATGCTTTCCGAGTAGGTGGTACCAACGTAACAACGCTGAAATTATTGCCATTCACAAGAAAAAGTAGGTATTTGTTATAGTGCTTCATTCACATTTTGTTTGAGTACGCTTTCTCGAATGAGACGGCGTATGTATTTTACTTTTAATACCGATTTTCGAGTATGATCTCAAGTTGGTCTTGACATTTTGAAAATGGTCCTATACATAGGCTTTAGACATAACAGTTAAATAAAAGTTGGGAAAGGCCGAAGATTTTTCCACTTTTTAACGTAAAAACAAAATATTACTGAAGAAATTTCAAAGTTAAAAAGATATACGTGTTAAAATATTCTCAGTCAATATTAGCTTTAACAAACAAATAAATAAATAATATCAAAATAAAAAAACCTCTACTGAACTTAAAAATTCATACTATTCTTTTTTTATTTAAGCAGAAAAAATTTATGTGCCCATTGTTTGACACAATTCAAAGACAAGAATATGGCTCTTTTTATTTTTCTTCTGGTAGGACTGTTTTGGGTTGCCCGCCTGATTATACTAATATCCCAAAATATAAAATTCATATTACCCACATTTACTCTCAATTAATATGTCATAGTAACAAGTATAATACAAACTCATATATTCCCTAAATGAAGCATGATTGCTTGTGCTATAGGTGAGCAAAATCAGTTATGGCAGGATTCAAACTCACAACCATCAATATTGGAAGGTAACATAAAAAGTATGAAAATTGAAGACATGCTTTAAATTTAATTATTTTTTTTTAATTCTATTTTTTTACTTTATTCTTAAAATCATGATGAAAAATAAATTTTAAAACATTTTGCTATATTGCATTAAGTAGATTAATTCATATTTTACCATATGCTTAACATGTTAGGATAATTTTAAAATATCTGACACATTAAACCATTTTTGTATGAAAATGTGAAGGCATCAACACTTTAAAATTCAATTATAAAAAAGGGTCTGCTTATAGCTATTTTGTAATCTGTAATTGTTATCTTAAATATAATTATATAGGACAAAAATATCTTAACTGATAAAAAGAATAAACTTATGACGATATTGGACGAATCTTAAAGATTGTGCAAAATGTTACAAAATCTACGGCCTTACCCAGACAACATTAACTTTATGAAAATAAGACTAGCTATGATTTGATTGACTATGGGCCGGTATTTGACTTGGCCCTGAAATCGTTGGATTTAGCAATCCAAGTTAAAAGTTAAGGGGAGATTAAATTTCATTTGCGTATTACAGAGCAAAACGAAACGTCAGTTTCGTAAACTTCAACTATAGACATATTTTACGTTTTCTGTGGTTATTGTCTAGAACGCATCTGTCAAATTGTCAATAACCTTAAATGATACGTGACGCGAAGCTGTGACTAAATATTATTTTATTATTATAGCAACACAGTATTTTATTTGTATCATTACACAGCATGTTACTTTTTCAATTTTTTATACCGATCCATGTTTTTTTTAAATTAAAATCAATCATTGTAGTGCCCTTAAGAGTTTAACAAAAATCAATTCTGTAAACGACAAATATTGAACTCAATGTTCTTGGCGGATCGCGGATCTTAATCTTGAGTTAAATATTGCTTCTAGTCTCTTGTCGCCAGGCGGCGCACTAATCACCATATGCTTGAGTGTTTTGTTTCCTTTTACTACAAATAGCTATGCATAATAATTATAATCATAATTTATTTATGTTGGTAATACTTAAATATAGAAGTGGTTCGTGTATTTAATATTTATTTTCTTTTTTCTTACATAAATGATAATGTATTGCCTAACTAACGAAACAGACTGTCAGCCATATTAAAACACCAGACACGCATTTTAAAACATTATTTTTGCAATGTTTTCACATCCCACATGATTCAATCTGTTTCTATATAGTCTGCATATTCCTAGATGTTCTACATAAGATATTACTTTACCATCATCACTTAGTTCCAGATCCATCTGTAAAATATACATGCATTTTGTCTCTACAATGATTGATTTTCGTTAAAAAAAAACATTGATAGGTATAAAAAAAATGAAAACATACCATATTATGTACAATGAAACAAATAAAATAATGCAGTATCATAATAATTAAATGATATTTGATCACAGCGTCGCGTCACAAATTATTTAAGGTTATTGACAATTTGACAGATGACAATAACCAAGAAAACAAAAAATATGTTTCAGGATTTCAGGACCAACACAAATACTGGACCTATGGTTAGAACATCAATTAGTTTAATTAATATATGTACCTACAATATAACTTTATTATCAAACAAGTCATTTAAAAATCAAATTATCATTGATTTTGTCGCAGACCGATTGTAAAATTCAGCAGATTTTGACATTGAACAATGTGATTGATATTAGTTAGAAATATCACAAAGTTCTTTTTGCTATTTCATAAAATCTATTCTTTATGATTTGACAACTTTCATAATCAGCTTCCGATATTTATCAAATAAATGTAAAATCATATATATTTTCAACTCTAACGCTAAGTCCTACGCAGGCGAATCAAAGCGAACGCGATTGCGAAGCGATGCGGTGCGGATACAAGCGACTTCAATGCGATGCGGTGCGACGCGGCGGCTCTGTCCTACGTGTACGCGAATTGTTCCCTCTGCCGCCAGCTACTGTCATGGATTACGTAAGCGAATACTCAAGAAATATGTACGGCAGAGAAGTGAAACTAATATTGTGTACTTAGAGAGGCATATTTATGGGGAATATCACAATTTGTATGAAGAATTACATGATCTTGAATTAATAAATGAGACTGAATTTACATCTTTCCGGGAAACATATCAAAATTTGACATTCGCGCAAGCGAGAGAAAACTTTGTGTGTTTTGAACAACATCCTATTGTAAAATAGCAATAATAAATAATGTGTTTACTTGTAGTCCCATTTATTTTTGCCAAATCCTAAAATTCGCGGTTCCATAATAATTTGTCCCATAATATGGGACGTTCATGGACAGAAATTAAAATTTCTGTTTCTGACATGTCAAAAAACAATGGCGCCGCTATCTATTCGCGCGAAAATATCAAACCAACTGATCGCGTTTGCTTCGCATCGCGCCGCGCCGCATCAAAACCAACTCGCGATTGGTAACGTAGGACACTACCATAGTTACCGACAGTTTGTTATTTTCGCTCCGCGCCGCGCCGCGCCTCTTCGCATTCGCTTTGAATCGCTACGTAGGACGTCACGTTAGCATTATAATAAAAATACATAAATATCAAAGGAAATGCTTTCAAAGTGTATATCTAAAAATATGCTTGTCAATATGACTTAATAAATTTATTCACAAATATAAGATAAAATAGTCTTGAATTAAAAAAAAAATAGATCCAAAAATTTCTGCACCTTGTTATCAACAAGACCTGAAGGTAATATCCATGAAAATAAAACAGTAAATACTATTTCAATACTAAAGATTTGTGCATTGAAACATGTAAGACTGAGAATCAATTCTCTATTACTTAATAATTAATGGACTTTTATTAAAATTGTATATATTTTGAACAAATTTCATAATGTGTGAATAATTTGGGAATTATAGAATGAGTTATTTTAAATGAACACTGCTGGTTTCGACAGAACACCACAACTATTTATAATCATGAACTGCTAAAAATGTCTATGAAATCCATTAATCATATCTTTTTCTTTTTATAAAAACACTGGTAGTTATACTTGGACAACAAGGGTTCTAATGAGAGCGGTGCAATGAGTCTAGTCAGGGAACAGACTCCACCCCCACCCCCTAGAAAATTTCCATCCCCTGACCATCAAATGGTCGAATTTCGTAATCCTCACGGGCCCAACGACTTGAGTTTTATAAATGACTCTATCCCCCCAGATTACCCGCCATGTCCTGCGAAGAAAATATCTTTATGACAGTTGAACCTTCGTGTGACGAAATATATAATGACAATAGTACATAAGAAATTAGTACATAGCAATAAGCTGGCCACATGTCTAAAAAACGAACTGTAAAAAATGTTATTTATTGAAAAAGACAAAATACATCAATCATCTGTAGATATTACAAATGTGAAGAAAATTTCACAGAATGAAAACTAAAAAGATGTTTGCTTTTATTAACAAGTATTCAAATCTAATCAGTCTTTTTTTCAAACACAAATATGTATCAATATTTTTTTTTAAATAAATATATAATACAAATTATTATGTAATTTATTATGCATGCATTTTTCAATAAAAGTGGTAAAATATTTGAAAGAGATAAGTCTTAGAGATCCATTTGATTTAAGTATATACAGGCAACATTCAATAAAATTGGATAAAACTATATGTTGTATTACTATGTATTTTTCATACTTTTGATGAATGTTGAGAGAACTGTTATATTTATGTTTTAATAAGAAAAAAAATTGAATATTTATAATAATCACAAAAAAATATTATGTACATTTAAAATGTCAAAGAAAACTTTAATATAAAATTTACTTTAACAATTTAATTTAAGTAGATGAAAGGAACATAAAATACCTATGAAAATATAATATACTTGACTCCACAAACACAAGCATTTTCTTAGGAAAATTCGTTACTCAAATAATGTTATCTGTAAAACAAATAATTTTGACTAAGTAAAAATGATAAATTTATATCTTTTTTATAAAAAGAATATACATAATTAATATATTCAGATTACTTATAGCTGAAAAAGTTATGTGATACATGATATCATCACTGTTGAAGATACAAATAAATTTTTAAGAAGTGATCACAAAGGAACATAAAAAGTAAAAGTTTTAATACATAAATGTATAATAACTTTTAAGGTAGTATTATGGCGGCAGTTACCTGCAGCATCGACACAGAGCTGCGCGCGCACACGCCGTGATCACCAACGGCTCCCTCGCGCAGCAGGTTTTCATTCGCGCCTGTCGCCTCTGCTGTTGAAGACACTCATAACACGAAGCTCTCCGAGTCGCCGTCTTTCGAAATTATCGATAATGAATTCACTTGTTATATATATATTTATTTAAAAGTCACTTCATAAGTATTGTAACGTATTACCAGCAATATAAAGAAGAATAAACTGTAAGTAACAAACTAAATATATTAAATTTATTTAAAGACCATCTAAAATATTTAACCTTTAAAATATTTAAAGGCGCGAATGAAAACCTGCAGCGCGAGGGATCCATTGGTGATCACGTTTCGCTCGGCGTGTGCGCGCGCAGCTCTGTGTCGATGCTGCAGGTAACTGCCGCCACAGTATATTCAACTAAAATATGTACAATTTCCACTTAAAGTATTTATGTGTACAATATAATTTTTTTCTCTATTATATTTATAAGTATGTACATAATATGTAAAAATATTACAAATGGCTTATAAATCACACTAAGATAAATTATTAAATATTAATCACTCAACATAATTTAGATAAATAAAGGCACTTTGACTATTTGCTTTCCACGTAACTAGAAACAGTTTGTTTTTGTCCATATTTATACTATCTAATAAATGTCTTTAATTGCCTCAGGGAGATGTACGAGATAACACATCACATTCACATCTGGTCAATAATTATGAACCGGGTGATGTGGTGAAAATGTATGGCTATGGAATGATAGTATCAGACGCTTCATTTTCTGTGTGGATGGTCAGTTTCATCTTCTCGTCACAACTGTCGTTGCTGTCTGAAGATATTTCATCTACAGACTGTGTTGCGGAAGTTTCCTGAAAAATAAAGTATTATTTGTTAAAAAACTAAAGCCGTTATACCTGTCTAATAACTCTTAATCTCTATCTCCCCCCTTTCTTTGTTGCAGTCATTTTACATTTATATGTTTGTTTTTGTTATAAATTTAACGGACCTATCACTGCACTATTTATAGCCTTTGGCTGGTTGGTTGGAACAAATTGCCTAATGGCAATTTAAAAAATTCCAGGGTTTCTCAAACATTTTTTATTAAGAAAAATATTTTTTTTATGATAAATTTATGAGTTTAAGTGCCTATATTTCCATTTTTTTTAAAACTATCGAAAAAAGCCGAAACACCGCAACTAGATAATTTAATTTTCTATAAAAAATATTAACTTTGTATAAGCTCATCTGAAATTTTTTTAACAATTTTTATAAAAATTGAATTTAGCGACGACATTGCTTCATACAATTTGTATAGCAGTAGCCTACACACAATATCTAAGAAGACTTAATAGTTTGATACTAATCTCCAAACATACATACATACCATCATGCTGTTTTCATATTCTGGGTAGGATCAAAGGACTGACTTCCATACTATCCTATCTTGACATACATACCTAGGTACATGTGTTGTATAGAAAACCAAATATCTTAAAATATTAAATAATTTGTATTTATGGGTTTAAAGTTTGGTACTTATTCTTCAACTGTACATACTATCACTATCGACAGTTGGATATCATGTTAAAAAGAAATGAAAATTATAGATGTTCAGTATCATAGACTGAGTATGATTATCTTTGATGAAAGTGATTTACATAAATTCAAATTACACCATTATATAATAAACTCCGTTACATGAGCTCATCACAGAATCTTACAAAATAACTTTAATAAAAGATTCCAAAGACTTTTAATTACTGTATTACTTGGAATTTATTTCTCTATATTACAAGGATACGAATAAAGGAAAGTGTTGAGAAAAATATTGGAACCTGGTTGTGAAGATAAAACATGGAGGACAAAGGTATAACCATGAGCTGGAACGTACGTGAAATGAGCCTAACATAGTAAAGTACATAAAAACTTATCACCTCAGATGGTTGGGATCTCCAGCACACGGAGAAGAAGTGATCCCAAAGAATATTCTCAACACACGACAAGATGGGAGACCCAAATAAAAGTGGATTTATGGTGTAGAAAGGGACTTGACAGCAATCAGTTTACTAATTGAAAGGTGCAGACAATGGACAAAGGATCATGCGAGACTGTAGCTCTATTTTTGATGATGACGATGAGAATTTATCATTGAATAAATATTTAAAAGAAACAAGTAATCACTTCATTGATTTTCATGTATGTAACAAATTATATTGATTATGTAGATGACAAAATTTCTAATTGGTTCGAATTAAATAGTCCGGTGAGCATAAGATTTAAAAAATGCCATATTTACATATACCACAATGCCATATACCACAATGCCATATACCATAATGCCATATACCATAGTGCCATATACCACAATGCCATATACCATAATGCCATATACCATAGTGCCATATACCACAATGCCATATACCACAATGCCATATACCATAATGCCATATACCATAGTGCCATATACCACAATGCCATATACCATAATGCCATATACCATAGTGCCATATACCACAATGCCATATACCATAATGCCATATACCATAATGCCATATACCATAGTGCCATATACCATAATGCCATATACCATAGTGCCATATACCACAGGTAAAAAACCTTTAAAACGACACATCTGTACGTTATCTCTACATAAAACCCATTGACAATAATAGTTAAAAGAAATAGGTGTGAAAATTGTAACTGTACATAATCAACACAAAAATAATGGATCATTATTACTTTGAATTAAAGGTGTTGGCAAGAAGCAAATATCCTGGCTCCACAACATATCGCCTGCTGAGAACAACAGAGACCATCGTCGAAAACGAGATAAGCATCTACATATTAGCACTTTATCTTTATTGTGTAAGAGTTACCAAACGCTAGTTCAATTAGTTTCCGTTAAAATACGATTGTTGTCGCTTGTGTCGTTTTTTGACATAAAGGATTTGCAGGAGAAAACAACTAATAATAAGTTTAATGAAAACACCGATAAGATAAAAATTTAATTTCAATGATATTTGCCCAAAGTTGTAAAACAAAAAAATATTATGTTTGAAGTATTGATAAAAGTTATATAAAAAAATGTTAAAATTCTAATACGAGTTAAATTTGAAGTTTCTAAGTTGTTAACATACAAAATGTATGTAAATTTGATAATAAAACTTATAAATGTATCTGTTTTTCTATAAAACCCTGAAATATCCTAGTGCCACCATAGACTCAAGCCATTTGTAAAATATAAAAATGGTTTTGAAAATAATGCATAAGTGACCTATCTCATAAAAAAAAATGAATAGGTTAATCTAGGATTTTTTATCTGATTGTATCTTAAAGAGTAGGATAAAATTAGAAGATATCAGAAAGAAAAAATAAATATTCTTAAAAAACAATTTACAATCCAATATTGAAAATTTGGCCAAATGTTCATCCGCGTTTATCTCAAAAGAACATATTTGGAGTTTGACCACTATTGTTCTCAGCAGACGATATGAGACTAGACAGGAATGAGAACTGTCGAGGAGCTGTTCTGAGCTGCTCATGTAGTGCTACCACTAATTTCTATTACCATTATTTTCCGGTCTCCCATAAGAGCCGGGTAATCGAAAATACAACAGGAAAAGTAACATTTCATACAGTTCAGCAATGATGTCCACCACTGATTTTGAATGTGGGGCCTTTTTAGGTGTGACATGGCTGGTGTATGAGAACAAACTTGTGTGTTATGCTTCTATTTATGAGGTTATGCACACCCACACACCTATCACTGTAAGTACATATGTATGTACAGTAAAAAAAATCCACTTACAAGTATCCTATTTCTTTGGTGTGTTCTGATGTGTTTAGAGAGGTGATCGCTTCTCATGAACTTTTTACAACACTCCGGACACTCGAACCTCTTCTCGCCAGTGTGTGTCCGCCGATGCCTCTGTAACTCATCTGATCTTGTGAATCTAAAATACAGAAATAAATATTACAGTATGTAGTTTAAACCATATAATAAAATAATATGTCTAAACTATAAATATACCTCAGAATATATTAAGTAAATTTGTTATTTTTGGTTTATACTAGGTGTAAGAAACTGTACTTATTTTTTACACCTAAATAAAATATACATACATATATATGTACATTCCTTTAAATGTTTTGTACTATTCTTATTTTCCTTTATATTACATCCTGAATCTGTTTGAAATACCCATACAGTTAAGTTTTCTCCTCCGAGAGAATTTATAATCAAATTTCAAAATGTAGAATAGCAAAAATAAAAACATTGATGAAATTTCCATACAAAATATTTCAGTTATTTTATTATTTTAAAATATCTTGTAAACAACACACAGACAATACAAACAATATTATATACATAACTTACTGTACACATTTCCATCACCTTAATTATGTACAAAATATTTACATTCTCTGTCAAATTGACTACATTTTTTCGGATGCGAAAACGAGTGTAATATATATTCCTCAATTGATGAAGACAAGATGCATTAAATGTTTTTGAACTGAACCAACAACATAAATATGTTATATAAATATGTTAAACGCTTAAACTCAGAAACATTTAAGTAAATATTATTTATAAATATATATATATATATATATATATATATATATATTCTGTTAATTTATGAGAACATGCTTTATCCAATCATTGATATAATTCCAAGAAATTAGTTAACGTTATTAAATTAAACCAAAAAGATATAGAAGCCCGTTTGTAATATGATATTTAATAGTAAATTTGACAAAAAAAAACACAAAGCATTTAATTATAACAAAAGTGTAGAAGCTTTTTTTAATCATAAGATACCTATCTTTAATTATTTGTACACTTGTATGAAAAACAAACAATATCAATTCAGTAAGTAATGCATAGATATGATAATGTGTCATAATTATATTATATTGAATATAAACAAACATGAAATCTGCCAGACTAGTGAGGAACATTGGTGGGATATTAAGTATATTGTATAGAAAGTAATAGATAAAGATAGTTTGTGATGTAGTTTGTAATAGAATATAATGTATGGGGAAGTATATTACATCCAACACACCTTTTACCGCAGAAGAGCCAATTGCATATGAAGGGTCTCTCTCCAGTATGCCAACGGAGGTGCGCCCGTAGATGTGAGGTTTTACCATACACCTTGTTACACCCCGCCATATGACATATGTGCTGTTTTTTCCGATTGCTATCTCTAAAAATGCAAAAAACAAAAAAGCAGTTGAAGCAAAATTCTCTATACTAACTGCCATATATTTACAAGAAATTATAAGTGTGAAATTACTCCCCCTCAAAACTAAACCATTATTTATACAATTTTGACTATACAATTTCATTATCCATCACACGACACTTTCAAAATTCAATATATTTGCAGACTTATTAATATTTGTGTTAGAATATGTACGTTTTGAAAGGTGAAGAAACTGACAATAAGAAAACTGAAAATATTATTTTATAGATAGATGTCTTCCCACCAACATTAACACACTTTAGTGTGAGGAAAATTATATGTTTTTATTGATTAGTATTATTTCAGGATGTTATAAAGCAACTAAATAAAACAAATAAAAATTTAGAATCAATATAACATGACACTATCTCAAATCAACAAATCAAAATGCACTTGAAAAGCAGCCAATACATAATTCTCGTGAATGAAATTGTGAATGCCAACTTAATGTTTAAATAATAACTTTGACAGTAGAAATGACATGCTATTTTATTAAACGGTTATTATGCAAAAATATTGATGTTGTTCATGATGAGTACTTTCTGAATGTATCTCTCATTGGGAAAATGTAATGTCAATATATATATATACATAAATAAAATTCAATTTGAATTTTTTCCATTCTTCCCCATAAACCATAAATACTGTAAAACATGCACATTTAAATATTGTACAAGGAATCCATTATGTAACATTTGTCAGAATTATTCAATTGTATTAATAGTTTTTTTAATTTATTCACAAATAAAAAAGAATGTTAATTTCCTCCACCACTGCAACAAGCATTTCAGATATGGATTAAATTTATGTACATTTTTCTTAACTCAAATAATTTAACAAAAAAGACATAAATCAAATTCCATGCTGTTAGAAAATATACCTGCTATATATTTAAATGTATTACACTATAAATATATACTATTAAATTCTGATAGATGGTAAGAAATACAGTCTGGAAACTGTCAGTCTTAAAAATCGTATTAGAATTTTTAATCAAAATATGAGGACTCTAATGATGAAAAATTTATAACAAACTAGTTGTAAAACCCTGTAAGTATATTATAAAATTATATTTCCTATAATTCCAACGTTCGTTAAAATCAATATGAAATATTATTTTTGCTATACATAATTTTGAACAAAATTGGCAAAAAACATGAATTATGATAATACGTCCAATTCTGTAACTTTTTGAACTAAAATAGGAACGTTCAAAAATTTTAGAATTAAGGTCATTTAAACTTAATTTTGTATACTGTAACTGAAAATAATTTTGAACTCAAATTGTTTCCTGAAATTTGTTAAGTATCGAAACCACATTTCTCTTTTCAATTGTATCATAAAAATATAATCGAAAAACTGTCTTTTGGTTATCAACATCTATCGGTAATTAATTGTTCTCTGCATAACTTTGTACATTAATAGTGTACTAATATTAACTATAACAATCCTATTATGGAAGCATATCTTTTTTTAAATATTCACTAGATGAATTACAATTTTCAAAGATAATACTTACTTTCCTATAACCTAATAGTGTACAACCCTTAATTTTGAACAAGTTATTGAGAACATAATATGCCAACGTCGCATTAAAATGATTTGATATTGACTGATACATACTTCTTCCCATAACCCAGAAAAAATTTAAGCAGCCAGAGATTATTTGTCAAACGTAAGTGGATCATCAGTGATGAGAATGAATGAATATGATATAAGAATAAGACGCTTGATATACCTCTCTCCCTGCATGCAATTAGGGCAGGAACATGCCACCCTGACAACCCTCTTTTTGTTAATGGAATGACTAGTGGGGGTGTGGCCTCCTCCTGTTTGTTGGGAGGCTGACCCCGTTCCCGCTCCCCCCGCCCCCCCCTGGTGCTGCGCCCCCTGAGATCCGCCCGCTGGGATGAGGGGGGGAGGGGCTGACTCCGCTGCTTGGTTGCAGACCCACTTGGCCGAATCTAACCCCTCCTGCTTTATCTGCTGCCCTGGAAGAAAGCAACCTATCGATGTTATCATCTTATATGTGAATATCTAAATATACAACACATTAACGCTCTGCTCTTACTTACTAATCGCTATTTGACAGTTTTTTTGTTGTATTTCCAAAACAGGCTAATCGTCGGATATAAGTCACAAATAATAAGATTGCTAGTCTTTATTAATCGAGCAATATTAGGCAAGCATATAAAACTAACAACAAATGGCACAAAATTACGACTTTGAAAGTTGTCATATATTATCTTAATTAATAAAAATTTAACAAAAATCAGTCACTTTGACAGATATCAATACCCACTCTCAGATGTCTCTGGTCACCACATTCTTCATATTGATCATTCAATGTCACTTTTTAACAAAAATCAGTCACTTTGACAGATATCAATACCCACTCTCTGATGTCTCTGGTCACCACATTCTTCATATTGATCATTCAATGTCACTTTTTAACAAAAATCAGTCACTTTGACAGATATCAATACCCACTCTCTGATGTCTCTGGTCACCACATTCTTCATATTGATCATTCAATGTCACTTTTTAACAAAAATCAGTCACTTTGACAGATATCAATACCCACTCTCTGATGTCTCTGGTCACCACATTCTTCATATTGATCATTCAATGTCACTTTTTAACAAAAATCAGTCACTTTGACAGATATCAATACCCACTCTCAGATGTCTCTGGTCACCACATTCTTCATATTGATCATTCAATGTCACTTTTTAAAAATCCAACTATGATGAAGAGATACTGAAATAAGTTATTTATTTGGAGTAAGAACAATAATCTCACCGATAACCTGATGTTGCTGGGGTGTTTGAACCTGTGTTACTTGTTGCATGGGTCCCATATTTCCTAAGGCACTGGCAGGAATAACCTGGACGTTCCCTAAACCAGGAATGTTGTGGACAGGAAAAGACTGCAAAGTTGGCACCTAACACCACAAAATTTATACATTACTCCATAATGTTCTGTTAATACCAACAATAACAACAAAAGTACTATTCTGACAAAAATCTTGTTAGAATAAGTACTACCCTACACTAGTAATTATCCCTATCCTGGATTGTCATCTAAATATTACAAATATACTAACTTGGTCTTAAATATTCAAACACTCTAAAACAATCTATTCAGAAATATCATAATGATAATAGTAAAAACTTTGTGAAGCAAAAATTTTGTAAAAATAAATAGTAGTTAAAATTGAAAGAAAGATATTTTTGTTTTACAAAAAATATACTAGTTTTATGGTTCCCTGATTCGTTAAGTTCATGTTGAATATTTGTGACCAGATTAAATAATGCATATTTTAAGGAAAAATTATTGACTTTGTGAGTGAAAAACTCAAAAGATTATGAAGAATGTACAATAATATGCCCTTATTTAACAAGAACATAAATAACCTCATACAAATCCATACTAAGTAAATAATGCTTATGAACAAAATTGGTCGAGGCAGAATTCAAACCCACGTTCTTTAGATTATATAGCCGCCCTGCTATCGACCTATTTACTATGCATGAACTTCCTCACTTGCAAAATCTGTATTCGAATAAACACATCTATTTGTTGAACATTTGATGTGAATAATGAATAGTAAATTTTCATCTACATACAACCAAAATACATACAAAAAGTAAAAATACCTACAGAAATATAGAAAATTAAACTTACATACACATGCACGATAATTGTTGTAAACAAACATATATTAGATATAAGAAATACACAACATGTATTTAAAACAATTAACTAAGATATTTTAAAGCAATCAAAATTTTATTTTCTTATTTTCACAATTTACATGAATTATTCAATAGATACTCACTCTATTGACTACATGGGACTTTTTATTTTATTGTATAATATTTCCTGTACTTAATTATTACTTTTATTTTTATTCATTTTATTTTTACTTAACCCTTTGAACGCGTTAAACAAAAAATATAATTTAATCTGAAAAATGCAAATTTTCAATAAAAAAATAAAGTATTCTATAAAATTTCTTATATATTTTTTTAATCAATATCTTGATTTAATACACCAAAAAATAGTAGTCACGTTTGGGGGGAGGGAAGCTCAAAAAATTTTATTTAAATATATACTTTTTATATTTTTTTTCACATCCAAAGGTAACGTTTTTACCTTTGGATGTGATTTGGATGAGTAATCGACTATAGTCGATTTACTCGTCGAAAGGGGAAAAAAATTCGGGCGACTTTAGTTGATTTACGCGTTCAAAGGGTTAATTAAGGAAAACCAACAGTAAATAGAGAAATGGCATGACAACAAAAACCATTAATTTTAGTTACAAAATGGATATATTTAAGTCTTTTAACTATAAATAATGTCCGTTTGACTTACAATTTTTTTTTTTAAAGAATGAATATTACATCCTTATACATTCCCTAAACTAAGCATAAATGCTTGTACTTACTATAGGTGAATGGAAATCGGTCGTGGCAGGATTCGAACTCGCAACCTCAGGGTTGCTAGCCCAGCACGCTAACCGCTCTGCCACCACACATCTCATTACCTTAATATGAATCATAATCCGCAATATTTTCATCAAATAGCGCTATTACCACCACCAATTCTACACAAGGGAACCGACAACAGACCCTTGCACTATATTGAAAGCAAAACCCTAACAAATCTAGAGTCCTGAGTTCACACACCTTACAACTGAAAACACTGCACCGAAGAGAGGGAATTGCAAGAAAACAGTAACTGACAAACTACCACAAGAGTTTCAAATACACTACTAAAATGTATCATTTTCTGTTGGTTGACCTTTGTAGGTCAGTATGTTAAGCCCGCCTGACACGAGGTAATATTCCAACTCATGTTGAATATGAGTTGAAAAGTAATGTTTGCAGTAATTTTTGAAGTCATATGAACTTAAACTTTGTATCTCTTTTGTCTATGCTTATCTATCTAATACATTGTCATTCGTCATACAAAGGAAGAAATACTTTTTTTATTTCATAATGTTTTGTAAAGTTTTGATCGTATTATTTTTGATTGATCCAGACGTACATTCCTAGATATAAAAAAATATCGGCACATCGGAGTTCTTCGATATAATTGCTATGATTTGGAATGTTCTTACTACTGTTTTTAGGAAATTGCTTCTTGCATCACTATATATTTGGCCTTTGAATGTATGGTTTTAAGTATTAGAAATACATTCCATTTATTTTCAAAAATTCTAATTTTTCTATGAAAATGGATTTTCTAATGAGAGTTGTTCGTTTAATATGCTAAAAAATCCTTGATTTTTTTCTCCTATCCAATCAAGATTGCGTACATTTTATGCTAGATCGTCTCCTTTGATTTTCATAATATTTCTTAACAGGTAATCAAACTCAAAATGTAATAAAAAAACAAGCGAGAATCATTAATGCACCCAAAAATGCAAGTTATTTGACAGTCAAGAGAGATTATTGCTATAATATCGATATGTAATTCAATATAATGTTTTTAGAGTGATAACATTTTTAAGTCATTTAAATGATATCGTGTCAGACACAATGTCATTTTTTCATTTCATATTCCAATAAGTTGTAATGAGTTGTAATATTACCTGGTGTCAGGCCTCAGAACCACAGATACCGGCTTTGATTTCAATCTGTCTCTAATCTCTAATATTTAGCAACTTTTCATTTGGTGTGCATTAAATCAAAATTTGACCTAGTATCTGTAAGTTGCCTTAATGAGAAAATAAAAATAATTTGCTTGCATTAAATTTTATTTTGAAATCATTTTGATTAATTAATAAATTATTCAGATCTCGTGAACCTAACCTAACCTAACCTCTACGAGTTACAGATGGAGGGTATAAGTAAGACATATAAATATTAGAATGTAAAAACACCTTCAATCAAATCGACAAGTTTAAGTTAAAAGTAAGTATAAATACTACAAAAGTATAATAGGTGCATAAATTAAAACATAATATTTTGAAGGACATGCTATTTAATAGGAAATTGATCTACTTTAAAATTGACTAAAAGTTACAGTTTCCTAGTATTTTTGAATAAAAATACGAATACATAACACAAGTATATATTATCGATAGCACTAAATACCTACATTTTTACGGGGTGTTGTCTTTTCACATACAATCAGTGTACCGAATTCTACATTGACTATTTTTGATTTTTTATCCATCTTCTCTACTTAGTCAAACAATTGAATAACCTCTAAAATAAATATAAAATCATACTAAAAACTGAAAACTAAGCACGAGTAGTACAAAAACGATACATTGCACAAGTCCGCGTACAAAAAATAATCCATAGAACATTGAAACGTCAAATTTACAAAAACAAGATGGCGGAGACGCGGCCGTGACAGCGACGTTCAAAGTTGTGTAATATTACGCAGAAAAAACATACATAACTCATGGATACAATCAACACCTTGGAGGAATACATTTTGTCAAATATGAATAGTTCTGATTGAATAAATATTATTTTATCGTATTTTACAATTAGATTCAATATAAATATGTGGAAATAATTATTATTTTTGAAATATACCTTGCCTATGCTCTATTATATTTTGTAAAAACAAGCTGTTTTCAACATTATAAAATTACTTATATAAAAATAATAAACACTTCCTAGCACCCTACGCAAGTGGCGAGTTTATTGCCGTATGGCAATTTCTTCCAACTAGCTAGTGTTTCTAGCCCAGAGAAGCAATATTTGTGTGAGAAATTAATTTAAATAAATTTGCTGAGAATTGAACTCAGAATGCCCGCACAAAAGCCGAACGGCTTACCAACTGTGCCACGGCGGTCGGCACAGTTAGTATATAATTGATTTCATGTACTTTTTTTATTTATTTATGTGCTAAGAAGCTAAATTCTATAATAGTTTTGATTTCCGCTAACCATATTAACTAATACCTACTAACTTATAAAATTTGATTAATTTTTTTTTACAAAAAATGAATAAGTCCTTGTTAAACAAGTACATATACATCAACCTACATTCCCTAAATTAAACATAAATGCTTGTGCTATAGGTGAACGAAATCAGTGCAGGATTCAAACTCGCGACATTGCACTGCAGCTCATATAAAACCTAGGCCTCCTGTTACTCAAAGATTACCAAATAATAATAAAAAGAAGTCAGCTGATGCATTTGACTTTATTGTATAAAATTTTGTGATGATAACTTATAGTTATTGCCAAACATCTAGAAATTTTTCGACGTGGAGGAGGGAGTTTTATGCACAAATGTGAACAAACCAACAAAGCGAAAAACCCTTATTTGTCTTCTGCACACTCATGTGATTTTTATAGATATTTAGCGACAATTATACAACTTATGAGTTAATAAATTAATATTACATTTAAAATACATATTTGATTTTTTGTAAAACTTTCAAATATTAACAATATTTATATGCTATGTTTTGTTTTTCTCAATTTCATAACCACTTATTAGTTATTTGATAACAACTTCTTCCACGGGAAAGATGAAACTGGTTGTTTAAAATAACTCATTTGTGATTTATCATAAATAAAATTGTATATAATGTGCGAATAAAGTTAACTCCATAAATATTAATAATATTTATTTTTCTTATCCAACAATACACATCAATATTCAAATTGATTCTATTTCATTATTGAGTATGAAATACAGGATCGATTGCCTGAGTAAATTTGATGGTAGACCAATAATATAGAAGTATGTAAACATGCAAATTTCCCTCTATATATATATATATATATATATATATATATATATATATATATATATATATATATATATATATATATATATATATATATATATATATATATATATATATATATATATATATATATATATATATATATATATATATATATATATATATATATATATATATATATATATATATATATATATATATATATATATATATATATATATATATATATATATATATATATATATATATATATATATATATATATATATATATATATATATCGGGTACATCACCCGTACCACAACAATCATGCAAACTCCCAACAGATACCTGAATAACATTCCCAGTACGAACATTAGTGTTGTTGGTCGGTATAACAGTCAGATGGGGCCCGTTTGGTGATGAGGTTATATTTATTGTCTGTGACCCCTGTGGACCGTTGTTGACCTCACCAAGAGATACTGTCGCCTGTTGACTCGGGACAGCCTGTGCATCCATTTTACAAAATATATCACCCCCTCGTCATTTTTTTTATTCATATACATATACATCTTCATATATTCCCTAAATTAAGCATAAATGCTTGTGTTATAGATGCACAAATTGGTTGAGGCAGCTAGAGTGGGATTCAAACTCACAATCACTCTATTACTATGCCAAAGTGATGCCCGCTCTGCCATCAACCAATCCATCACAAATTGTCTCATGACATGACAATAAGGTGAGAAAAAAATTGTGATCCCTGCAGAAGATTTTTGTGAACTCAAAAATATTACGGACACTATCAATAAATTATTCAAAAGTCAGAACAATCTTGTAACCAAGTCAATTTTAAATGTCATAGAAAAATGAATGTATGTGCTTCTTCGTTAAACCTTTGCAATCCCCATTTTTTAAATTATTTTTGTTTTTTTTTCTATATTTTATTACTTTGTGTTAGTACATAAAAGGATTTATTAAATATTTTTATTTGTAAAGGCCCTTACAAGGCAAAACAATTGTCTTATTAAGAGGAATAAAAATCAGATCATAATATAAAAAATAATCAATAGTATATAATCAATAATCAATAATGTATTTTATTGATAATGTTTCAATTTGACTGAAATCAGGCTACAAGTACCCCATTATTTCACCTTATTTCACCATTATATACAAATATTTGCTTTGACTATTAAGATTAAATTATTCTTAAAATCACTATAACAAAACATTTGAAAATGAAAAATTGAAGTAAGAACGAAATAGAATCTCAAAATAAAATGAAAGACAAACCAACCTGTAGAGTAATTGTGGTGGGGGCTTGACCCCCTCCCGCACCCTGCTGCGTCCCTCCACCCTGTGAACCATCACCCAACATTCACATCACATTTGTATCATGTTAGTCCAAACATAAGCATTAATACTATATCATCTTACTCTCAATTATTTAGATTTTTTTTTTTATAAAAAATCAAAATTTTGCTACACCGGATTTTTTTACATGTTTTCAAAATAACACGGAACAATCTATATATTAATATTTCGAACAGTACATAATTTAACAACACGTAGCGTTAACTAGTAAACCCGAAAAATTGGAAAGAAACATAACACACAAGTGTGACATCTCAAGTGGTGAAAGTAATATAAAAATTGGAAAGAAACATAACACACAAGTGTGACATCTCAAGTGACGAAAGCAATATAAAAATTGGAAAGAAACATAACACACAAGTGTGACATCTCAAGTGACGAAAGCAATATAAAAATTGGAAAGAAACATAACACACAAGTGTGACATCTCAAGTGACGAAAGCAATATAAAAATTGGAAAGGAACATAACACACAAGTGTGACATCTCAAGTGATGAAAACAATATAAAAATTGGAAAGAAACATAACACACAAGTGTGACATCTCAAGTGACGAAAGCAATATAAAAATTGGAAAGAAACATAACACACAAGTGTGACATCTCAAGTGACGAAAGCAATATAAAAATTGGAAAGAAACATAACACACAAGTGTGACATCTCAAGTGATGAAAACAATATAAAAATTGGAAAGAAACATAACACACAAGTGTGACATCTCAAGTGACGAAAGCAATATAAAAATTGGAAAGAAACATAACACACAAGTGTGACATCTCAAGTGACGAAAGCAATATAAAAATTGGAAAGAAACATAACACACAAGTGTGACATCTCAAGTGATGAAAACAATATAAAAATTGGAAAGAAACATAACACACAAGTGTGACATCTCAAGTGACGAAAGCAATATAAAAATTTGAAAGAAACATAACACACAAGTGTGACATCTCAAGTGACGAAAGCAATATAAAAATTGGAAAGAAACATAACACACAAGTGTGACATCTCAAGTGACGAAAGCAATATAAAAATTGGAAAGAAACATAACACACAAGTGTGACATCTCAAGTGATGAAAACAATATAAAAATTGGAAAGAAACATAACACACAAGTGTGACATCTCAAGTGACGAAAGCAATATAAAAATTGGAAAGAAACATAACACACAAGTGTGACATCTCAAGTGACGAAAGTAATATAAAAATTGGAAAGAAACATAACACACAAGTGTGACATCTCAAGTGATGAAAGCAATATAAAAAAAATACATATAAATGTTCGTCTAATATAATATGATATTGAATAATAATTTTTGTGTTTTTTTATTAATAATTTTTTTCAATAAAATAAAGTACTTACAATTAATTAAATTAAATCCCAAATCGATTTATATACACTTATACATACTATTTATACGTATCCCACCATTATTCTTTATTTAAATTTACTATGGTGTTGAGTGAAAAGTATCCACGGTGTAAAGAGAATCCAGTGTTTATTGAAACATGTATATGATTGAGAGCATGAGAGTAAAGATTAAATATAGCACAGCACAAACATATGTAGTTAGAAAAGCAGAAGGGATTAAAATAGTTTTATAGGATATTTAGCAGAATGAAATTATTAATGACTAGTTGCATGTAACACATGAGATCCAACTGTCGATAGCGATAGTATGTATAGTTGAAGAATATGTACCAAACTATAAACCCATAGATACAAATTATTGAATATTTTCAGATATTTTGTTTTCTATACAACATATGTAGGTATGTATGTCAAGATAGGATAGTATGGAGGAAGATCCTTTTTCCTACCCAGAATATGCAAATAGCATGATGGTATGTATGTATGTTTGGAGATGAAGTATCAAACTATTAAGTCTTCTTACATATTGTGTATAGGCGACTGCCATACAAAATGTATGAAGCGATGTCGTCACTAAATTCAATTTTTAAAAAAATTGTTAAAAAAAAATTGAAATCTTCTACTACAATGTTAATATTTTTTATAGAAAATTAAATTATCTAGTTGGGGTGTTTCGGCTTTTTTCGATAATTGTAAAAGTTTTGGAAATATAGGCAGTTAAACTCATAAATTTATCATAAAAAAAATATTTTTCTTAATAAAAAATGTTTGAGAAACTCTGGAATTTTTTTGAAAAAACTAGTTTGAGGTTTTGTATTTGTCTATGTTTGTACCAATTTTCAGCGTTCTAGCGTTTATGGTTTCTGAGATATATGGAAAAATAAAATAAAAATTCAAAAGTTGATAACCCCTGACTGAAACAAAAATTCAAAATTCCGAGTATAAAAGTTTTGTAGGCCTGTAACTGTTTATATATTCTGAAATTTTAGGCTCTGTAAATTGAGCGGATCAAAAGTTATAAGGGGGGGACGGACACACAGACACACACACACACAGACACACACACAGACACACGAAATGTTCTACTCCGAATTCTGAGTAAATCCGTGTATGGAACATATATGCTGCGAAGCCTCTAAGTTGGTGTTTTTTGACTTCAAAGTTGGAAAAGCCATGAAAAAAGTAGACCTCTCCATACAATTCTCGCGTATTCTGGCTTGATACATTGTCGATATGTTAAGAGAACAAAGTTCTCCTGAACAAATCGACAGTTGGAATAAACTAGTTGCATGTAACACATGAGATCCAACTGTCGATAGCGATAGTATGTATAGTTGAAGAATATGTACCAAACTATAAACCCATAAATACAAATTATTGAATATTTTCAGATATTTTGTTTTCTATACAACATATGTAGGTATGTATGTCAAGATAGGATAGTATGGAGGAAGATCCTTTTTTCCTACCCAGAATATGAAAATAGCATGATGGTATGTATGTTTGTTTGGAGATGAAGTATCAAACTATTAAGTCTTCTTACATATTGTGTATAGGCGACTGCCATACAAAATGTATGAAGCGATGTCGTCACTAAATTCAATTTTTAAAAAAATTGTTAAAAAAAATTGAGATCTTCTACTACAATGTTAATATTTTTGATAGAAAATTAAATTATCTAGTTGGGGTGTTTCGGCTTTTTTCGATAATTGTAAAAGTTTTGGAAATATAGGCAGTTAAACTCATAAATTTATGATAAAAAAAATACTTTTCTTAATAAAAAATGTTTGAGAAACCCTGGAATTTTTTTGAAAAAACTAATCTGAGATTTTGTATTTGTCTATGTTTGTACCAATTTTCAGCGTTCTAACTTTTATGGTTTCTGAGATATATGGAAAAATAAAATAAAAATTCAAAAGTTGATAACCCCTGACTGAAACAAAAATTCAAAATTTTGAGTAAAAAAGTTTTGTAGGCCTATAACTGTGTATATATTCTGAAATTTTGGGCTCTGTATATTGAGCGGATCAAAAGTTATAAGGGGGGGACGGACACACACACACACAGACACACAGACACACACACAGACACACAGACACACGAAATGTTCTACTCCGAATTCTGAGTAAATCCGTCTATGGAACATATATGCTGCGAAGCCTCTAAGTTGGTGTTTTTTGACTTCAAAGTTGGAAAAGCCGTGAAAAAAGTAGACCTCTCCATACAATTCTCGCGTATTCTGGCTTGAAACATTGTCGATATGTTAAGAGAACAAAGTTCTCCTGAACAAATCGACAGTTGGATAATGATAATCAATCGAATTTAAAACAAGGTATGTAATTTGAAAGCAGTTAGTAAATTTTGTTTACATGACAATTAATTATAATATATAATTGAAAAAGACTTTCATACCTGAAGGTTGGCAATGGATGACAACTGTATTTGTTGAATCTGTCCCGATGGTGTGATAACATTAGCAACCTGCTGTTGAGGCTGCATCTATTACAAAATAAACCAACGTTTTACATGGAAGTTAATACAAAGACCATAAAATATTTGTTATCAATGTCTTCTTTATGGCAATATACTCTTCACAGGCACAAGGTGCCAGAAAGTGTTTAATAATTAGCAACCTGCTGTTGAGGCTGCATCTATTACAATTTTCATCATTTCAATAAATTTGCTGACTTTTGTTTGAAAATTGTAATAAAAAAACGTAAACTTCCTTGCACATGTGTTGTGTTTATTTTCAAATGGCAATTTCTTCCAACTAACCACTATTTTCTGTTTAGAGAAGCAAGAGTAGAGAATCGAAACCCAAGATGCTTGTACAAAAGCCAAACGACTTACCACTAAATTGAATATTTTATGATCGCATGTATTGAATTTTTTCCTGGTGGGAGTCAATGATATTTTTTGAAAAACTATGCATCTCAATAGGGTTGGTTGTTAATCAACCAATTTCTCGTATATGGCGTCAGGAAAAAAGTTCTTCATTATCGTAGATGGCGAAAGTGTTATCACCCTATTTTCGAGCAATGTAAAAATACCGCACAACATTATAATATACAAATTTCAATTGTGTAAGGATCGTGACATTAATTGTATATCAACCAATTTTTCAATAGATGGCATTAGAAATATGTTTCATTATCATTGAATAGATAGTGATGGTCTTATAAATTCTCAGCTTAATTTTAAATTATGTAAAGTTACATTGTAACATATACATAGGTGTATATAGAATTTTCAAAATTTCATGTAAACCAGCCAAAGACAATTTGTAAGCACTCTACGAATGCACAGTCCTAGGTACCTAAATACTAACTCCTAACCTCACTAGAGTATTTAGTATTCTTAAGTTAGCAATTGCGTTGCAGAGACATCCTTAACTAAATACTAAATACTACACCAAACTTAAGGTCGATGGCATAGAATTTCACATTATTGTGTATGAAGAAAAGAGATAGATAGCTTTCTATGGGCTTAGAAAGCTATCTATCCCTTTTCTGACGTTTGACGTTTAAATTTTTTTTTTGCTATAACAACACAAACATATGTAACCAAATTCACACTGACAGCTTGATGTCACGATTTTTTTGAAATTTCAGCAAATTTTCGGCATCTTGTATGGATCGCTGAATACTCTGTTTGGTATTTGATTTGACAAAATTACCAAATACATATTCAACAAAGCCGATAAAATCATCATCCACAGAAAAAATCTCGTATCTTAGTATTAAACCACTCGTAAGGTTCCTCGGTATCAACTTTACTTTTTAACAATTCGCAAATGTTAGTTTACGCCGATGCGCATGCGCTAAGTATTTAGATATGTCTCTGCAATGCAATTCTCATAGAAAAACGTCGTAGCATCCTCCGGTTAGGAAGCCACGTGATCTCCTAACTTAAGTGAGCGACTGTGCAATGAAAACATGGTTAGTATTTAGGATTTAGGTAGGACTCTGCATTCGGACCTACATGCCTGATTTCTGGATTAATATATTCCCATTTCGTCTCTATTAGGATATAAAGACTATGCTACAGCAGTCAACATATAATATAATGTAATTTTTAAATGCATAAATGTTTGCTCCAGAAATTGATTGTAATAAAAGTATAATGCCTAGATTAATATGTACCTGTGATATGTGCATCTGTGAGGTAGGCGGTAATATCTGCATCTGCGATGATATAATCTGTTGAGGTTGTTGGTGTTGGAATGCATGCAGTGGGAAGTGTACAGTCTGATAGACAGTTTGACCATTGGGTGTAGAGACTGGAACCTGAACGGGAACACTGGCTTGTTGCAGAACTTGCACCAGTCCACCACCACCTGCTGCGCCACCTGCAGACCCACCTCCTCTCAACGCAACACTCTGACCTGCACCATTCACAAAATCAAAACATTTTCACTATTTTCAATGCCATATATACGGTAGTCAGAACAGTAGTCTTACGGTAGTCTTTTTTTGCCATAAATATATCAATTTTAGACATGTTAAAAGATACCTTTTTAAGTGGCTTCCAAAAACGGAAAAAAGTTATCAATTTTTTTTAATGTATGTTCAGTTATAATTTTTTACCATGTCCGATTTTGATGATTTTTCTCATTTGAAAGGGGGCATCTTCAGATTGCTCCCATTTAAATTTGGACAAGATCCGTGAGAAAATCATCAAACTCTACAATTTGTACTTCAGCGATAAGAACTCTACAACATTGTCTGATTTTAGTGCATTTTCATAGTTTTCATTGCTGTTTTTGGAGTTGGTTTATTAAAATGACTTTTATTATACTAGAATTCTATAAATGCAGTGATGATTCATGTCGATACTGAGAAGTTTTTTTACAAGTATTGCAATCTTTTGCAGGTCCAAAAAATCTATATCTTTTAACATATTAAACTCATTTATGGCAAAATATAGTTGATTCACTACTATTTTGAACTGGAAAACCCACACCAGAGAAAGCATGAAACTCCTTAAAGTTGTATGAATGTAAATTACTACCGCATACATGGTCGCAAGCCAATGTGGCTCGCCTGTTCTGGCTGGTACTCTGGTTGCCTGTGCTCGTGGGCCTGGATTTATGAATCCAGTGAAACCACGATTGCATTTCTCTTTTGTATCTTTTTGCATGTTGATACAATAACCTGATACTTCTCAGTATTAAGTTGTATGAAATAACAGGTGCGTCCCCCAAAGATTTTTGGGGATCACATCATGCTTTTGAAAGAGCAGTGTTTGCAGGCGACGCATGCGAACTATCGCGCCAACCCGAACACTGCTCCCATGTTTTGACTTACATTACATAAAATAAACAAACGATCTGTGCTCGCCAGTTGTCACGTAGAGGTTTACGAAAATTGTTTATTCTGTTATAACTTATTGAAAACATAAGTAAAATATAATATTGTAAGTATTATATTTTAAAAATTAGTAATAAATTGCAAATTTTATGACAATCTAATAACCTGATGATTTTAGTTATATTTTTACCCGAGCATGAAGTGGTTTATGGTCGTATTTCACTTCAACTTATGAAATAAATAAATATTAAGTTTAATACCAAAAGAAACTGTGTTCCTGGTGGGGTATCCACTGAGAACCGAAAGTCAAATATTCTACACCTTCTCGTGTGTGCTATTTTAAGATCAAAAATTTACTTAAGTTGACTGTGGAATATAATTCTCATTTTATGTTATTTATTTTGATGTGGCTAAAGTACCTCAGTATATTATTTTTCACTCTTCATCGCTTTACATGGGTGTCTTATTTCATACTTCTTGGTGAAATAGTAATTTGTTTTAATATATGACTTGTTATTGTTTTTATAAATAAAACAAATTATTTTTAACTACCACTACAACGTTTATAGAAACAAACACATTTATAAATAATGATATTTTCAATAAACAAATTATGTTAAACTATATACTACACTACCCAAGATAGAAAAAACATAGTTAAAAAGAAACACAATAGAATTTTAAATTTATTTACATACATAATTCATTTATTTTTATTAATAGAGATGGTTTATGTATGAGTTTATTGTTTAAAATTCCAATGTTAAAAATAAAAAATAAATAATAAATAAATTTGGAATGGTAAAATAAAACCAAAGTTTTTAGTTCTACTAATTTAATGACACTGACTAGTTTCGGTCATCCAGTGACCATTTTCAAAGTGTGACACTTTGAAAATGGTCACTGGATGACCGAAACTAGTCAGTGTCATTAAATTAGTAGAACTAAAAACTTTGGTTTTATTTTACCATTCCAAATTTATTTATTATTTGAAATGGAGTTCTACCAAGAATTGTCCGTAGAAAAGTTAAAAAAAAAAAATAAAAAATAAGCTAAATATGAACCAACCTTGCATTGCACTAATATGAGTTTGTATAGACTTTTGCTGGTCACTTTTACCATCCTTTTTTCCACTCTCCGTAGCGACAGTATTACTCTGAGTGACATTTATACTAGTCCCAGATATTGAGAATGTTGAAGCCTGATTAGAGGAGATACTGGTGGGTATTGGAATGGTGAGGGTATTGCTGGTTGGTGTGGTCAAGTTACCATTGGAGAGGTTATTGGAACCTAAGCTGGAGAGAGGAATTTGTATATTTGTGCCGGGTATTGTTATTGTGACTTGAGAAGGGTCCACTGTTGGTAGGAGAAGCGACATATCACCACAAAGCCGGGACAAACCGAGGAAGGATTTAAAGCGGAGGAAATGAAAAGATAAAAGAAAAAGAAAATTATATTAGTGAATTAATAACAAACAAGTGATGACATGAAACATGCAAAAGCAATATTTTATGTTAAAAATAACACAATTTTTAAGGGTAAATGAGTGAGAAATAATGTTGTATCTAATAGGTAAATTTGATAAAAATAATATGAAATTATTATTTATCTTAATGAAAATAATTTAAAACAGGTATGTCAAAAATCAACAACAAAGTTATAATATTTACATAGTTATATAATCATTTTGACAATCCTTTTTTAAATTATTGGAAATGAATTGAAGAACATGTTAATTGAATAACCAGGAACCCAAACACCCAAAAACTTGTGATATACAGTCGACACTCTTTATAATGAAACTATGTATATTACTTATATATTATACAACTAACCACATGTTTCTGTGACTCAGTCAGATTTGATTTTTTATCTTTATTTGTGTACTTATTAATTATATAAAAATATGCACATATTCAAATGCAATTTTTGTCAAAATTTCAGGTCAATCGGCCAATTAGTCATGTTTTGCAAGCACAAACATATGCAGGCTTAGTTTTATATACATACAGGGTGTCCCATAAGTCAACGTATTCTTTTTAAGGGCTGTTATACCAACTCATGACTCGCCAGAATATGCAAATATGACCTACAAAGTGCCCGAAAATCTCCGCCTTGGATTGGTTTTTCGAGTGCCATATCTACAAATTTCAATATTTTGGAATTCTAATTTATGTTTTACAATCTTGAATAACTCAGCTGTTGATCACCATCCAAAATAATAATAAAACTTTTTTTTTGGCGGAAAAAAAATAAGTATGACCGAGTTATGAATTAAAAAAAAAACATTACCCAACTTTGATCAACCAATCCAAGGCGGAGATTTTCGGGCACTTTATAAAAGTGGCAATATCTCGAAAAATAAGGCACTTTTACCAAGGTCATATTTGCATATTCTGGCGAGTCATGAGTTGGTATAACAGCCCTTAAAAGGAATACGTTGACTTATGGGACACCCTGTATATAGATAAATCAAATCATCAATCAGGTTCGACATAAACTACACCAATAATAAGAAATAATCTTTTGCGGAATTAGCTACCAACATCTATTGAAATATAATTAACAACCAACACACATAATTATATTTTCAGCGTCATATTCATTGCATATTCATGAATGAGAATAATATAAATAATTCAATCCTTTAAATTTCATTACAAAGAGTAACGATTACAAAAAAATAAATAAAATGTAGAGACATCAATAAATGATATACAATCACAATATAAATGAAATAGAAAGTTTTAGATACGTTTGATTTATAACTGAGGATGCTAATGATAATTATTAGAAAATAAAAAGATGATTTGAATAGATATAAAACAATAAAATATAAAATACCAGTGGGTAAATGGACCAAATTCTGTAGAAGTCCGGCTGGCAACACGGTCGGTGCTCGTATCAGCTGTCCTCCGACCATTCCAACATTACCCATAGCGACATTCTTAAATATAAAAATACACATTATATTTACAAAATACATAATATGTACTTAATGTAAATCATAAGTTTTGGTAGCATCTACTTTATGAAAATTTCAATGTCATTTTTTGTACAGTTGAAACACTGTGTCGTAAATAAATATTATTTTTAACAAGAAGTGATCACAAAGGAACATAAAAATGAAATGTTTTAATACATTCATGTATAATAACATTTAAGGAACAATAGTAATAATAATAATAAACACTTTCTTGCACCGTGCAAAAGTGGCGAGTTTATTGCCATATGGCAATTTCTTCCAACTAACCAGTGTTTCCAGCACAGAGAAGCAAGAATTGCGTGAGAAAAATTTCACCTCTGTTGGGGATCGAACCTAGAATGCCCGCACAGAAGCCAAACAACTTACCACCTTGCCACGGCAGTCGGTCATTTACAATAAAGTGAAATTTCGTGTAGATTTTAAAAATAATAATAAATTTGATTGCAAAAAATCTGTGTTGATAGAATGGAAAATATACCTGATTCATATTGGTTGGTATAAAAAGAGCTTCTTGTCCATCCACAGTGACTGTCTGCATACCTTGTCCAACCTGCATACCTTGACCTCCCTGCACCACACAAGGTCCATACATGCCACTCTATACAAACAAAATACAACTAGTCATTAACAATATCATATTTCCTGTTACTAATAATATTTCCTATAACTTCATCACCACCTTACCCCCACCCCTTCCCCCTTATAGATAAACTCACTTCCTCATAGAGGCAAAGAGGTTGTTGCCTATTTTGTTAACTTCTTACCATTTATTCTCTACTTTAATAAACTTAAAGTGCACATTTTTTGACTAAGTATGTTAAATTTTCCCAAATTGTTGCCAAAGCATACAATGGCGAAGCTTTCACATATATGGGATATTCAATAAATGATTTAAACCTGTAAAAGCTGTGGATGCAATGGATGTACAGATAATATCTGTGGCTGCTGTTGCGTGAAGACTTGGTGCTTGGTTTGCTGCTGAGCTGAGGGCTGTTGCTGGGGGGTGGGCTGAGCTGATGGAGGGGCCTCCGCTACACCCACTCCACCGGGAAACATCTGCTGCAATTGCTGAAGGGATATCACCTGAAATATTTATTATAAGTATGTTTTACTAAAAACACTGAAAAAAGAATATGTCATAAAAATATTTTGTATCTATATTACTAAATAATGACACATTCTTAAAAAATATATATATTTTTAGAAACAAAGGTGAAAACAACAGGCATAGCCCTTGTAGTTTTCATACAACAATACAAGAATTTCATATAATAAAAATAAAAATCATTCAGTTAACTTTGAAATAAAGATTATAATATTTCATATTCTTTCTATAAATAGGGAGATCTGTGAATAAGTCAATAGATGGTGCTATCGACACTTTATTTTTTGCTAGATTTGTCGTGAAGAGTGGCGGTTTGTTCAAATTCCAACCAATCAAAACACCCACTCTTCATCTGCCTAATTAAAATACAACATATTATGTCATTCAATACATTTGTACGAGACATACATTATTTTTACCAAATTTTTTTGTTGTTATCTTTTACATATGATTGTCAAATGAAAGAAATATGTAGATTTCAACAACACTAAATCAAAATCACAAATTGACCTAAAATGAATTATGTTGTATTTTAATCAAGCAGTTATTGTCAAGCATTTTAATATAACATTGATCTTAAAACCAATAATGAATCAATATTTTTCATTTGCTGTTTGCATTTTTTACTTGAATAACATATACATAAAGAGGAAAATATAAAAAGCTTTAACAATAGGAGACCATGTATGAGATGCTGCATACATGTCAAGATTGAAGAATGTGGCATTCAGAAATCTCCGCCTGCCCTATGAGGGACATTGCGTGATAGTATGTATGAATGTAAAGGTAGATATTTCAAAACTGTGTATGTCAAAACTGTGGATTTTAATCACTTGAACAGGCATCGTCTGGTTTACAATGATAAAATTACAGCAAAACATTCTTTTAAGATATGTAGATGACATTCAAAATATAAAAATAATAATAAACACTTCCATGCACCCTGCGTAAGTAGCGATATTATTTCCATCCAGCCCAAAGAAGTATTATTTATGCGAGAAATGAATTTAAATAAATTTCTCCTTTGCTGAGGATTTAACCCAGGACGCCAGCACTAAAACCAAACGGCTTACCAATATGCCACAGTGGTCGCCATTCAAAAATATAATTTGATCAATGTTTTTCTTATTTATAAAAAAAATCACATATTATATAATCTTATTTGACTGTGTATATTTTGAGAAGAGGTAAAAATAGTGTCAAAAATAATGAAATACAAACCTGAGGTTGTTGTGGTTGTGGTGCAACAGTCTGCACTTGGGCAAGACTGGCAATGGCAGCATTCAATTCATTTCCCTGGAAAAACATTCAATTTAATAAGGTTTACTTTTATAATAAACTAGTGAACACCCGGCAAACTTCGTATTGCCTGTATAATTAAAAATTGTCCTCCATAACCACCCGTCGCTTCAGACTCTTCAATACCTCCCATCCCTTCAGTACTTCCCGTCCCTTCAGTACCTTCCGTCCCTTCAGTACCTCCCGTCCCTTCAGTACCTCCCTCAGTTACTCCCGTTCCTTCAGTTACTCCCGTCCCTTCAGTTACTCCCGTCCCTTCAGTTACTCCCGTCCCTTCAGTTACTCCCGTCCCTTCAGTTACTCCCGTCCCTTCAGTTACTCCCGTCCCTTCAGTTACTCCCGTCCCTTCAGTTACCCCCGTCCCTTCAGTTACTCCCGTCCCTTCAGTTACTCCCGTCCCTTCAGTTACTCCCGTCCCTTCAGTTACTCCCGTCCCTTCAGTTACTCCCGTCTTTTCAGTTACTCCCGTCCCTTCAGTACCTTCCGTCCCTTCAGTACCTTCCGTCCCTTCAGTACCTTCCGTCCCTTCAGTACCTTCCGTCCCTTCAGTACCTTCCGTCCCTTCAGTACCTTCCGTCCCTTCAGTACCTTCCGTCCCTTCAGTACCTTCCGTCCCTTCAGTACCTTCCGTCCCTTCAGTACCTTCCGTCCCTTCAGTACCTTCCGTCCCTTCAGTACCTTCCGTCCCTTCAGTACCTTCCGTCCCTTCAGTACCTTCCGTCCCTTCAGTACCTTCCGTCCCTTCAGTACCTTCCGTCCCTTCAGTACCTTCCGTCCCTTCAGTACCTCCCGTCCCTTCAGTACCTCCCGTCCCTTCATTACCTCCCGTCCCTTCATTACCTCCCGTCCCTTCATTACCTCCCGTCCCTTCATTACCTCCCGTCCCTTCATTACCTCCCGTCCCTTCATTACCTCCCGTCCCTCCATTACCTCCCGTCCCTTCATTACCTCCCGTCCCTTCATTACCTCCCGTCCCTTCATTACCTCCCGTCCCTTCATTACCTCCCGTCCCTTCATTACCTCCCGTCCCTTCATTACCTCCCGTCCCTTCATTACCTCCCGTCCCTTCATTACCTCCCGTCCCTTCATTACCTCCCGTCCCTTCATTACCTCCCGTCCCTTCATTACCTCCCGTCCCTTCATTACCTCCCGTCCCTTCATTACCTCCCGTCCCTTCATTACCTCCCGTCCCTTCATTACCTCCCGTCCCTTCAGTAGGTCCCGGTCATACGCTCGACAATTCATCAAAGTTTCATTGAAATTGATTGAACGGTTCCAAGGATAGTCCACCTTCATCGGTTAAATGACCTGATACCCGATGAAGAAGAAGAAGAATTTTTTTTAATCCAGAAACCATCCCGGGCATACACTCGACAATTCATCAAAGTTTCATTGAAATTGAATGAACGGTTCCCAGGATAGTCCACCTTCATAGGTAAAATGACCTGATACCCGATGAAGAAGAAGAAGAAGAAAATTTTTTTAATCCAGAAACTATCCCGGTCATACGCTCGACAATTCACCAAAGTTTCATTGCAATCGGATGAACGGTTCTCAGGTTAGTCCACCTTCATATGTAAAATGACCTGATACCCGATGAAGAAGAAGAAGAAAATATTTTAAATTCAGAAATCATCCCGGGCATACGATCGACAATTCACCAAAGTTTAATTGCAATCGGATGAACGGTTCCCAGGATAGTCCAGCTTCATAGGTAAAATGACCTGATACCCGATGAAGAAGAAGAAGAAGAAAAATTTTTTAATCCAGAAACTATCCCGGTCATACGCTCGACAATTCACCAAAGTTTCATTGCAATCGGATGAACGGTTCTCAGGTTAGTCCACCTTCATATGTAAAATGACCTGATACCCGATGAAGAAGAAGAAGAAAATATTTTAAATTCAGAAATCATCCGGGGCATACGATCGACAATTCACCAAAGTTTAATTGCAATCGGATGAACGGTTCCCAGGATAGTCCACCTTCATAGGTAAAATGACCTATTACCCGATGAAGAAGAAGAAGAAGTTAAAATTTTTTGATCCAGAAACCATCCCGGGCATACTCTCGACAACTCACCAAAGTTTCATCGCAATCGGATGAACGGTTTAGGAGCGCATTCAACACATACATGATACATACATAGATACAAACATTCAAATTTATAATATAGATAATTTATTTTATAATAGATGTACCATGTACAGGGCCGAACAAATCATAGAACAATCAGGAACAAGAAGTCAGGGCGGTAGTCTTTAAAGGGCGCTTAAAATCCTAAAATGTAAAATATATAAATCAAAAATCCGCAGGTATGGCGCTCAGTTCTCTTTGCGTACCCGGAAAGAGGCTCGGCGTGATGGTGTGTAACTCGATATGAGATGGTAACAGGATATTTGTAGGAATTTCCAGATACTACACACCATAGTGACTTTAATGATATGTTATACTAAGAACTCTTTTTGATTGTTGATGGAACTTACTTAAGTCGTTTACAATATGCGGAACCTGATATCAACTATTTTCATGGTGATTTCGAAAAAAAATCTATCTATGGTTTAGGATGATTTTGGAACAAACCCGAACCTATCTCTTTCAATCATTCGTATATTATTGTTGCTTTCTCTCTCTTCTGTCTGGTGAAATAAAAAATAAAAAAAATGTGGGGGAGGGGGCGGTTTCAAATATATTGCTACGGGCGCAAAAACACGTTTATCCGGCCCTGACCATGTAAATATCAGCTTAACATACACCTAATAACAAGTTATATAGACCTTGACTAGATGCAAACCGAAGCTGCTTCACTAGGTTAAAAACCTATTGTGAAGCAGTTTATGATTTATTATACGTATATGATTTTAGTGCGCATTCATTATGCATTGATTATAGTTTTGTCTGCAATTTTTAATTCCGTTTTAAATGCATTCATGAATTTAGCTTTTTACAACTCCAATTGAAAACCTTGGAGTAAATTGAAAATCTTGACTCCCAGGAATTGTAAATGTCTTTGTCCAAATGTGACTTATTTCTAGGTATCTATATGTTGTCGTGTGTAGTATAGGTTGATTGGAAACTGTTGACTTGTGTTTTTAGCACATACATAGCTGTGGTATGTCTAGAATATTAAATTTTTTGAAAAGTTCAATTGTGGGTGTGCGATTATATGTAATATTTTAAACAAATTTTTAACTAATGGATCTATATTTGTTTGTAATTTCCCTATGACGCCATATTCTACTATTGATTGTTAGTGTTAATTCTAATCATCATCAGTGGCTCCACAGCGGGATGGGCCTTGGCCTCCCGGGCCAAGGAATTATCTCCATGGCCTTTTCTCTCCAATTCTGCACACTAGCTATCTGAAGGTCTCTCTTGACTCCATCCATCCATCCTAGTTTCGGCCTCCCCACACCTTTTTTCCCCCCAAACGTGTTGTAAGGATTATTTTCGGTGTCTGGTCATCGTCCATACGATGCATGTGCCCTAACCAGCGGAGCCTCCCTATTTTTATCGTTTGGACGATATTTGGTTCCTTGAATAAGCTTTTTAGTTCGTGGTTGTAACTGAATAAGCTCTGTAGTTCGTGGTTGTAACTGAATAGGCTCTGTAGTTCGTGGTTGTAACTGAATAGGCTCTGTAGTTCGTGGTTGTAACTGAATAGGCTCTGTAGTTCGTGGTTGTACCAGTGTGAATAATACATTCCATATTTTTATGACTGACTTTGGCAAGACATTTTTGTTGGAGCGAAAAATATATATATATTTTTTTTTAATTTCTGGCTTACAAAAGAGATATGGGATTTCCATTTTACATTGATCAAGTTTGTTACAATTTAACCAGTCTTTAATAAAATGCATCATACTTTTTTGTAGATAGATTCCCAATCTTAAGCACTGAACAACAAAACAGTTTCTGCAAAGCTTTGGCCCCCGATATTCATATAACATAAATCATTCATGTAAATAAGAAATAAGATAGGACCAAGTATGCGTCCTTGAGGTATTCCATAATTTATATTGGTAGGCAAACTCAAGTGTCTTGAATTTTGACTAGTTATTTTTGGTTGATAGTAGGTATCCCATTATTTTAAAAGTGTACTATGGGATATTGTATCAAAAGCCTTTTAAATATCCAAAAATATACCAATTGTTTTGTTTCCTTTGTCAACGCGCCATGGTTATATATTATCAAGGTACTGCCTCCCTGACCAGCCAGAATAGCCTAGTATGTACACCGATTTTTTAAACCTAACCTACAAAAATTTGATAAAAATAGGTTGGTTAGGTTTATTTGTAGTTATAATTGTGACTGGCGTGAGCCAGTTGCATTATATATTAAAAAAAGTAGGTAACTAAAATATTAAAATAAAACAACTAAATTGGTGTTGGTCAAATAATTTTCAACCAGCTGGCTGGTCAGGGAGGCAGTACCTATTATCAAAATTATGAAATTATAATTGATAATACCTTGAATAATAGCATCAGCTGGACAGAACACAATTTTTAGGTTTTTGCTTGCATGATAGATGAGCAAACCTTTCCTCACTACATTGAAAATTGTTGAGATATTTTCCGATACCTATATAACTCTTCGGAGACTGATGGTACTAAGGTTGCGTGCTATCAACGCTTATTAATCTATATAATATATTGTAATAATAAAAACACTTCCTTGTACCCTGTGCAAATAAGGAGTTTATTGTCAAATAGCAATTTCTTCCAACTAACCATTGTTTCCTGTCTGAAGAAGAATTTCCATGAGTAAAATATAAAATAAATTTCTCTTCTACTGGGAATCCAACCCAGGATGCCAGCAAATAATCCAAACGGCTTGCCACAGCGCTCGATATTAAATACTGCTCCTCAACAAATCTTCTTCTCAACAAATCAAATCTTCTCAACGATAAAATAGCAGTAATATAAAACTGGCTTACAGTTAATCCCTGCGCCTGCAACTGCTGAACAAGTGCCGAGCTGATGACTCTGACTTGCTGCTGTTGCTGTGGCAGCTGCTGTATCTGCTGTAGCTGTGGCACCTGAGGGATCTGAGACAACTGTGACACCTGAGGGACTTGCGACAGCTGAGGCACTTGGGATAATTGTATGACTTGAGGTGTCAACTGAAGAGCCTGACTTCCTCCATCGCTTCCTAAAAACATCCATTGCAACATTATGTTATTTGTGTTAGGAGCAATACTTAACCTAACCTTATTATATTACTGAATCAAGATAAAATGATAGAAATATTACTAAGTTTAATTAACTACAAGTAAATGAACAGCACATTCGGAATGTGAATTTGTTCAAAATCACTTGCATATTTGTGGGAGTCATTTTTCTTGGCTGGTATGGCATATTTTCTCATTGAAAATATACTCTTTTTACACAGAGAATGTTTATTTCTTATTTATGAAAACTTCCTAAAATCCAGTGAAAGTGTAGAATTTATCACCAAATACCAAGAGCTTCCTAATAACAAGTGTTTCCAGTCCAAAGAAACAATAAATTGCTCTCACTGGAAACATTGATGTTCTAAGACAGTAATTAGATTTGAGTTTCATGAATAGTTGCATATTAAATAAAATACCTGTAATTGTATAATATATTGTTTCCTTTTGTTCGGGTGAAGAGTTAGCTTCATGTTGCTGTTGTTGTTGCTGCTGATGTTGCTGTTGTTGCTGCTGCTGTTGTTGTTGCTGCTGTTGTTGTTGTTGTTGCTGTTGTTGTTGCTGTTGGGTCCCGGTACCGGGCGCCATTTGTGCTGCACTATGACCAATCTTACTGCAAGTCGCTGCCAATAGGGCCAACGGAGACGGTGGGATTTGTGATTCCTAAAAGGAAAATATCTATATTAACAACGATGATATACAACGGACGGTAGGTACATATTTTAAAATATGGGGATATATAGAATTCGAAAAACACTAAAATTCCTTCTATTCATTTTTTTATTCGTAATTCATGTGTTGTACGATTAGGTACAGTCTCCATATATTATGCAGATTAGGTATGCTGATCGAGGTAGCGGGAAGTAGCGAAAGCTTTTCCGATACAATTTAATAAAAATATTTTTTCCTTGCACCCTCTACAAGCTGCGATTATTTTTGCCGAGCCGCAATTTCTTTTGACGAGTTCATAATAGATGGGTTGAAAATTGCGGAAGAAATTACATATTTGATCCTCTAATACTTGGGATTCGAACCCAAGACGCCGGCAAATAAATCAAACAAATTACCACTATGTGCCACGAATCACGATGGTATACCTAAATATAATCGAAGTGTAAACAATAATAATGACCACTGTAACTTACATATACCTATAAGTAAGTAACCTATAGGTATGTAGGTACATACATAAACATTTACAAAATGTTTAATATACAAGAGAGTATAATATATAGGTAGTAGTACCTACTATATAAGCAAGCTAGTAAAATATTCACACTTCACATGCATGTTAAATATAATATTATAGGTAGGTACTTACCTACGTAGGTACAAAAATTAGCGTAAAAAGCTGAACAGAACGAACACAATGGAATGCGGTTTAAAAGCAAAGTAATAGGTATCTAAGTATATAGGTGGGTGGTGATGAGTGCAATGGTGGCAGAGCGGTTAACGCGCTGGGTTGGTAATCTAGTGGTCGCGAGTTCGAATCCTGCCGCGACCGATTTCGTTCACCTATAGCATATATAAGCATGTACATATGCTTAGTTTAGGGAATGTATGAAGATGTATATAATATATGTACTTCCTACAAGGAGATATTCATTCTTTAAAAAAAATAATAAAGTGCATATCCCCACCATAATATTTTAGAAAGTTATATATAACATATATGTATATTATATGTATGTACCTAGGTACTTATGTATATTTATATGTATGTGAGTATGTTTTAGTGATCTTTTTTCCATTCAATTTGGCATCAGAAAGCAAATGTGAAACTGGGTCAAAAAATACACTTCAAAATTACAATTTTATACTTTAAAGAACTTACCTATTTATTTATTTACAGGACTTAATTTATTAATCATACAATGCATAGACATCAAGAAAATAAATTATAAAAACATTATTACATTAAAAAAAATATTAGACATCCTTGATTTTTTAAATAAAAAGTATAAGAGAAATCTCCAAAAGTATCATGGTGAAAATCAACTTCTGGGGGCTTGTCTTTCTGCAACATAACTGAGTATGGTCCTTTTGAGTCGAAAAAGTTGTTTTTCTTTTCATTTGTTGATATAATTTCTTTGTATTTGTCTTTAAACTTCTTGTTTTCGTCTCAATAAATATTTTATTATTATTATTTCACCTTCAAATTTGACACGCCCCTTTTAACAACTTCCTCCCAACGACAATAAGGTAGTAGGTATGTATACATATACCTAAGTAGGTACATATGCTTGTAAAAGAAAAAGATAAGCCCCTTAATGTAGGTACCAATTCTCGCTCTATAACAGTTAATTGCCTATTATCATATTAGTATAATAGGTACAGAAAATCCCGCGGTCAACCGAGGCCAGCAAGCCCGGAAGTGCGAGAAAGACAGCTGGGCTAGAGGAAGAGGATAGACCGACCACAACAACTGACCACGCCCATTAACGTTGGAAGACCGACGACATAATAATATAAAACGCACGATAACAATACCAAACATTATTCGCCTTGATTATTATTTATTACCTACTTACTGTAGATTTTCTTATAGGTAGGTACTAACGAGAGATAGCAACGTTTTCGATTGATCATTATTTATGTATGACTAAGGCAAGTATCTACCTACCTACTTAATTTGTAGTTACTTTAAAGTATGTTTTTAACTTATTCATGCGTCATATAAAATCTTTCTGTTTACGATGGGAAAGTTTCTGTGTTATTTTTAATCCTCACTCCTCACTACCCCGAGGGGATATAGTGGGGTGTTATGGTTATGAATTCGCAATTTTTAACTTTGGATTTTAATGAAGAAATATCACGCGCTCCTAATAACAAGTTGCCAAATTCCAGAGACTTCTACGAAATTAATCCTTTTATAAAACCAGTCTAAAAACACAGAGACACTCTGTCTAGTAGGCTATACCTAGGTATAGTACCTACCTAAGTATATTTTGAAAATAATTTCCCTAATACCCTCAAAAGATATAGGTATAGGTACGTCTTTGAAACAAGGAACGGTTTGTATGTACCTACCTACATCTTTATTCTATTGCATGAGTTTTTTTGAATTTTGAATTTGTTTAATACTTTTCTTGTAAAATTAGTTTTAGTAAAATGCTTTTTTATTTTTTTATTGTACCTACGTAACTAAAAAACTACAAGACCTATGGAGTAGATATTTACTTCAATCGAAAGAAAATATGAAAATCTATAAGTACCTATACCGGCTGAGTTTTTATTATCACAATATTTTGATAGGTAAATATTTTTCCTATTTAAAAAATCTCTAAATTTTATATTTTTTGCTCGAGAAAATGTTGTAGGTACCTATATCACATATTATCAGGTAATATACCTACAATATTTTTTCGTGTTTCATACATTAGAAGGTAATTTAGTGTGCAATCTTGCGTACATCCGTATACCTAGGGTAGGTAGATATAGGTACAAGGGCCTTAATTAAAATATTATAATAATAAAAATCTCAGCCGGAGGTTTTTGGTATTCTCTTACGATTGAAGTAAAAATCTTCTTCATAAGCCTGGTACTTTTTTTATTTACTTACAATAAATTGAAAATAGGTTTTACTAAAACTTATTTTACAAGAAAAGTATTAAGTATCTAGGTAAGTACTTAATTCAAATTTCTCGTGCAATACCTACCTATAATAAAGATGTAAATAATAAAAACTGTTCCTTATTTCAAAGACGTTTCTTTTGGGGGAACTAAAGAAAAGACTTTCAAAATATACTACGCTTAACAGGTAGATATAACCTGCTATCCTATAGCCTCTTAATATGTAGGTATATTTTTATGAAATAAGCATAGGTAGGTACCTACTTCATTCTTTGTGTCAGAACTCGTGGTACGAAAGGAAAAAGGCTGCCATAGACAGGTTCAGGTCAATGGTAGATAGGTATCTAAGTTCAGTGGGGGGAAAGGGGGTCGGTAGACATTATTAGGCAAATAGGACGAGGGGGTCGTGTACTTATTAGGAGGATGTGTTTTTTAGTGACTCGAGGGGGGAGGGTGCTGTGCTATCCACTAGTGAGTACCTACCTAATACTTACTGAGTACTCATGCAACCTACCTAGAACTGCCAGAGACGCAGGGAGTAGCAGATACCCGGAGGCGGAACTGGATATATTGTTTACATTGAAAAAGGGGGCGGGAAAAACTTTGTGCATGTTAAGTATCTTATCAAAATATTGATAGGTACATTTTTGATAAATCAACTATGTTAGATAAATAATCAAAGTCTCAGTGAAATCGACACGCAGTAGATATGAATGGTCGTGGTACCTAGATATACCTAACAAAAAATAAACTTGACTCAAAAATCGTTTGCAATGAAAATTGTTTTCGTTTATTTCTGCTGTAGGTAGGTAGGTAGATATGTTTTCCAAACAAAATATAAAAAAAAACGTTAGAAACCTAAGTAGGTAACTACTTACCTTATTGTTTTAATCTGTCAATATTTGTAATAAAACACCTAGGGGGCAAGTCTGGTCAAACGGTGAAATCAAAACCCTCATGATTACCCATATCATGGATAGGTTTACCTAATTATCATATGAAGTTCTATAATATCCTTACAAATTATAGAACTCCTAATGATAATTAAATTTATGATATGGGTAACTATAATCATAAGGGTTTTGATTTCAACGTTTGACCAGACTGCACCCCCCCCCCACCCCCAATTATATCCATGATATGGGTAATCAAAAGAGTTTTTGATTACACTGCTTGACCAGACTTTTCCCCCTGGTTATAATTTTTTTAGATAGGTAGGTATTTAGATAGGTACTAAATGGGTAGGTACCTACTTACCCACATATCTAATATAAATTGCGAAATTCAGGTTCTAATTTTTTTTCATTAAATTTAGATAAACTTAGTTGAAACTAGAGTTTAAAATATAGGTAGGTACACAGTATCTAAGTGGGTACCTACATAATAATTATAAAAACAATAGTTGGGTGTATAGGTACCTATAGGTAGGTACCCTACTTACCCATTGAGAAAAAGAATAAAATAATAGAATTAAAAAAATTATAGCCCACATAAATATTTCATGCTAATGGAGACTAAAATGAAATAAAAAGCGTATGTATTGCTTCTTTTTAAAGATGTATAGGCAGGTACCTACCTACCTATACCTATCTAATTTGAAATCAACAATTGCGAACGATCGATCGAATAAATGAAACAGTCAACAGTTGGGTCAAAAAATATCTCCATAATTCTAGGTAATCCCCTTAAAGGTTAATTACAATAGGAAGTGAAGTTAGCGAGTGAAAAATTTTCCCGCCCGATGGTAATAATGTCGACACGCCTACCTAGGGCGGGCAGGGAACGCCGGGCACCCACCTCACCCGAGGGCGGGAAGCTATTTGAATTTCCCGCGCTGTCCACACCGTACAAAAGTGAACGTGCACAGTGCACATGCGCGGTCATTCGGCGCACAAAACATTTCTCGAGCGATCACGTGACGAACGGCGCGTAAGACCTACAATTTAAAAGTTCGTCCAAAATATTTTCAGTACTTATTATATTAATCGAAATACATTAAAATCTTTAAAAAAGATGATTATATGAACTCTATACTTTTATGATAGTGGAGTGTATTCAAAACATTCGAGCCTATTTTTAACCTCAAATTCTCAACGAATTTTAATGCATTTTATTTTGATTTTTTTATATGTAAGGTAAATTAAAATAAATTTTGTATATTTTCCGTGTGTAAGTAGAACCCAAACTTCAATTAACATTGTTGGATGTATCAATATTTATGATAAATAACGCAAACTAACATCTTAAATACTTAAACGTAATAATACCAACAAAAACAAATACCTAACCTAACTCGACAACATTAAACTGATGTTCACATGTTATGTGAGCCTTGGTACCTTTGACTTTTGCTTATATTCACAATCTTGCTATTCTCAAAAATTTCTAAGCGACTACACTATAAAAAATCCAAGCATTAGGTATACCATACCTATTAAATTGGCATATTCTTAATTCAGAATTATATATCTAAGTAGGTATATACTTACAAGTATTAGAGTAAATAGTAAGGAAGATTAGTAGATAGCCCATACTCAATAACTGATAAAATAATATCATTATTTGATCACATTTGATATCAACCCAATTCGTTTTGTATGTAAATTGAATAAATTACTGAAAAATAAGTAGGATCTATTACATTCATGTATGACTATTTATAAATTATAAAGACAATCTACATTCGATAGATTACGTCAACCTATTACCTACCTAAACACATTCAACGAATGCATACATTCATTATCTTATTTTTAAAAAATAGGTAAACATCTCGACTAAAGAAAAAAAAGTTCTATTATGAAGCACCACTTAATCAACAATAATAGGTGTATGTATGTATAGGCAAATACAAAACAATAGTTACTAGTTAGCAAATATCGTAAAATTAGATGCGAATCATCATTAATAAGACACTTTTACTGAAAACATAATATGAAATATACTTACAATATGATGACCTTCTACAGAACAAAACACATAAATCAATCCAACATTTTACATTAACATGCGACAACGCTTCGTTATAAGACAAGACGTGTTCAGAAACTAAAATATAATATCAAATGATAACAACAGTATTAGGTATGTATGTTTATGTTTTTTACCTATAAAGAAATCCACACAATGCTCCTATAGCACTCGCTAATACTACATCAGTTAAAAATGTCTGCCCGTCGTGCAATAAGTAACACAGTTCGGAGTGTAAACAAGACGGGTTGTGGCTGTCGTGATTGATTAGGCGATGGTAATTTCAACATCCCACGTGTACCGCGGCATTATCACGGCCAATAAACTATAGTGGGGTGTATTATAAACACACGAATCAGTTTAGATTTGGAAAGGGAGTAGTCGATGTCCCCCGAAGAGTACCTCCCGCGCGTACAAGCCGTGCCCCAAAAGCCCGTTACTCCGAATGCCCCGCCTCTCCCCTGCGCAAACACACTGGATAATGCTGGCAATAACCAGCTGGCCGACACTCACCTTAACGTTTTTATCCAATTTAATGTATTCCGTCTTAGATTTCACGGATTCAGACGACATCATTTGCAATAAAAACACTGTTAACTATCTATTTTCTTTGTTCAACATAATTTCACGACACTAGCACACAACGCGGCAAAATGCTTTCACGAACGCATGGAGAACGACACTGACACGAAACTTTACGAAGCAGCTGTTCGGTAAATGTCGGCATCCAATATACCGTTCGGTTTTTTTATGTTTAATACAGTATTTTTATATTATTTTAAAATCTAAATATGTAGATGGTTAGAGAAAAAATATTGGAATATTTCTACATCAATCGAATTTTCAAAATTAATAATTTTAGTTATTTTCTAGCATTTTGTGTAGAAACTGACGGACTACTTTGAAAGTAGCGACGCAATATTTTAAGGCCGAACAAATAAAATACTTAGATTGTTGGTAGCCTCAGGAATCTGCTATTGGTAGGGGGCAGATGTGAAATGGGGTCGCCCTTCCCTCGCCCGAGGGCACTAACCATGCTTGCCTATATTAATTTGTCACTCGTCTAACCAACTTTATCATATCAACTGTCAACATTTCACAATCAATCACGTAAATTACTATTTCCAACATAAAATCGGCCGTTCATTAGAAAATATTATCAATTTGAAACATTTATAGAATATTGATCGATTTTATTTTTTCATTCATAAAATAAACAGGTAATGTAGCTTCTAAGTAACATATTTTTAGAGTATTTAGTTTTTTTATAAAAGCCATATATTTATATGATAATACAACTTCATCTGTAAGAAAGAAATTTTACTTCAGTGTGAAATCCCAAACTGTGACGAATTCTGATTAATTCAGTGCATAGGTACTAACAAAATACGCCAATCTATCAAAAAGTACGTTCTAATTTCTATAAGCATATCATATTTCAGATGCTCTCGAATGAAAATACATTTTGATTGAGTGGTTGAAAATTGTATGTCAACAATGTGTAAGTATTTTGATGGTGCGTTACGCTGCGATGTTAAAACTGAGGGTGTTGTTTGGGCGTCTCTGGTGGGTTGGTCCTGGGCGGGGTGGGGGGGATGTTGGACTAAGGGCATTGCCTCTCAGGACACTCACCCTTACCCTAGGACGAATAGGAAACGATTATGTTTATTAAAACCATCTTTTCTTTTCTAAAGTAGGTAATAATAATAATTAGAATCAATTTTTTATAGCGCCGTTTTATGGTAAAATGCCATTCCAAGGGCGCTTTTGCTTATTTGTTGACTGTGCGAAACAAAGAAGTCTGCAGCAATTTACCGAAGGCCCCAAAATGCTGCTCTCCACGAACTTCAGAAGCCAATCTATTTCACTTAATAGGTCCGTTATTTAGTTACATTGAAACCACGATGAAAGTACACTGAGAAAACTGATAGGTATTCATAAATAACGTGAATTCAGCTTAAATTATGGTGAATTCACCATAAGTACGGAGCATTCAGCTTAAATTATGGTGAATTCACCATAAGTACGGAGCATAGTGATATAATCAAAATTAAGATGATAATACGATTTATGATGATATTTCTGTGCCTTCATAGACCTAGAAAAGGCGTATGATAAAGTTGTTAGAGAAAAATTATGGGATATACTAGCAGTGTATGGAGTGAAGAGCAAACTAATACGCGCAATCGCGTCATTATATGAGAACAGCGAAGCATGTGTTCGTGTCAACGACACAGTGACAGCGTGGTTCTCTATAAATAATGGCGTTAGACAAGGGTGCGTGCTATCTCCATGGCTCTTTAACTTGTACATTGATTTCTGCATAAGAGCCCTTAAGGATGAAAGCAAGGGTCTGAAATTGAGTACCGTAATGGTGCGAGATTTGATGTATGCAGACGATAAAGTTCTATTAGCAGAAAGTATGGAAGAGTTACAGTATCTTGTAAGTATGGTACCTATATGAAGGATGTATAGAGAACGGACTTAGGATGAATGCCAGCAAGTCAAAGACAATGGTCTTTGATTTGCGTGTAAAATAAGAGTAGAGAAAAATAAGAGTAGCGTGTAAAATAAGAGTAGAGAACGAATGGCTCGAGCAAGTCGATGAATATGTATAGGTACTTGGGAAGCATATTTCAACGGAACGGACGACTCGATAAAGAGATCGAAAGAAGAGTTATGGCAGGAAACAGAGTGAATGGAGCACTAAGACCAATTATAAATGATCGCAACATATCAAAGGATGCCAAAGTTGCCATTCATAATGCCATCGTAGTGCCAACCTTGACGTATGCAAGTGAAACCTGGACTTGGCAGAAGACGCATGAAAGTAGAATAAATGCAGTTGAAATGAGATCGTTAAGAAGGATTTGTAACAGAACGATGTATCACCGGGTAAGAAATGAGGACATAAGGAAAGAATGTAAGATGAAGAAAGATGTCATTACTAGAATGAAAGTGAACACATTGAGATGGTTTGGTCACATGGGAGAATGAATGAAGAGAATTCTTTACTGTATAATGAATCCTCTCTTTCCCCATTTATTGTACATGTACAAAAGAAAGTAGCGGGAGAAAGTCTTCAAATACAGGCTATCTCATTCGGTTCGTTTATCTACAAAAATAAAATTGATAATATAAAAAAAATCAAGCCGTTGGGTAAACGCACAATTGCAATCGAATTCAAAAATTATTTAGCAGCAAATACTTTTCTTAATAACAAAATTTTAGAACAAAACAACTACTTACCATTTATACCTTCCTTTCACGTAACTCGTCTTGGAGTTGTAAAAGATATACCTACATCTCTTTCTGACGAGGAAATATTAAGTAATTTGGAAGTCCCTCCGGGATTCGGAAAAATAATAAAAATTCGAAGGCTTAACTACAGAGACCGTAAAATTGAAATCCCGACATGGAAACCATCTCAAACTGTTGTGGTCACAATCGAAGGGCAAAAACTCCCATCACACCTTTACCTCTTTTACAATCGTCTACCAGTAGAAACTTACATATTCCCTACTATTCAATGTCATCAATGTTTAAGATACGGACACACTAAAACTAACTGCAAATCTGCAGCACCTAGGTGTTTTAAATGCACTTTACATCATCTTGGAAACACATGTAATGTAACTCAAGAAAATACTATTTGTGTTCATTGCTCGGGAAATCACCAGGCTATCGATATAAATTGCCCAGAATTGACAAGACAGAGGAACATTCAGAAAGTAATGGCTGACCAAAGTATATCGTATATCGAAGCAGCTGGAATGTTTCCCTCCGTGAAAATATCATACTCAGAAAAAACGAAAGCTGTCAGCAATTCAAACAAAATTGAAACACAAAATAATTTCACGCCAAAATGGAGGGTAATCACCCCTTCAAACAAAAATAATCTTAAAAAACATAGTAATACCCCCCCTTACTTGGATAAAAAACAAATCAACTCATTATTAATTGCACCAAATGGAAACCATCCAGTACCTAAAAATGGATGTGCTCTCCCGTTAACAAATGAAACTACCCCAGATACAATAATACCTGAAGACATTAATTATAGTCGTAAAGAAATAATTCTAAATTGCATATACAATATGATCCATGAACTCCTTACCACAGAACACTATATCTCAGTACCGTCCAACGATGCACTTATTAATAACACCTTACAAAATACTGTCAATATACTCAATAACAACCTAAATAAAGAAGATATCGATTCAAACTCTATCACAGAAACAAATTAGACCTTAAACTTGTAACTCGCACAATAATTCCCTGTATAATCTTTCATACAAAATGGCCTTAAATATTGCCCAGTGGAACTGCAGAAGTGCAATACCTAATAAAGACTCTATTTTAAAATTGCTATCCGAGAACCAGGTTCAAATAGCGGCACTATCTGAAACCTGGCTCCGCGATGAAAAAACATTCAAAATTCCCGGCTACCAATGCCTAAAAGATAATAGACATGATGGCAAAGGTGGAGCTGCGTTATTAATAAAAGACACATTTTTCTTTAACCAGATAAATTTAAAACCAATAAATTGTCCATCACAAGTTGTTGCTGCGGAAATAGACGGTACAAATTTTGTCTCAATTTATATTTCTCCTAATTTCCAACCCACCAAAAATATTTTAAGAACCATAATTTCTCGAATAAAACATCCCTTTATAATTATGGGAGATTTTAATGCTCACCATAACATGTGGGGTTCATCATCATGCACAAAATTAGGTAGAATTATAGTTGATCTGCTAAATGAGTTGAATCTTTGCATTATTAACGACGGGTCACCGACACGTATCCCTGTGCCAAATCAACGAATCAGCGCAGTAGATTTAACAATATGTAGTCCCGATATTGCTCCATACTTGAATTGGAAAATACTTTCTGACCCATTCAATAGTGATCATCTTCCAATAATTTTGCATTATTCACAACCGTCATACAGATACATATATACCTCTCATATTGAAAACTCAAAATCCAAAAGAAACAACAAATTCGATAAAAATGTTTGTAATTTTGGAAAAGCTATAATCATTACACCAACAACCCCAATATAACATTTACTCCCCCCTCAATAGAAAACCTACAAGAATGCTACGATGAATTTATTAAAACGATTGAAATATCAGAAAAATTTATACCTAAAAAGAATCCCAAATTCAAAAAGTATCCCTTACCTCCTCCTTGGTGGGACTCAGCGTGCGAAGAACATTCGTCAATTAGGAAGCAAGCATATAAAGACTACAAGCATAACATGACACTTGAAAATTTCTTGTATCTTAAAAATGTTCAAGCTAAAGTCAAACGGTTCCTCAAAAACAAGAAAAGAAAAGGGTGGAAAGACTTCTGCACATCACTTAGTATCCAAGTTCCAATTTCAGAAGTTTGGAATAATATCAGAAAATTTCGTGGCTCATACAAAACCCCATCTTCTAAATCATGCCCTAAACTATGGTCAGAAGATTTCTTAAATAAAATGGCCCCACCGTATGCTGTTAACATCGATGAAATCTCGTTACAATATTCACATACTAGCAGTAACTGGCTAGATGCCCCATTCCAAATAGACGAATTAAAATCAGTCTTACAAGTGGTAAAAAATACTTCACCTGGAATAGACGGGATCCCATATATTATCTTACATAATAGTAGCGACAAAATTCTTGAATATCTCTTAAAATTAATAAACATAATGTTCGATACTGGGGTTATCCCAGAATCTTGGAAAACTCAACTCATTATCCCAATTTTGAAACCACTAAAGGACCCTAATTCAGGTGTCAACTACAGACCAATAGCATTATCATCAACTCTGCTTAAATTAACAGAACATATTATAAAAAGACGAATTGATTGGTTCGTTGAAAACAAAAATATTTTGCCGTACAATATGTTTGGCTTCAGAAAAAAAAAATCCTCAGTAGAAAGTGTAGCCAATTTAACAACGGATATTCTTTTAGCTTTCTCTAGACAAGAACAGGTCATAGGAGTAAGCTTAGATATCACAAGTGCATATGATAATGTGCTTCTCTCCCTTCTTAAATCTAAACTTCTCCGAATTGGAATCCCCCTAAAATTAGCCATCTTCATAATGAATATTCTCCTGGATAGAAAAATCATTCTCGACATTCGAGGAATTGATACTCAAGAAAGAAAAGTCGACAGAGGCTTGCCACAGGGGTCAGTCCTTAGCCCTATCCTCTTCAATATTTATATTCACGAGATTTTTCATGTACTGTTACCCTCGGCACAGTTACTGATATATGCAGACGATTTTTTTATTTATGTATCAGGGAAAAAAATCCAACAAATGGAGAACATTATGAATAATACTCTCAAAAATATTTCTTCGTGGTTATCTGAAAATGGCCTGAATCCCAGTCCTCCCAAATGTAAAGCCATTATGTTTACAAAAAAACGCTCTATACCACATATAAAAATTCAACTAAATGACATTATCCTCCCTGTCTCTTCGGAATTAAGATTTCTTGGTATCACTTTGGATTCCAGACTATCTTGGAACTCTCAAGTTACACATATCATTAACAAATGCCAGTCTGGACTAAATGCAATGCGAGCTGTAACCCGTACTTGGTGGGGAGGTCACCCTTCTGTTCTACGTTTAATGTATATATCATACGTTCGCAGTCAAATCGACTATGGAGCGTTTTTACTTAGTCCAATTTCCAAGAAAAATTTACAACGCTTAGATAGAATACAATTTGAAGGTCTGATACTTATATTAGGCGCTATGAAATCGACACCGGTATGTGCACTCCAGGTGGAAGCCGTGGACCCACCACTTGCTGAGCTGAGAAAACAGTATCTGTCAGATAAATTTGTTTTAAAATGCAATATTATTAAATTCCACCCTCTAATTAGAAAAATCGCTATGCTTAAAATATTCACAAATCAATCACCATTTTGGAAACATAAAATCTTCCCTCCTCTTGTAAATAGCCTCACCTTTTTAGACCAATACTCATCGGATTTCATTAAATCTGAGACACTCCCAGTTTACTCATTACCCTATCAAAATTTAATCGAGCCGCCAAACATAATCCACTCATTAGGAATAACTCCAGATGCTTTTGCATCTAAAAGACTTAAACACGTAATTGAATCCAAATGGAATGACTGGAAAATACTTTATACGGATGGATCAAAAATGGACTGCAAAAGCAATACTGGAGCAGCAGTATTTAGTGATTCAGATAAAGTTGAATTACTTTTGACTATCCATAAAGATTCTACAATATTCTCAGCAGAATGTATAGCTATAATAGAGGCTTTGAACTATGCAAATAAAAAACGATTCTTAAAGACATTAATATTGACCGATTCCTTAAGTACACTCGAAAAACTCTCTAAATCCCCTATTTTGTATAGTGATGACCACTACTGTATAGATATATGGAAAAAAATTAAAGAAATATGCAACCAAAACAGAAAACTTTGTCTGGCATGGATACCAAGTCACTGTGGTATACCAGGAAATGAGAAAGCGGATGAATTGGCTAAGAGAGCAACATATGGAAACACACGGACACATCCCAATATTACACAAAACGATCTCCTACCAATCGCAAAAAACCGTCTGATGAATAAATGGCAGTTATATTGGGACACAAGCTCACTGAAAAAGGGTAGACTTTACAAAACGACCCAACAAACAATTGTCAATAAGCCATGGTTCCATGATAAAGCTTTTGACAAACATTCCATCAGCGTTATGTGTCGTATCCGCATGGGACACTGTTGTACCAGAGAGCATTTAAAAAAAATAGGGATCATTGATAGCAGTCTCTGCGAATGTATGATTGGTGATGAGACACTGGATCATTTGTTTCTTGAATGCCCCATAAACGATAGGTATCGGTCCTTTTTTACCGACCTCACAGAGATTGGGGTTCCAATGCCAACAAATGTGAGGACATTGTTGAGCTACAATTCCAGGCAGGTAAACATTTTGCTCAAAAAATTCATCAAAATTAATGACATTAAAATTTAACTCTGTTCATAAAATTTAAATTGATCGAAGTAAAATAAATATACAAAAATAATTTAGGTTTCTCTATTTTGACAGTTTAATATTTTAACTTAGATGGCTGAGAACACTCTTAACGGGTGAAGAGCCAACAAAAAAAACAAAGTTATATTGTTATTTTAAATGAATAAATAGATAATTTTGTATTTTTCCACAATATTTTTTATATTACCTAACGACCGAACGTTTTCGCCAAGGTGACTTGGCATTTTCAAGTTCTAAACGAAACTTTCGTTTCGTTTACGAAAGATTCGTTTGAACCTTGAAAATGTCAAGTCACCTTGGCGAAAACGTTCAGTCGTTAATTTAAAAAATATTGTGGAAAAATACAAAGTTATTTATTTTTTCATTTAAAATGGATTTTCACTCTGTAAACACAAAAACTCTAGAATCATGTTATTTTAATATTTTTTTTAAATGAATTTCCACAATGTCCACAAATTTCGATGACTTTCTCATATATCCAATGACGTCCTATTATAAAAAAATATTAAAACAACAATATAACCCTGTCCACCTCCACCCACCTATTCCCACTACACGACCAGTTTCAAGAACCACCGCTCTCTTCTTCAGGTGGGTTTAAACTGAAAAAGAGAACGGTAGTTCCCGAAACTAGTTGTGGAACAAAAACAAGTAAGTGGAAACAAACAAAGCCACATTGCTATTTTAATTGAACAAATAAACAATCTTGCACTCTCCCGCAACATTCCTCACATCAACGACCGAACGCCCTCGCCAAGGCGACTTGGCGTCTTCAAGGTCCAAACGAAACTTTCGTTTTCCGTTTCGTTTACGAAAGTCTCGTTTGAACCCCTAAAACGCCAAGTCACCCCGGCGAAAACGTTCGGTCGCTAATACAAAAAACACTGCACAAAAACACAAAGTCACTTATTCATTCATTTAAAATGGATTTCCACTATGTAAACACAAAAACTCTAGAACGATGTTATTTTAATATTTTTTAAAAATGAATTTCCACAATGTAAACGCCTCCTAAAAATAAAACACAATCTCAACATTCTGGCCTGTGTCTGTCCGTCACTGAAGTTTTGTAGCGAGACTGCGAGACCGAGTCGACAACCACCCTGCACCATGCCGAACAAATGAATGACTGATTGAATGAACGATGAGCAAATGAGAATATTGTGTGGTGCGCTGTCATCATATTTTTGCAGGAAGCACACAAATTGATATGATTCCTCTTACATGAGATTCTGTAATCGTATTATAGTAGAATTCACTCAAAATAGTATGATTTAATATTAAAATTTTATGCTTACTCTGAAAATAAGACGATTCTGTAATCGTATTTAGTAGAGGAAAGTAACCAAATATGGAATACCATTTTGTTTTTACGCATAAAAAAAATCAAATATTAAAAATCAAAAAAAAATAATCGTAATTACAATCAGTCATACATTTGCGCTTCAAGTAGTAACAGTCTTGTATTATATTTATTAATTATAATTAATATGAATTCTCAAAAACAAAATCAACATAAAGGTATCTAATTATGGAATAGGTACCCAAATATGGAATACTACATAAACTATAAAAAATCAAACATAACTTCTATGAGCTTTTTTTTTCTCTTTGAATGATCTGTCAAGTGGTTGTTTTTTTTTTTTTGCTCTGATTTTTTTTGTTGTATTTTGTGGCAAAGTGATTATATTTTGTTGATTTTTTAATTTATTCTTATTTTTCGAACTTGATTTTACCATTTAGTTAAAGTTTACTCCATTCAAAAATGGCCTTTAGGCCAAATCCAAAACCACCTGACCCTGCTACAGTAACATCTCTTGATAATGATACGTACACTTCTGCGGTAACTGATGAAGACATCCCTGTTCCAAACAGTTTTTTGGAGATTCATTCTACACGGAAACTAAAGAAAAAACGAATGAGGGCTCATAGATCTGACAGTGACCCTGAATTACCAATCAAGATTACTCCTAATGTGAACTCACATATTTCTCTAGATCCAATCTCGACTCAATCCGGCAATCCAACATCAATTATTAGTCGCCTTTATAATAAAGAAGACATTGGACCATTTATTATACACGTTCAAAAAATAGATTCCTCTCTGGGTGCTTCTATTAATCCGATATCTTTTGGAAAGACATCAAAGAAATATTCGATTGCTGACATTATTACGAAAGAAGGTGTGAAATTAATAGGCCGAAACAAAATTTCAATATCTTTCAAAAATTTTCTGGCTGCTAACGATTTTCTATCTTCTAAATTTTTATTGGAAAATTGCTACAAAGCTTTCATCCCTAGTTTCATGGTTTGTCGAATGGGTCTTGTAAGATTAATTCCCACAGATTGGACAGTTGATGACATTTGCAAAAATATTGAAGTCCCAAGCGGTTGTGGTAATGTGATTAAAGCACGCCGTCTTAATCGCAAATCTACAACCCCTGAAGGAGTCCAATGGGTTCCCACTCAGACTGTTGTTGTAACATTTGACGGACAAATACTACCAACAAGGGTATATTCGTTTTACACATCTTTGATTGTGGAAAAATATCAATATCCTATAATTCAATGCTTTAACTGCTGCAGATTTGGACATACAAAAACATTATGCAGATCTTCACCGCGATGTTTTAAGTGTGGACAAACTCATACCGGTGAATCATGTCCTACTCCAATAATCAACCAAAAGTGTTTAAACTGTTCAGGTCATCATTCTGCAGTTAACCGCAACTGTCCAGAATATGCCAGGCAGGACAATATAAAAAGAATTATGTCAGAACAAAATTTTTCATATTTAGAAGCATCCAAACAACTACCTCCAACAAAAAGAACCTTTGAAGATGTTCTATCACACGGTGAAATCAAATCGTCCACTCTTCAGGCCTCCCACATGAAATCCAACTTATCGAGTCATTTTCAGTACAACAAAACCCACCACTTAAAAAAAAGCCTGCCAAGATTTCAACCCCACATCACACCGTCATAAAGGAAGGAAATTGAGAATCTCTCGTGGAAACCCAACTCCAATCTCTCAGATGGTTGTGGCTATGCCAAAGTTTATTCTGAACCTAGTTGTATTATTCAAAAAGACAATGACATAACTGGAATTCTCAATAATTTATTTTTGCTAATTACAAAATTACTCAATAATCCATCAACCATACCGCCCAACGCTGCTCCACTTATTCTCAATCAAACTTCACTTTTTAAAAAATATATTGATGGCAATTTGCCGAATACTTCTCATAATGACATCCCCTAGCTAACTTGAATCTAATTTAATCATGTTTTATTAATCTAATTTTTTCTATTGTTTTTTTTTTAAAGATATACAATTTTACATGTTTTATATAATATTATATCTATATTTAAATAATGGCTCATCAATGTAATTTTAATATACTTCAATGGAATACACGTAGTGTAATTGCCAATAATGACCGAACTTCAACTTTTACTAAAAGATTTCTCTCCATTTGTTGTTGCTCTTTCTGAGACCTGGATCAAACCAGAGTCGCATTTCCATCTATTGGGATACTCATGCTTACGTGATGACAGGGTCGATGGTAAAGGTGGTTCTGCCCTCCTTGTACATCCATCTCAACGGTTTTCTCAATTACCAATTCCTGGTATTCGAATTTTCGACTTAAATGTAGTAGCAGCTCGTATTAATGACATTTCCTTTTTATCAGTATATATTTCTAGGCCTTCCGACTTCATCATTGATCAACTCAAAGATATAATTGAATCCATTCCTCCTCCTATTTTAATTCTAGGAGATTTGAATATGCATCAAACTCTTTGGGGCTCTTCCAGAACCTGTCATTTTGGCAGAAAACTATACAATTTACTCGATGAACAGAACCTTTGCATTTTAAACAACGGTTCTCCTACCCGGTTTTCTCCACCAATGCAAAACATTAGTGCAATTGACTTATCGATATGTTCCCCCTCCCTTGCTCCTTCACTTACATGGAATATTTTGCAAGATTCTCATGGTAGTGATCACTTTCCCATCATTCTCTCTTTCCCTAAATCTATAAAATTCCCAAATACCAGTTCAACTCGATTATTCAATTCAAATAAATTTAATATTGAAAAAGCTCAATGGAATGAATATTCTGTAATGCTCGACAAGATAATTAAAACTTTTGAATGGCCCTCAATATCTAACATTCATTCTGCATATGACCGTCTTATAAAAGCTATGATTCAATCAGCTGAAACCTGGATCCCCCTCAAAAACATTATCCCTCGTAAAATTCCATCTCCACCATGGTGGGATGAAGAATGCTGTGAAGCAATACATAAACGTAAAGAAGCTATGAAATCTTATTCATCAAATATGTCTGAATCCAATTTTATTCTTGTCCGGAAAATTCAAGCGCAGACTAAAAGACTATTATTAAAAAAAAGCATCAAGGATGGAAATCTTTTTGTCAATCTCTCTCTCCAGACACTCCTTCGTCTAAAGTTTGGGAAAATATAAGAAAATTCCGTTCTGTATTTTCCTCAAAAAGACGTAATAACTTTATTGGACCTTGGATAAATTCATTCTTAAATAAAATCTCTCCTCCCTCAGCTCCCAATTTTGTAGATTTACCATATACATACCTACTTAATTCTTTTGAGCATCATCTTGATTCACCATTTTCTTTAGAGGAACTTAATATGGTCCTCAATAAAGTTAAAGACTGTTCCCCAGGTGTTGATGGTGTCCCTTATTCATTCTTGAGTAAAGCATTACCGCATACTCTAACATATTTTTTAGCTATGGTAAATATCATGTTTAATACTGGTCGAATTCCTTGCTCTTGGAAAAATTATATAACTAATAATTCCAATTCTGAAACCCAGTAAAGATCCATGCATTGGTGATTCATATAGACCGATCGCAATATCACCAGCATTAACAAAAATTACAGAACATTTGGTTAAAAACAGATTAGAATGGTTTTGCGAGAGTGAAGGGATTTTAGATGTTTCCCAATTTGGTTTTCGAAAGTCCAAAAGTTCTATGGATAACCTCAGTATATTTACAACAGACGTTCAGCTCGCCTTTTCTCGGCAATCTTCTGTTATAGCTGTTTTCTTAGATAACACTTCTGCTTACGATAATGTCATTTTATCTATTTTGAAACAAAAAATGCTTCAGATGAAATTCCCTTCAAAATTAACTCATTTTTTTTTAACATAATGTCTGAACAAACTATTTCTGTTCACGTTGATGGAATGACTTATTCCAGACTAACTTGGAGAGGAATTCCTCAAGGATCTGTTCTTAGTCCTCTTCTATACAATATTTATGTTGCTGATCTCTCTAATATTTTACCTCTTGATACTCATATCCTTCAATATGCAGATGACCTTCTTATTTATGTTATTAATTCATTAATTTCTCCCGGTACTATCCTCCTAAATAATGCGATGATTAATCTCGAAAAATGGCTTTCAAATCATGGTTTAGAGATTTCTCCTTCAAAGAGTTCTGTTATTTTGTTTACCAGAAAACGACACCCCCCTTCTATTTTTATAAAATATAATCATGTCCTCATTCCATCCTCTTTAACTTATAAATACCTAGGCATTGTGCTAGACTCAAAATTAACATGGAAACCTCATGTTGAAAAATTATCTTCTACCTGTCAAAAAAACATAAACATTCTTCGAGCGGTAACGGGAGTATGGTGGGGTGTTCATCCTCTCTCTGTCAAACTTTTATACAATGCAATTGTAAGAAGCCACCTAAATTATGGATCTTTCCTATTTAATATTTCTAGCAAGTATCTTCAACAAAAAATTGATTTGCTTCAGTATCAATCCCTTAGGCTAATATCTGGAGCTATGAAGTCCACTCCCACTAATGCTCTTCAAGTTGAATGTGTGTATGCTCCTCTCATTATCCGCAGACAATTCTTATCAGATAGATATTATTATAATTCAGCCATGACTTCCACTCATCCTCTAATTGGTATACTTAATCTCCTTTCCAATAATATTAGAACATCTCCTTATTGGAAAAATAAAAACGTTCCACATTTGGTTCAAAGTTTCCGGAAATTCAACAATCACAATGTTCCCATTCAACAATTCCATATACATCCAATTTTCTCCACCCCTTTTGATGTCATAACATTTAGGTACTCCTTTTACAATCCAGTCATTGGGTATTTTCAAAAATAGTTCTCAATGTGAATCAGTCTTTCGAAGTATAATCAACAATAAATGGAATGATTGGACTCTTATCTTTACCGATGCTTCCAAAATTAGTGATAATGAGCATGTTGGTGTTTCAGTACACTGTCCCTCTATCCAGATCTCAAGACTAATTCAACTATACCTCCTTATTCTACAGTTTTTACTGGTGAATGTATTGGCATTATCGAAGCAATTGAAATGGCTAAACAATTTAAATTTAAGAAAACGTTGATTCTTTCTGATTCCCTAAGCTCTATACAATCAATTTCACAAAATCCTTTTGATTCCCCTGCCAATTGGCTGTCATTGCATATTAAAAATATTATTTTTGATATGAAAAAAAAGATCTCGAAATAGCTATTGCCTGGGTTCCGGGTCACCGTGGCATTATTGGTAATGAGAGAGCTGATAATTTAGCTAGATTTGCTATTTCATCGGGTGATCCTCACAGATACAAATTTAATTTGATTCTTGACATCCTTCCTCTTGTTTATTCTTATATGTTGAATGAATGGAACACACACTATAATTTATCTTCAATTTCAAAAGGTTCAAGATATGCATCGATTCAAAAATTTATCCCCATCAAACCATGGTTTTCCAAATTTCGTTGTAGCAGACATGAATCTTCCGTCATATGCCGATTGAGATTCGGACACTGCTGTTCCCCTTCTCACCTAGCAAGGTTGGGTATTAAGAACTCATCTCTTTGTCAATGTGGCCAAGAAGAAGGCAGCTTGGATCACATATTTTTCAATTGCCCTACATCTAAGTTCCCAATATCTTTAACACATCTGATTAAATATAAAATATTTCCTCCTCATAATATCACCTCCTTACTCAGCCTTAATAAATTTCAAGTACTTAATGTTCTTACAAAATTTATCAGACAGAATAACGTCAAATTGTGATTTCATTTTCTACTTCCCATTTAAAAACAAAACTTTTTTCACAACTTTTTAAATTTTTAATTTCAGTATTAATTATTAATATTTTTTTTTGGTTTCCCACATATTTTATAATTTGTTGTTTATTTTATTGTAATTAACAAATGCACGATTTTGTAACAAACTTGACTCTGGCCAATGTTCCTTCATTTGAGGTTACAAGTGCCATTTAAATAAATAAAATAAAATAAATAATAACTTCTATGAGATACTTTTGGAACTTTGATCAAATATAAAAATGAACTTAAACTACTTGCAATAATCGCAAATCCAGGAGTCGAACTCTGTATCAGCGTAATCATTATGTGCCCAGAGTCCGCACATGAGGTATTTGATCCAGGTTTCTCCTCGAGTCAGATCTTCAGAAAACTACCTAATATGACAGAACATACACTCCGCATCTTCCGAGTCATGAATTTCATTTCCTATTAAGGCTCACTGTCTGTGTCAAACTGTATCATCTCGTCATCATCTGAATTAGATGGATTATTCTTAACCTTGGTTTTCTCTTTTGATCCAAATATGGAATAGTCCATATTTGGACTCCACGGACTGTCCATATTTGGCACTTTCAACTAATTTAAACTTTTTTGCATATTTACAAACTAGACAAAATAAGACAATAAAAAACCCCTAAAACTTTTCAACAAACATTTATACAATGCATAGATGTAATAAACGCTATACTATTTACAATTCCATTACGTAAAATACTTCATTTATACAAACCATAAAAAGTTTTTTGACAATGACAAAACAAAACCTTCTTTCAGCGGACACACCACTCGCTCGATTAACAAAATGAAACCTGTACATGCGTATAGTGATTGAAAGAGATAGATGATTACTGTTATTTGCATCTACACTGAAAAAAATGTCAATTTGGTGTAATCTAAAAATATCATGACGTAAGTATAAAATAGGTGCGGTCACCTAAAATAATGAAATAATCATTTAATATTACGCTATCATTGAAATGTGTAAGATGGAATCGAATTATTTGAGTAAATAACGAATAATTATGATGTTCATCATCTTAAAAATTGATCACATTAAATAATAGTCCACTGTCCTATAAATTTACGTGATATTCATAAATAAGAGTATAATCATAAAAAAAACAGCGACGAGTCACCGTATTTATAAAGATTACACAGTTTATTATGAAGAAGTGTCACTGAAAATACGATGAAGTCCCCTAATTTAGTGTGATAAAATTATGTGAAACTTTTTAAGGTATGGAACATTAATTTATACTACAGTCATATTATTTTATGTGAAACATACCTAAAGGAAAGTAACCAAATATGGAATAGTGTCCTAATATGGAATACCGGCATTTCTCGTAAATGAATACACCTATATTGTTTTGCTTGCCCTTTCTAGGGGGAATTTTCGGCATATATAGGTCTGAACACTTCTGGTGAGAACACAACGGAGGATGAAGAGGCTATAGGTTCTTCATAAATTGCCCTCAATTGACAGAAGGAAGTTGATCAACTAAGTTAGCGTCGTAATCTTTATTTACCGAGACAAAGACATATAGTTAAGATTATACGATGATGCAGCACTTCTGAGACTCTGCCCCCTTAGCGTTACTACTTCATAAGCCAGTTCATAAATGTCCTTAGGTACTAGCCATGCCCCTGTCTGTCTTCCTCACATATTTATTAGGCATTCTGAAAGAAGAATACATAATCTTTTATGCGAACAAAACGAAACGAAAACGTTTAGCATTAAAAAAAGAATCGAGGAGAGTTGTGACAGCCTGTCACAAACTCGATTCAAAAACTCGTGATTATTTATAATTAACGCTTCACAACCTCAAAACGTATGGCGAATAAACGAAAACTGCAATATCATATAATGAAAATTGAATAGTAACAGTGTACTATAGCTAGTGTAATTGTAATTACTTCAGTAACTTAATATGTACTTATTCATTAACAGGCTATTGAAATATTAGTCAAAAATTTACTTTTTGAGATTTTTTTTTTGGTAGAAGATTATACAAGCATAACCACTTGCCGTAAAGCGTCGCTGTAAACTGTTTAATATGGCGCGTCAAAAATGCAACAAATGTGCGTTGTTCCCAGCTCGCTATCGGCCATATAGACTTCAAAATATTGACTATGTCACAACTCTCCTCTGTCACAACTCTCCTGGGTCTCCCCTACAATTTTTTTTTTGAAGACCGGTAAACTATCTCCGAAAATATCTGCATCAAGACATAGTTCATTACCAAACCTATGTAATCGCGGTATTGGTGAGTTAAAAAAATAGTGCATGCAGCATGCGTGGAAGCTGCTACCTAATGAAACATCACCGATTGTCTTGTCCGTCTCTTCGGGACGTGAAATTTAATTGCACTTACAAGTTCGATACAGTCCATCTCTCCGTTGACTAATAACTTATACAAAAATGGGACATCCAGAAATCTTCTTCGATCTGCCAAAGAGTGCAATCGAAAGCCACGCATCAAGTCGGGATAATTTATACGATGGAGGATAGTGTTCATCCGGTGGCAATATCCCCGAGATGGAAGACGATAGGTAGGTACCTACTATTATATCGGATGATTTATAGTTTAAACTATGTTAGGTATAGGTATTACGATATCAATTAACGTTAAGCCTCAAGGAATTGCAACTGCTTACCCAGCGTTCGACCATCGCAATGTATATAGGTACCTACAATAAAATATGAATGAAAATATAATAGGTAGGTAGGTAGGTAGGTAGGTAGGTACTACATAATACCTAATCCTTCGCGGGCACTGCTACAAAACAATTGGATCCATTTCATTCCAAAGTCATAGGTAGGTTAATATTGTATCCACTTACCTTACCTCCCTAATACCAAATAACATCTCATCTTGGCACATTATAATATAGTTAGTTCCTACATCACACCTCGCTTGATAGCATATAAAGTCAATTTCATATAGGTACCTAGATATCTACCTATATGGTACATTTTTAATATGGCCAATCGCTGGCCATATTTTCAGACAAGATTTTTTTCCATTCATTCAATCAGATCATCAAAACATACGCAACTTCTAATAAAACATCATTAAATATCAAAAAACAATACCTAACGGCACTGCATGATAATGTGAATATAAAATACCTAGGTAGGTAGGTAGGTAGGTACTTGGTATTTGAATCTAAAAACAGCAGAATCACATCAGAATAAAATTTACTTGATTTTTTGTGACTGTGACGGCGACGTAGCCTTTCACTTCAACGAACTCTGAACCGATTTCGTTCACCTGTAGCACAAGCATAGGTAACCTACCTATGTTTAATTAGGTAATGTACCTATGATGATGTAGGTACCTATATATGTAACAATACCTACCTACCTACTTGTTACAAGGATAGTTATATGTAGGAATTCATTCTAAAGCCCTTAAACAATAAATTGTAGGTAATTATGGAGCTATAGCTGTATTATCTAGTACCTAGGTAGGTACCTAATACTAGGACTAAGTAGGTAGGTACCTACCTAACTTAGGTACCTACATATGATTTTGTGTGTGAGCTTAACTCAGTACACTCAAAAAATGTAGTTGTTAAAAATAAATGATTTGCTGCTAATAATAACCAAGCAACTTTGTTAATATAGTACCTGCAAAGTTCGTTGCTAAAAATTGCCAAGTAAATGGTCTGCTAATTTTAACCGAGTAGCTTTGTTAACAATCTGTCAAAATTAATCTAGTAACTTGGTTAACCACGGACAACTTTGTATAATCAGCCAAGTAACCTGTCAAAACTTAACCTACTAACTTTGTAATATCAGCAAAGTAACTGTCAAATTCAACCAACCTAGTTGGCTAATTTCTATCAACTTACTCGGTAATCTGAACTAATTCATTCAGTATCCACAACAAACAACTTGGCTAATTTCAATCTACTAATCGGTAATCTGAACTAATTCATTCAGTATCCACAGCAAACAACTTGGTTAGATTTAATTACCTACTCAGTAATCTGAACTAATTCATTCAGTATCCACAGCAAACAACTTGGTTAAATTCAATCTACTACTCAGTAATGTGAACTAATTCATTCAGTATCCACAGCAAACAACTTGGTTAGATTTAATCAACTTACTCAGTATTCTGAATTAATTTATTCTGTATCCACAGCAAACAACTTGGTTAAATTCAATCTACTACTCAGTAATGTGAACTAATTCATTCAGTATCCACAGCAAACAACTTGGTTAAATTCAATCTACTACTCAGTAATGTGAACTAATTCATTCAGTATCCACAGCAAACAACTTGGTTAGATTTAATCAACTCACTCAGTATTCTGAATTAATTTATTCTGTAGCCACAGCAAAGCTACTTGGCTATTTTCAATCTACTTACTCAGTATTCTGCTAATTTACACAGGTAGGATATTTGGAGTGAAATAAAATACAGGTTTCATTCAAAATTTCATTTATTGCACAGGAATGTGATTTATTGTATTAAAAAAATATTATATTTCTAATACATAGAGACATATTAAACATAATAAATATAAAAAAAAACATCTTTTTATTCTCAAGAGTACATAATTTTTATTTCATGCAAGTTAGGTTGGTTCTGAAAATGCCAAAAAAACAACAAATTCTGGGTTTCAGATAATTTAAATTAGGTATGAACTCTTTTCATGTAGGTACATGCGATAGTTACCTTTTCTAAAAATTGCTGAAATTGACGATACAACCCTTTCAAAAAGAATTTTGTGGATAAACGAGTCAAAATTTACTAGGGAGGGGATTATAAACCTTCACAATTTATATGCATGTGGTCTAATGAGAATCCTGCGTGGCCCGTTTAGTGTACTTTCATATAGGTACCTATAGGTAACTTAATTGATAACCCTGAATAGGCACCTATATATAAGGTACCTACATAGGTATCTAAATACGGGTTTACCTATCATTCGATTCCAGAGTGAATAGTTATCTAAGTAGGTATTAGGTAGGTACATGAGTAGACAATAGGTAGGTACCACAATAATACTTAATATTAGGGAAGGCGAGGCGGCTAGTTCCGGTGGGCGGTTCGGTGAGGCGGTGGGGCGTGTCGTGGGAGGGGGGAGAGACGGCCTGACCGGCCTCAGCACGAGCCTCCCTCCCATCATCCTGTGCTTCTTTCTGCTTGTATTTCCTCCACACCCTACTTAGGTATATGTAGGTACCTACCTATAATATCTATCGTACCATGTACATCAGCAGCAAGGAAGATCTCAACATCATTCATATAACTATCTTAGGTATAATTTCAACCTAATTAGAACCTACCTACATAGGTAGGTATCAATATCTACCTACCTGTACCTACTTTCCTGCCTACTAGGTATGTACCTACCTACCTACCTACCTGCTTAGAAGGTACCTACCTAGGTATTGACTTTTTTTCTTTTTTATTTCACTCTTGTTATTTTTTCCTATTGTTATATCCAACTGTCGATTTGTTAAAGAGAATTCATTTCTCTTTAACAATATTGATAAAGTATCGAGTCAAGATACGCGAGATTTGTACCTATACAGGGTCTATATTTTTCACGATTTTTCCAACTTTAAAGTAAAAAAACTCCCACTTAGAGGCTTCGCAGCATATACTTAATATGTTCTATATAACTATACCTATCGATATATGGATTTAGGTAGGTACCCAGAATTCGCAGTAGAAAATTTAGTGCTGTTGTGTGTGTGTGTGTGTGTCTCCTTATAACTTCTGATCCGCTCAATGCATAAATTATAAAATATCAGAAACTACATCCATAGGTAGGTACATACATACCATCACGCCATGTCCCTCTCGGGGTAGGCAGAGAGAACTGAACGCCACTTATTTCTATCTTGACACACATTCATCGCCTCGTCGACATTCATACATCGTCTTATACATGTTCGTCTGTTATTCATGCTTCTGACATTTCCGTCTTTCAAAATACCGTTCACATGGACATGCCATCCCTTCCTTGGGCGGCCCCGACCTCTCATTCCATTCCTGTCCGCAGTGTATAGGTATTTTCTTCGTCAGGCGTTCCTCATTTATTCTCCCCATGAGGCCAAACCATCTTAATGTGTTCAACTTTCATTCTATTAATGACATCTTTCTTTACCTTACATTTTTTCCTTATGTCCTCATCCCTGCCATACATCGTCCTATTACAGATTCTTCTTAACGATCTCATTTCAACTGCATTAATTTTGCTTTCGTGCGACTTCTGCCATGTCCATGCAGGTTTCACTTGCATATACGTCAAGGTCGGCACTAAGATAACATTACGACTGGCAACTTTAGCTTCCTTTGATATGTTGCGATCATTCATAACTGGTCTTAGTACTCCATTCAGTCTGTTTTAACAATAGATAATTAAAACTTTAAATTAATACGTAGGTACCTGAATTTTAAATTTTTGTTTCAATCAGGGGTTATTAACTTTTGAATTTTTTTTTATTTTTCCATATACCTAGGTAGGTACCTACCTATATCAAAAACCATAAAAGCTATAACGCTGTAAGTTGGTAGGTATACATAGGTATAGACGAATACAAAACCTAAAATTTGTTTTTTCGAAAAAAAGACAGAGGATCAAATTTTTTTATTAGAAAAACATTTTTTTATGATTTAGGTAGTTAGGTATATGTGTTTAACTGTCTATATTTAGGTAGTTACCTATATGTGTTTAATTGTCTATATTTAGGTAGTTACCTATATGTGTTTAACTGTCTATATTTAGGTAGTTACCTATATGTGTTTAACTGTCAATATTTAGGTAGTTATATGTGTTTAACTGTCTATACCTATTTAAAAATATCGAAAAAACCGAAACACCCCAACTAGATAATTTAATATTTCTATAAAAAAAATATTAACATTGTAGTACCTACCTACCTAGTAGGTTATCTATCTACCTACCTACAACTCAAACTATTTTAACAATTTTGATAAAAATTGAATTTAGTGACGACATCGTCACTCAATAGTTTGATGCCCACTTAATTTATAAACAATCTACCTAATACATCATGGTGTTTTCTTATTCTGGGTAGGAAAAACATGCAACTGACCTCCATACTATCCTATCCTGACATACCTACCTACCTACCTATACTTATATATACATACCTACCTACATTTTTAATATAGAAAATAAAATATCTCAAAATATTTATTAATTTGTGTTTAAGTGCTTATAGTTTAGTAGGTACCTACCTACCTACATATTCTTCAATTAGGTATACCTAGGTATATGCATACTTACCTACTATCGCCATCGACAGTTAGATCTCATGTGTTAGGTACCTACATGCAACTAGTTATATAGTAAGTAACTATAAATGTTTTGTTATATACCTAACTAACTTATATAACTATAGGTATAGGTAGGCATTGTTATTATAACCATTTATGAAAACTTTGATGGTTTACCTATTACCTACTTTTTTTTTGTAGAGCGGGGTCAAATGAACATCTTCTTCTTCTTCTTCTTTAGCCTGTTTTTATCCATTCTTGGACATAGGCCTCCCCCTTGATCCTCCACAACTCCCTGTCTTGGGCACACTGCATCCATCTCCCTCCGGCACATTTCTTGATGTCATCAGACATCCTTGCCTAATAGGGTCTGCTGACACCTCTTCGGCTTGTTCTCGGTCGCAATTCTACGATCTTTTTGTTCCATCGTGAATCCTGGCATCTGGCAATATGCCCACAGCCCAGCTCCACTTAAGGCCAGCGACCCTTTTCGCTACATCGGCTACTTTGGTTCTTTGTCTTATCATAACATTCTGAATTCTGTCCCTTATTGAAATACCCAGCAACTTTCTCTCCATAGCTCTCTGTGTCACTAACAGCTTCTGCATTATTCGTTTTGTTAGGACCGATGTTTCTATTCCATAAGTAAGCACTGGGAGAAAACATGCATCAAATAGCTTCTTTTTCAAATGTGATTTACGGAATGGGAGTGTTTACGGGATTTCAGAATGTATGATGATTTTCCAAAAGCTGCCCTCTTGATTTTCTTTGGCAAGCATCACGGTATGGCCTAGATACATATATGTATCTGCATGTCTATTACTCTTTCAATTTGCACTCCATCTACCTATTATGATGGGGAAGGACTCAATTCTGTGTTACTCATCATTTTGGTCTTGGAGATGTTCGTCTTCAAATCCGATGTTCACACAGGCTGAATTATTTTTCTGTCAGCATAGTTTTCAATTCCTCCTCATCCTTGGCAAATATGACAATATCATCTGCGAACCGTAGATTGCTGAGATACTTGCCGTTTATATGTATGCCTTTCTTAGACCAATCCAGAGTTTTGAAGACATCTTCGAGGGCCAATGTAAATAGTTTGGGAGAAATAGTTTCACCCTGTCGGACACCTCATGATTTGCAAAAATAGTGCTGTTTCTTGTATATTGAAAAATAAGAAATAATATAGGTGTTTGTGCTCAATGTTCTCTGGAACGCCAAGCAGACGGATGTCCAAGAAGGTTCAGAAGATGAAGAAGAAGACAGCGTGATAGTTTCAACTTGTTTTGTATTCAGTGTTGTTTCTTGTAGAGAAGCAGATGTCTTGGTACAGTAGTAAAGTAAGGCTTGAGAAGAAGTGTAACTTTCAAATACGGACATCGTATATTTATACAAATGATTGGTGTAGCGGTGGAGGGGGAAGTTTCAATTGTTATCCTGACGCAAATACGAACATTTTCACTATCATTTTGATGTTAATATCTTTCTAGAAATTTTACAATAGGTATTACTTTCACACCTCATATTATTTTTGTTATAGTACCCAAGAATTCTGCTTCCCTTTTACATAACATTAACATATATACCTTTTACATAGCTTAATACATAAATTATTTTATCTATTTTAATTGGGTATCTTGAACTTTTATTTACATACAAACGTTATTTGAATACCACAAATTACACTAAATAAACAAAATATATTATATTATTGTAGAGCAAGACACCATCTTATATTCTACCAGGCCATTTGATTCATAGATATAAATAGTTATTTTAAAAAGATGAAAAAGTAAAAAATATATAGTTAAAAAATTTAGTTTGACGATACGTTTGGTGTGCACGCTGTGGTTGAATTATAGGAGTAATTTTGACTGCTGCCTACTACACATGGAGGTCACGTGATAACTTTCGCGCCTTGCTTGTATCACATTGGCGGCAACATAAGGTATAGTAGTTTAAAAAATGATGTGTATTAAAATCATTTGATAGGTATAAAATATAAATAAATAGTATGGTTATAGGCATAGATATCACATTGGCGGCAACAATAGGTATTCTTAAACTGTGTTAACTCATTTATTTGGATACATTGTTTTATAAAAAAAAAAAAAATTAAGTTATTTACATGACTAAATTTACATTACTAACAAAAAATTCAGATGGCTAACTTGACCCATGGGTGGGGTCAAATGAGTCACCCTACGGGGCCTATATATTGAGCCTATGGGCTTAGCAAATTTTATTGTTACTTATAGAAATAGATAATTAAAACATTTTTTTACTCAAAACATTATTTAAAAAAGGGTAGGTACAAACATATAAATACTACATTTATGTTTTTTTATAGCTTAAATAAATATTTTCTAACATTTAGTCAGAGTAAAAAAATCCACATAGGTTAAATATAGGTAAAATAGTTTGAAACATAAAATAAGCAATATATTTTTTTATCCTTACATCATTCATAGACACCAGATACCTACAATAATAATAATAAAAGCGACCTAGATTTGTCACATTAACAATTTTTACAGACAAAATATATCCCTCCACCAGTGGTGCACTTAACGTGAGCCCATTTATTGCAATCATGGCCACTCTTCTCCTGGTGAGGCTGTCTGAACATAGGTACCTCAAAAGCATGGTCCTGTCTATTTTGTTATCTTTGCATGCTGCTTTCCTGATACCTACTTTTTTCCGTTAATAACTTCTTCTGCTGCATGTTTCATTTGTTCTTTGGTGAGCAGCTCTGCTTTTCTCTTATAATTTACGCATACCAAAATGATAAAAAATATATTATTTATAAGGTATCTATGTACCTACCTACCTACCTACCTATATACCTACAAGTTATACCTAGGTCGCGTTCTAAATCAGAGTGAATCGCTGAGTGAATCGCTCTACCGGTGCGACCTGAAGTTGCAAAGAGAGCGACATTTGGGCGATGTTTAATCCGAACGGCACTGAGCGATGTTGGGGTGACTGTTGGGCGCGGGAAATTTAAAATTACAAGGTTGGTGTTACTTTAGTTGTGTCATTTTGGTCAAAAATTATAATAAAATAGTAGTTGTATCATTTGTTTTGGTGTTTATCAGATGTTTTCATTATAATAACGAGAGAATAATTTATTAATTATAAATTATAAAGTATTAAACGTGTTGTGACAATACCTTATGGTTTTTTTTTTTTAGAAATTTAAGATGAATATCAAAAATCGGGGTATGCTTATTATTTTCCTACAGAACATAATATAATATACAGAACATAATTTGAAGGTTAAGGTATATTTTTCTTTATTAATATCCAAACTAACTAGGTTATTTTTTCAAAATGATTCATTTTGTAGTAATGATGCAAATTCAAATTACTGTAGGTATGTAATATTGGATTGTCTCATCATTCTAATTTGTTTACGATTCGCTTTGTTTCTCGATAAATGATTTATACGTTCGAGTGAGTCCTCCCGTCTCGCTTCGTATTATTCGTAAGTATTTACGATTTTTTCTTGTGTGTGCATAGTTTTCACGAAATTTTTGTGTTTTGGGCATTCAAAAATTGTTTATTTCCCTTAAAATGATAACCACTCATTTAAAAATGCATTATTTTCATAAAACAAAATACACTTACTGTTGATGTATTAAATAATGACCTTCCACATTTCTTTGTGGTTAACCATTATTATCCATGATAAATTTGTATGAATTTATATCCATTGAATATCTTTTTGTAAATTATAATAAATAAATAATTCAATAAATTAAATTATAAATACAAATAAAACCAACTAAAACCATACCAAACTAAAAGTGTTGACGACTATGTGAAAAATTATTGATTGCCGCCAAATAAAATGTCACTTTGACTATGCGAAAATTCATAAATCCCGCCAAAAAATTTGAAAATTTGACAGGAGCGACATTCACCCTACTATTTCATCGAGCGACTTGGGCGACATTGGTGCGAGTCAACCGTGATTCCGAACGGGCAGAGTGAATCGCCGCGCGAATCGCTCGATGAATTCCGAACGCTTAGGATGACGCTCCAACATCGCCGAGCGATCGCCGAGCGTCTTTACGAACGCTACCCTAGTTTGAGTTACGAACACCTGAATTTCAATGTAGGTAGGTAAGTTGATTAGAATTATGTTTTTAAGGGGAAAATTTGATTGCATATCATAAAAAATATATCACCAAATATCAAAAATAAATGGGCGTGATGACAGTATGAAAAAATCATTGAAATTTTAATTTTATAAAATAAAATAGGTTATAAAGATTTGAAAAAATACATTTCTTTTCATTTTAAAAGAGCGAATAATATTAATATTATTAAAATAAAAATACAAAATATGTAAGTCCGCCATTTTATGAGAAACACCAATCAGAGTGAATCAAAATATTATGACGTCACAGTTTCAATACAATATATATGAAATTACTTTGCATCGAAAAAAGTCTTTTGCTCATCAGAATTTAGAAAGGTAAAAACTTACATATAAGCGTATTTTTATTATTCTATGCATATAAGTACTTCATTTATCTATAATTTAAATACAACTTACATCTCGATAATCGATAAAATATGTTCCTTCTTCTCTCTACATTATGTGTTCATAAACTAAAAGCATACCTACGCGGTACTGCGGTACAAGGCCTTACTATATCAAGAGGCCTGGACGCGAGACAAAACATTAGATGTGACGTCACCATGCTGGTGCGACGTGAAATTAGCTCCAAATACTCTATTTGCTAACTCTGCCGTATTGCCGTTACTGTAGATTATTTGTGCGTCGCGTCGTTTAGCTTGTGATAGATCTGTTTTGTGTTTATTTTTATTAAATATTATAAGAATATTGTGTAAAATATAAAGTGAAGTGTTTTATTTTTGTTATAACATAATCGCAATACATTTTGGTAATTTTATTTTATATATTTTCTACTTGTTATTGGTTTAAAAGAGAATATAAACAAACCGGTAAAAATCAATGGCGGATGTATTGTTTATTTCTTTTACAAACATTAAAATCCATTTGATCTTTGCAATTATGGATTAATAATAAATAACTTGTTGTATATATTTGAAATAATACGCTTATGTACTTTCTTGACATTTATTTTTTATGCTTCAGCATAAATAACAATCTATAAAACAAATAAGAAATTTTACCGGCATCTAAATATTATGTATCTATTTGTTTCTAACTACAATTTATATGACATTTTCGTATTGAATTGAATATGAGAATTAAATGTTTCGTATAGGTATAAGTTTAATATCAATTGATTATATTTCTAAGTATGACTTTTAGAACACTTCTAAAGTATTAGTATTTTATTTGCTTCATAACCTATTTGTTTCTAACTACAATTTATATGACATTTTCGTATTGAATTGAATATGAAAATTAAATATTTAGTATGGGTATAAATTTATTATCAATTAATTATATGTCTAAGTATGACTTTTAGAACACATTAAAAATATTTGTATTTTATTTGCTTCATAACCTATTTGTTTCTAACTACAATTTATAAGGAATAATATAAAAATTAAATTTTTGATATTTGATTAGTATAGTTTATTATTAATTATATTTCTTAATACGACTTTTAGAACACTTATATATAAATTTATTGGACTCTGATATTGATTAGATTTACACTAAATGAAGCGTGTTATAGATTGTTATAATAATTTTAAAACCAATAAATGTTTATAATTTATTGGACTCTATATTAATAAGATTATACTAAATGAAACATGTTATAGGTTGTTGTAATAATTTTAACATCCATAATATTTGTTAATAATATATTGGATGAAATGCGTAATAATGAATAGTTTAGAATATTTTAGTGTTCAATATGACAGGGTCAAAAATGAGGCCATAAGGAAAGAATGTAGGATAAAGAAAGATCTTTAATCTTTATACATTATAGAATTAAGTATTTTAAAAGTCATATTAGAAGAGATAATAGGACGATGTATGAGAGGGTCAGGAATGAGGACATAAGGAAAGAATGTAAGATAAAGAAATATGTCATTAATATAATGAAAGTGAACACAGTGAGATGGTTTGACCACATGGGGAGAATGAATGAGGAACGCCTGACGAAGAAAACATACATTGCGGATAGGAATGGAATGAGAGGTCGCCCAAGGAAGGGATGGCATGTCCATTTGAACGGTATTTTGAAAGACGGAAAGGTTAAAAGCGTGAACAGACGAACGTGTATAAGACGATGTATGAATGTTGACGAGGCGATGAATGTATGTCAAGATAGAAGTAAGTGGCGTTCGGTTCTCTCTGCCTACCCCGTGAGGGACATGGCATGATGGTATGTATATAAATGTATGTATTGTTCAAAAAGGAATTATATTTTACTATTGGTACTTATGATATTAATTTTTGTGTTTGTTTATAATGTTATTGGACTCTGTTATTAATTAGATTATACTAAATGAAACTTGTTATATGTAGGTTGTTATAATAATTTTTAAACCCATAGTATTTGTTTATAATTTATTGGACTCTGATATTCATTTGATATGACTGAATGAAACATGTTTATCCTAAGAAATATTATAATTTTTGTTTATAAAATAATATATTTACTGTGGGTAGGTACTTATTTATTTATTATTTATGATATTAATTAAATTTATTTTTTCTAAATTGTAAGCATATTTTTTCTTATTAATTTATTTAAAAATATATCAATCAAAAGTAAAGTTTTGTCTTATTAATAAATCCCTTCCATCAGAAAATTTACAATAATCTCATAAATTAATATACATGAAATATAAAATCACTGGTAGAAGATTTATTGAAAATTAAATAAAAAAAGTAGAATGTAGTAAGAATTTCATTTGTCATTTGTATGGTAAATATCATAATATATACATTACGCACTAGGTACTGTACAGACCGCACCACCATCGTGTAGAGGTACGAACGCGCCATAGCCGGGTATATAGTGAGCCGTGACTGCGGTAGACATGACATGTGTAAAGCTGCGTTGCACCGCTCAATTGCGTCGATTCTGTTCACTGCGACGGGTGTGTTAACTCACTCCTTCAAAAAGTATTTGCTCACGGCGCAGTGAGTCGTGAGTGCTAGACAGGGAGAATGCGAACCTTGATGCGAACAGTGTTAGGGTATTGAGTTATTGAGTTGCCTGCTTTTTAACCGACATACCATTACTTTCCCGATTCTACTTTTAAAAGTAGAATCGGGAAGGTTGTGATATTTTTAAAAATGTAGGTACATGAAATATAATGAATACAATAATAATCTTTGCTTATATAAAATACAATACCTGCATATTATACTTTTATTATTATTTTTTAACTAGCTTAATGACCCGGCGCAGTGAATAGGCGTGATGAGAGTAAGAAAAAATCATTGACATTATGATTTTAAAAAATAAAATAGGTTGTAAAGATTTAAAAAAAATTATTTATTTTCATTTGAAAAGAGTGAATAATATTAATGTTATTAAAATAAAAATACAAGATATTATAGACCGCCATTTTATGAGAAACGCCAATCAGAACGAATCAGAGCGCATGACGTCACGATATTCTAGGTCCACGTCCAGTGTTGCCGATTTCGGGAAATTCAGACTTGCGTCGGCACTTAATCGGGAAACGCTTTAATTCGGCACTTTTCGGGATTAGAATGTATCAAAAAAATTATATATTTTTGTTTATACTAGATGTATTAATTTTGTATTTTTTACGTCTAAATAAAAGTAACTATTATAATTATTAGTAGTAAACATACAAAGTAAATATAAGTTATTTCATTTCAATAAATACCATTTTATTATTTCACTGGTGCTTACATAGTTTAAGCAATTTCTTTTTGTTTGTATCTTTGTTACTAGCCCCTTCACTAGGCATGGCCTGTGCTAAGGTAAGCTAGTTTTATGTTATTGTCTATTACGTTGTTTATTTAGTACCTAAGTATGTAGGTATGTCGGTTAAAAAGCAAGCAACTCAATAACTCAATACTCTAACACTATTCGCATTCTCCCGGTCTAGCACTCACGACTCACTGCGCCGTGAGTCAATACGTTTCGAAGGAGTGACTTAACACATCCGGCGCAGTGAACTGGGTCGATGCAATTGAGCGGCGTAACGCAGTGGTGTTACACAGGCCTAATGCCTAATACGCGGGAAACTTAAGATGGCGTATTTTGACGTTTGGACATTCATGAAGTTCTTTTTATGCTTATTGCCTTATTAATGGTAAATATTTTGTAAATGAATTATAGTATTGAGAGCTAAACGTGAGGGAACAAATACTGTATTTCATTGTAAACGCATACTTAATAAAATACAAATTTAACCACTAATTTCTCGTTTATATTCGCGTGGGACGAAAACAACTACCTCAGTAAGTGTTTTTTTCGACGTGTTTGTACATTTTGGGACCGCACAACACTTATGCACTTTTGAATTTATTTTAAATACACAAATCGTCTTAGAATACATATAGTACATATAGTAGTGATATGCGGTTTACGAAACCGTGACGTCACCGTCAGCTCCGACGGACGCCATTACACTGCAAGCGTTTTTTGACGTAAATGTCAAATTGGATTTTGAAATGGCAATTTTTGCTACTAAACCTTTATTTTATGTAGAAATGTATATATATTTGAAAACAGTGGATGCGTAAAAACATCGTGAGATAGTTTCTCAAAATTAGTCATCATGCCTATTATTGGGGTCAATTGAACCATGTTCAAATGACCCCGTGTAGGTACCTACCTACTTTGTCTCAAATGACCCCATTCTCGAATTATATATATAAACTATATCGAATTAGGTACTCAAAAAGTATTAAGTGTATAGGTAGGTATATAGGTAAGTAGGTATAATTTTGATATAACAATTTTAAATGCACTATAATATTTTGAAAACAAAATATAGGTAGGTACTTCTTTGCCGTAACACCAAAGACGATTTTTTAAAACAAAAAATACAACGAATAAGATTTTTTACTTTTAGCGCGAAAAAACATAAATTACCTAGGTAGGTACATCCGTGCACTCAAATGGAAAGCCGGGGGGCTGATAAACTTAACAGAAGTTGAGTTTTTTCGCCCTCCTGCATCATCCCACATTCTATCATGCAATGCACGGTATGAGCGTTAGTAGGTAGGTACCTACTGGTGGTTCATTTAACCCAGTGGCTCAGGTGACCCCGCTCTGCCCTACCTATATAGATAGTACCTAACAAAAATAAAATAGCTTCTGTATGGGAAAATTGAGTGATCAACTTCATATTGATATTGTATGTGTCTCTATAGACAAGTGTATTTTTTACTCTCCACTTCTATCTTCTTCAAGGGGTAGGTATATAGGCAGTGAAAACCTAACACCGCATTCTTCTATCTTGACACATAGGTAGGTACCTACCTATACATCGCCTCATCATTGCAACATTGATATAGGTATTACATGAAAGAGATTGTCAACCTATTAAGAAGAAAAAATGAACGCTTAGGTACTATGGTGTGGAGCATTTAGTTGGCCACAACCCACTCGTTTTAATTTATAGTTCATTTTTAGCATCTGCGCTACCGAACCTGTAGATAGATACCTACCTAAGGAATCTTCCATTCAGGTTTCATCCTTTTTCCCTTAAACAGATCGAATAATGGAGGAATCGCACTGTCCAAAGCACTCTGGCACATGAAACTCTTTGGTATGAAATTGATTCAGGGGGCGGGGGGCAAGTCTGGTCCAACCGGCGAAATCAAAACCCTCACGATTACCCATATTATCATATAGGTATACCTATTATACTTACCTACTTATTATACGGAGTTCTATATTATATATTTATATAGATGTCATAAAGAACTCTATATGATAATTATATCCACGAGGGTTTTGATTTCGCCGGTTGGACCAGAATTGCCCCCCAGATTTTGTGTTTTTCGTCTATTGAAATTTTGACGACGTTTGAGAAATCCTGTAAGCCAATAGGTACCTACCTAATCTCTTCTTACCATCAGTCATTGGTCAACGATCAAATGTTATTTCGTTCACTGAACGTTTTGACGCATGAACGTAGTAGGTACCTACCTACATGCCTACATTTTATAAGTATTACCTACCTACCTAATGGATATCCCATGTTACCTACACAGACGGATAACACGGGATGACAATTCCTGAACATCTTCAGAGCCGAAAGTTACCAAATAACGTCATAGAATAATTGCAGCTTGTGAGCTTGGCGCATTATATACCTAATAATGTTTGGCTGCCTTATAGGTATAGGTATTATTAAGTAGGTACCTATACCTAAGAAGTTACCTAAGTAGCAAGGCCGTAGCCAGGGGGGGGGGCGGATCAGGGGGGATTGATCCCCCCCCGAAATGAAAAAAAGAAGATATTTCTTTAGTAAGTAACAATGAGACTGCAGTTACATACGGTGCACCCATTTCACTCTGTTGTTACGGTGCACCCATTTCAAATTTTGTATGAAAAAAATATTATTGAAATATATTTAATAATTTAGTATTTTTATCACATTTTTTTAGCGTGACACTGCGTCAGGTATACTGGTACATGCTCGCACAGACATTAAATTTTTAGATGTTCTTATTTTTCCAGGACGCGTGAAACAAACACACACTCACACACACACACACTAACACTATCATTGCTTTATTGCTTAAGATGACTGTGCTTTATGCTCGCTTGGACTTGTTTATACTGTTCCACTAAGCTAAACCCCCCCCCCCCCCCGAAATAATTTTCTGGCTACGGCCTCGCTAAGGTATCTACCTCTATCACAGCACCTCGCTTGATGAAAGAAATACTGTTGGTACCTATATCTACGACCAGGGCCGGATAAACGTGTTTTTGCGCCCGTAGCAATATATTTAAACCCCCCCCCATATTTTTTTGTAATTTTACACCAATCAGAAGAGAGAGAAAGAAACAATTATACATGAATGATTGAAAGAGATAGGTTAGTTTTGTTCCTAAACAATGCCGGCGTTTGACACCAAGAAAATATGTTAGTATGATTTTAAGCGCCCTTTTAAGACAACCGCCCTAGCTTATTGTTCCTGCTTGTTCTATGATTTATCCGGCCCTGTCTACGACCTACCAATAGTGTAGTGTCAATAATGACAATAATTCATAGGTAGGTACCTATGGTAAATATGGCCAATCCCTGGCCATATTTTCAGTTAAGTATTTTTTCATTCATTTACATTGATGAGACCTCTCGTCTACCACGAGGAAACATCAAGCCAAGGTGTGGGGAAGAAAAGGAGAGAAATGATGACGACACTTAAAATTTGTTTTAGTACGGCGCTTTTTTATTTATAATGTTCACAAATGGTCCATGGCGATAAAAATAATGAAATAAAAACAAACAAACAAATACAACAACAAATAAAAACACGTGGCATCTACCGAAACGAACTGTCAAACACACGCAAACACACGAAAAGACGCCGACCAGAATATACCGCCCCAGGGTACAGCGACATCCTTACTCCAGGCATGTCACTGTCTTCCACGTGGTGACGGTAGATCGGTGGGGCCCAGCCTCTGCGTCAGGCTAGCAGGTCTTCCTCGTGTCCGGCGTGGTTTCTTCTTCTCCTCCAGACCGTCACCCATGGCTGGCTCTGTGCCCCACGACACGCTATGACGGCGCATCTCGACAGAGGTGGCATGCCAGTCGGGACCTCGCCGGAAGGCGAACCGACGCCCCAGACGACATGGATTGCCCTTCGTGGTCCAATCTGCGAGCCGCCGCGTTCCCTACGCGGTGGCCCCACACTGCGCTCTGCCTCCAACCTCCTGTCCTGTTGATGCCCTCATCTTGGTTCTGGGGCACCATCAGCGTCCATGCGCGTGACGGGTCCTGTCACACAGACTTTCTCGCCGTCGAAAATATGGCCGCCATCGGGAGTACGTGTCGACCGATGACGGCGTCACACCAAACCGTCCGTCCTTCACCAGCGTCGAATGCCAAGAGAGCGCGTGCCATAGCGCGTGCTAGCTGCAAGTTCCGTTTTTCGCCCGCAACGAGCGCTAGCTGTTTCCCGAAATGTTGCCGTGGAACAAAATAAAAATCATTGTTTTTCGGCATTATTTTTTTCGGGCATAACAACATAGATCATCAAAACATCAACATACAATAATAGCACTGCATGATAATGTGATTTGGGTCGAAAAACAGCAGAAATACAGAACAAAATTTACTTGAGATTATTGTAACGGCGACGTTTGTACCTAGCCTTTCACCTCAACGAATTCTGAGCCACTGGTTTCTGTACAGGAAGGTTGCGGGGTCGTCCGTTGAGAGCCATGCCTATAGTATTACTTCTAGATGGACACTCCAGTCACAAAAACGTGGACGTATTGACTTTTGCAAAAGACAGCGAAATCATCATATTATTTTGCTTTCCCCAACACTTCACCCTACGATATAATCACTTGACATCACCTTCTTTGGTCCACTTAACTCATTTTAAAATCGAGAGCTGCATGTCTAGTTGAGAAATTATTCAGGAACAACTGTGAATTAGCAATGGCCAGAAGTAGGTAGGTACTACTACAATGTTAATATTTTTTATAATATATTCAATTATCTAGTTGAGATCTTTCGGCTTTTATCGATATTTTTAAAAACTTGGGAGATATAGGCAGTTAAACACATAAATTTATCATAAAAAAATCTTTATCTTATCAAAATTTTTGAGAAACTCTGGAATTTGAGATTTTGTATTTGTCAATATTTATACCAATTTACAGGATTCTAGCTTATATGGTTTTTGAGATATATGGAAAAATAAAGTAAAAATTCAAAAGTTGATAACCTTTGACTGAAACAAAAATTCAAAATTCTGAGTATTAAAGTTTTGCAGGCCTATAATTATCTATATATTATGAAATTTTGAGGCTCTGTAAATTGAGGGGATCAAAAGTTATAAGGGGGGGGACACACACAGACACACAAAATGTTTTATTTCAAATTCTGAATTCATCCATATATAGAACATAATTATATGCTACGAAGCCTATTACTTGGTGTTTTTGGCATGCAAAAAGTCCACTACACCATACAAAATGTTCCTTCATACACGCGTCTTGGCTTAATACTGTCATTCTTTCGTTCAAGAGAATTTAATTCTCGTATGAATCAACATATGAATAAATGAATCAACAGTTGGATTATGTTGGAAGACACCTTATATCTACTTATGTCTGCACTGCATCATCACCAATGGCGCTACAGTCCATCACTGCACTGCACTACACTGCACCCTCAGATTTTTAGACATATCCTTTTTTTTTAGATTTGACTTATTACTCCTCACTAACCCAAGGGGATATAGTGGGGAGTTATGATTTCGCAATTTCTAAGGGTATTTTTTTTATTGCAGATTATCAACTAGTATCATGCTGAGATTGTATTCTGAAAGTTTCATCACAATGTATCTGTGTGTGTGTGCTATGTGCAGTGTGCTAGGTACGGCGTGTTCATTTTTACTTTATCGATTATAGACTAAAGTACTCATTTGATTCTATTCAAATTTTGTAAATATATCTAATACTCGCTTAGACCCCATTAGATTTTGAACGATATATGAATAGTGCTTCTCTATTTATTTAACTGTCAAATATTTCAAAGTGACCCCAAACTCAGGAAACTTAAAAATTTTATTTTCAAATTGGTAAAAAGGCATACCACTTACATAAAATGGCATTGAAGAGTTTTCAAGTTTTCATAATAAAATATTTAAATAAAAAATAATTTAACAAACTCATTTCATGAAAATGCTGAAAATTTTCCACACATAATTTGAATACTTTATAAAATGACTTGTTAGTGAGGAGTTTAGCGTTGGCCACAACCCACTCGTTTTTATTTTTACTACTGTTACTTTAACTTCCTATGATATACCTAACCAGTAAAGTTTCGAATACAATAATTAAGTACTTATATACTTATAGAAACCTTGAATAAATTAATTATATTGTTTCAAAATTATAAACCTAATCGTCATATGATGGGTCGATGGCAGAGCGGTTAGCGTATTGGGTTAGTAGGTAATGCAGTGGTCGCGAGTTCGAATCCTGCCTCGACCGATTTCATTCACCTATAGCACAAGCATTTATGTTTATTTTAGGGAACGTAGGAAGATGTATATGTACTTGTTTTAAAACTGTACCTGATTTTATTTTTGGTATGTCAAATATTGTTAGATTTATGTTACTGATTGGTTAAAAGAGATTGCCTAATGGCAATATACCCAGGTATGAATATTTTGTATATGTTTTTATTTGTATTGTATATACATGAACTTTTTTTATATACAAAAAGAAAATTAGAAAACAAATACATTTGTAATGTCAAAAACTTTATTTTGGAAATAAGTAAACAATGTCAGTTTGAACATTATTAATTGGACTAAATATTAAATTATAAATTGAGACAAATTGATATACAATGGTTAGTTTGAACCAAAAATATTTCAGCAGAAAAGAAAATAAATTACTGAAAATTTTACAATATATTTAAATTTTTAATAAATATTTCCCTGTTCCTTTGTCTCAGTCAATTTGATAATTAGGTACACATCTACGTACATAATAAGTATACATATCTGTTTGTATTAGTTATGTACTTTTCATTTTCAAAGGCATTCTCATTTTGACAAATATTAATAATTAATTGTTAATTTCATCAATGCTGTATTGCCAACATTCAATCAAAATTTGGGAGAGAAAGTCTTTTTGATTTTTTTAAATATTCTAGAGCGAAGATTGCCTTATTTTAAAATACATGTTTTAAAAAATCTAAGATACTGCATGATTCCACAGTAAATCATTTTCTTAAATGTTATTTAAATATTGATACATTTTTCTCAAAACAATTAAATATAACAATAATAATCAATTCCAAACAGGTTACATACACAAAAGTAAAAAAAGAGATTATTTGAATCCACTTCAATATAAAGTAATCTGCAAATATAATATTGTCTTTTGTATTTAATACATTTTACAACACATAGTAAATATTACGTTATACTTACAATTAATTACTAATAACATAGTGTACACTAAACACATTTCAAAAACTGGCACAAAAAGCCATAATATGAAAAATCACAACCTGAATTGTGAATAGGTAGGTAAATTGTCAAAATAAATTTGTACATAAATTTTTAGATGATTTAGATACATCAAAACATAATTTCAAGTGATTCACATATTAACATTATATTATATTAGTACATACATACAGTCTAGAATGTACATAAATTGATATAAAAAAATTGATCGTCACACTCTTTTTAAACAAATAATACTGAAAACAAAATATCAATTTTATAAAAGTGTAAATAGATCTCAAAGTGAGATTTCTTTCAAAAAGTATATTTTCTTACCAAAAACTTATAATTGAAATTTTGGGATGCAGCTATTATAGGCATACAATAAATATCTCCTCTGAAAAAGTCATATTTCTACTGACATACATATAAGATCTTCTGGAAATCTTATTAAAAATATTTCATAAACATATTGGATTGAAAAACAGACATTCAATCCTGAACAAGATAAATTATGTTGATTCAAAATTTTTACTATATGAAACAACTCAAAAATTTATATAATTACTTTTGTCACAAAACTTCTGCATTCCTTTATCTACGACTGGGGTCTTCAGTCTTCCACAACCCGGACCCGCTTACAGAATCCTTTTAGCTATATATACTTTAGTTATATGGATACTTACAGATACCCTAATTTTTCACATTTTGGTTATGTAATTGAGATCAACCTAATATTTTATATTTTCATTTAAAAACCCCAGCAGATGCCCCAAAAGGGAGTTATTTTATTCACAGTTGTGGATATTTTTTCCATTAGTATTTAATATTATTGAATTTATCTCAGTACATATCCCATAAATGCAAAATAATGTTTCCAGACTTTTGTGGAGCCCAGGTTGAATGTATTTACATTAACACTGTTTAAATGCATTCTATTCAGCATATTATAGTTTATAATATATTTTTTAGGCATCCAGAAGTTATCATTTATATTCTCTTTTTAATGTACCTACAGATATTCTTGTATGCCATTGATATTTGATAAAAATAAATAACACAATAAGAAATATAAATAATTGTTATTAACAAAATCTGTAAACAATACATGATATATATTTTATTTGTTGGTGTTACCATAAAATGACAAATGGCAATATATTTAATATATTAATGATTTTAAAGACCTCCACCGCTGCGCTCCACGGAAATCTTCTTCAAAAGAATTTCTTTCTCATGGTGTTCTTCTTCCATTTCAGCCATTTTAGCAAATCTTGAATATGCAACATGACCCGATTTGATTGCAGACATCATCTATAAAATATAATATAAATCAATAAAAATAATCTATAAAAAAATATGTATTGATATACGTATTGAATGTCAATTAATAAAAATCAAAAAACTTTTGTTATATAAAAATCGGTAAACCTCTGAAAACTCTTCCTATTTGGGAAATGAACCAAGTTTTTTAAGATAATATCTTAAGAGGCACAGTTTGAAAATCAATATTACTTTTAAACAAGAAAATATAAATGTTTCCTAAAACTTACGTGAGAGAAAAATTTATAGTTTAGATAGTTAAATACGTAAAGCCACTATTTATTACGAAAAATAAGTTAAATGAAATAATTGTGACAAATAATAAATAGAAAATGAATAAAGTTGATTTGTTTATACTACAATGGAAATAAATATTCTCTCTACGAAAATAAAAACTAATATAACAGTTTTAAAACTAAAATGACATAAATATTAAGCCAAGAATAAACAAATTGCAGAGTTAAGAAAAACATTTTTTACACAAAAGCATAAAGCATAACACATGATACAAAGAGAAGATAAAAGATGTCTCTTCAATTATTAAAAAAACAAACAAAGCAAATATAAACTGTAGAAATCAATGAAATTTTGATAAATATTATGTCAGTTCCTGTAAACAGATAATAAATTCAAATTTATTAAAAATAATTTAGTGTAAGTATTGAACCTAAATAAAAAAACTGAAAATCATTTAACTATACCAGAGGTTCCCAAACTTTTTTGTGTCATAGACCCCTTGCCATGTTTTTCGATTTTTGGTACTTACCTGATATTATGCTTCTCGGGCAACTAACAGGTACTATGTCAAATATTAATTTAACAGGCACCCAATAACAAGTTGCCTCATTCTGGAGCCTTACGATATTAATCGTCTCACAGATCCAGACTGAAAACACAATTAAAAACTGTGTCTCCACCGGGAATCGAACTCGGGACCTTTGGATCAGCAGTCAAATACCTAACCAACTGAGCCACGAAGGCTGACAAAAATCAAAGTCAAATTTAAATTGTATGGTCTTAGATTTTATGGCTGGCATAGGCGTAAAACCATTATAAATGAATGTGAGAAGGAGAATGTTATCTAAGGTTTTGGTATGATAGATTTTTAAGGAAACTTGAAAGTAACGTGACAAAAAATGTTAAAATAAAATATTATACAACGAATAATAATAACAAATTGTTATGCAATAGGTACTATCAGTGTATGTTGAGATCCACTATCGTGGTGCCCCATTTTCATTTCATGGACCCCCAGATTTTTTTTTCGCTGACGTAGACTCCTTGCAGGTTGTCATAGACACCTGGGGATCGATATAAACCACTTTGGGAATCACTGATCCATAATAAATTGACATATTTTTGAAATATTTTAGCAATAAATGTATTATTTAACAATTTATTATGAATTTAAAATAAAAATTGATAGTGCCCACAACAATGAAATTGAAATAATTATTTATGTGGTGATAAAAAGTTATTTTATACATAAATCAATAAATTGAATAAATCCCAATGCAACAAAAATTAGTCCTTATAAATGATAATTAAATACAATAGTGTTAAGGACATGTTTATATTGTGAGATAAATAAATGTGTTTATATTTAATTATCAATATTAAACCTGGAGATATTCATCCAGTTCCACTTGTCCATTCATATTTGTATCAATTTCCTTGAGAATTTCGTGTAATTCCTCTCCGGAAACTTCTTCACCATAATTCTGTGAAATAATACAACACATAACATGATAGACCATCACCACATACACTTTCATATACAAAGTGCTGATACATTAAGCTGGAATATTGCCTGTGCCAATTACATGATCATCACTGGAACATTAATATTGCTAATATTGCAGTAAAAATATTGACTAAAAACAATTCAAAATGAATTTTCCACAAAAGTTACAAAAACTCATTACTCTAATTGTGAAAATATTTTACTACAGCAATTGTGCTAAGAGCACAAAAATCAGTGAAACTTTTTGCTGCAGAACATACATAAAATAGTGTGAACAATACAAAAAAATCTGAATCGGTGAAATGTAAATTATTGACATGTGACAAAATTGTGTTTGTGGCTAATGAAAATAAATTGATATAAAGTGTTTCTTGCATTTTTTGACAGTGACACAACCCATGTCAACAAAATAATTAATTAAGAGAAAAAGAGTCAATATGTCTACTGCAAAATTGTTAAAAAGCTAAAAAAAATGTCCGACAAAAAAAAATCACATTAAACATTGAAAATTGTTATTGTTGAAGCATCAATTTTCTTGTTTTAACCATATTTTTACCTGTAAATAGTCTGACAAATCCAAATGTCCGATAAAGGTCGAACTAATTTCGTCTATTAACGAAAGAATTTCGTCTTCTTTCAACTTAATATCAGCCTCCTAAAATCATTTGCTTATAATACAAAAGAATAGTGACGTTACTCACTTCATCACTCCGTCCTTAATTTTGTATGTTCAGTTAAGAAATATTCATAAAATATCATTTTTTAAATAGTAGGTACAATGTATCTTCATCTTTTTTTACATCACAGAGGGCCTCATAAAGACAATTAAGTACCTATATGATATTTTTTGACAATTTAATATCTCAATGGATAAAAATGCAATGTATGACAATGTATAGGATATTCGATTAACACTTTATGGTGTACCAGATTTCATACACCATACTGATTAACCATATTGTTCAACCTCATCTTTGGACGTTTACAAATGGTCTACTGGAGTGTCTAAAACATCCAAACTCATGAAAGCCAACCAAATTAAAATTTGAGATTCCTTCGCTGAGTTATATGTATTCATTAATATGGTTTGTGTAATTTAAATCACAGTTATAATAGGTGCGTCAATGTAATACAGATTCAGTTTTTGGGAATATTATTCTCCTCGTTTTTAGTATGTGGTTTGTGTCTTAAATCACAGCTATAATATTATGTGTGTTAATGTAATAAAGATTCTATGTATTCATTAATGTGGTTTGTGTCATTTAAATCACAGTTATAATATGTGCGTTAATGTAATATAGATTCATTTTTGGGAATATTATTCTCCTCATTCTTATTATGTGGTTCGTGTCATTAAAGTCACAGTTATAAATATGTGCGTTAATGTAATATAGATTCAGTTTTTAAGAATATTATTCTCCTAGTTCTTATTATGTGGTTTGTGTCATTTAAATCACAGCTATAATATTATGAATGTGTTAATGTAATATACATTCATTTTTGACATCTAATGCATCTAATCATGAAATTAAAAATTGTTGACCCAAAATAAAGAAAAATAAATCAAGGTCAACACTTTCCTGTAGGAGCATGTTCAAAAGAATAACAAGTTGATAAATAAGTTGAGTAATAATACCTTAAGTCCTCTTCTGATGTCATTGATAGAAACATATCCCTTTCTATCCTTGTCGATAATTTGGAACCGTTTGATGTACGTATTGATTTCTTCCTTTGTCAAATTAATTGGCAATTTGTCACGACTAGCACGATTAACCATCTGTCCCATTTCATTCTGGAGAAATTCTGATGCAGTTTTCTCTTGTTTCTGTAAATAAACCAAATGAATTAACAACTAACACTTAATAGATGCAATATGAAAATGCTAAAAAGCATGTAATGTCATCATGGACAATGCAAGTACAAAATGAAGGAATGAAAGTTCATCAAATTAAGAATATGTTGATTTCTCTGGAAATAAAATTTATTGAAATAACAAACATACTATTCCTATTGTTTACTGAAAGATTTAAAGATAAAAAGCAAGTACAAAAATAACATTGGTACCTTTTTCTCATCATTCGACCATTTGAGCTCTTCTGCCATTATTTCAATAATTCCTGGAAGTGCTTCTTGTGCTGCTTGAACGTTGAGGAACGCAAGACGTAATCTTCTTGCAATCATGTCAATTGCTGTACAAGCATATTCTCGTACACCGTACCTGCACACCAAATTTAGTTATTACAGAAATACCACTTTCATATTTAGAAATAATACAAAGAAAATTGACATGACTTGAACATGACCTAAATTATTATAAATGTAACTTACATAATATATAAAAAACTGACCTGACTTCAGCATCAATGTAAGGAAATTCTGGATGCACCTTGCGACCGATGATTGGCCAACGTTTTCCTGTCAATGCAGCCAACTTTGCTACTGCAAATGCCCTGTCACCGTATGACATGGCCAAATGTTGAGCCACCTACAAAAAATATTTTACTATTTATTTATCTTTTTGTACACATAATTGGTACACTGGCGGGTTTATCTTATGGAGTTCTATGATATCTTACCGGAATTTCCCCCCTGGTTGTGAAGCCACTGATGGTGATTACAAAAGAGTGCTTGCACTCTGGTAAAGGGTAATAAGTTCAATTTTTTCATTTAATTTTTTATTTACATGCATTTATTTGTATTTGTTGAATATGTTAATGAATTGTAAATAAATAAATAAAAAATAAAGCACAAACAATACACAATTATAAAATATTCTTTATAAAGGAATAATATTTATAATTTTGTGAATTTGAATTTACCAAATCAATATTGGATAAATAAGTATCAATAGATATTGGCAAAGGGAACGTTAAGTATAACAATATATCACCTCACACTCGAGTCCAAAGTCTTGCACTAATCGGATGTACATAGTTGGTGTCCAACCGTGTGCTCCTTCAATGAGGAAACCATCTGTTTGACATTCACTATGAAGAGGCTTCAAATTTGCAGCTGAAAAGAAAAATATGTATGAATATATAAGACATGTGTGCGACCGATCATGATACCGTACGAACCAAGGGGCTCCTAAGGACAACGGAGATGAAGGTCCTAAGGTCAATCACTGGTAAAACTCTCCGAGATCGTGTTCGCAATGTTCAAATAAGGAAAACATGTGGAATACAGGACATCGTTCGATGGAGTAGACCTAGAAGAAGACATTGGAGGGACCACGTAGCCAGGATGGACAGTGATAGACTTGTATATATAGCAGCGAAAGAAATTCTCTCTGGCGGCCGCCTACCCGGTAGACCACCCAAGAGATGGAAGGATAGCTGTACTTCGTCATCCCAGGAGGCATAGTTTCTGAAGAACAGACCAACTAGGTCTACTAAATGAAGAAGATATTTTCTTATGAAAAAAATTCACACTCCTCAACAATTATAAAAGAGTCTTGTGTCTGTTTTTTTTCCATTGTACTTTATTTTTACCTCAATTTATTTTATACCTTACTTTACTTTTTGTATGAATTATCAAAGCCTCGGTTCCAGCGCTGAAAGCCAGTTCACCGCCTCTGGTTTCACCTCGTGGATGTCTTGGAGGCTACCACAAAATTTCTTAGGTTGGCAGTCTTGCACCACGTATTTCACTGACTGCTTATCTCCACAATCACAGTCAGGCTTACCCTTTTTCTTTGTATAGCTTGTGATCTTTTTTATTAATGTTAATTACACACCTACATATTTTTACTATTGAATGGTACATATTAGTTTTGTGTAGTGTATCTCTAATGATTTCGAAAGATTCAAATTTATGTATGATAAAAAAAAATGTATATTAACTCATACATATTTTAAAGTATACAAACATTTAATAGCTGCATCGATAGTTTCAGAAGCCATGGACCTAAATGTTGTCCACTTTCCACCAGCAATAGTAACAAGACCAGATTTACTGACATGAACAATGTGATTTCTAGCCAAGGACTGGGTGTCTTCTTTATTAGGATCCGATACTAATGGTCGAATTCCACTCCAAGCAGATAAAACATCACCACGACGAACTGAAACAAAAATATAATCAATATTCAATACATTTACAAAATATAACAGGTAACTGATAATAGGGTGAGCACTTTAAAGAAAAAATTCACAGCGATAAAAAAGGTCACAACAAAATGTCATATAACATACAAAGCTAGTAGGCGTTGTTCAAGAAAACTTGTCTTATTACAATACTATGTATATATTCAGTGATAAATTTTATTTCACAAATGATATTGAAAGTATAAATAACCTTTTTTACTGATTCAACATGAAACGTTAAATATTTTTTTACTGATAAATAGATATTAAATAGCTAATCAGTCTAAACTTGAATAGCTATCAACATTGTGTTCATAACATGTAGGTACTTGTACTTGTTTAAAAAAATCTCATAAATAACAAACCTTCAACATCAGGATTGAGATAATTTTTAACCTCCTGTAAAATAAACATAATTTCATCTTCAGTTGGTTTTGGATTATGTGTTATCTTGCAAGGAAGGTCTGTGGTACCAGCAATTGTCTGCCTCAACCAAGGCAAAAAGAAAATAACTCTTCCATCAGATGTTGAAGGATCAAGTAAACCCATTTGATCTGGACTGAAAAATAAAAAATCATTTTAATACCCATACAAATATCAAACACTTCCATATGCATTTGTGGTTAAGTCAATAATATTTATAAAACATGATATATGTTTCAGCATAATGGAAGATTGGAAAAAGATATTGAAAGGAGAGTAACGGCAGGTAATAGAGTGAATGGTGCATTAAGACCGGTAATGGGTGACCCAATTATTTCGAGGCAAGCAAAGCTCGCGGTACACAATGGTATCGTCGCACCGACTCTAATGTATGCTAGTGAGACATGGACATGGCAGAAGACTCATGAAAGTAGAATTAACACGGTTGAAATGAGGTCACTAAGACGAATGTGTGGTAAAACGATGTATGATAGAATAAGAAATGAGGATATTAGACGAGAATGTATGATTGAAAGAAATATCGTAAGTAAGATGAAAATAAATGCCTTAAGGTGGTTCGTCCATATAGAAAGAATGAGTGATGACCGTCTGACAAAAAAAAGTATACAAGGCTGATAAAAGAGGAACGAAAAGTAGAGGTCGGCCAAGAAAAAGTTGGCACGATCACATAAATGGGATTTTGAAAGATGGTGATGTTAGAAGTAAGAATAATAGAAGAGCGTGTATGAGACGATGTATGGACGTGAATGAAGCGAGGAATGTATGTCAAGAGAGAGGAGTCTGGAGTTCGGTTCTCTCTGCCTACCCCAAATAGGGAAATGGCATGATGGTATGGTATGGGATATATCTACAACTTGAGATATACCTAGGCTATATGATAAGTACCCGTGTTTAGTGACAGGTGGTTCCACCGACTTAACGCCATATTTAAAAGAATAACTGAATAATATTTGGGAATAAAATTTTTCAATTGCCTCCCAAATAAATGAAAGCAGATAAAAGAATTTAAAAAATTTAAACATAAATTAAAATTGCACTTAACTTTCTAAAATAGTAGTTTTCGATTTTGTTGTTTTGATTTGTTTCAATTTCCAGTATTTTCTTTTTTTATTTTTGAATATGTGTTTTGATATATTTGAATCGTCTATAATTCTATATTACTCATTTTTCAATTATTTTCATGTTTTTCTTTTTTTTGGTTTGAATATGTATTCTGATATGTTTTCTCATTTGAGTATTCTTCTTTTTCATTTATTTTCAACCTTTTTATGATGTTTATTTGATTTTTTTTTGTTCATGTATGATTTGATTTAATTACTTTTACTTTTATGTTGACTTTGCTTTGTATTGATATTTTTTATTTTTTTATAAGTGCTTCCCTCATCAAGCACAAGATTGTAATCTTTTTGATGAGGTACTGCAGGGAAAAATATGTAAGAATATTATTACTAGTGAATTTATATATTGATTTGTATTATAAAATATATTAAAAATAAAATAAAAAAAAAAAAAAAAACCATCAATATTGGAGACAGATTTAAAAATAAACTCTTCCTTGCACCCTGGCAATTTCTTCCAACTAACAGGTGTTTCCAGCCCAGAGAATTATGTCATTTACCATGTTTTTTCGTTGTTATAGCTGTTGAAAGTCGTCAAGTTTGTGTTTGTTTGCAACCATGGAGGAAGAGAAATAGCGATCAGTGATTCAATTTCTGTTTTTAAAATTAAAGTAAAGTTGCATGCCATTTATAAGGACCATCGATGACTACCATCAGATATTGGTTTGACGAATTCAAGCATGGCCAAACATCATGGACATGGATCCACCATTAATGAAACACTCCAAAAATGAAAGAACAGTCAAAACAGTGGACTTCACCCGGCAAATCTACTCTAAAGACGAAAATGGTTCAGCTGGAAAGTCATGGCCACCGTTTTTTGGGATTCGAGAGGCATCATCTTCACCGATATTTTAGAAAAATGAAAGACAATACTATGCTGATTTACTGAATCGATTCTGTTAGGAATAAGTAAAATCTCCTTTTTACTATTGTATTGTCTATGTATGTCATACTTATCTATATGTTATACTTTGTCTATGTTAATATTTTTCCGTTTCCTCTAGAGTTTTGCTCTGTTGAATAAATTCATCTCATCTTCAATATTGTGTTTTATAAATTCACCCGCTTTAATCAAGATCATTAAAACTCTAACATGGTAGCAGAGCGTGGTTAGTGGTTTTAATGGTGCGTGAATTTATTGATGAACACTGATAATTGTGCAATGTGCAACTGAACTGTCAACATAACCTATTGTAACACGTGTATTGCGTAAATTTTTCACTGTTGAACCATTGACTTAGTCTGATATATGGACATTCCTTTTTAAAAGGTGAAGTGATTAATAAAAATAATCAAAAATGGACTTTTACGCAGTTGAAAAGTTGCGAGGTGCTGAAAACTGGTGCACGTGGAAATTTGCAGTTAGAAATGTGCTAAGAGGAACAAATAATGCATATGAAGTATGTGCTGGTGAGTTTGAAAAACCAGAAAAACCCGCTAATGAAGCGACAGCAGCAAGCCTGAATGAGTATAAAGACAAATTAAGGGATTGGGACAAGGCAGATCGTTATGCATGTCAAATCATAGTGAGATCACTTGAAACCAATATTATGTCGTTACTGATGATGTGTCAGAATGCACGCGATATGTGGATCAAACTACATGCTATTTATGAACAGCAGACGAAACAGGCTGCACACACACTGCAGTCAGAGTTCTTCAACTTCAGGAAATGTTCATCTGATGACATGATAAGTCATATTGCTAAATTTGAAGGCTTGGTTTTACGTATGCAACAGCTAAATGTTAAACCTGACGAGTCTTCATTGATAGTAAAATTGTTGGATACGTTACCTGACAGTTATGAAAGTTTACAGCAAGCATGGTGGGCACGCAGCGAGGAGCAACAAACCCTTATAAATCTAATTGGAATTTTGACTGCTGATGACAAACGAAGAAAGGACAAATTAAATAAAGGCGAAGAACTTGAAGCACTCATGTCAAAGTGTGTGATAAACAGAAAAAACGAATGTAGTGTTCATGACAAGGTGTCACAAAATGTTGGTAGACATGTATATAAGACTGGTAAGAAGAAATCAAGTTTTAAATGTCATCAGTGTGGAGGTTTTGGTCATATTCGACGTAATTGTCCTAAAAGGAAGGAGCCTTCGCAACATTCAAATCATAGCTCTGATCAAGCATTTATTTGTGAAGATTTAAATGCTGAGCTTGACAATGATGTTTGGATTGTTGATAGCGGAGCGACTAATCACATTACCTCACATAAAGAGTGGTTTTCGACATATGAAACCTTCTCATCGCCAATCAAGATTCATGTAGGTAATAAATCAACTATGGAAGCCTTCGGAAAGGGAACTGTAAAGTTCAAGGCTATTGTTGATAATAGGAGCCTTCCATGTCACATGGAAGAGGTTCTGTTTGTTCCAGCAGCACGTAGAAATTTATTCTCTGTCACGTCTGCATTGGACAAAGGCCTGTTTTTCAAGTCTTCCAGTGAATACTGTGAATTCACTAAAAATGGAGCTGTCAAAGCACGTGGTGTGCGTATGGGACAGCTATTTAAAATGGATATTCATATTATTGAACCGACTGCTGAAGTTAATCTTGCTCTACAAACCTGGCATGAACGCCTAGGGCATCAAAATAAGCGGCATGTTCAGGAAATACTAAAAAAATATGGCATAAAGACTACTACTGATGATGAATTTTGTGGGGCCTGTGTTGAAGGGAAACAACATAGAAGTGCGTTTCAAGCACGTGAGCAGCGAGCTATTAATCCAGGAGAAACAATACATGTTGATCTTTGTGGTCCGATGGAGTGCGCATCTCTGGCTGGTAGCAAATATTTTATTTGCTTTACCTGTGATTTTTCAAGATTTCGTGTTGTTTATTTTTTAAAACAAAAGTCTGAAACTTATGATAAGATTACTCAATTGATTGAATTTGTTAAAAACCAATGTGGACATTCTGTAAAATCTCTTGTATGTGATGGTGGACTTGAATTTAATAATACTAAAGTTAAGAATTTGTTAAATTCCAAAGGTATCGAATTGGTTGTAACAAACCCATACACGCCACAACAAAATGGTTGTGCTGAACGAACCAACAGAACAGTCGTTGATCTCTCCAGGACTATGCTGCTTGCGAAAAATTTTCTAAGATTCTTTGGGCTGAGGCTGTAAACACAAGTGTTTTTATCCTTAATAGAACGGGAACTAGTACAGTGGAAGGAAAAACACCTTATGAGTTATTCTGCAACAAGAATGTTCATCTTGATAAACTTCATATTTTTGGATCAAACTGCTATGTTCATGTGCCTGATGAGAAACGAAAGAAATGGGATGCCAAAGGCCAGAGTGGAATATTTGTTGGATATACAAATAATATTGATGGTTATCGCATCTGGTTAAAGAGTCAAAATAAAATCATTCTAAGTAGAAATGTTAGGTTTGAACCGGAGACTCCTGGTAGAATAGTAACCTTGTTTTCAGAAGATTCAAATCAAAAGGGACATGACAATGAAATAGAATTGAACTACGAAGCGAGTGATTCTGAAAATGATCAAGTCTGTGACTATCATATTAAAAACCGCTTGAGAAATAAGACTAATCCACCAAAGCGATTAATTGAAATTATGTTATCTGAAATTGATGAACCTGTAAGCTACATCGAAGCAATGAACTCACAAGAAAGTATTCATTGGAAAAAGGCATTAAACAATGAAATTGAATCATTGCATGAAAAGGATACTTGGAAACTAACAGAGTTACCACCCGATCGAAAAGCAATCTCAAGCCGATGGGTTTTTCGTATAAAACGTAAACCTGATGGGTCAATAAATCGTTACAAAGCTCGCCTAGTTGCAAGAGGATACAATCAACAAAAAGGAATAGACTATGATGAAACATTCAGTCCAGTAGTTCGCTTTGACACTATTAGATCCTTTTTAAGTGTTGTTGCAAGTGAACGGCTTGAATTAGCTCAGTTCGATGTAAAATCTGCATTTCTTCATGGCAAATTAGATGAAGAAATATACATGAAACAGCCAGAAGGGTTTGACGATGGATCTGATAGAGTATGTAAACTGAATAAAAGCATTTATGGTTTGAAACAATCACCAAGAGTATGGAATAGTGAATTTAAAAGAATAATGATGAAACATAATCTATCTCAGAGTGAAGCTGACCCTTGTTTGTTTTATAAAGTGTCTAATAATGAAAAATTAATGATTATTATATATGTTGATGATGGCTTAGTAGCTTCTACAAATAAAAATGATATTGATATTTTTCTGTCTTCATTGAAACAAGAATTAAGCTTGACAATAGAACCACTTGGTTATTTTCTTAACATGTCAATTACTCGTAACAGTGATGGATCAATTGTTATACATCAAAAGACTTATACAGAAATTATTCTTCGAAGATTTAATATGAATGAGGCAAAATCGGTGTCAACACCAATTGAAAAATATATACCACTGGAAGCCAATCCAGAAACTAATTCATCAAGTGCACCATATCGAGAAGCAGTGGGTTGTCTGATGTACTTGGCAGTAGTTACGAGACCTGATATTGCATTTGCAGTCAATTATGCTGCACAATTTCTTCAAGAACCAGAAGAAAAGCATTGGCTACTAATCAAGCGAATTATGAGATACCTAAGAGGTACGACAAATGTTGGAATCTGTTATGGAAGCATCGATGATAAACAATTAAAAATTTACAGTGATTCTGATTATGCTAGTGATCCAGCAACAAGAAAGTCTGTGAGTGGAATGATATCATTATATAGCGGAGGAGCTATTTCTTGGTTCAGTAGAAGACAACAATGTGTTTCCCTCTCTACCACAGAAGTCGAATATATTGCAGCAAGTGAATCAACAAAAGAAGCTATATGGCTTAACCGTTTGTTCAGTGAATTAACTACAAATAACTGTGTACCTTTACTCTTAATGGACAATACGAGTGCAATAAAGTTAACCAAAAATCCTGAATTTCATAAAAGGTCTAAGCACATTGATACTCGGTATCATTTTATTAGAGAAAAGATTCAAGAAAATGTGCTGTTTGTAGAATATGTTCCTAGTAATAAGCAGGTGGCTGACATTTTAACAAAACCTGTTACAAGAATTGTATTTAAACAACTTTTTGATTTACTAAATTTGATATTCTTTAATAGTGATAACATATTGTAATGTATGCATGTTGAATAATAATATGGAGATTTAGGGAGAGTGTTAGGAATAAGTAAAATCTCCTTTTTACTATTGTATTGTCTATGTATGTCATACTTATCTATATGTTATACTTTGTCTATGTTAATATTTTTCCGTTTCCTCTAGAGTTTTGCTCTGTTGAATAAATTCATCTCATCTTCAATATTGTGTTTTATAAATTCACCCGCTTTAATCAAGATCATTAAAACTCTAACAGATTCGATGCTGAATTGAAGAAAAAAAAGCCCCATTTGTAGAAGAAAAAATTGCTCTTTCACCACAATGCACCAGCTCACTCATCTGTAATCGCCACAGCAAAACCGGTCGAATTATGCAACAAATTTCTGCCTCATCCACCCTATTCTCCAGATTTGGCTCCAAGTGATTTCTTCTAGTTTCCAAATATGAAAAAATGACTTGGCAGAAAGCGATTCGCCTCAAATGAGAAAGTCTTTGCCGTAACAGATGCCTATTTTTTTAATACTTTTTGTACATAATATAAACAAATATAATGCACACTGGCGGGTTTATTGCCATTAGACAATTTCTTCCAACCAACCAATTTTGCGGGTTTTGATAATTTTTTTAGTTTTGAATAGCTTCAAAAAGTTATAATATCACTGGACTAAATGTATAGAGCTGAAAGGAGGCTATATTGAGTAATAAATTATAAAAGTAGAAAATAATGTGTTTTCTAAAAACGGATATTTATCATACAGCCTTCGTTAAAGGAAATTTTAAAATGTTTAGTTGTAAATTTTCTTAAAAAAATTGGTGTAAAATATATCAAAACTTTGTAATTGATTTGCAAATAGTTACTTAATTTATACTTCGGAAAAAGCTAATTTACATATATGATCTTTCATTAGTTAGAGGTTCTGTAGTAAAATGTATAAATAAAGATCTAACCTATAATATCCTGGTAATACAATGTGAACACCGGAGGACGGACAGCAAATTTCTTTAATAGTTGGATCATCCATTTTCCTTATGGAATCTGTAAATGGTCCAGTAGCATTTATTATACACTTGGCTTTGACATCCCATTCCTTACCTGACAATTCATCCTAGAAAATAAAATATGTAAGTATTTATTTTTTGCAAAATACCTTCAATAATTTGTTTGAAAATTTTTTAGTACATAGGAATATAATTATAGAATTTGATCATAATATAAAATAAAGAATACATCATACTTTAACTCTCGCACCACTTAGTTTTCCATCAGTTTTATGCAATTTTGTAACAGAGACATGATTAGCTACAGTAGCTCCATGACGAGTTGCTGTCAAAGCAATTGCTAAATTCATACGAGCATCATCTTGTTGACCTGAAAACAATCAATCCATGTATATTTTGTATAATATATAATAATATCAAATATGCATTCCTTACAACAAATTAATAAGAAATTGAAAGTATATTACAAAACTGGAACCATTTTTTTATAAAATAAATTGTTCTGAATCTTTTATTACATATTCAAAAACTGTTGCTTATTTTTAACCAAACACTTTCCACATAAAACACTGTTACTGCAGAACAAACTGTACTACACAGTACTAAATACCAATATAAGTATTAATCAAAATAAAAATAAAGTCTAAACTCTAAACTAATTTACTGGTCTAAATTCTTTCAAAGTTCGAGACCAATTTTGTTTTGGTAAGATGCATTTAATTCTCTGTGAATCATCTTGCAGTGAAGTTTCCGCTAGCCATGTTCAGTGACATACAAAATTTGTATGCAATGGTCGAATAAGAGTATTATGATTATAAATTAATATGAGTGTACTAACCATCAAAATAAACTATAGCACCGCATAGTTTATCTCCCTTGAGCATTGGGAACAACTCCAATGCATTCTTCTTGGAAAGATAGTAAGAGCTCTTGACATTTCTGTCACCAGCGACTAAATCATACATTTTGATTCCAAACCAAAAATAGGGAATTTGCCACCATCTAAAAATTACAAAAAAATACTGAGATAATAAAAATGTAATGATCTCAATTATTTGGTATCATTTATGCATTCCTTAGATTTTGTGAAACATGTTACTGTGGTAGATGATAGTCTATCAAAAGTATTTGTATGGCACATCTGTTATTGGATGATGGGCCCCCAACTTGCAAGGACCCTGTGAACTGTGCCTGTATATTACCTTTAAAATTGGGACATAAATCCTGATATTATTTTGTGGTTTGTATATGGGGACAAAATTGAGGACATAAGGAGAGAATCCAAGATAAAGAAGGAAATTATAAGTAAAATGACAGTGAATGCCTTGAGGTGGTTTGTACATATTGAAAGAATGAACAACCAAAAAATAAACATGGGTGTAAGAGATGGAGTGAATAGCAGGGGTCGCCCCAGAAAGGGATGGCATGGTCATGTGAATATTTTGATAGAAGGAAACAAAAGAAACTTGAACAATCAACGATGCATGGATGTAAAGGAAGCCAGGAATGTGTGCAAAATTAAAAGGTAGTATGGCGCTCGGTTCTCTCGGCTTACCCCATAAGGGACATGGCGTGATGGTATGTATATATATTTATGGGTATCACCTAGGGAACTGTTATAATATTCCTCGGCCAAATATTTTAATGCTTATGATTTTATATTTTATAGGGATAGTATTTTAAAGTATCTATGTAAATAAATTCAATAGTACATACGTGTAAACAGGCAACATGATAGGTAGTGGATGTGTAAGATGCGGTGCTGATGCAAGCATGTTGGCTCTCTCATGAAGTGCCTCTTTCACCATCCTGTATTGCTCAATATCCAACCCCATAATGGCCTTTTGTAGATAACGCACACCACCATGGATCAACTTGGTACTGCGACTACTGGTGCCGCTGGCAAAATCGTCAGCTTCCACAAGGGCAGTCTTAAGACCTATGAATAACAACATATTAGAAGAGCACCCTTAAGACCTATGAATAACAACATATTATTAGATTAAGTACTTGTGGATATTTTACGTAGTAGAATTCCATTTTAAATTATATTAAAATTAAACAATATGTTTTTGATTCTACGTATATTTTTTAATTCGTCAATAGCTATTTTGCCTTGTTAGGGCATCTTCAAGCCTAGATAGTTCTCTGAATCGCTGAAGACTGAACGTAGTGGAGAAAGAGATGCATCGCTTTGCTGCCAATCTCCAAAATTGAAAACATTGAAGATCTTGTGATGTTATATATTTAAAAAGAATACCTCTTGTAGTAGCATCAAGTGCACAACCAGCTCCAGTAGCCCCACCTCCGATGATGAGTACATCGTACAAGTCTCCTGACTGAAGAGCCTGTAGTTGCTCAGAGCGAGGTGGCAAGGGACGTTTCTTGGGGACATTAGCCGCATGCACAATTCCAACATTTTTCTGTAAAAAATAATTTTACTTTGATTAGTTAAAAAAGTTATTAACACAAGACTTTTTGTCTTTCTTCTATTTTAAATAAGTACTTAAATCTTCCCGAAATACACCACACTATGCTATGTATTTGTATATCGACAGGATATCTTATTACTATATTTCTTCTGTATTCCCACTGCGAAATGGTCTCTCCAGATTTTTTTCATTACCAAGAATTTTGCATGTAGGTACATCAATCATTCACATCATAAAAGACCAGTACCACTTCATACCTCTAATATGAATCCATTCGATCTACCCCACCCATATTTCTTTTGAATTTTCCTAGGTATGGTTTTATTTTGTATTATTTTGTATTGATTCAGGGCAGCTAACAGGTACTATGTCAAATGTTAATTTAACATGCACCCAATAACAAGTTGCCACATTCTGGAGACTTAAGATATTTATCGTCTCACAGGACCAGACTGAAAACACAATTAAAAACTGTGTCTCCACCGGGAATCGAACCCGGGACCTTTGGATCAGCAGTCAGATACCCAACCAACTGAGCCACGAAGGCCGACGTGTGGAACGATGGTTGTGGAACATGAATATTTCGCTTTTCATTGGTCGACAAAAGTTTTACAGTAGATACAGGATGAACAACTACATTATTAGAAGCAACAGAAACCACCTAATTGTTTATCCATTAAACGACGATATCTCCATCTTCTTTGCATATAGGAGATTCAGACGATTTAATTTTTTTCTTTTTTATATAATTTTTTGGATCAGTTTGGAACATTTATAATGTCATTTATAAATACAGCTTTAACCTCTGGCTCACTATCATCTCTCTCCAAAATCTAAAGATTTTCCATGTTACATCCAAGAATAAAATTTAAATTAAGAAAACTAAAATATAAGGAGCATATCATATTTTTATAAGTGTGGAAAAAAAGTGTAAGTTCTTAGCGTGTCCATATGGAAACATGCACTTTAGGTTGAAAAAATGAATACAAAAAATATCCATGCAATATAAAATTTTATCATTTTATGTAAACAATATATCCTTTTCTCATAAACTTGCATTTAAAAAAATTGTATAAGTAGTAAAAATAATTTTAAAATTAATACACTTTCCCTGATTGTATTAATTTAAATAAATTTTTTTTTGGTCGATTTTTGGCGCAGTTTACTGAAAGCACTATTTGCGACATTATTTAATAATATAAATAAAATAATAAACCGAAGATCAGTAACCTCAAAGATTTCCCATATGTTTTTATTATAATATTATATTCTAGTGACAATATTAATTCAGTGTTTATAGCAAATAAACGTATACACCATTTGTAAAATCACTGTTTTAGCAACAGCCTAGTTTCGTTTCTATATATGGCAACGCTAGGCAGTAATGGGTTAAAATTAAACAAAATTATCGCCATGTTCAAGTTATACTTGAATATATAATGTTAATCGTGTAAATATGTACTTCTGAAATTTAAATAAAAAGTTTTTGCTCACAAAAATGTATACTATGTGAAATTTCATTTGTAATACTATGTGACAGTTGAAAATTGTGAAAAAATAAAAAATAACACAATACAACATTAAAAAGTTGATTTTTTATTTGTCAAAAACTGTCACTGGTTGTGAAGAAAGCAACGTGCAAAGCACTTATTGTTAAAAATAATTCTCATTTATGATTAATAATCGGCGATAAAAAAAATTACCACATACATATTACACGTTTAAATATTATGGTGGTGATAAATTTATTTCTCACACAATCCTTGTTTTTCTGGACTGGAAACACAGGTTAGTTAGAAGAAGTTTTTCCTTTAACCAATAGTCTCACATCATGGAATTTTTGAAACCATTAAGCCCAAATATATACAATAACTAGTGAAAACTTTGTATGCATATAATTTCCATTTCAGAATAAATTTGTTTGTGAAATTTTCAATTTACATCACACATGAAGTTTTACTAGACTAGATGAATGGCATTGTTCCAACATCACACACCACCTACTGTATGATACCATTGATATATAACACTTATTTACTCTGCAGTCACATAATTTTAAAGTAGTATTATTTTCATGAACCAGTCTTAAATTAAGCCAACCATGTGAAACCCACGTATTGCTTCAAATATTTTAGCACAACTTTTATCTCTATATGCAAAAAGTTACTCCGGACTCCGAAAAGTTAGTGTAAAAGGACCCATTAAGTGGAACAAATCACCCTCTGACATAGGTGGAGCGCAAAGTCTTGGTATATTTACTTACAGATTTACTTGATAACATCAAAATTAAGGACGAGCGCCCATGAAATGATCTTTTATCACAAAATGACAATATATGAATTTAAAGTATGGAAAAATACTATTTTAACAGGCGTTATAGTATAAATCGTGATTTTTATATCATATTTTCTATCGGTTGGTACAATCCCTCCGAGAGACACCTTTGAATTTCAATTGACTGAGTCATAAGAGTCCGAGTGAAAGTATTGCTCACTACGCCTATCGTTTGCCGGGAACGCAACGTGTATTGCACATAACGTGAGCGCAATAACAATAATTCAATAATATAAGAGTCCGAGTGAAAATATTGCTCACTACGCCTATCGTATGCCAGGAACGCAACGTGTATTGCACATAACGTAAGCGCAATAACAATAATTCAATAATATAAGAGTCCGAGTGAAAGTATTGCTCACTACGCCTATCGTATGCCAGGAACGCAACGTGTATTGCACATAACGTAAGCGCAATAACAATAATTCAATAATATAAGAGTCCGAGTGAAAGTATTGCTCACTACGCCTATCGTATGCCAGGAACGCAACGTGTATTGCACATAACGTAAGCGCAATAACAATAATTCAATAATATAAGAGTCCGAGTGAAAGTATTGCTCACTACGCCTATCGTATGCCAGGAACGCAACGTGTATTTATTTATTTATTTATTTTATTTACGGCGTTTGCCATTTACAAGAATAATTCAAAAGATACAAAATTAGTACATAATGTGTGATAATGTATATATATAAAAAAAAACATATCCAATCAATAAACCATGAAAATAAAGCAAGAAGAAATCAATACAAAGAAAAACTTATAAAAAATATATATAAAAATACATACAAATAAAATTTAACCAAAAAATAAAGAGAAAACAAATGAAAGTAGGTATAAAATGAACAAATAAACAATATAGGTAAAGCAGGTATGAATAATCTAAAGTAATAAAGCAATCAAAATGTTAGTGTATGTGTGTGTGTATGTGTGTGTGTGTGTGTTTGTCTCACGCCTTCTGAAAAACCAAGAGCATCTAAAAATCTAATTTAAGTGCGAACATGTACCAGTATACCTGATGCAGTGTCACGCTAAAAAGAATGCGATAAAAATGCTGAATTTTAAAAATATTTAAATAATTATTTTTTTCATACAAAATTTTCCAAGTCATATCTGTCAAAAAAGTGTACATTTTGCACGCAAATATCTGTTAGTTTAAAAGTTAGAAGTAGGTATTTACACAAAAAAAATATATTTTGAAGTATAACTTAGCGTTTAAGTGAAAAACATGGTGAATATTTGGTATAATTATAATGTTTAACTTATTTTTAAAGTAAGCCTTTTGTACATAAACGCCGCCATTTTAATATCTTTTCATACAATATTTCATTTTCCCACCGAATGAATATGTTCTTGAAAATAATAAACCTTTGAAATAAATGTAATTATGAAATAATAAAATGAAACACAAGACATTACGGCAAGTTTTAAGACATATATTGTAAAAATGTGTTATTTATTAGTAAAGATATAGGCATAATAAAATTGCATAATTTGTAAATAATATTTGATTTTTCTGACAATTTTCATTTTTATGGCATCGAACAAACCAATGTAGGTACCTACATATTCAAAAAATGTATCCGAACCATTCGATATTACTTACGTGTTCGAATCGTTTCCATGGCTACAGAAAGAATGTGATATTCAAATAAAATTTGTTAGGAATCGAATTTATTTAGAAGGTTGTTGTAGGTAGGTACCTACCTAATACTATTTACTTACAAATCAACAATAATATACCTATACTGATTTCCTATAGGAAAATTATTTTATTTATTTATTTATCAACCGTTTGTCCGATTATAATGAAACTTTGGTGAATTGTCGAGCGTATGCCCAGGATGGTTTTTGGATTTAAACTTTTTTCTTATTCTTCTTCTTCTTCGTGTATTTGGTCGTTTTACCTATGAAGGGGGAATATCCTGGGAAAAGAAGGTCCGACTGTCCCTCCATCTCTTCACAGGTCTTCCAGGACGGGTTCTGCATATAAACTTTTTTCTTCTTTTTCTTCAACGTGTACTTGGTCATCTTACCTATGAAGATGAACTATCCTGGGAGATGAAGGTCCAATTTTCCTTCCATCTCTTCGCAGGTTTCTGGATTTAAACTTTTTTCTTCTTCTTCTTCATCGTCTATTTGGTCATTTTACCTTTGAAGGTGGACTAACCTGGGAGAAGAATGTCCAATTTTCCTTCCATCTCTTCGCAGGTATCTGGATTTAAACTTATTTCTTCTTCTTCTTCTTCATCGTGTATTTTTGCTCATTTTACCTATGAAGTTGGAGAATCCTGGGAGAAGAAGGTCCAACTGTCCTTCCATCTCTTCGCAGGTATCTGGGTTTAAACTTTTTTCTTCTTCTTCGTGTATTTAGTCATTTTACCTATTAAGTAGAGCATCCTGGGAAAAGAAGGTTCTTTCATCTCTTCGCGGTTCTTCCAGGATGGTTTCTGGATTTAAACTTTTCTTAACCGACTGATGGGACGGGATGTAATGAAGGGAAGGGAGGCACTAAAGGGCCTGAAGGGACGGGAGGTATAAAACTGCCTGAAGGGACGGAAGGTACTGAAGGGCCTGATGGGAAGGGACGTAATGAGGGATTAAAGGGACGGGAGGTACTGAAGGGCCTGAAGCGGCGGGTCCTGGAGTCTAATTCTTTTTCTTCTTAATTTTATGTAGACCTTTAGGGCAGTTTTTATACAAACTATTTCCTATTGTCTAAATCATCTTCTTCTTCTTTTATGTATACATTTGGGTCATTTTTTTATAAAATTTATTTCCTTTAGTCTAATTATTATTCTTCTTCATTTAAGTACGTAGACTTTTGGGAGAGTTTTAATACAAACTATTTCCAATAGTCTTATTCATTTTCTTTTATGTAGACCTTTTGGTCAGTATTTATACAAACTATTTCCAATAGTCTAAATATTCTTCTTCTTCTTTTTTGTAGACCTTTGGGTGAGCTTTTATACAATCTATTTCCAATAGTCTAATTCTTCTATTAGGTATATGTATTTTTACTTATTTTATGTAGACCATTGGAATAGTTTTTTATACAAACTATTTCTTATAGTCTTATACTTATTTTTCTCTTTTTTATTTAGTCTTTTGGGTTAGAGTTAAGTCTAATAGTCTATTGTGCAGAAATATTATTAACGATATGCACACTTGATGAAAATACATATGAAATGAATGGGATATGGGATGTGACGATATAACCTGCACTAGAATCTTTTCAATACTTTTGTTTAATTAAATTTAAACCATTTATATCATCCTATTTTGAATAATTTTCAACACCTAATATTTAAAGAATGGGGGTTGTGGCCATTACTGAACTCTTCACAACATTTATATTCAAATTAAAAACTATTTACTATAGTTCAAGTCTTCTTCTTCTTCGTTAATGAAGACTTTCAGTCAAATTGAGCAAAAATATAATGCACACTTGATGAAAAAATATAAAAACGAATGGGATGTGACCAATACTAGATCTTTTCAGTACCTACGTTTGTTTAATCAAATTTTAACCACATCCCAACATCGAAAATTACTAAATTTTCAATAGGTACACATTACAATTTGTTTTCGATGATAATATTTAAAAATGGGGGTTGTGGCCAAACCAATCTCTTTACAACGTTGATAAACAGTCATATTTAAAACCATTACGCATAGTCCATGCGAGCAGAAATTGTATAAATATTATACTTCATTCACACTTTATAGCAATATATAAAAAAGAATGGGTTGTGGCCATCACTTGAACATTTTACAATACTTAAACTCAATCAAATTTTAAACCACTTTTTATAGTCTGATATTGCAAAATAATTGGGTGACAATATTATAAAAACGATTGCTTTTTCTTTCACAATTTTACATTCTTGGCCAACGGCGGGACATAAAAGCTAGTGAAGAATAAAATTAAACACGATCAGTGTAATTTAACCCGTAGGGTATTTCTGTGATTATTTATATTGCCTATAAACAGATCAATATGACTAGCATATTCATTGCTCAACCAAGCGCAATAACAATAATTCAATAGTATAAGAGTCCGAGTGAAAGTATTGCTCACTACGCCTATCGTATGCCAGGAACGCAACGTGTATTGCACATAACGTAAGCGCAATAACAATAATTCAATAATATAAGAGTCCGAGTGAAAGTATTGCTCACTACGCCTATCGTATGCCAGGAACGCAACGTATATTGCACATAACGTAAGCGCAATAACAATAATTCAATAATATAAGAGTCCGAGTAAGGGCCCGCTCACATTGGATACGAATTTGGTCGTACGTAAACGTACGATTCTGGTCGTACGAATCGAGTGCGCGCACTGGCTCGCTCACATTGGATACGAATTCGCATCGTACGTATACGTACGATACTGGACGAGTGCGCGCACTGGATACGGCTTTCTCCGATTTTTGATACGAATTTGATCGTACGTCGACGTACAATGCTGGTCGTACAATTTTATTTATTTAAGATTTGGTACACGGATAACATACAATATACATACATAAACATAATATTAATCATAACAAAGCAACCGTGCATACAAAAATCCCACAAGGCACAGCCTGTCAGTGGGTTAGCTAATTTATTTATTTATTTTATTTATTTGTTTTTTAATTTTTTAGATAAAAATGAATATGTCCTTGTTAAACAAATACATATACATCTTCCTACGTTCCCTAAAATAAGCAAATAAATGCTTGTGCTATAGGTGAACGAATCGGTCGAGGCAGGATTCGAACTCGCGACCACTGGATTACTAGCCCAGCGCGCTAACCGCTCTGCCATCGACCCATCTAATTTTATTCCCATTTATTTATTTATTTAATATTTCTTCTCGAACAGCTAACAGGTACTATGTCAATTATTTTTAACACGCTCCCAATAACAAGTTGCCACATTCTGGAGACTTTCTGGTAACAACACATGAAGAGAAATGTAAAATAACAGTTTACAAAGATAAAAATACCAAGTCATAAAAAAAATTAAGTTATTTGAATTCGGATCAAATTTCATAACGTTAATCAGAAATTCCATAAACATTTGTGTCCATAAACCAAATTAACAAAATTTTCTGTATCCATTTATGTGTAATCAAAGTACGAACGGAGCAAAATATCCAAACAAGTTTGGATCGAATTCGTATGTCGGAACTATACGCACGTCAACGTACGACTAACTCGCACCCAGTGTGAGCGCTCTCATAGTGCTCAAAGGATCGGGATTATTCGTGCGTTTTCGACGTTTTCGTACGTATTCGGACGACTGAATTTCGTACGAAAACGCATCCAATGTGAGCATGTCCATGATCGAACTCAGACGTCGTAACAATACGTGCGTATACGTACGACCACAGTACGACTACGTACGACCACGTACGACCAACTCGCATCCAGTGTGAGCACTCTCATAGTACATCAAGTATCGGGATCGTTCGTGCATTTACGTACGTTTACGCACGAGCGAAATTCGTACGAAAACGCATCCAATGTGAGCGAGGCCTAAGTATTGCTCACTACGCCTATCGTATGCCAGGAACGCAACGTGTATTGCACATAACGTAAGCGCAATAACAATAATTCAATAATATAAGAGTCCGAGTGAAAGTATTGCTCACTACGCCTATCGTATGCCAGGAACGCAACGTGTATTGCACATAACGTAAGCGCAATAACAATAATTCAATGATATAAGAGTCCGAGTGAAAGTATTGCTCACTACGCCTATCGTATGCCAGGAACGCAACGTGTATTGCACATTACGTAAGCGCAATAACAATAATTCAATAATATAAGAGTCCGAGTGAAAGTATTGCTCACTACGCCTATCGTATGCCAGGAACGCAACGTGTATTTATTTATTTATTTATTTTATTTACGGCGTTTGCCATTTACAAGAATAATTCAAAAGATACAAAATTAGTACATAATGTGTGATAATGTATATATATAAAAAAAAACATATCCAATCAATAAACCATGAAAATAAAGCAAGAAGAAATCAATACAAAGAAAAACTTATAAAAAATATATATAAAAATACATACAAATAAAATTTAACCAAAAAATAAAGAGAAAACAAATGAAAGTAGGTATAAAATGAACAAATAAACAATATAGGTAAAGCAGGTATGAATAATGAAGAATAAAATTAAACACGATCAGTGTAATTTAACCCGTAGGGTATTTCTGTGATTATTTATATTGCCTATAAACAGATCAATATGACTAGCATATTCATTGCTCAACCTCTGAATTCTGTTCAGTGCAGAATTGTGATGCGCTAGTGTGCGGGAATTGTCACAATAAAATTGGTTTGTATCGTTTGTATTGCACATAACGTAAGCGCAATAACAATAATTCAATAATATATAAGAGTCCGAGTGAAAGTAGTGTTCACCTACGCCTATCGTTTGCCGGGAACGCAACGTGTATTGCACATAACGTAAGCGCAATAACAATAATTCAATAATATAGGAGTCCGAGTGAAAGTATTGCTCACTACGCCTATCGTATGCCAGGAACGCAACGTGTATTGCACATAACGTAAGCGCAATAACAATAATTCAATAATATAAGAGTCCGAGTGAAAGTATTGCTCACTACGCCTATCGTATGCCAGGAACGCAACGTGTATTGCACATAACGTAAGCGCAATAACAATAATTCAATAATATAAGAGTCCGAGTGAAAGTAGTGTTCACCTACGCCTATCGTATGCCAGGAACGCAACGTGTATTGCATATAACCTAAGCGCATGGGTAATTGTGAGGGTTTCGATTTCGTCGGTTGACCAGACTTGCCCCCTCTGGATTCAGGCAAGGCCCACTCAGGGTTGAGATTAGAATGATGATGATGAATCGACATTATTTGACGTGAAAAATCAATACAACTTGTTAGTTGATAGTAACAAAACAAATAGTTTAATGCTGGCTGAATTTTATGTAACTAGACTAAGAAGACGCTTATTTGCCCTGTCAATCATGTTTCACCGTGCCAAACAATGTGTATTGCGTGCTGATTGTTATATAGCCACTAACATTGTAATCTAGTACGGCTCTTCCTAAACTTTGTTTGGAAACGAAACCCTCAATAAAATTACATGTTTAGTGGAACACCAACACAAACCCGAAATTACAATTATCGCGATAATAAAATTAACAACGTTTACATAAGCTTTAAATTTCGCGGAGTTGACTAGAAACTCGTCGATAAACGATTGGTTAAATTTTAAACAAAATATATTTCTTAGAAAGAAATAATTCTTCCCGTAAATTGCACATTTGAGAAAAGCTGTTTAAAATAATACACGCAATGTTGCTGATGAATGTCATATTTGTACTGAATTGTATAATAATGCTGTGTTGTTTGTTTTATGTAGGTAAGTACTGACACAAATAATCGATTAAAAACTTCAATGTATCTACCAAAGAACGAACGCCGCATAGAATAAAAAATAACACTTCTTCTTTATATTACTAGTTGCATGTAACACATGAGATCCAACTGTCGATAGCGAGAGTATGTATAGTTGAATAATAAGAATCAAACTATAAATCTAAATCATTGAAAATTTTAACACATGTTGGTATGTATATCAAGATAGGACAGTATGGAGGTCAGTCCTCTTTTCCTACCCGGAATATGAAAATAGCATGGTGGTAGGTATGTATGTATGTTTGGAAATGAAGTATCAAACTATTAAGTCTTCTTAGATATTGTGTATACATAGGCGACTGCCATACAAATTGTAAAATTGTATGAAGCGATGTCGTCACTAAATTAAATTTTTATAAAAATTGTTAAAATAGTTTGAGATGTAATACTACAATGTTAATATTTTTTATACAAAAATAAATTATCTAGTTGGGGTGTTTCGGCTTTTTTCGATATTTTTAAAAATAAACCAAAAATTCAAAAGAAACCCCTAAAGATATCCCCTGACTGAAACAAAAATTCACAATTCTGAGTGTAAAAGTTTTGCAGGCCTATAACTATTTAGTTATATATTCTAAAATTTTAGGCTTTGTGAATCTGGCGGATCAAAAGTTATAAGGGGGGACAGACACACACACACACGCACGCACGCACGCACGCACGCACAAAACTCACATAAAATGTTCTATTCCGAATTCTGAGTAAATCCATGTATGGGAACATATATGCTGCAAAGCCTCTAAGTTGGTGTTTTTAGCATGCAAAAAGTCCACTACGCCATACAAAATGTTCATAGTATTCCTTATACGCGGGTCTTGGCTTAATACTTTGTCGATATGTTAAGAGAATAAATTCTCTTGAACAACTCGATAGTTGGATTATACTATATGCCTGAAAAACTAAATACCTACCTGGGAAAATCGTTGACAACCCAGCGGCTGCAGCGGTCTATAATTGAAATTAAATAATCAAAAACGTTTTAAGTAGAGTAAAAAAGTTTAGCAACACGCCTGAAATGTTTTAATTCAAAAATATCGTTTTAATAGTATGTTCGCAGAAAATAATGCCTGAAATCAATATATTTTCCCTGAAGGATAAGGTTAGGTGTTTTTTTTTATTTTTATTTATTTCTCAAGGAAACATACAGTTTTATAAATAAATTGTTATGGTACAAAATGATTATCAAATAAACCAGCAAAGTTTCCATAAATGGTTTACAATAAGATACTTGATGAAGTATGTGGTATGTCACAATGTATAGTTTCAGAGATAAACCGACGTTAAATTAAACCTTATTTAAGTAATCGCGATATTCAGACCTAATTATGATTTTTTATTGCGATCCTAATTATGATTTTATAATTGTCCTGCAAATCTTCTTGATGTCTCCATTAAGATTTTATTAGGATGTATTGTTATAACAAAAGTATCAGTAGGTAATAGTAAAAGTAGTTTAAATAATTTGATTTCATAAAATAGTTAAAAATGGAGTCATTCGACGGCATTAGATTTTAATGAAAGAACCAAAAGTATTGAACAATTTTAACTATACTTTTACTTTAATTATTGTTCGAGAAACACAGCCTTAGATTTATAATAGTAGGTATTCCCGTTCAGGATAATCGTGATATATGTATTTATGTACCATGGTATGTACCTACATTAATTTTTGTTTTTAGGTATAATACATAAAATATTAAAAACAATATCATCAAAAAGGAAATATTTTGTTCATAATTCTTATGCGTGAATAACAATAACGATACCCAACTCTCTACAAAATCTAACATAAAACGAGTGGGTTGTGGCCAACACTAAACTCTCCACACCACAAATATTGACAATGAAATATTTTATTCATTCTAAATTTTACTACCAGGAATATAAATTTTCTAACGATAGTATATTTTCATGTTAAGATAGACAAACTATTAATGCCGTATAGTGAAGAATGCTTATGTTGTATGAAATATTTAAAAAAAAGCAGATAAATTTTGATTTAAAGAACGCGAGAGCATTTTCAAAATTTTGACACGTGATATCATATGAAGATTTTTTTGTTATTTATGGAAAGCTAATCAGTTCTATGTTCAAGCTCTTTACATTATAACATGAAATCAAATTACTGAACGTTTCCATACATAGAAATTTATCTAATTTCATTTTTATTCATACTAAATGTTACTATCAGGAATATAAATTTTCTTCCGATAGTATATTTTTATGTTAAGATAGACAAACTATTAATGCAGTATAGTGAAGAATGCTTATGTTGTATGAAATATTTTTAAAAAAGCACATAAATTTTGTTTTAAAGAACGCAAGAGTATTTTCCAAATTTTGACAGGTGATATCATATGAAGAATTTTTTTGTTATTTATGGAAAGCTAATCAGTTCTATGTTCAAGCTCTTTACATTATAACATGAAATCAAATAACTGAACTTATCCATACATAGAAATTTATCTAATTACATTTTTATTCATACTAAATGTTACTACCAGGAATATAAATTTTCTTCTGATAGTATATTTTTATGTTAAGATAAACAAACTATTAATGCAGTATAGTGAAGAATGCTTATGTTGTATGAAATATTTTAAAAAAAGCAGATAAATTTTGATTTAAAGAACGCGAGAGCATTTTCAAAATTTTGACACGTGATATCATATGAAGATTTTTTTGTTATTTATGGAAAGCTAATCAGTTCTATGTTCAAGCTCTTTACATTATAATATGAAATCAAATTACTGAACGTTTCCATACATAGAAATTTATCTAATTACATTTTTATTCATACTAAATGTTACTATCACGAATATAAATTTTCTTCCGATAGTATATTTTTATGTTAAGATAGACAAACTATTAATGCAGTATAGTGAAGAATGCTTATGTTGTATGAAATATTTTAAAAAAAGCAGATAAATTTTGATTTAAAGAACGCGAGAGCATTTTTAAAATTTTGACACGTGATATCATATGAAGATTTTTTTGTTATTTATGGAAAGCTAATCAGTTCTATGTTCAAGCTCTTTACATTATAACATGAAATCAAATTACTGAACGTTTCCATACATAGAAATTTATCTAATTACATTTTTATTCATACTAAATGTTACTATCAGGAATATAAATTTTCTTCCGATAGTATATTTTTATGTTAAGATAGACAAACTATTAATGCAGTATAGGGAAGAATGCTTATGTTGTATGAAATATTTTAAAAAAAGCAGATAAATTTTGTTCTAAATAACGCGAGAGCATTTTCCAAATTTTGACAGGTGATATCATATGAAGATTTTTTTTGTTATTTATGGAAAGCTATTCAGTTCTATGTTCAAGCTCTTTACATTATAACATGAAATCAAATTACTGAACTTTTCCATACATAGAAATTTATCTAATTACATTTTTATTCATACTAAATGTTACTATCAGGAATGTAAATTTTCTTCCGATAGTATATTTTTATGTTAAGATAAACAAACTATTAATGCAGTATAGTGAAGAATGCTTATGTTGTATGAAATATTTTAAAAAAAGCCGATAAATTTTGTTCTAAAGAACGCGAGAGCATTTTCCAAATTTTGACAGGTGATATCATATGAAGATTTTTTTTGTTGTTTATGGAAAGCTAATCAGTTCTATGTTCAAGCTTTTTACATTATAACATGAAATCAAATTACTGAACTTTTCCATACATAGAAATTTATCTAATTACATTTTTATTCATACTAAACGTTACTATCAGGAATATAAATTTTCTTCCGATAGTATATTTTTATGTTAAGATAAACAAACTATTAATGCAGTATAGTGAAGAATGCTTATGTTGTATGAAATATTTAAAAAAAAGCAGATAAATTTTGTTCTAAAGAACGCGAGAGCATTTTCCAAATTTTGACAGGTGATATCATATGAAGATTTTTTTTGTTATTTATGGAAAGCTAATCAGTTCTATGTTCAAGCTCTTTACATTATAACATGAAATCAAATTACTGAACTTTTCCATACATAGAAATTTATCTTATTACATTTTTATTCATACTAAATGTTACTATCAGGAATATAAATTTTCTTCCGATAGTATATTTTTATGTTAAGATAAACAAACTATTAATGCAGTATAGTGAAGAATGCTTATGTTGTATGAAATATTTTAAAAAAAGCAGATAAATTTTGTTTTAAAGAACGCGAAGGCATTTTCAAAATTTTGACACGTGATATTATATGAAGATTTTTTTTTGATTTATGGAAAGCTAATCAGTTCTATGTTCAAGTTCTTTACATTATAACATGAAATCAAATTACTGAACGTTTCCATACATAGAAATTTATCTAATTACATTTTTATTCATACTAAATGTTACTATCAGGAATATAAATTTTCTTCCGATAGTATATTTTTATGTTAAGATAAACAAACTATTAATGCAGTATAGTGAAGAATGCTTATGTTGTATGAAATATTTTAAAAAAAGCAGATAAATTTTGTTCTAAAGAACGCGAGAGCATTTTCCAAATTTTGACAGGTGATATCATATGAAGATTTTTTTTGTTATTTATGGAAAGCTAATCAGTTCTATGTTCAAGCTCTTTACATTATAACATGAAATCAAATTACTGAACTTTTCCATACATAGAAATTTATCTAATTACATTTTTATTCATACTAAATGTTACTATCAGGAATATAAATTTTCTTCCGATAGTATATTTTTATGTTAAGATAGACAAACTATTAATGGAGTATAGGGAAGAATGCTTATGTTGTATGAAATATTTTAAAAAAAGCAGATAAATTTTGTTCTAAAGAACGCGAGAGCATTTTCCAAATTTTGACAGGTGATATCATATGAAGATTTTTTTTGTTATTTATGGAAAGCTAATCAGTTCTATGTTCAAGCTCTTTACATTATAACATGAAATCAAATTACTGAACGTTTCCATAAATAGAAATTTATCTAATTACATTTTTATTCATACTAAATGTTACTAACAGGAATATAAATTTTCTTCCGATAGTATATTTTTATGTTAAGATAGACAAACTATTAATGCAGTATAGTGAAGACTGCTTATGTTGTATGAAATATTTTAAAAAAAGCAGATAAATTTTGTTTCAAAGAGCGTTAGAGCATTTTGACAATGTTGACACGTGATATCATATGAAGAAATTTTATGATATCTATGAAAAGCTAATCAGTTCTAAGTTCAAGCTATTAATATTCTTATATCAATATGAAATCAATGAACTGAACATTGCCAAATATAAAAAATTCTCTTGTTACATATAAGTTTCATACAAATATCCATTAAATAAAATATAATTTTTGAAACCGTTGAATATTTTTCTTTTAACATTGACCAACTTTGAATACAATTTTATGAAGATTCTTGGTGTTGTATAAATAGTTGAAACCAAATTAAAATATCTCTAATTTCCAGGTCGTGAGAGCATTTTTTCAGTTTTAATAGATGAAATCATAAAGAAACATTGGGAAAAAATGAACCGTTGTCTATGGAAAACTAATCAGCTCTAAGTTTATGGACTTTACACATGTGATATCAATATGAAGTCAATCGGACTTATAGTTTGGGCTGCAGAGAGGACACAAAAAAAAAACAACGTAAATGATGAATTCATAGAGAAGAAATCAAAAGTTGTCTATGGAAAACTAATCAGCTCTAGGTCTTTGCACTTTACACATATGATGTTAATATGAAGTCGATCAGACTTATAGTTTGGGCTGTAGAGAGGACACAAAAAAGATAAATGCTACGGCGTACGGCGTACGGCGTACGGCGTACAGCGTATACGCCATACACACAAACACATCACGACGAAACTCATAGTGTGCATTCTCTACATGATACCCATTGAGAAATTGATGTAAAAAAAATACGCTTAAATTTTGCGAAATCATGACTCTCCCCTATTCCATAGTGTGGAGAGTAAAAATCTTAGGTATCTGTTCTGACAAAAATATATTGGCATATCACCAAATCACAAGCAGGACTATTTTAGTAAATAAAAACAAAACATTTTTATCAAAGTAGACAATAGATGTGGCCATCGCTTCTTTTTTTACTTCACTTCTATAGATATCACAGAATACTTAGTGAAAACCAAACAACACAGTGGCACAGATGTGCTTAATTAACGATAAACACGTGTGATAAAAATATTAACACATGCGGACTTGACTACGAAAGTAGTCAAGGAATCTGGAAATTGACCAACTATGTCCATTTTTTCTAGTCTAAAAAAACAAATTTGCACGGCAAATAGTTTTTATTTTATTAATAATCTCCTCCTCTCTTGAAATCTAATCTAGATCACTGGTACACGAGTCAAACTAATTTACTGCAGCAGTAGATTATTCATAAAATTGTTCGAAATAACTAGATCCACAACTAAAAATGGTGTTAATACGATTACACTATATTATCAACTTAGCATTCGCTTAATATTATGCATTCACAGTAAAACTTCGAAATACGTTCCTAAGTTTTACTGCGCCTATCATTACCAAATCATTCTTTATCGTCAAAGTCAAAGAGAAATAAAAAACCTTACTCGCTGTCGTTGCCTTTCGTAGCCTCTGATTCAAAATCATAATCAACAAATTATGAAAGGTATTTAAGTTGTGTGATTGATTACCTGTTTGGCGCTGTTGTCCCCAGCGAGGAGATGTGTCACCAGGGCAGCCGCTCCGACAGCTCCTACGCCCCCCGCCGCCAGCTTCCGCCAGCGCCCGGACATCCTCCTTTATCTGTAAGAAATATTTCATAGATGTGCAATAATATTATGGAATCAGTTTCCTATACAAGTTACCAGAGATGCCCGAAAGCAGCCGGCTGCCTTCGTAAATCGAGAGATTTATATAGAGCTCGCTAAGAGAAAGAATGCGCGTGACGTCTCATTTGCACAAACCAATTTTAGTACGGGGATAAATAGTTATCTTTAAAAATCACGAGGGTGTGCAGAAGACAAATTTGGGTTTTTTTGAATGGTTTTAGCTTGGTTGGTTTAATCACGTTTGCGGAAACAGTTTCCTTCACGCCAAAACTTCTAGAAGATTGCCTATAGCTATACTCTGATTTGAATCAACTGATAACATCATTAATTTGATGTTCGACGTTATGTGGTGTATTGGCAGTCACTTTTGCCCAGACCTTTTAAACAAATATGGAAATGATATAATATTTTCCCCACCTTATTACGCTCCATTTTATTTTATTTAAATTTGGACATCACTGCCGCATATTTACATATACTCGTACATAATATGGGAATTAGGTATGTAATTAAATTTATTCAATCAGGGGGGCAAGTCTGGTTCGACCGGCGAAATCAAAACCCTATTAGTGATTACCCATATCATGAATATAATTATCGTATGGAGTTCTATGACATCTAAAGATATTGTAGAACTCCATATAATAATTATATCCATGATATGGGTAATGATGGGGTTTCGATTTCGCCGATTGAACCAGACTTGCCCCCCAGATTTCAAACATATTTTGGGCGCCGGATCAAAAACCAAGACTAATATATCACTATCATTTAATTTCCATTCGAAAACTTGTATAATAAATTTACTTTTACCATTATTTTTAGATTTATAACAACATTTTTGCAGTACCTATTATAGATATTTATTTAATATTGTAATCTCGTATTATGTTATATTTCATATTGTAATGCCGCCATGCTGGTATCAATTGGATGCTTAGTGCATGCCACAAGATGGAGGAGACCTTCATCCAGGGATGGACGGAATTAGGCTTAGAAGAAGAAGAGGATGTACATGTATTATGTGATTAACAATAGGTACCTAATGACCTAGCACGCAGATTACGCAAATTTTTCATTTTCTTTTTTTACCTTTGTATAAATGCGATTTAATTGAATTTATTTATACCGCACATATTATTATGAGGTCGCCCCAAAAAGGGATGGCATGACCATGTGAATGATATTTTGAAAGAAGGGAATATAAGAAGTTTGAACAATCAACGAGCATGTATGAGACGATGCATGGATGTAAAGGAAGCTAGAAATGTGTGCAAAAATAGAGTAGTATGGCGCTCGGTTCTCTCTGCTTACCCCGTAAGGAACATGGCGTGATGGTATGTATGTATGTATGTATGTATGTATTTATTTATACCGCACACACAGATTATTATTTCAAACACACACACATACAAAAACAATGACAAAACTCATTGTATGCAAAAATAGAAAACATAATACATAACTCTCCGCCATTAACTAAATGTGAAGGATCCAATTAAACAAAAAATAACAACTGACAAAAATATCTTTCAACACTGTAAAAAATAATTTAGGTTAGTAATAAGAGACAATTTAGTCAGCCAATCAACTTATTAGGATTTTTGAGTTTAGTAGAGAATTCGGCTTGTCCTATTAACAAGAGAAAGTAATATAGGTTTGGTGTTCAATCAATAATATTAATATAATAATTACACCGATTTTATAGCTCCATTTTCGTGAATACCTCTATCTGTTTCCATCCGATAGAAATAAAAAATAACGCAATAATCATGCCACAGTACCTACCTAGGAAGAAGTTATCATCTAACTAACTGACCCATGAATACCGAAGTATTGTTAACCCAGTATTATAGAATGTAATTTACTGTCTATAGACCCTTGGATATGGGCCCAAGGAAAACACTAGAGATCACAGATGCAGTCCCGTACCAAGGAAAATTACGATACTTGCCAAGCTACACCAAAACTGAATTCATAAAATGTATAAAAATGTCTTTATTTATCTCCTAATGGAAAATAAACTCCACATACGTGGAAAATACGTGCACATGCCATGAAAATAATCAAGACAGGATTCTACCTGGATCGTTTAAATTACTATTAGTTAGTGTAGCTCACAAAACACTATTCACTCATTTGAACTATATAGGTATCTATACCTATCTGCCAACAGATCATAGGTAGGTACATCTTACAGCTTATTGGTATAAGTTAATAAAGAATAGGTACTAGGATTTTACCATTAAATATAGGTACCTACTTATCGTTTTATAAATTTCCAATTGCAGTTTTAGCAAAACTCTTATGATTATAAATGCTTAGTTATATGTAGGTAGTTGATCCGATGAAATTAAAAAAAAACCTTTTCAAGGAAATTTTACGAAAGGAATATAAAAATTTGTAATTTAAAAAAAATATATATCATGGAGGGAAGAGTATGAAATTTTCCAAAGAAATTCGTACTTTTTAATTATTTTTTTTAGAATATGATGTCATACCAAATTGTAACAAAATGTTTCAAAAAATATTTACTTACTAATACTAGTTCATTATTGTGTTTCGACCAATTAGGTTCTGGTTAGTTTAGACCTACTTGATTGTTATTGATAAGTATCTACTCAAAGCAGGTATATAAAAACTTATGTAACATAATAAATATCTAATGACTTAATGACATTGCAATGAGGTTAGATGAATAAAAATACAAAATACTTACATAAAATTATTTATATCCTATTATACTTACAATAAAAACTTAGGTATTGTAGTGTAGTAATTATACCGCCTCTGTTAAGGTGATGTACTAGATCAGCCCAAGAATAGAATTGGCAACTCTGTCATACACTGTCCCGAAACAGTTTTGTATGTACCTACATAGATAAATTCATTACAAGTCATTCGCTTTATTGAGTCATTTTTACATATTTTTTTTAATTATAAAAAAGCACAGCATACACAATACACAGAGTTATTCAACTAACCTAGCATATTTTTCGTAATAATTGTTTTTTACTAATTTAATGGTATGAATAGGTTAGATTACCTTAGGTTAATATCATACATTACATAGGTACCTACCTATGGTACATGGAAAATTATATTAAATGTAGACTTGATTATTAAAGCATATATAGGTACTCGTATCTGTTGCTTTCATTGTTTACAAATAAATCAATTTCTCAATAGATGGCGTTACAAAAAGGTTTCTTTGTTACCTCATAGATGGCAATAGTATAATTTCATATTATTCAGGTGAAATGTTTAGGTACACTTATTCAAATATGTAGAACTTTCAAGAATTACATTGATAAGGGAACTCAATAAAGGCATAAGTGATCACGTAAACCAGCCGATGACAGGTCGTAAGCCCTGTAGGTGCCTGAGTTCCTGGTTCTTCTATAATATTCCAACTTCGTCTCTATTGAGATGTTATTGTCAATAAAAAAGTCATATATTTTGTTTTGTTCAAACTTACCTACAATAAAACACGAGTAAATCAAAAAATATTTTGAAGACACCCTTTTCAAAGTTTTCTTCACGTTGAAATGAAAAACAAGTGAAGTTAAAGAAAACCGAAATCGATCTAATAAAGATATATATAAAGCGTGAATATACCAACTTCAATATTCAACATTCAATCAGCAGTCACAATTCAAGTTCAGATATATGTACAAAATTGTTCAATTTTATCAACATATCAAATAAATCAAGCTGGAAACAGATTTAACGTGCATTGTCATCGGGAATACACAAAGTATGAAAGTTTCGGATCTGTAACTGTCCGTTCCCACTTGTCGCATGTTAGGTCCGACAAAATGTCGTGTATCTAGTGGCAATACATTTTAAATGGAGCTGTTCACACTTACTTTATTTTGCGTATGGCATCGGCATCTGCTTGGCTCAAAGTCGAAACTCTGCTGTCAGTAGACAGTCGACCGCCGTTGGGACGAGTCTGTGGATGTCCTCCATCTCTCCCTCGAATCCGTGTAAGGTGCACTCCCCCACCAAATGTGCCACCGTCTGAGTCTCCGCTCCGCATTCGCAATTGGGAGAGGTTCTTTTCCCCCACTTCCAGAGAAGGTAGTTACAGCACCCCTGGCCTGTGCGGATTCTGTTGAGTTGAACCCAAAGTCTTCTAGGCAGGTTGAAGCCAGGGACTTGCACTGTGGGATCCGCAATCAGGGACTTGTCCATCTCCAACAGGGCATTCCGCACTTGTCCATCTCTGTTTCCATGCACTTTTTATGTTGTAATTAACATCTTCCATGGTCCATATTGGTCTTCTGGACTTCAGTTGTCTAGCGGGATGTTGGAAGATGTCTTGATGAGCTGGTAGTGATGGGTTATTTTTTATCTTGTCCATCAAGTTAACAGTTGCCATGGATCTGCGAAGCTCAGGGGGGGCTATGTTAGACAGAACTGGAAGCCAGGGGAGGGGGATAGGCCTCACCGTTCCGGTGATCGTCCTCATAGTCTTGTTGAGTTCTGTGTCTATCTTGTTGCAGTGCGAGCTTCTGGCCCAAGCCGGGGAGCAGTATTCAGCGGTGCTGTACACTAGAGCCATAGCTGATGTTTTCAGCGTCTGCGCTGCACAACCCCAGGACGTTCCGGCTAGTTTTGAAATTATATTATTCCGGGATTTTATTTTATTTCGTACAGATTCGAGGTGGTGTTTGTAAGTTAAGGACCTGTCCAGCTTTACTCCAAGATATCGTGGGCAGGCTCAGCTGTTCACACTTATACTATAACGACAAGTAGTGTGAACAGCTCCATTTAAAATGTATTGCCACTAGATCACAAGACATTTTGTCGTGTGTTAGGTACGACAACTGAGAACGGGCCGTAACTGGTCGATGAATTAGTTGAAAGGGTGTAAAAATATTGTAGATATTATTTGTCTTCTAATAACTTTAACTTAACATTAACGACTTTTAACTCAAAGGAATCGAATCAAGTACCTACAGGAATTATTTTTGAATTACATTATGTCCCTATCAAAACATTTCATTCAAACGCAATTTTCATTGCATAAATTAACGAATTTTTTTTTTAATAATTCCTTTTTTTTCTTGCTAATCAAATAATTTTTCGACGGCTATTTCTCGTTTATGCAATAAAGCCGGTTACAGACCAAAAGCTAAGCTAAGTTAGTTTAGCTTAGCTCGCATAGCTGAGGTCATTTTTATACTAGGTACCTACTCACATAGTTTGCGGTCTGAACACTTGTATGAAAAACGACTTCAGCTATGCGAGCTAACCTAAACAAACTTAGCTTAACTTTTGGTCTGCAACTGGCTTTATGCTCTAAGGTCGTTAGTTGTATATAATAAATAATACCTACAAAATTAATTAATTCATACAAGAAGATTACGCTAATTAAATAAATAAATGTTTTATTGTGATATCGGATTATGTTTTTGCTTAATTACTTTCGTTATTGGTACAATACAACCATTTTGCTAGCTTATCAACGCGATGATTAAAGGACGTATATTTTAACAACGAGTACCTACATAATATGCAGATATGATATTTAATTTAGAAAATATACTTACCTACAATAGTTTGCAAAAATACATACTTTTATATAGATACAATAATAGGTATGCATGCATATTATTGTATTTAACACAATATCTCACCCTAATACATATGTAACCATTCCTAATGTACATACATACATACCATGGCACAGCAATACAAACCCCATCATATATTTCCAAAGCAGCAAGATTGTCGGGTATGCAGACGATGTCAACATAATGGGGAGATCCCTAGTAGCCGTACAAGAAGTATTTGAACCCTTGGAGATAGCCGCCAAGGAAGTTGGACTCGAAATTAATCAAAATAAAACTAAAATCATGAAACAATGTACCTACATAGAATAGCCAACTACCAACTACCAACTACCAACTACCAACTACCCACTACCCACAAGACACTGTTAGGTTTAAGGACAAATATGATTTTGAGGCAGTAGATGAATTCACCTACTTGGGTTCGGCCATAACAAAAGAAACCGAGGACCACGTAGAAATTAAGAGAAGAATTACAACAGGGAACAAAACATTCTTCTCCTTACTCTCGGTGCTTAAGTCAAGAAACGTCCACAGAAAAACAAAAATTACCATGTACAAAACAATAATTAGAACAGTGGTAGTATATGGATGCGAAGCATGGACACTGACTGCCAAATCCGCAGAAATGCTAGATGCCTTCGAGAGAAGGGTCCTACGTAGGATCTTGGACCCCGTGAATGACGGCGAAGCCTGGAGAATCCGATACAACGACGAGCTGTATAATATCTACAAAGCTCCCAGGCTATCTGTTCATGTCAGGCTGAGCAGACTGAGGTGGGCTGGACATGTACAGAGAATGCCGTCCTCGCGGGTACCTTAAAGGATTTTGGAAGGACACCCAGGAGGAAGAAGAAAGGTGGGCAGGCCAAGGCTACGATGGGAGGATGAAGTTGGGAAGGACGCATTCCAATTGCTGCAAATACAAAATTGGAGGATCGCGGTGGATGATAGGAGGAGTTGGAGGCGATGATTGATGGAGGCCAAAGCTCGATATGGGTTGTAGAGCCATCGAAGAAGAAGATAATTGCAATACAAATATCAACCTTGCTATCTCTACCTAGTTCAGTTCAAAGCTCGATATGGGTTGTAGAGCCATCGAAGAAGAAGATAATTGCAATACAAATATCAACCTTGCTATCTCTACCTAGTTCAGTTCAAAGCTCGATATGGGTTGTAGAGCCATCGAAGAAGAAGATAATTGCAATACAAATATCAACCTTGCTATCTCTACCTAGTTCAGTTCAAAAATCAAAATATGAAATGACCATTTATAACATCATTGATTTTTTTGCAAATATAGGTACTCTCATAGAAAGTTTTTACGTAGACACTTCATGGTTGGTTGGAAGAAATTACCATTTAACAATAAGCCGCCAGTGTAAAAATTATATAGGGGAGCGGCGTGTATTACCGTACAGTGGCTAATTCCGTACACATGGTTTTAGCGAAACGCTCAACAGAAACAAACACCTATCACTGTCTAGAGTTAGTCTATACCATTCCCAGTGCCTTTGACAGAAACACGCGCCATTTTACCTGTGATCGTTTACCTGAGAGCACATATGACGTTTCGCGCTATCTTCTTATAGAAATCATCGATTGATCTTTAAGCTCTAAGTACATTTATCATAGTTATTTTCTAAAAAAATATTAATTTTCGCGTTCTTTGATAGCTTGACATTTAACCTAATATGCTTTAGAATTCAAAGTTTCACTTTTTAAATATATTTTTGTTAAAAATATGTTGGTTTCCGGGTTTCGGGTAATGCCGTACATTTTGTACGGTATTAGCCGCAACGTGTTTTGGTGACTTTTTATGATGAGGTGAAGGGAAGAGGAAAAGTTCAAAGCAACACTCAGAATTTTTGACATCTACTCCTATGAAGGATATATTAGAGGCCGCAGCTGTGAAAAAACATTGAAGAACATCAAACAAGAGAAAACCAAGCTAAGAACGAGACGCAAAGAAAGTCATTCCAAAAGACAAAAAGAAAGATAAGAAAAAAAAACACAAAGACAGTCTAGTAGCTAATGAGTTATATACTATTTCTGGAGAATTTGGCAAGGATGATGAACTCGGTATCGTTGCATATTCTGTGCTCAATGGGTGCATGCGCTATGCAGCGACAAAGAGGTCCCAGATGGTTACAACAGTAGTTTATGTAAACCATAACTCAGTGTACGGTATTAGCCTACCGCTGTACGGTATTACCCGAAGTATTCGGGTAATACCGTACTTTACACTTTTTTTAATATGTTTAATAAAACAATTTTTAATAAGTTTTTATTTATTTTGTAAGACACCATTGGAAAACCAATTAAAATTGCTGTGCAAATGTATTTTGTTGAACGTGTAATTCTGTATAGTTATGACATAATTTCATCTTAATTTTAGGAGTACGGTAATATACTCCGCTCCCCTACTTATGCAAATAAAAAAATAAATTATTGGGCCACATTGAAGTTGCACAAAACAAAGCTGTGATAACATGGAGGGAGGCCGCAACCAAATATAGCGGGCTGCCGGTGATATGTTATCATTGATAACGATGCAAAAATCATCTTTTATAGCCGAACCTAACATTTCCGCCGTATGACCGGAGGCGGTGGAATGGTTGACACAACTTGATCCAAGGATCAACTCAGACGCTGTCCATATATACTATGGGCCAAGAGGATACAAGTACCAGAGCCACATGAAAAGTAAAGTGCCCAAAACCTAACCTGTCAAAACTGCCCAAAACCTAATTATTAAAGTCGTAAAAAAACCAAAGGACTATCCAACACAAAAACTGTATGAAGAATTCGGAATCATAAATTTGAAGAGCATTTTTGAAAGAACTAAAAGAAAAATAAAAATATTATTAACAATAATGAACATATAAATTTAATTACTTCTCGTTCACGTTCAGAGGGAAAATTGCAGTTCCTAAATGCAATACAACTACCATGCAGCATCACTATTCTTAATAGGAATTAAATATTTTAACGATCTGATTTAAAAAAAATGTATGTTCAATCTTTATTTTCTAAAAATAATCTATAAAATATTTTCTAAAAATAATCTATAATCTATAATCAATAAAAAAAGTAAGTTATAAGTAGATTTTTTTTTCATATAATTTTGTGTTACGCTATAACGCTATTCCTACACTGAACACGAGACTCTTTCAGTGGAAAAATACGTTTATTATATAGGTATATGATTGTTAGTTTTAAGATATAATGTATATTGAACTGTATTTTGTTATAAAAATAAAAATTAAAAAAAAGTAAGAGAGCGCGTATATTATGTTTATTGAATTGGCATTGTTAAATAATAACAATAATCGTGGATTTTTGAGTTAATTGTTTATGTTTAGGTAGATACTCTACTTATTGAATATTATGATACATAATCACCTCTAGAACGGCGTCCCCCAATACCATTTCAATAGGTACCCTTGAAAATTATCTACATAAGACGTGCTGTACGTCTGATTGACGATCCATCATTGACTGACTGGTTGCAAGTTGCAATCACTGGACCACGGTATTATATAAATATATTCTAAATATATCCTATAGATACTACTAATATGACACGGGAAATGCTCAGAAGAAATCTCATCTCTGGTCCTTCCTCCACTCATTCGCAATGGAATTACATGTTTCACTCAGTCGCAGAACCCATTCACAGTTAACCTTCAACATTGTGTACACGGAATAGTCGCTTCTCGAACTGCTTTAATAACACAGCAGCCCGAATCTTCTGAATTCTATGTTTCCCCCTGTTAATTTACTTTTAGGTACAATATGTATATACACAAAATTAACAACAACGCTCCACTAGGCATTACCTGTTCTGGGGCTATTGTTATATATATATATATATATATATATATATATATATATATATATATATATATATATATATATATATATATATATATATATATATATATATATATATATATATATATATATATATATATATATATATATATATATATATATATATATATATATATATATATATATATATATATATATATATATATATATATATATATATATATATATATATATATATATATATATATATATATATATATATATATATATATATATATATATATATATATATATGTATTCAATATACGAAGTCAGAATAATTGGAGAGCATGTATGATGACGCGATGTTTGAATGTAAACGAGGCAAAACAGGTATGCCAAGATAGAAGAGTCTGGCGTTCGGTTCTCTCTGCCTACCCCAAATAGGGAAACGGCGTGACGGTATGTATTTATGTATGTTTGCATTGTTTTATTCTAATGTTTGTTGTTATGCAACTGTAAGTGTTGCGTTTATTGTAATATGTCATTAATTATATTTTTACACATTATTTAAGTTCATTTTCTAATTTTTTTGTTTATATATATATATATATATATATATATATATATATATATATATATATATATATATATATATATATATATATATATATATATATATATATATATATATATATATATATATATATATATATATATATATATATATATATATATATATATATATATATATATATATATATATATATATATATATATATATATATATATATATATATATATATATATATATATATATATATATATATATATATATATATATATATATATATATATATATATATATATATATATATATATATATATATATATATATATATATATATATATATATATATATATATATATATATATATATATATATATATATATATATATATATATATATCTAAAGTAATAAAGCAATCAATATGTTAGTGTGTGTGTGTGTTTGTCTCACGCCTTTTGAAAAACCAAGAGCATCTAAAAATCTAATTTATGTGCGAACATGTACCAGTATACCTGATGCAGTGTCACGCTAAAAATAATGCGATTAAAATGCTGAATTTTAAAGATATTTCAATAATTATTTTTTTCATACAAAATTTTCCAAGTCATATCTGTCAAAAAAGTGCACATTTTGCACGCAAATATCTGTTGGTTTAAAAGTTAGAAGTACGTATTTACACGAAAAAAATATATTTTCAAGTATAACTTAGCTTTTAAGTGAAAAACATGGTGAATATTTTGTCTAATTATAATGTTTAACTTATTTTTAAAGTAAGCGTTTTGTACAAATGTACATATAACCCCGCCATTTTAATATCTTTTCATACGATATTTAATTTTCCTACTGAATGAATATGTTCTTTAAAATAATATACCTTTGAAATAAATGTGATTATGAAATAATAAAATGAAACACAAGACATTACAGCAAGTTTTAAGACATATATTGTAAAAGTGTGTTAATTATTAGTAAAGATATAGGCGTAATAAAATTGCATAATTTGTTAAAAATATTTGATTTTTCTGACAATTTTCATTTTTATGGCATCGAACAAACCAATGTAGGTACCTACATATTCAAATAATGTCTCCATAACATTTGATATTTTTCAAATGTTGGAACATGGTTACTATGGTAACGGACACATTCTGATATTCAAATAAAATTTGTTATAAATCGAATTCGAATTAATTTAGAACATCATTGTAGGTAGGTACCTACATACCTAATACTTACTACTTAAAAACCAAGAATATACTGATTTCGTATAGGAAAATTATTAAACTATTTTAGGTTAACTACAATACACATTCAATATACCTACAAACTATTTCCTATAGTGAAATTCTTCTTTTTTCTATGTAGACCTTTGGGTGATTTTTTCTACAAACTATTTCTTGGGGTTTAAATCTTCTTCCTCTTCTTTTGTGAAGTCATTTGGGACAGTTCATAAATAAACTATTTCCTATAGAATAATTTTTCTTTTTCTTAATTTATGTAGACCATGGGTGAGTTTTTATACTAACTATTTCCTATAGTCTAATTCGTCTTCTTCATCCTTTATGTAGACCTTTTGGTTAGTTTTTAAACAAACTATTTTTAAACAAACTATCCTTTAGTCTAATTCTTCGTTTTCTTATTTTATGTAGATGTTGGGTGAATTTTATATAAAATATTTCCTATAGTTCAATTCATCTTCTTCTTCTTTTATGAAGACATTTTGGACAGTTTTTTTATATAATACATTTCCTAATGTGTAATTCTTCCATTTCATCTTCTATGTAGACCATTGGGTCAGTTTTTATTACAAACTATTTGTTATAGTTTTATACTTCTACTTCTTTTTTATTTAGTCTTTTGGATTAGTTTTATGTCTAATAGTCTATTGTAACGAAATATTATAAACAACATGCATACTTGATGAAAATACATAAAAACGAATGGGATGTGACCAACACTAGAATCTTCTCATTACTTTTGTTCAATCAAATTTACACCATTTATTATATCATTATATTATATTGCTTAATTTTCAATAACTACACATTTCATTTTGATGATAATATATAAAAAATCGGGGTTGTGGCCATTGCTGGATCTTCACAACGTTTATATTCATATTAAAAACTATTTAACATAGCTTAAGTCTTCTTCTTCTTCGGTAATGTAGACTTATGTGTCAGTTTTAAGTCTATCAGTTTTATTGTGCAAAAATATAATAAATTATATGCACACTTGACGAAAAATATAAAAACGAATGGGATGGGACCAACACTAGAATATTTTCAGTACTTTTGTTTAATCAATTTTAAACCATTTCCCACCATCCAAAATTACTAAATATTTAAAACACATTATTTGCGTTCGATGACAATATATAAAAATAGGGGTTGTGGCCAAATCCAAACTCTTTACGACGTTGTCTTTTTATAATAAGTCATATTTAAGATCATTTCCCATTTAAGATCAGTCCATGCGTGCAGAAATTGTATGTGCTTATATATAAATGCAAATGGATTGTGGCCATCACTTTAAGATTTTACACCGCTTAAACTCAATTAAATTTCAAACTACTTTTCATACTACGGTTAAAAAAAATTATGTGTGACAATATTATGTAGGTATATGAACGATTGCTTATTCCTTCACTAATTTACATTCTTGGCCAACGGCGGGACATAAAGGCTAGTATATATATATATATATATATATATATATATATATATATATATATATATATATATATATATATATATATATATATATATATATATATATATATATATATATATATATATATATATATATATATATATATATATATATATATATATATATATATATATATATATATATATATATATATATATATATATATATATATATATATATATATATATATATATATATATATATATATATATATATATATATATATATATATATATATATATATATATATATATATATATATATATATATATATATATATATATATATATATATATATATATATATATATATATATATATATATATATATATATATATATATATATATATATATATATATATATATATAGGTAGGTTTGGTATATATTTATTTATTCATACAAACATTGATGACATTACAATAATTATTGAATCTGCAATGCCCCACTGGACATAAAACCTGTGCCGGGGCCAATGCATCTCGAGACAGTGACACTGTATTACTTGATGTCAACATCAATCGTATAAAAAAGTGATAATATCACAAACGACTATGGAAATAAAATAAAAAAACATGATACTTATAAAAAAATTGCACCAGTATAATTAGAGCAAAGTATGGGGTCGAAAGCTATGGGTGAAAGATCTCCTCTGCATAGTGTATGTGTCTGCCTGATACTAAGAGCTATTCCTTTATTTTAGTGTTAAAAGCATGACTATTTTCCATTTGCTTAATAGCAGTAAAGTTTACACAATACAAATAAAAAATCACAAAAAAGAAAGTACACGATTCAAAACAACTACAGATCTCGCACAAAACAACCAAGACTAGCGGACCTGACAGACGTTGTCCTACCCGAACGATGGCTTGGTTCAGCAAACATACAAATAACCACACTGCACCATCACGGTATATCCCACAATGTGGGGTAACCAGCAAAAGGTGTGCGGATGTGCATTACTTTTGTAAAGGAACATTCCTCACAAAAACATTCATGTATATCCACACATCATTATGATGAATTATGTAAGATGTTATTGTTGCTTGTTGTATTTCCGTCTCTCACAGGACACCACAAAATGATAAAAGAAAAATAAACTGATGAGTTCAATGACATACACACGTACAAAAGTATTATATAATATAAAGATAAGTATGGTATCGGAAGCTATGGATGAACATTCCTCTCTGCATTAGTGTCTGCCAAATACTAATAGCCATTCCTTTATTATAGTTTTAGAGGAATGACTATTTTTTGTTGTTAGTTTATTGAAAGTTCTAGGAGCAATAACTCCATAACGTCTCTGTCAAAAAGAGGTTTTCATTATAGGCACAGAGAAGTTAAAAAAGATCATTTGCTTGTCTAGTGAAACGCATTTGTTGACTTCTACTATTAAGAAGTTGTATTTTTTGCAAATTGATTAAACTGTTTTCATAAACAGCTGTCTTTCAAGGTCCTAATCAATATTCTCTTGAGCAGATTGCAAACCCTTTCCAACGATATGTAGTGTGCTTTTTCGAAATAGTACAATGGACCAAAAACCCTAATAGCCGGTGTATCTTATGTACTAGGGATGTTAAGGAGGTGAATATGCCGGAGTCGGAGCCGGAGGTTTCAAATCTGATTTATCGAAACCGGAGCCGGAGTCGGAGGCGAAGTAGAAGACAGATGTATTAAGTTAACTAAGGGAAGACCTAACGAAATAATAGAAACATAATTCAGTAATCATGCAGTATATTTAGTCAGAGCCGAAGTCGAAGTCGGAGATGTAAAATCAATTGGAAGTTCTGACCTTTCAGAGTCGGAGTCGAAGCTTCGTAACATCCCTACTATGTACCTATCCATGTTAAAAATGTAACTCACCCGAAGAAGAATGATTTGTGCTAAATATGAAAAAGAATAAATACTAATGATGGTTTAATATAGATATAATAAAATTTTAATAAGTAATTTAATGAAAGCCATATATATCGTGTGAGGTAATCCCAAAATGTACTTAATTAACGTTTATTATAATCTAATACTAATATGAATGTTAAACAAGCTTCACACGGCTGGGACATGCATTAGTACCTACCTATACATATTCATATATGTATTATGTATGTATTATTATGGAGAACTAATGTTGTAGAGCGAAACATAACCATAGCACTCTGTACATACCTACATACATAATACATACATATTATATTATTACATCAAATACAAGATATCTTCTGTTAACCAACGCTTCCGTTGACTGTACGAAATAAAATGTAGGTATATAAATATATGTAATATTTAATAACATACATATATACCTGCTACCTTATATGTAGGTATAAATATATTAATAACTAGCTTTTATGTCCCGCCGTTGGCCAAGAATGTAATATTGTGATGGAAAAAGCAATCTTTTTTATAATATTGTCACCCAATTATTTTTCAAAATCGGACTATGAAAAGTGGTTTGAAATATGATTGAATTTGATTGTAAAATGTTCAAGTGATGGCCACAACCCATTATTTTTTATAAAGTGTGAATGAAGTACAATATACAAAATTTCTGCACGCATGGACTATGCGAAATGGTTTTAAATATGACTGTTTATCAACGTTGTAAAGAGATTGGTTTGGCCACAACCCCCATTTTTAAATATTATCATCGAAATAAATTTTAATATGTACCTATTGAAAATTTAGTAATTTTGGATGTTGGGATGTGGTTAAAATTTGATTAAACAAATGTACTGAAAATATCTAGTGTTGGTCACATCATAATATTCGTTTTTATATTTTTGCATCGAGTGTGCATTATATTTTTGCACAATAAGACTAACAGACTTAAAATTGACACAAAAGTCTACATTAACGAAGAAGAAGAAGACTTAAACTATGGTAAGTAGTTTTTAATTTGAATATAAACGTTGTGAAGAGTTCAGTAATGGCCACAACCCCCATTCTTTAAATATTGTCAACTAAATCAAATACGTAGGTGTTGAAAATTATTCAAAATAGGATGATATAAATGGTTTAAATTTGATTAAACAAAAGTATTGAAAAGATTCTAGTGCAGGTTACATCGTCACATCCCACAATCCATTCGTTTTTACATATGTATTTTCATCAAGTATGCATATCGTTAAAAATATTTCTGCACAATAGACTATTAGACTTAAAACTAACCCAAAAGTCTAGATAAAAAAGAGAAAGATAAGTATAAGACTATACGAAATAGTTTGTATAAAAAACTATCCCAATGGTCTACGTAAAATAAGTTAAAATACATAAAATAGAAGAAAAAAACTATTGGAAATAGATTGTATGAAAAAAAACCAAAAGGTCTTCATAAAAGAAGAAGAAGATTAATCTATAGGAAATAGTTTGTATAAAATTCACCCAAGTTCTACATAAAATAAGAAAACGAAGAAAAAGACTAAAGGAAATAGTTTGTGTAAAAACTGACTACATAAGTAAGATCTACATAAAAAAAGATGAATTAGACAATAGGAGTATGTATAAAAGCTCACCCAAAGGTCTACAAAAAAGAAGAAGAATTAGACTATTGGAAATTGTTTGTATAAAAACTGACCAAAGGTCTACATAAAAGATGATGAATAATACTATAGGAAATAGTTAATATAAAAACTGATTCAAAGGTCTATATAAAAGAATAATAATTAAACTATAGAAAAAGTTTGTATAAAAACTCACCTTTGGTCTACATAAAAGAAAAAGAAATTAATAAGACTATTGGAAATAGTTTGTATTAAAACTCTCCCAAAAGTCTACGTAAATGAAGAAGAAGAATAATTAGACTATAGGAAATAATTTTTATAAAAACTGACCCAAATGTATAGATAAAAGAAGAAGAAGATGAATTAGACTATAGGAAATAGTTTGTATAAAAACTGTCCTAAAGGTCTACATAAAATTAAGAAAAAGAAAAAGACCCGTCGCTTCAGACCCTTCAGTACCTCCCGTCGCTTCAGACCCTTCAGTACCTCCCGTCGCTTCAGACCCTTCAGTACCTCCCGTCCCTTCAAGCCCTTCAGTACCTCCCGTCCCGTAATTCCTCATTACGTCCCTTCCCTTCATTAATTACATCCCGTCTCTTCAGTCGGTTAAGAAAAGTTTAAATCCAGAAACCATCCTGGAAGAACCGCGAAGAGATGAAAAGACCTTCTTTTCCCAGGATACTCCACCTTCATAGGTAAAATGACTAAATACACGAAGAAGAAGAAGAAAAAAGTTCAAATCCAGATACCTGCGAAGATATGGAAGGAAAATTGGACCTTCTTCTCCCAGGATAGTCCACCTTCATAGGTAAAATGACCAAATGCACGATGAAGAAGAAGAAGAAAAAAGTTTATATCCAGAAACCGTCTTGGAAGACCTGCTAAGAGATGGAAGGACAGTTGGACCTTCTTCTCCCAGGATTCTCCAACTTCATAGGTAAAATGACCAAAAATACACGATGAAGAAGAAGAAGAAGAAAAAAAAAGTTTAAACCCAGAAACCTGTGAAGAGATGGAAGGAAAATTGGACCTTCTTCTCCCAGGTAAGTCCACCTTCATAGGTAAAATGACTAAATAGACGATGAAGAAGAAGAAGAAAATAGTTTAAATCCAGAAACCTGCGAAGAGATGGAAGGAAAATTGGACCTTCATCTCCCAGGATAGTTCATCTTCATAGGTAAGATGACCAAATACACGATGAAGAAAAAAAAGAAAAAAGTTTAAACCCAGAAACCTGTGAAGAGATGGTCGGAAAATGGGACCTTCTTCTCCCAGGATAGTCCACCTTCATAGGTAAAATAACCAAATACACGATGAAGAAGAAGAAGAAAAAAGTTAAAATCCACAAACCGTCCTGGAAGAACTGCGAAGAGATGGAGGGACAGTCGGACATTCTTTTCCCAGGATACTCCCCCTTCATAGGTTAAATGACCAAATACACGAAGAAGAAGAAGAATAAGAAAAAAGTTTAAATCCAGAAACCATCCCGGGCACACGCTCGACAATTCACCAAAGTTTCATTGTAATCGGACAAACGGTTTAGGAGTACATCGCATACAATTTTCCGATAGGAAATCAGTATATTGTTGATTTGTAAGTAAATAGTAATAGGTAGGTACCTACCTACAACAATATTCTAAAGAAATTCTATTCATAACAAATTTTATTTGAATATCAGAATCTTCCCGTTACCATAGTAACCATTCCAATACGTTAAAAATATCAAATGGTTTGAGACTTTTTTGAATATGTAGGTACCTACATACATTGGTTTGTTCGATGCCATAAAAATGAAAATTGTCCGAAATATCAAATATTATATACAAATTATGCAATTTTATTATGCCTATATCTTTACTAATAATTAACAGAATTTTACAATATACGTCTTAAAACTTGCCGTAATGTCTTGTGTTTCATAATTACATTTATTTCAAAGGTTTATTATTTTCAAGAACATATTCATTCGGTGGGAAAATGAAATATTGTATGAAAAGATATTAAAATGGCGGCGTTTATGTACAAAAGGCTTACTTTAAAAATAAGTTAAACATTATAATTATACCAAATATTCACCATGTTTTTCACTTAAACGCTAAGTTATACTTCAAAATATATTTTTTTTGTGTAAATACGTACTTCTAACTTTTAAACTAACAGATATTTGCGTGCAAAATGTACACTTTTTTGACAGATATGACTTGGAAAATTTTGTATGAAAAAAATAATTATTGAAATATTTTTAAAATTCAGCGTTTTTATCGCATTATTTTTAGCGTGACACTGCATCAGGTATACAGGTACACGTTCGCACATAAATTAGATTTTTAGATGCTCTTGGTTTTTCAGAAGGCGTGAGACAAACACACACACACACACACACACATACACACACACACACACACACACACATACACTAACATTTTGATTGCTTTATTACTTTAGATTAATTAACAATAACACAAGACATAAATGTATTATGATATGTAGGTACTTAAGTATATATCAACACAAACAAGTACTTTACATATTAATATGTTTGTTAGGACTCAAAGAAGATCTCCACTATAACTCAACCAGTACTGATATAATAACTAGTTTCATGTAACACATGTGATCCAACTATCTATGACGATAGTATGTGTAAAGTGAAATAATACGAAAAATGCATGTAAATTATTATAAATAAAAATTTATAGTTAATATACGCACCAAACTAAAAAAATCCGACCGTACCAAACTAAAATCTTAAATCCAAATTATTAAGTAGGTACATTAAAATATTTTGATATCCTATACAAAACATTTAAGTATGTCAGGATAGGATAGTGTGGAGTTCAGTCTTTTTTCCTACACCAAATATGTAAACAGCTTGTTGCTATGTGTGTATGTGTATCAAACTATTCAGAGTCCCTGTAGATATTGTGTATTCTGCCATACAAATTGTATGAAACGATGTCGTCACTACATTCAATCTTTACACATAAATTAATTATTAAATAAAGATTACTGCTATAATATATTGTACCTACATGTTATTAAAAGAAGTTTAAATTGCCTAGTTAGGATTTTACGATAAATAAAAAAAATTAGACAGTCAAACGAATAAATTTGTCATATAAAATGTTTTTCTTGAAAAAAAAAGTTTGAGAAACTCTTATTTTTTTTCATAAAAATAAGTTTGAGATATTATATTCAACGAAAACAACGATTCAATAAAAAATAACCATTTTCATTGAAGAAAATTAAAAAAAAATAATAATTTAAGTATGAAATGTTTGTCTTATTTTATATTATGCAAAGCGCTCTTGAGGTGGTTTCGCAAAAAACAGCGCTACAAAAAACTCAGTTTTATTACATCCTATGATGTTTTATTTGAAGCATTTATTTAAATGTACATAAACAAAAAAATTAGAAAATGAACTTAAATAATGTGTAAAAATATAATTAATGACATATTACAATAAACGCAACACTTACAGTTGCATAACAACAAACATTAGAATAAAACAATGCAAACATACATAAATACATACCGTCACGCCGTTTCCCTATTTGGGGTAGGCAGAGAGAACCGAACGCCAGACTCTTCTATCTTGGCATACCTGTTTTGCCTCGTTTACATTCAAACATCGCGTCATCATACATGCTCTCCAATTATTCTGACTTCGTATATTGAATACATATATATATATATATATATATATATATATATATATATATATATATATATATATATATATATATATATATATATATATATATATATATATATATATATATATATATATATATATATATATATATATATATATATATATATATATATATATATAATATATATATATATATATATAATATATATATATATATATATATATATATATATATATATATATATATATATTATATATATATATATATATATATATATATATATATATATATATATATATATATATATATATATATATATATTCACTGGCTAAAAGTGCAATCAAGTACAAATTAAGTATGTTTGTAGACGAGCGACATCAAACACTTCGGTCAGCCACCACATCCATGATTGGTAAGTTAACTGAAATAAATAGAGTCAACACTGCATCCTTCGGTGATCGTGCTTTTGCTGTGGCTGGACCAGCCTCGTGGAATAAACTACCACCTGAACTGAGACGAATCGACAACTTGGCCATATTCATAAACACACAAAAACTCACTTCTTTCGCGAGTCTTACCTGTAATATATTCAAAGCGCCCTTGAGGTGAGGTTATCACAAAAACGGCGCTATAGAAATCATCCCAATTTATTATTACTTGAAAATAAGCTGGAAATGCCATCGCCATGTATGGAATGACAATGAAACGTTTTTATAACGCCATCTATTGAAAAATTGGTTCGAAAATGTAAATAGTAGGTAGGTATGTATAGAAATAAAGATCGACAACCGGAAAACAGATTTATTAATATGTATTTGGCCGTGGATTTCAAGGTTGAATACAACCATTGGTTTTAGAAAGATGTTAAAATTAATAGTGACGTAATGGATAATCATGCTTTAATATAACGATAGTTTTGATATAAGTTCTTAATTTTTTAATAACTATTTCAATTACAATAAGTAACGATGGAGAACTATGACTTCATGTTTGCAAATAAAATAAAAAATATACCAATGTAAGATTATATGGGTACTTGTTAAAATATTTTTTTAATCTCTTGGAATAGTGATGAGTCATATACGTTTTTAATTTGTGTTAACAAATAAATGTTAAAAAGTTATAAAGAAATCCTTCATAACGTAATATCGCGAATGTATGGGGGATATCAGAAGATACAAGATTCGAACCCAGGTATAATGGTTGAAAAGTTGAACTGGAAGTCGAATTAAACCTGCATGTTTCACATAAAGAGGAAAATAATAGGGTTAGCATAACCATTATTTTTTTTATAGAATTTTTATTTCTGTGTAGTTTTCTTTTAATTCATTTCCGGTAAAAAAAATCGCGTGATATAAACCTGCATAAATATATTAGGTATCTGTGACAAAAATAATGAAAATCCAAAAAAAAACAAGAACAATCCAAAGTAACTTTCCTTATAAACAGTAAACATTAAATTGGCACAAAGCACTCCTAGCAGGGTGAATTGCCTAATAAAAAAAATGAAATTACAGGTACAATAAATCTAAAACTAGATATATACCTATCTACACAGGAAATTGAATGTTTCATCTCTCACTGCATCTCTAATAAGAAAATAACTCATGTTTATCATAGACTTGCTCCTCACCCATCATTCCTTCATTATTATCTACTTATGCAAAAACTAACATAGAATCCATACCTATAGCAACATAAATTATGCATTAAATTTATAAAGATCGAGACGGACCGTCACATACTTACAATATGTGATGCAGTTCAACAAGTAAATACACTTGTAGTAACGATTTGTATATTACATCATAGCGAGCTTTGTAAGGTAATTTTGAAATTGATTTAATTCAAAACTAAGGTTTTCAAAGTTCTTTACACAATATTTCAACTCGATTATGAATAGATTACGTGCTGAATTAAGAAGACAATTGTGAATAACATCCGAAAGGATGACAGGATAACTAAAAAGTTACGATAAAAATACCGAATAATCACTAAATAATTATTATAAAATTTTATATTCAGACGGTGATTAATTTTGCATGTCAATGACATTATAACAACAACTTTTAATAAAACAAATTGTATTAACAACAAATAACTTGCCCAGGCTGATTTTATTTAAAAATAATTAAAAACAACCCTCATAATGTCTTAAGATTACAACACGTTTAAGGTAATTAGGACTTTCCGCGAAAATATAATAAAATATCAACTTGTAAATTTAATTAAAAATATTTTAGTAAATAAGTAACAACGAACTGGTAGGTATATTTGTATATATGACCTTTTTACTAAAGGACCATTAAAATATATGTAAATAAAACATAATAAAAAATCAAAAGGTATGCAATATAAACTTGTTTGTAATTAATATAAAATCGTTTTATCAATATTGATTTCACTTTTATACAAAAAAAAAAAACATTTGAATTTGAAAACAAATCTGAAATTTGTCCACTTCCTGGAAAATTTGAAAACACAAAACACCTGGTTGATTGTTATACTTTTTTCAATCCCGTGTTTATTTCTTTTAGATAGAATATTTTACGTTTTCATAATGAAAATAGCGAAATATATATAAGCAGTATGAAAACTAGACAGCGTTAAGATGCGAAAATATAGAATTACCTGTTACAAAACCGATAGAAAACGCACTGCATACACCAACACAACACATGAGCTAACAAAATGCAAGAAGAAAATAGACACCGATAAAGCACCGATAGACACAATCCACAATCCTACACGACACAACACTATTCCGCGATGTTAAATTCGTTACTGCGTCGGATGTACTGCGCAGTTTAGTTTGTATATGCAATGCAATGTAAAAAGATGAGGTCATCCAAAGACTAAAGACAAAAGGTAAAAAGTATTGATAATGTTGCGAAACATACCGTTACTTTTGAAATGTAACTTTTGCCTAAAAAGTTATTTATTTATCTTAGCCAATGGATTAGTATTTCGCAAATGGAGACTGACAAAGATTCCCTATAGAAATAACGACCCCGCCCGAAGGTAATCGGATCGGAATTTTGTATTACTTCTAGTAAGAAATTTATGTTGTGTTATTTTGTGGGAAAAATAATTCAACGCAAAATGCGTCAACGATATGAATTTTATCGCTAATTATTCCGCCGAACTTTTTATCTTTTGATTATGTGCGTTGCAAGCTGTAAACCGGTTTACTTTAACTAAACCTACCCAAAATACATCATTAATTTCCTATCGATCTAATATGATATCAGATTACTGGGTATTTTATATTACACTAGAGGACCCGAGAGACGTTGCCCTGCAAGAATGTTGGCTTGCCTATTAACTGGTCAACAAACATAATAATAACCTCACGCTATATCCAACAATGTTGGGTAACCAGCGAGAGATGTGCTGGTGTACATTACCTTTTTAAAATAAGCATGACACGTGCATGTACTTACACATCAGTTTCGCCGCACTTAAAAAAAGCAAAATTCAGAATGGGACCCATTCTGAAAGTGCGGCGAATCTGATGTGTGAGTGTACACGCACGTGTCATGCTATGAAAAATGTTATTTTACCTGTTGTATTTTCGATTGCCCGTCTCGTACGAGATACCAGAAAATGATAAGTAATAGAAAAAAACATCAAAATCGGTCCAGCCTCCTGTTTCGCATTTTATTGTTTATCTCAAAAGATCTACTGTTTGCATTATACCAGGGGTACATTTATACATATTTTTTTTATATCCACCGTTACAATTTTTATTTGAATTGTGAATCTAAACCATACAGGGACCCACTCAAACACACAAAAAATTTCATCAAAATCACTCCAGCTGTTCAATGCATACAAAGATGCATTATTATAATGAATAATGCCGACCGCCGTGGCGCAGTTGGTAAGCCGTTCGGTTTCTGTGTGGGCATCCTGGGTTCGATTCCCAGCAGAGCAGAAATTTATTTAAATTCATTTCTCATGCAAATATTGCTTCTCTGGGCTGGAAACACTGGTTAGTTGGAAGAAATTACCATACGGCAATAAACTCGCCACTTGCGCAGGATGCAAGGAAGTGTTCATTATTATTATTAAAGATTTTCAAAATAAAATTTAAAGAGAAAAATAATATCATTAGGAAAGTCTCTATAGGGTTGTTAAAAAGGAATAAATAATTATTATTTATATTTCTAATTCATACAATTACTTGTGAAATATTCCTTTTATGAAATTTAAAATCATGACGTAATGCATCAAAAAGAACTTTCTAAAACGCTTACCACGTCAATACATACATTTGTGATCTTTGATATTATGAAGTAGAGATATTAAAATAAATTTTAAAACCATTATTTTACATAAATTCTTGGATTTATTTATTTTAAACTTTATGTACCTACGCAATCAAAGCATAATGGTGGGTTTAATGTATAGAATTTGAAATGCTTTACAATAAGTATACCAAACATCTTTTGTAAAAATATTAAATACATTAATTTATGTAGGTAATCAAATATTTGAAAGGAATAAATTGGTGTCCTCTACTTATGTTCAATCATATTTTTACAATCCTCAATGTTACAGCCAGTGCTTGCTCTTCTCACTGGATGGAGTAAATTCCTTCAACTCTGCCCCATTCAGCCTAATCATGTAATTGTTTCTAATAATTTCTTAAGCTTTTGCAGTCAGTGGCTTAGCTACCTAACAGCAATATTATGCAAAGCATGATGGCCCACCTTGAAAAGAGGCCCAAATTTCTAAACATTATATATGAAAAAACAATCCTCAATCTAAAAATATTTCGAGTTCCAGAACATACACAATAACAAATTTTCGTAGACAGGACATATAAATGATTTTGCAAATATTCCATTATTATTAAATATGCAAGATTTTTTTAAATCAGTGAATTTATATCTATTACTTAGTTAAATTTACAAAAGCCAAAGACTGCTCACAATATAACACAGGGTCTATCCCTAGCATATTGAAGAGCAAAAACATTAACTGACAGCAAAACGTAATAGTGTCGATGGTATGTACATGTACTTTCCATTATCTATTGCATGAAGGTATTATTAATCTATTGTTATCTCTGTTTTATTTTATATCTCTATCAACGTTCCCTCTAATTTATCTCGATCTTTGTGTGCGGATCTTCGACGCATCTGTGCATAAACACACATAAAATTTTTCATTAAAATGTATATTTTAGGGTATTTATTATTAACAGTGATTTTATATAATACACTAACAAAGATAATTTTTGAAATAAATAAAAAAGATAAGCAATGGAAACTTTCTTAAATATATAATATTGACTGTGCGGAGGGTAAAACATGTGTGCAGAGACATTTTAGTAGGTGTGCGCATGCACACCTTACAGGGAACATTGATCTCTATTATTGTTGTCAAACCTCTTGTAAAAAATCCATGTAGGTATATTAAAAATAAATAAAAATAAAAGATAATTCATTTCACATTTTTTAAAATGTATTCTAGATTTTTGAAGATCTAAAAATCCATTAGAGGGTCCTTATATAATTTTGGCATGAGGGCCCCAAGTTTCTAGCTATGCCACTGGTTACAATTTATAAAGGAAAGTTAAAAATACCGTTTCAGTTTTTTAGAAGCCTTGGTCCACCCATAAGATTGATACTGTACATTTTAGAAGCCTTGGTCCACCCATAAGATTGATACTATACATTTTTAGAAGCCTTGGTCCACCCATAAGATTGATACTGTACATTTTTAGAAGCCTTGGTCCACCCATAAGATTGATACTGTACATTTTTAGAAGCCTTGGTCCACCCATAAGATTGATACTGTACATTTTTAGAAGCCTTGGTCCACCCATAAGATTGATACTGTACATTTTTAGAAGCCTTGGTCCACCCATAAGATTGATACTGTACATTTTATTTAAGTAATTTTGGGTAATCACACCACTACCTTTTGAGGGACAACTGTTGTAGGCAGAAGGACTGAATGTCAGACTCAGATTACTTTCTTTGCAACCTACATCACCATCTTTTAGAAATCTTATTATACCCCATGCCATATTACATTTTAGAATAAGTAAATGAGGTATTTATATCAAAACTAAGATTATGAGTATAAAAACCTTTTTTATACATCATAAATGGAGATAAAAATCTTCATAAAAAATGTACAAGATCACTATGTAACAAATAAATAAAACAATTTCAAAAAAAAACTTTTAATTCAAACATAATAACCAATGTCAATATAAAATCAACATTAACCACTCAAATTTAGATTTATGCATTAGACAAATTTTCAAAAACTCAAGAGCTGATTATAATTGCAATATATTGAGAAGTTGTTTATTATTTCATGCCGTTTGGTGGGAATTACCTGTTTTAGAGATTTGTTTCTTTGAGAACTGTCGGAGGTGGGAAAGGGTAATAATGCAAGTGTTGGAAAATGCCCTGGTTTATAAATATTTTGTCATTGATGATTTGTGAAACATTTGTGAAATGATGTTTATAAACAAGAGGAATATTAGTAATTTAAGAGTAAACAAAAATATTTGAGACCAACAAAAAACAATGTCAAAATTCCCATCACAGACCAAAACTCGTGGCAAGAGCAGCACTATTACATTTTTGAAAATAGATTTTATTTGTTCTATACTTTTTTTGACGAGGAACTATGAGTTCTGGTTCCAACAGGAAGGTGAAACTTACCACTCTCATTTGTGAAGCGCAAATATTCAATGGTTCCCTGAGCTCTTACTCAAAATGATTATTTTCTGAGAAGGTATCTTAAATGGAAGGTCTATGAAAATAACTCTTATTACACTGGAGCAATATGAAAATATTATCTGAGAAATCAATGCCATACAATGCAAAAACAATGTATAAAAAAAGGGAAAGAATATGTTACCACACAAATCAGTAATTATCGGCATTACTTCATCTAAAAAAGAATGTTTGATTCTATTCATAAATATTATTACAATAAATTAATTTTCATTTGTCTTTTTTATCAGATACTAGATAATTCCACAGCTTTATTACTTCATTTTCAATAAGGTGATGTACAATAACTCCTTCAGTATCAATAAAGTTAGCAACAGATTTATTAAAAGATCCTTCTCTAACATACCCAGTCTTAGGATCTTGTACACTGAGTATTAATTGATACTTATCATCATACCTGGAAAGAGACAAGTTGAATTAAAATACATACATAAAAGCATGAGAAAAGGTAGATTTCTTACTCCACTGTAAAGGATATTGTATCCCTTTTCACAAGATTTCACACAGCCAGGCCAATTGCTGTGTATGATGAAAAATTACCTTTTAATGAAGGATAAGGCGTTGAAAGGTAAAACAACTTATGAAATACAACAATCCCATATTAGATATGTCAGGAGAGACCAAGTCTAGGAATACGCCGTATTTATCGGAATCTTAAAACATTTTATAATGTTAGATTTAGTTGTAAAATTTTCCATTTCCATAGAAATATTTATTTATTCAACTATACGTCTAGAAGTCTTTTACAACAAACAGTGTATATACAGTAGTTACAACAGTTTTTTTTATTTAAAATAAATCGCAAGAATTTATGATCTATAAAATAAAACAACAATTATAATAATAATGGATTTAGAAAACAAAACTTAATAACAATAATAAATTTAGAAATGAAATCCATAGATACTCTACAAAAAGCCAAACATAATAATAATAACACATTGAATTAATTAATAACTATAAAGAATAAAACATTTCAATTATGTTGTAAGTGAAAGAAATATTATGATGTAATGCATGACGAAGAAGAAAAAAAAGAAAAATCGGTTGAGGATGGGCACCTTTTACAAAGCTCGACCACATTCTCCATTGTCATAATACCCATGTGTCTCAAAAAGAAAGTATTCGAAGTCAGCGTCCTCCCTGTACATACATAAACTGAAATGCACACAAAGGTTTATGGGAAGACAAATGCTGGGGATAAGTCTTAGGGACAAAATACGGAATGATTAAAATTTTACGCTGTACCAAGCTTCTTGACATTACAGACCATATTTCCAATCTCAAATGGCAGTGGACAGGTCACATGGCAATACAGGAAGATGACAGACGGACACTGCGATATCTAGACAAGAGGAGTAGGTCGACCTCAGAAAAGATGAAAGGTGGAAAAGTTGAAGGAAGCCTACATCCAGCAGTGCAGAGATGTTTGAGAAGAAGAAAAAGTTTCACTGGCATACGTCAAAGTAGGCACTACAATAAGCGAATAGGTTTAACTATCTAAACAGTTCAATATAACCAAATTCACATGCATTCTTACAAGCAATATTTTTACTGTTTTTAGCAGCTGATCGAAAACTTGGGCTTCGGTCAAATCTTCGGTTTAATTTGGCCAAAGCCAAAAGTGCTTTTTATGGCCCAAGGTGACCAAAGCCGAAACTTTGGTCTGACACTACTTGTTATTGAGTGCATAATGAAGTAATACATATTTGGCACATTACCTGTTAATTGCTTGAGAAGCAATAAAAACATAACATGAACAAATTAAATAATGTATAATTATGAACATTACTTACTTTTTCATATATGAGCTTGCTTCCCATGTTCTGAGGTTATTTCCTGTAGTTTCTTTGACAACAACAAATATTCCCTTTTCTTTGAATGTTGTATATAATGTCAATATACCCATTAACACAAAGTAGGATGAGACACATACAATAAGAACAAGGCTGCAAAAAATAATCATTTTACGTTATCAATATTGGTTTTACTTTGATTAAATAATTATACCTTCGCATATTAACAACTTATACAAGGAAAAACTCACTATATAAAAAGGCATTCAAAATTAGTTAATGTTGCAAGTGTGTAAAGTGAGCACTAAAACCAGCCGATGACATAACATAAGCCCTGTATGAATGTCTTTGTAATTTTCCTTGCTTTTATACACAATCTCTTCAAATGTTCCAAAAAAAATCCTACAGTACACTTCTATATTTTTAATTGCTCCCATAGTATATATATGGTTTAATGCAAAAAATATTACCAACAAAATTAAACGTTTGACAATGTATATATTTTTAAATTGATAAAGACTGATGAAGAAGTGATCACTAAAGTCAGCCGATGACAGGACATTAGCCATGTAGGAATATCTGTGATTTTCATTGCTTTCATCCACAATCTCTTCCTCCATTTCTATTGAGATGTTTAAAAAAATAGCAGTAATTAGAATTTCTGTTTTTCTTAAAGTTTTCATTTGGATATTAGCAAAGGTAGTTTTTCTCTTCTTTATTAATTAAACAAAGTTTTTCGTGTTCATATCAATAGTTTTTATTTTATGTATGTACTATATTCTTCTTCTTCTTCTTTCTCAGCCATCTCTCCACTGCTGGATGTAGGCCTCTTCTAATAGCTTCCACTCCTCTTTTTTCTGGGCTTTTCGAACCCATCCGCTTCCAGCGACAGGGACAATATCATCGGCCCACCTTTTCTGGGGCCGGCCTATTCCCCTTTTCATATGTACTATATTATACATATTTATTTATAAATTAAATTATTTTATCAAACTGCATGTTTTCTTTCTAACATTTTTGTTTTTAATTTACTTTAATATCTAATATTTCGTTTAAATTTATACAGTCAAGAAGTTTTCAAATAAAAAAAAACTGTTATGTGATTGAAACTTTGAATTTATTCAGTATAAACAGCTTACTAACAGAACCGACCGCCATGGCACAGTTAGTAAGCCGTTTGGGTTCTATGCAGGTGTCCTAGGTTCGATTCCCACCAGAGGAGAAATTTATTTCTCACGCAAATATTGCTTCTCTGGGTTGGAAACACTTGTTAGTTGGAAGAAAACGGCAAATGGCAATAAACTCGAAACTTTCATAGGGTGCATGGAAGTCCAGAAAAACAAGAACAGAATATATTGTCATACTTTCCCCTGTATATATTTTATAGGTGAATGAAATTGGTCGAGGTAGGATTCGAAACTGCATCCACTGGATTACTAATCCAGCACTGTAGCCGTTCTGCCACTGACTTACGAGTATCTTTGGATTGTTATTTGGGGTAAATGGAAAAATATTTGTTTATATTTACCTGGATTGTGGGAATGGATAAAGATAATCCCAAAGAAGGGCATACAATGCGACTCCAACAGCCAAACCACAAAGAACCAGTCTTCCATCCATCAGTCCAAAGTTTTCTTCACAACCCATCTCCGTTTTAAGTATCTGAAAGTGTAATTATTTCTATAAATCATCAAACAAAAGAACTTTAAACATTAATATCTATGGTACACAGCCCAACCTCCATTATATTACCTATAGTACCAACAACTTCAAAGTTATATCTTATATTTGTGAGTTTTCAGATAAATTCGTAAATGTCATAATTATAAATATTATAAAATCATTTTAAATACCTAATACATATTTCAATTGATGTAATATTTCTGCTGCAGTGAATTTAAATATAAATATGTTGAAGTACCTACATTAATATTTAAAACTAAGTAGTATGTACACAGGTACCTTACATAGCAAGTTCCTACTTTATTATGTAATGTCTGATTTTGTGTATTCAAAATCAGAGTGAATCTTACTTTCCTTTGTTTTCTATCTCTTATGAAAAATAATTCAAGAAACACTACTTATGTCAAATATTTTGTGTTACATACAAAAGTCTTTATTAAATATGTCTAAATGAATAAATGTATAATTACTCTGAATAAATCAACAGGTTATGGGCCCAGTCACGTAGGACTGTAGCTTTTAGACCAATTTAGACTTTGTATTGAGTTTTTCATCCATTAAAGTGCTTGATTGAACAAAAGAATGGATTCTACAAGACTGATAAACATTGGGTTTTTAGAAGGAAAATCCAATTGGAGTACGTGGAAGTACAAAGCAAATATTTGTTTACGTGGTATTCCTGGAGCTCTGGATGTTGTGGAAGGTAGGTTGATGCAACCTATAGAGCCTGTGAAAGACTGCACAACTAAAGAACATGAGGAATATAGAAACGCTTTGAATGCATTTCTTAAGGCTGACAGTAATGCCTTAATTGTTTTAACAACAAATATGACTGAAGAAACTTTACAAAAAATAATGCGTTTTACGAATTCAAGAGATGTTTGGATTGAACTGCACAAATTATTTGATGGTGTTTCTGAAGATAAAGTGTATGATCTATGTTTGCAATTTTTTGGATTTAAGAAAAGTCCTAGTGATGACATTGCAACTCATATTTCAAAATTGAAAAATATATGGAATGATCTAGAAAAAGAGATGATTAAAGATGATGAGAATGATTCAAAGATGTCTAATTTATTCTTAATATGCAAAATACTAGGTACATTACCAGAAGAATATTTTTCATTCAAATCCAGTTGGATGCTTATGTCAAAAAATGACAGAACTGTTGATAATTTGACGAATCAGTTATGTGCTTATGAAAAGTCTTTGTTAAGTAAAGGAGTTGAAACAGCAACTCAAAAGGCACTTATATTAGATTCAACGAGGCAAAATAACCATCAACAGAAGAAGAAAATTATAATATGCAACTATTGCAAAAAACCTAACCATATAATAAAGAAATGTCGTAAATGGATAGAAGACGGAAGACCACAGAAACCAAGAAAAATTGATACATTAGATGTTGGTTCATCGAATAAAAATTCAACTAATATGTCTCTTCTTTCTATTGTGATGTCCTCTGAGAGTGATAATGACAGTTGGTTTGTGGATAATGGAGCAACAAATCATATCACAAATAATGACAAATTATTTAGGACATTTGAACCATTTACAACGACGCATACAGTAACTACAGCCAATGGTGAAACTATAGAGGCTCTTGGCAAAGGTGTAATAGACTTCGAAGCATCCGTAAATGGAAAATGGCACAAAATCTCTTTTACAGATGTGTGGTATGTGCCAAAAAATTCAAAAGAATTTATTTTCGGTCCTTAAAGCTCAGGATAAAAACCCGAAAAGTATATTTATGTCAAAAACACAAATGTGCACTTTTAAAATTGGACGAGATGTCAAGTTAGTAGGTGTACGAGATCATTTTGGAGGTTTATTTAAATTAGTCATGAGAAGTGTGAAATCTAGTTCGCCTGCTGAAGTAAATATAACTGAAATAAATAAACAAAATTTACTTCAACTGTATCATGAGAGATTTGGACACCAGAACAAACGACATGTAAAAACGATGATATTGAAAAATTTGAATATCGATGTGGAAATGGATTCTGAATGCTGTGAAGGTTGTATTTATGGCAAAGCTCACAGACGTCCCTTTGGTACTAGGAATAGAGCCACAAATCCGGGAGAGCTTATTCATACGGACGTATGTGGTCCATTTCAGAGCTCAGTGTCTGGCTACCGTTATTATGTACTCTTCAAAGATGACTATACCAGATTTCGTAGTATTTATTTTATGAAAGAAAAATCTGAAGTTTCTTATAAGTTAAGTCAATTTACAGCTGAAACTAAGACTGCTGGATATACTATCAAAGAGCTCTTAAGTGACAATGGAGGAGAGTTTGATAATAAAGAAGTAAAAGAAATTCTTAATAAGGAAGGCATAATTCATCGATTCACTATGCCTTACACTCCACAACAAAATGGTGTAAGTGAAAGAGAGAACCGCACCATTGTTGAGACAGCTAGGGCTATGATGCATGCACATGGAAACATTCCTCAAAAACTATGGGCTGAAATGATAAATTCAGCATCGTATATTTTAAACCGAACAGGATCATCCAGTGTTTCTGGGATATCTCCCTATGAACTGTGGTATAAGAAGAAACCTGGTATAAAGCATCTTCGTATCATAGGGTCCACCTGCTATGTTCATGTTCCAAAGCAAAGAAGGAAGAAATTGGACCGGAAAGCAGTGAAAGGAATTCTAATTGGATACGATTTCGATGAAGGTTATCGTGTTTGGTGTGAAGAGAACGATAAGTTAATAAGGTCAAGAGATGTTATTTTTGAAGAAAAAATATTACATCAATATAAAATGACATTGACTCCTTTAAATGTTGATCTTTCTTCTAAAGAACTCGAAGATTCAAGAATCGAAACTGAGGACAAGTCTGAGATGGACACTCAGAGTGAAAAAGATTTTTATGGTTTTGATGAAGAATCACAAGAAGAAATTGAAGAGTCACAGGAAGAAATTGAAGATGAAACAGAACTCATCAGAATACCCACTGATGGTATAACTGTCCGACAGCTTCGTGATCGTTCAACACTCATACAGCCTAAAAGATATCTGGATTATGCAATGTTATCTAACACATTTGAAGAACCAGAATCTTATTACGAGGCCATTAATTCTGATCAAATGAAGAACTGGAAAGTAGCAATGGATCAAGAAATGGCAGCACATGAAGAAAATAAAACTTGGGCTTTAGAGAATCTGCCTCCTGGGAAAAAGGCAATTCCTTGTAAATGGGTATATAAAGTGAAAAAGAACGTAGATGAATCAATTGACAAATTTAAAGCCAGGCTAGTGATTAAAGGTTTTTCTCAAAAGAAGGGTATTGATTATGACCAAACCTTTAGTCCTGTAGCTAGAACTTCTACTATTCGTACATTACTAAGTGTCGCAGCTAAAGAAAATATGAAGTTAGTTCAAATTGATGTATCAACAGCTTTTCTTTATGGTGATTTAAAAGAAACCATATTTATGAAACAGCCTGATGGATATGATGATGGTTCTGGCAAAGTATGTCGACTTCAAAAAAGCCTGTATGGACTTAAACAGGCTCCTCGTTGCTGGAATGAAAAATTCAGCAATTTTTTAATCAAACTGGGATTCAAAAAGAGTGAAGCCGATCCATGTCTCTTTGTGAGACAAAAAGGTTCTAGTAGATTTTCTTTGTCCTTTATGTAGATGATGGATTGATATCTGCTGACAGTGAATATGAACTTCAGGAATTGATTAAGGACCTGAAAAAGGAGTTCAAAATCACCTCAAAGCCAGCATCATATTTCTTGGGATTAGAAATAGAAAGAGAAGAAGATGGTTCTATTCGAGTATGTCAGTCTCACTACACCAAGAATATTCTAGAACGATTTGGTATGGACAACTGCAGAGCTGTTGTTACCCCAATAATTAAGGACAATAGTACAGAGAAGAGTTCCCTCAACACCAAGTTTCCTTATAGACAAGCGGTTGGAGCTTTGATGTATCTCATGTGTGGGACAAGACCTGATATTGCGTATGCTGTTGGAGTAGTATCCCGAAGTCTTGAAAAACCCACAGATTGTGATGTGATCAAAGTCAAGAGAATTTTTCGTTATTTAAAAGGCACTACTGACTATGCAATTATATACAAAAATAATATCAATAAGAGTGTCTTAGACTGTTATAGCGATGCTGATCATGGAGGCGACCCTGATACAGGACGTTCAACCTCTGGTGTACTTTGTATTTATTCCGGAGCACCTATTACGTGGTTAAGTCAACAACAAAAATCGGTCGCAATATCTACTACAGAAGCTGAAATCGTAGCAGCCAGTGAAGCAGCACGTGAAATAATCTGGATCAAGAGGCTTTTAGTAGAACTTGATCAATTAAAAGTAACTAAGCCTAATCTACAAGTTGATAATGAAGCAGCAATTCGTTTTGCACAAAATCCAGAATTTCATCGAAGAACAAAACATATTCGATTGAGACATTTCTTTGTTCGAGAATTGGTAGCAGCTAATGAAATTACTATTTCAAGAGTAGACACTGAAAAACAACTTGCAGATTTATTAACAAAACCACTATTTGCTGTTAGGCTAAAACAATTATGCAACAGTATGGGTGTATCCTAGTTATTAAATATGGGAGAGTGTTGAAGTACCTACATTAATATTTAAAACTAAGTAGTATGTACACAGGTACCTTACATAGCAAGTTCCTACTTTATTATGTAATGTCTGATTTTGTGTATTCAAAATCAGAGTGAATCTTACTTTCCTTTGTTTTCTATCTCTTATGAAAAATAATTCAAGAAACAATACTTATGTCAAATATTTTGTGTTACATACAAAAGTCTTTATTAAATATGTCTAAATGAATAAATGTATAATTACTCTGAATAAATCAACAAAATATACCAAAACAATTTGAAATTACATACGTAAATAAAATTTACAACTAAGTACATAATAAATCAACAAGAAAAATAAAGTTTTTTATAAAAATTCATTTAAAATATTTTTTTACATCTTTAACAGCATCATCCATAGCATTCTTCACAGCTGATCCATCCCATTTGTTAACCTTGAAGACGGCCTAAAAATAAAACAATACATACATAAAATCACTATACATCGTATACTTTTGCACCTAGTATTTGGTTCAATATGAGGAAAAATTATTTAACTTAATTAGAGTACTCCTAAGTACGTTTTTGCTAAAAATATCCTCAGTGGGTTCAGTGAGGTTGATCCCTTTTAAATCTTCCATCCGTATGTGGTATTTTATAGAAGAGCCACACTTAAGGGTCCGCATGTGGCTCGCGATCTGCCGTTTGTCAATCACTGCCTTAGGTGAAAGATTTTATAATATAAAATCAAAACAACGTTATTACTATGATAGAAGAGATTCCTCTAAAATAAATTTTATATTTGTGATAGCGACCAGAGTTTTATTTAAACAAGTAATAATGTGAAAGTGTGTCCGAGACGAGATTTGCACCAAGTTACTAAATGTTATCCATACAGAACTCATTTTATACAGCTAGATATAAACATCAAATAGAAAATCTTACAAAAAAAAACAAACTTAAAAACTTATATTTCAGTTAATGTTTACATATTTTCTGCAATAACATAACACAAAACATATATAAAAATTGATAACATAAAACATATGCTTTTTACCTGAAACTTTATATAGTAAATAAAAATAATACATTTCATTAAAACATCGCTATATCACTGACGTGTCAATTTATGAAGCATTTCAATATGCATTAACTATTAAGAATTGATAAGAACGATTACCTCTGAATTAGGATCTTCCTTTTTAGTTTCGCCTGAGTTTTTTTTCGTAGACATATTGGAACTAATCAGTATTTTTTAATAAATAAAATATAAGATTTTGTACAAAATGATGGTACCCAACAGTACCCGGTGTCAAAAAATCACAGACGATTGAGACAAAGACATAGACGAAGTAGAAAAAGTTAAAATCTAATTGTCAAACCCAATGAGATATAGCACTGCCTTCTACAAATAACATAGCCGTGCTGTAGATTGGCGGGAACGCAAAAATTCAAACTAAAGAGACCTATCGCGATATTACATATACATAAACTTGTAATAGAGCAAATATACATAATTTAATATTTGGCTGATAGAAAAATGCGTGCCAATACCATTTATTTTAAAATATGCAGATTTAATATATAATTAAAAGCAAGCATAACGACATTTTAACATAAAATATACTTCATTGAATATTTGTTTTTCTCCTATGAAAATGTATTTTTTAACTTCGATTCTATTGATATAAAAAATTGTTATTTTTTATTCGGCATATAAATGAGAATCAAATAATACTACTAATATTATATAATTAGTATACACAATGTAATCAAAATAATATGACATGTAACAAACACATCCACCAAGCTTCAATTAAGAATAATTCACCCATTAGGTTAAGAATATTTTCATTTGATACTATCTTATAATTCCATGTTTGATACTTTTAAAATTACCTGATTTTGCATTCTAAAATAAAGTATTTGTATTTTATCCTACATCTAAAAAAATATTTACTTACCATTACAGTGTCTTGAAACACACAAGTGAAAAGAACCGAGAAGGGGAGTACAAAAAAAATATTAAATTGAAACATGATAAACACAACTTTATTCCACAATCAAAAATTATAAGACACAAAAATACTATATACATGACAAGCAACTAGTGTTAATACCGGTTAATATATAACTTTAGGATAATGTAGACATCTGATAATCAGAAGGCAATTACCATAAGAATAAATTTACATTGTTTATTACATAGTTATATTATATGAAACTAAAATTAAAAAGGTATGTAGGAAGTGCTGTAGTTTGATGTGTATCCGGGACCGAGAGATTGAGAAGAGTAGAAATGATAAATAAGTAAATATCTTGATTTAATTATTTTGCCTTAATGTCTTGAGTTCACAATATTAAATTTGGAATATATAGGTATTCGAAATTGACAAAATACTGTATAAAAATGCGTTTTTTTAGCAATTGTAAACAACTGACAACAATTCAAACCACACCGACTGTTCGCAAATTCATACTAAAATTCATAGATACGAGTCGACGTCAGGTCTCTTTAACTGTCAACGCGTTTTCTACAGCACGGCTTTGTTTGAAGCAAGGCAGTGGATATAGGTATACTGGAGTGCTATTGTCCATACAACAAAACACATAATTTTGTGCCGATCTGGTGTGCGAATATAGCCGCTGCAAGTGGGACTCGCGTCTCTTTCTAAGCGTCAATTCATATAGAGTTTGGCTGTCAGTTGGTGTGTTTTCATGAGTTCGACGTGTTGTTTTAAGTCTGTTTTTGATATTATTTGTTTTTCTTTCTATAAATTAAAAGAAATAAAGACGATGGTTAAATACTGCAGCTCTTTTGGATGTCAAAACATTTGGTATCCCAACAGCGGAATTAGTTTTCACGAGTAAGAAACTTTACATTTAGGACCCGCTCACATTGGATACGAATTTGCATCGTACGTATACGTACGATACTGGTCGAGTGCGCGCACTGGATACGGCTTTCTCCGATTTTTTATACGAATTTGATCGTACGTCGACGTACGATGCTGGTCGTACAATTTTATTTATTTAAGATTTGGTACACGGATAACAAACAATACATATAAACATAATATCAATCACAACAAAACAACCGTGCACACAAAAATCCCACAAGGCACAGCCTCTCTGTGGGTTAGCCAATTTATTTATTTATTCATTTATTTAATATTTCTTCTTGGGCAGCTAACAGGTACTATGTCAAATATTTATTTAACACGCACCCAATAACAAGTTGCCACATTCTGGAGACGATATTAATCGTCTCACAGATCCAGACTGAAAACACAATTAAAAACTGTGCCTCCACCGGGAATCGAACCCGGGACCTTTGGATCAGCAGTTAGATACCCATCAACTAACTAAGCCACGAAGGCCGACAATTTATTGTAATATAGACAAAATTATTTTGTTAATAACATATTCACTTCACATAGCACAAAACAGCAGACAAGCACACACATACACGCACACACCCTAGCACGTGCAAACGCACGATAAAAATACCAAGTCATAAAAAAATATTTAGTTATTTGAATTCGGATCAAATTGCATAACGTAATCAGAAATCCCATAAACATTTGTGTCCAAAAACCAAATTAACAAAATTTTCTGTATCCATTTATGTGTAATCAAAGTACGAACGGAGCAAAATATCCAAACAAGTTTGGATCGAATTCGTATGTCGGAACTATACGCACGTCAACGTACGAGTAACTCGCACCCAGTGTGAGCGCTCTCATAGTGCTCAAAGGATCGGGATTATTCGTGCGTTTTCGACGTTTTCGTACGTATTCGGACGACTGAATTTCGTACGAAAACGCATCCAATGTGAGCATATCCATGATCGAACTCAGGCGTCGTAACAATACGTGCGTATAAGTACGACCACAGTACGACTACGTACGACACGTACGACCAACTCGCATCCAGTGTGAGCACTCTCATAGTACATCAAGTATCGGGATCGTTCGTGCATTTACGTACGTTTACGCATGAGCGAAATTCGTACGAAAACGCATCCAATGTGAGCATGTCCATGATCGAACTCAGGCGTCGTAACAATACGTGCGTATAAGTACGACCACAGTACGACTACGTACGACACGTACGACCAACTCGCATCCAGTGTGAGCACTCTCATAGTACATCAAGTATCGGGATCGTTCGTGCATTTACGTACGTTTACGCATGAGCGAAATTCGTACGAAAACGCATCCAATGTGAGCGAGGCCTTATACTTCAATGGCGTCCTCAAAGATTGCTACTTCAATATTTAAAATACCTCAACTATTTGTATTAAAATATGATCTACATTTTAATATTTGTTAAATTACCTACAATAATTTAAACTTTATTTTAATTTAGTAACACTGCTACCTAACATTAAAATTATTAAACCAATATATCCTTTTGTTTTCATCTTATCTTGTGAAATAGCTTTCAGTGTAGGGTTTTAATTAGTAAATCTGTCATTATTGCTTCCAGATTCCCTCTACATTTATAATTAATTACATAATATGCTCTTTAACTGTAATTATTTCTTGTATTTATAATTTTTGTGCAATTTTTTCCACATTACTATTTTTTCTGATAATTATTACATGAATTTATAACTTGTGTTTATTTGTCAAAATTATTAATATGCTCTGTTTTACGTTTACAATTTTTTTACGTGTCCTACTGTTATTTATCATAGTTAATAATGTGCTCTTTTTTACGTTTCAATTTTACTGTCCATTGTTATTTTAGATTTATAACTTGTGCTATTATTTGTTATAACTTATCATTAATAATATGCTTTTTTAACTTTTCTATTTTTACTGTGAATAATTTTATGTGTTTTATAACTATGCCTTTATTTTTCATAATCAATTTTATGCTCAAATTTGCATATTATATATTTTTTTTAAATATCTAATTGTATTTATTCTCTTTAATAATTATTTCTGTCTACATATATTTTTATTGTGTACTTTTATGTGTTTTGGTATTTGAATTGTTATTCATATTTATTAAATAAATTAACAAAAATCGGCTGGTTTACGTGAACGTTGCGCAAGCACATAAAGTGATCACGTAAACCAACTGATAACAGGTCGTATGCTCTGTAGGTGCCTTGAGTTCCTGGTTTTTCTATAATATCCCAACTTCGTCTCTATTGAGATGTTAAAAAGTTTGTCAGTAAAAATATCATTTGACTCCCGACAGAGAAAAAATCCAGTGTTTGCGTATATGTTTTTAAAAAAATAATCGATTAAATATATATTTATATATAAAAAATGAGACTTTTTAAACCTGTTCTAAAGTTATTGGATCAACGTTGAAGATCTTGTGTTTTTTGATAGAAAAACACCTAATTAATGAATAGTTAATAACAAAATATTCTCAGTGTGGGAAGGAAAAATCAAGTTGATTCCTTATTAAAGACAGAAATGATCTCACTGGGTGCAAACACTCTTATGAAAAAGTACAGGATTTGTAAATAGTCGTAATATTTGTTTTAAAAAGATATGGTTTCACATAAATGTTCTAATATTCTGAGTTATGAGATGTTTCTAATAAGTAATTTGTACTCATATATGATAATCTATATATTACTTTTACTATATATGTACACCCGATTGTGTATATTTTTAATTTGGTTGAATTACATCATTAACTATCGGATAATCTCATTCTATTCTTCAAATTACTCATATATTGTATGAAGTGAGAGTTCTAGAAAGAGACAGGAATGCCACTTGTACTATATCCGTCTCTTTCTACTACTTCGGCACAACATTTGAACAACATTCAGCACTCCAGTATACCTATATCTCATTGGTCACACCAATGAGATATAGGTATAGTCACCGTCTGGAAACTCAGTACATTGGAAAAAAGTATTAAATTACCCCTTCCCCCCTCTATCCCCTTCGGGGACTTTGTATAGATGGCAGTAGTGTCAATTATGGCAGGTTTACTATTCAGTTACCTACCAGTTTTTTTACTAACCGATTAAAATAAAAAACGAGTAGGTAGGTTCCTACATTTGTTTATGGTACAAATATTATTTTGTCTATGCTTGTTTTAGTTATTCAACCAATTAGAAGCACCCATTTCAAATCTAAAAAGTGGTGTGAGGTCAACCAACAACCAACAGTTTTAATGGAAAGTTTGATAACATCAATGTTTTTATTTTAAAATTTACGAATTTTCAAATTTATCTGAAATCGATTGGTGCTAGTGTTCCAGTTTTGCACTTATATTATCGAAAATGCATATGAAGTATTTTGTTTTACTAAACAAACACTGTGATACATTATGTTCCAACGGATATTTTTTTGTGTGAGTGAAAAAATACAAAATATGTAGTATATTTTGAGAAAGTCATCTATTATAGATGGAAATTAAGAAAAACAAAGAGGAATAAATAAGATGCATTCAATATTTGCCCCAGGTAAAATAATATTATTACCGTTTTTGTTTAGAGGTTATGTTGTATGTCACTTTGAAATTTATTCGATGTATCAATTTTAATGAAACAACTTATTTTATCGATAATCCAATATTTTTGTTAGTAACAAGTTGATCCGATATCTATAAATGATAGTACTAGCAATATTTTTAAAACAATTGCATGTAGTGGTGATATTTTACTCTGGTTAGAAATTTGGCAAAAACTTTATAAATATAGTTATTTTATCAATTCCAAGTTGACAACATTATTAATACTAGAAAACTAATAGTTCAATGCGCTTATGTATGTAATATAATGGTGTTTTGTTTTTCAGAATTGACTTTGAGCAGACTCGGCAGACTGAGCGATATTCCATGAAAATTTATACAGTTCAACCCATGAATCCACGAAGAAATTTATAAGTCCATAGTATTTTTGTCTACTACATAATATTAAGATTTAATTATATTGTTTAATGAATACAAACATTGTAGGTATGATATAGTTTACAATATATAATAACTTTGTTTTAAATATTCTTTTATTTTCATAACTCAATTAGAGAGAAAAAGAATACTTACCTATGTTTCTAACTTTCTAGAAAAACAATTTGCTATCTCTGCTGTTCAAGATTAAAACACTGATTCTTTGATTTTTTGGGAAAAATGTCTTTTTTTGCATTATCGTAAAAATATTTTTTTATAATTTTTCTTTATAAAAAGTGATTTATACCTAGAATTTTTTGGTAATGAAATTCTCCCAAAAAACAAAATTCAGTGTTTTAATCTTAAACACTGGGGAAGGTCAGTAATATTATTATTATTATTACTGGATTCCAGTAACACTTTCGGGGACCAAACAGAGATGGCGATAAAAGCGCGGCATCAAAGAAAAAGCCGAAGTTTCCCTTCTACAAACAGAGATGGCGCTAAAAGCGCGGGATCAAAAAAAAGTCGAAGTTTCCCTTCTAAATAAGTTCTCTTTTCTATGGGTATAGTCTTGCTATGTCTTCTACGACGGCCTATGCTATGTCTTCTCGTCTGATTGGTTAAATTTCTTGTAATATTAATTTCAATTTATTTGATATTTCCATAAGTATTGTGATCGATATATTACCACGCATTATGATATCGATTTTACTTTGGACTAATATATTTCTGTTATTAATTCTAGGAACGGCTTATGACGGGTCCCCAGACTTTGTTATCCTTTGTATCGAAAATACATTAGGTTAAAATGCATTAACAGATTCCTGGATTATTTCCACCGGGTTCATTTGGTTTACCCCCCACCCATATTTCTCCCCGTCCCGCTGGCGCAGGGTTACCCTGGTGAGTTCATCCAGTAGTCAGTCAGACAGTTGTCAATCAGTAGTAGTCAGTGAGTCGCGTCCGAGGTTTCAGCCATGGATACGTAACGCAGTGATACCGGCCCGCCTCGGCCCCATGTCCGCGAGAGAGATCCACCGTCCTATTCGAGTAAGTTGTGGCTAAATTTCTCCGCGGAACCTACCCCGACCGTCAGCGGGATTCTGGGGAAAATTATTTTTATTTTTTATTATATGGCAATTCTTTTTTGGAATGATTTTGAACTTTTTTCAAACGAAGGGAGTCTGACAGCTACCAACAGCTGATCAGCTGACTTTTTTTAATCAAAAGACGGCCGGACACTCTCCGGCACAAAAAAACCAACTTGATAACTGAAAAAACCCTTGGGATTCCGCCAGAGAATCCCAACAGGTTGAGATCTATCGGTCCTGACACAACAGAGGTGCAACTGCCCCAAAATTGAACACTTAAGGTACCTCCGCCACGCGGTAAATTTTTTGTAAATCTTTTGGCAGCACTTTGTAACTGTAGAGGCCTCTTCAGACTGCAGCCGAAGGATAGAAGCAGCTTCTCAGGCCGTAGTGCGCCTCGTAACTTGCATTTTTTTATTTTTACACCTGACTTTATCTTATTACTGACTCGAGGCGCCGACGGCCTGGGAAGTGTCTGCCCTAGCGCAAGCCAGGGCCCCCCTTTTGTAACCGTGTGGAGGGGAGGATTGCCATAGCCTGCCGCGCCCAGAATTTCTCGTCTGCAATCGCTTTTCTGTTCTCTTTTTTTCTTTTGTTCTGGATCGAGGACCTATACCTGAGGACGTCACCCACCTGTAGCTTCCTGCTGGTCTACGACGGGGTGATCTGCTGAGCGTCTCCCTCAGCAGACGGTCGAAGAGGAAAGGACCGCGTTCTTGGGGTGAGTGCCTTCAATTCTCTCTCGATCCAAGACCGAAGCTGGTCACACTTTACATAACTAGGACGCCCTGCGTCCAGAGGACTGACGGCCCTCTCTGCGACCGCAGAGAGATAGCTGGTGTCAGCAGGTCTCACCGAATTCAGTATTTCGTCCGCGAACGGGGTTGTACCATAAAAAACATAAAAAAATAATAGTTTAAACTATTTAAAAGAACCTTTAAAAGGTTTATAACCTATTACATACAGCTATACCAATTGTAAATTCATAATGTAATTGGATCTATAAAATCAATAAAATATAAAGTTGATTGGCTGGGTTGTCGGACGGTCTTAGCATTTTGATTGCATAAAGTAGTGATTAAATTCTTTTCAGATCCATTTAATCATCGGGCGTGAAATCAAGTATTAATAATAAAACTTCTTTCTGATACCATTAGCAACGGGTGTGATTTTAAGATAGTTTTAATTTATAAAAAAGTAATTAAGTGATAGTGTAAGTGCTTCATTGCAGTCAACTATTTTCACATCTTTAATAATTATAACAATTTGGCCCCACGCATTAACATATTATTTACCTCCAACATAAAAATTAGGTAAATTATTCATTTTTTCATATTTCTTCTCGGGTAACTAACATATTAAACACCACTAACCTATTAAACACCAATTAAAACCACACCCAATGACAAGTTACCCTGTTTTGGAGTTGACTGACATATTATTATCATAATTAATTTTTTCAAATTTTACATACATACCATCACGCCATGTCCCTTGCGGGGTAGGCAGAGAGAACCGATCGCCACATCTTTCTATCCTGGCATGCATCTCTCGCCTTGTCCACATTCATGCATCGTCTCATACATGTTCGTCTATTGCTCACACTTCTAACATTTCCGTCTTTCAAAATTTCGTTCACATGGTCGTGCCATCCCTTTCTTGGGCGTCCCCGACCTCTCATTCCATTCCTTTCCGCTCTGTATATTTTCTTCGTCAGGCGCTCCTCATTCATTCTCCCCATGTGACCAAACCATCTCAATGTGTTCACTTTCATTCTAGTAATGACATCTTTCTTCATCTTACATTCTTTCCTTTTGTCCTCATTTCTTACCCGGTCATACATCGTTCTATTACAAATCCTTCTTAACGATCTCATTTCAACTGCAAATCATTTCAAATTTTATTTTTATTAAATATTAGTTTGTGGTCTGATTTGGCGCCGAATTCAAATAAAAAATAACGCGAATCGCGAGAGGTCGCGTCAGACGTTCAATATTGACTCTATTTATTTTAATTTGTGACGTCCTAATTTATTGCCAATTTTAATTATTTATTTTATTAGAAATTTTTATCATTTTATCTTGTGACATGACCGTGCTGTCTGAAGTTTGTGCACTGACACGATATTTATGTATCGTCAGACCACGGCTTCAGTTATCGCCTAGTTTCTGTTCAGCGAGGTTATGTGTGGAATATTAAATTCCATTATTGACATAAAAAAAGGTGAGCTCTACCTCCAAGCTTCTTGGGAGGAGGGTATCACGTCACACGTTAAAATAATGTCAGTTAAATAATTAAATAAAAATCACACATAGCCGAAATGTTGTCACCACGGAAATGAAAAAATGTCACAAATATTGTTGTTTTGGGGCACACATAATTTTCTCTTCTCGGCCATGGGCGTGCTGATGCACCGTCAACGCCGGAATGGACCGTCGTCGATGGGCGAAGGGGCAAGGCTATCGGCGAAAGCAACCTCGGGTCCCAGACACAGGCAGATGCCGGTCGGGTGACTGGCGGGAGCGAACGGCGGCGGGGCAAGTCTCAAGGAGATGCAGGCCGTTGCTCCAGGGTCCAGCGCAACCCAACAGCGTTTGGAACACTTTCCACACTCAGCTATTGGGGCTAGGTTGCGGCCATAGGGGCCTAGCCAGTAAAGTTGGGGGTGGCTACAGCCCCACCCTAGGATTCTGGGCAACAGGTCAGTGCCCCCTTCAATTCTTACCTATGGAAGAGCAGGGCAGACGCCATAATGCCTCACTCGGCGGTGACTCATCAAACGTGGCGAAGAGTAAGTCTGCATCACTGAGGAGCCCCCCGTGATGATTGGTCGGCACGACCCACTCGGCGGTACCCGAGTTGATGACGAGACAGGTGCAGCTGACGCTGCGCCTGGTGTGGAAATCGAAGAACTGAAAGTACTACGGGCGTGGCGAAGGCTCCCTGTGGCAGTCTGTTGTTCGTGGAGCTGCTGGGAGGGTAACCCCTGCTATGATTCACGGGCCTCCACGAATGTGGTCGGATTATTAGGGGTAGTGGTTGTACTCGCTTGATAGGGGATATTTGTGTTGTCCGACGTTGCGGCTGCGTCCGGGGTTGAACAGGACCAATGGGTCCTTTAACATCACCGGCGTGGAAGTGGATCGCGATCTTCCTCCTTTCCATACTCAGCACCCGCTTCGGTCCAGGAAAGCGGTTCTCTCGTTATATTTTAATTTTTATTTTTTCTTATTTCAAATATTGTACTCATATTTAAAGTCAATTGTGTCTACCCTTGCAGTGTTGGTCTCTTAGCAGTGTCAGTGCTAGAGTCCACACTCCTGACTCAACTCTCCGCACCGGATACTGATTACAAGATAGACAAGGGCGAGAACACTGGTTAACGGTAAAAAGCCCCCAAACAAAGAAGAAGAAATATATTTGAAAGCATTTGAAAGTCAATGGTCTGAATATGTCATTTATGTACATTGTCTATGATTTTTAGGCAATAGGTATTTGCGTACGTTAACTTTACCGAATTTTATATTTTCATGATAACCACAATATGTCTGATTCTGAAGGAAGTAATTATTCCGGTAGTGGTTCCGAAGTAGGTAGTGTAGTGTCTAATCGTTCACGAGGTAGTGTAAGATCAAACCGATCTGTTCAATCCAATAGATCACGTTCTGCGTCAGGATCCAGATCCAGATCTAGATCAAGATCTGGGAGCAGATCTGTTTCAAGAAGTCCAACTAGATCTCGATCAGTTTCTCGCAGCCGTTCCCGATCTAGGTAAAGAGTAATTGTTTTAATATTTATTTTCATTTCAGCTTTATTCCTCCAAAATGAATGATAATCCCTTCAAAATTTAACAACAAAAGTCATTAATATTGTTCCTTGTGGTGCTGTGTTATATATTGTCCATAAAAAACTTAATGAATTGCATGTTTTGCCCTTTAGTTGTCGCCAAATAACTTGAACTTTTAGCCGAGAAGGGGGGCGATTTGCACGTAAACCAAAGAGGCAAAAAGACACAAATTTGCGCTCTGCGCAACCGGAAGCTCGTTCAAGATGTTTGGCGAAAATTATACGAAAGCAAAACATAACCTTATTATTTTTTACCAGTTGATAGAGACCTGAATTATTCACGTTATTTTTTTGGAAAAGGGTGTTATGATTCGCATTATTTTTTCAAAAAAGTGGTATTGGTTTTATGAATTTGATGTTTTTACAAGTCCTGTCCCTCGCCGATCGCAATAATTTTTATGTCAATATATATATATATATATATATATATATATCGACGGTGGAAAGGCTATTTGACTAACGTGCAGTTCATCAACTTTACAGTAGCATCATAACAATTAAACGAATTAATATATTTGAAACTTGTTTTCTACAAGTTTTAGAAGATTTTTTATGTTATTTATTGAAATAAATAACATTCTATTTAGTTAAAAACCCTGCGAGATAAGTGGTCTGTTAGTCAAATTGTTTTCTGAGACAGTCAGGTAAAACGACTAACATCATACATCTGTATATTTTCAGGTAGGTCTAATTGACTAACGTGCATTTTTACCCAATAAATTGTCTAGTAAAATGATTAACATCCTAATTTTATATGTTTTTAATAGGTCTTTTTGACTAACGTGCATTTTTATCCGACAAAACGTCCAGTAAAAAGAAGTTAAGGTAACTAAAGAGTAAAATTGCATCGGGTATAACACCTTACTTCATGAATCACTAACATTAAATATTCAAGTAAAACATCTAAAGAGGCATGTTTTATATCAAATTAAAACGATGAAAACATGATGTAATAGTGATCATAAACGTGGCACAAAAAATTTTTGAAGGGGCTACTTATTTTAATATATAGGAAATTATAGGAAAATACAATCATTTAACTATAAAAAATATATTAAAACAAATAGTCAAAATTGTAAATATCATTAAACCTTATTGTCTATTGAAAAATAAAAATATGACCTATTGGCCTATTGAGAAAAATATGAGTATGTAATAAAATTAATAATAAATTAAATCATTCAATCTTAAATTTATCAACTATAATATATATTATATAATATGTATCATCAAAATTCTAACAATGTTTTGATGTTGTGATGTGGTGTAGTGATGAAAACACCATAGCTATAGGTATAGGGTTTTTGCACTATGGTAGGTAGGTACCTATGGATAATATTAATTTGTAGGGTTTTTGGACTAATAATTATAATAATAATAACAGCGCTTCATGTATAGTAAATAGGTAAGCACTTGTGATATATAATAATAACGTGACAATAAAATTCTGGTTGCTTTGCTTGACCAAAACAAAAAGGAAAGGAAGTGTTATGAATGAAAGACACGATGGAAGAATGGAACTATGGTCGGGCCTAAGAGAAGATGATTTTTCATGCGAGGGAGTAGGGGCGATATTAGATTAGCGAATGGTAGAGTGTATGAAAAAATATATGTTTGTAAGCTCAAGACTCATGTGGACCAGATTTAAGATGAGAATCACAGGTGTGTTTCTGTTTATAGGATATGGGCCTGTAAACTCTAGCTTGGAGAATGCAAAAGATGAGTTTTGGGCAAGTTTTATAGAGGAAATGAACAGGAAAATAGAAAATGATAAGTTGATTCTGGCAGGCGATTTGAATGGCTGGGTAGGCATCTGGAGAAAAGCTTTCGAATCAACTCTCAGACCTTACGGCGATAGCCGATAAAGTGAATGATAACGGCAAAAGATTGTTAGATGTATGTGTGAAAATGGACCTCTTTGTATCAAACACAATTTTTGATCACAAAATAATTCATATGTATGCATGGGAAATAGAAAATGAAAGATTTTGTATGTGTGGACATTGCTCTGAGAAAAGCGACTGTAGATACGAGGGTGCCGAGCTAGAGACAGACCATTTTTTGGTTGTCACAAAAATATGCCTGTTTACGGGTAGGCGCTCTAGAACTAATCATGGCAGTCTACCACCGCGTATCAAAATAGAGAGGCTGTAAGAGGAAAGTATCAGACAAGAATTTGCAAGAAGAATTGAGTGCGCCTTAAGTCCCCACACAGTGACAGAGATGAATATAAGTGGCACATGGAGTATACTTAAAAACAATGTATTCAACGTGGCTAAAAATGTGTATGGCAAAGCAAAAAGAGGTAGAATAATAAGGGATGCTTGGTGGAATGAATGAGTAAAGAAAGTAGTGGAAGAAAAACGAAATGCGTGGAAGAAATGGTTGTCATGTTAAGGATCTGGATGCGAGAAGGAAGAAAGAGCTAAAAATATATGTACATAGTGCAAAGAAAAAAAACAGTAAAAGAAGAAAAAAATGGGACTGAAAGAAAAAGAAAGCATGAAAATTGTCATTATTTTTTCTGGAAACACAAAAATGTTCTGGAAAAGAGTAAATCGACGAAAACAAGGAGTTATGCGAAGTCCGAAATGTATAAAAGATAAAGATGGATGTATGGTTATAGACGAAGAAAAAGTCAAGGAAAGATGGATGGAATACTTTGAAGAGTTGTAAGAAAGCACACAGTGCGAAAGTCTGATGAGATGAACAATAGGATACCATGAAATGAATGTTAGAATGAAAGCGAGAAAATTTCAATAAAGATGTCAGAGAAGCAGTAACGCATGGACATACAGGAAAGGCCTCGGGATTTGACTGTATACCAACCGAATTTATCAAATATGGTGGTGAAAAGACGATGGAGTGGTGTCATTGCCTCTTCAAAAAATAAATTAATAAATGTTGGGAGACAAGACGTACCCCGTCAGATTGTAGAAACGTAGTGAATGTGCCCCTTTTTAAGAAAGGGTCAAAATTAGATTAAAAAAACTACCGGGCTAACAGTCTGCTGAGTTCGGTTGGAAAATTGTATGCTAGGATACTGGACCAAAAGTTGAGGTTACAGCAAATAAGGTATGGGATGCACAGGTAGTGAATGTTGGAGGTAGAGGTTGCATCGACCAAATCTTTTCCTTTCGAAAGACGACTGAAAAGGTTCTGGCAAAAAACCAGAAACTTTTCTGTGCTTTCGTAGACCTGGATAAGGGCTACGAGTCCGTGAAAAGCTTTGGAATGTGCTATCAGTGTATGGAGCGGAAGGCAGGTTAATAAGGGCAATATCATCTCTACGAAGAAAGCCAAGCCTTTGTGAGGATTGAAAACTCTCTTACAGGATGGTTATCCATTAATAAGGGAGTGAAGCAAGGGTGCTTATTATCACCGTGGCTCTTTAATTTATACATACTTTGACTTCTGTGAAAGAGCACTTAAGAATGAGAAAATTGGGTTGAAACTGGAAGATGTTACTCTATGTGATCTAATGTTAAAATAGTAATTGATGGATGCATGAAAAATGGACTGAGAATGAATGCAACTAAATCTAAAATGATGGTATTTGAGAAGGACAAGAGACGAACAAAATGCGAGATACGAGTGGAGAATGTACAATTAGAACAAGTCGATGAATATTTATACTTAGGAAGCATGTTTCAGCATGATGGAAGACTGGAAAAAGACATTTAAAGGAGAGTAACAGCAGGGAATAGAGTGAATGGTGTATTAAGAACTGTATTGGCTGACCCAATTATTTCGAGACAAGCAAAGCTCGCGGTACACAATGGTATCATCGTACCGACTCTAATGTATGCTAGTGAGACATGGACATGGCAAAAGATACGCGGTTAAAATGAGGTCACTAAGACGAATGTGTGGTAAAATGATAGAATAAGAAATGGAGATATTAGACGAGAATGTATGAATGAAAGAAATATCGTAAGTAAGATGAAAATAGATGTCCTAAGGTATTGTGGCCACATAGAAAGAGTAATGACAGTCTGACAAAAAAGTATATAAGGCTGATAAAAGAGGAACGAAAAGTAGAAGTCGGCCAAGGAAAATTTGGCACGATCACATAAATGGAATTTTGAAAGATGGAGACGTAAGAACTAAGAATAACATAAGAACGTGTATGAGAATACGCATGGACGTGAACGAAGCGAGAAATATATGTCAAGAGAGAGGAGTCTGGCGTTCGGTTCTCTCTGCCTACCCCAAATAGGGAAAGGGTGTGATATACTTCTAAATTATATAAAATTGCGAAAAATGTATGAAGGAATCCATAATAAAAATTTCTGGTTTCCTGAATAATTTTTCGATTTGGTTAGTTTGAGTTAGAATTGTATTTCCCTACAATTTTGTCGGTGTTATTTTTTGTGAAAATATTTTTTCTCGAAAAAGTATATAATTCATTAATAAAATTGGTTTTATCATAAACACAAATAATTCAGGGGGGCAAGTCTGGTCCAACCGACGAAATCAAAACCCTCACGATTACCCATATCATGAATATACCTAATTATTGTATGGAGTTCTATATCTTTAGATGTCATAGAACTCTAGTGTCCGACCGAAGTTCAGATTTTGGCCGAAGCCAAAGCCGATTGTTCAGCCTTAGCCGTAACCTTCGGCCGAAGCCGAAGCCAAAGGTTTGATTTTACTAAAAAAACTGAGCTTTCAAAATTTATTTACATAGGATTTAAGAGAATTTCTTCCAAAGTATTTTACGAACGAAGTACATATCTAATTGGTAACAACAAAAAAATAAGTACTCACTTTGAATGTTTAACTCACACTTCCTTCTAATTCAAACCAACAAAACACAGTGCACAAACACAAATTATTATATGATATGGGTAATCACGAGGGTTTTGATTTCGCCAGTTGGACCAGACTTACCCCCCTGGTCTCTACCTATTAATAATCTATATTAGCCTGATTGATTAATACATGATTCTGGAAGATATCCCGATTGATCGCGCTAATATTGCTTCTCTGGGCTGGAAACACTGATTAATTGGAAGAATTTGCCATATGGCAATAAACTCGCCACTTGCGCAGTGTGCAAGGGAGTGTTTATTATTATTTTTCATTATGATGTTGATTATTAACACATGATTCTAGAGGAGGCTAGGGCCCACAGAGGTCTGTAGCGCCAATGACGATATTGATTTTACACTTGTGTTGATGATTTGTTATAATGTTTATAAAACAGTAAATGCTACATTTGCATTCTTATAAAATAGATTAATTAATACTATTACAAGGCCATCAACATAACAAGTCTTGAATATAAAATAATTAGTTTTAAATGAAATATAATTGATCCCTACATTATTATTATTAAATCCTCACAATGCATCTTTCTTTAAACATTAAAAATAAATAAATAAACATTTATTGAGACAAAAAGAAGTTTACATACAAATACATAGACATATATCAACAAATGAAAAGAAAAACAAACTTTCTGACTCAAAAGGATCATGCTCAGCTATGTTGCAGGAATACAAGCCCCCCAGCAGCATAATATATTAAAATAATATATTTTGAAAAATTCACAATATTTTACTAGAAAGAATTAATTATATTTTTATTTTATACTTTTTTTTTCTAACGATGGGTCCATCAACCGGCTTTGCCAAATTTACATCTTTGTTTACTTATCCCTTGAACCCGACTCTCACTCTCATTACCCAAATCTTTCAGATGTAACTTTTTGCACATCTGCTTCTGATCCATTACTTATTCATAATACTATACCTACTGTATTTCATTTAAAAACTTCATCACATAATTGTTTTAGTAAGAAGTAATATTTATGTGTAATACTCATTGTATAAACATTGTAGATTTTAGATTTACGATCTTATTTCAGCGTTATAAAATATCAACTTGGACTAAATGGAATAAGAACGTACCTTTATTGGCCGGAACGTTCTTAAAAAGTTACTGAATTAGACGTATTTTGAATAATTATGAAAATGATAAAAATTTCATAATTTTCATAAATATTCATAATACGTCTAATTCAGTAACTTTTTAAGAATGTTCCGGCCAAAATAGGTACGTTCTTATTCCATTTAGTCCAAGTTGATATTGTATAATGCTGAAGTAAGACCGTAAATTTAAAATCTACAATTGTAGAATGTTCCTAATTTAGTTCCAATAGTTAAAGAATACGGGGTAATGTACCTCTTCACTTCATCAAATGATTGTGAATATGTATTCTCTAAACAAACTTTATTAGAAATTATTTCATTGCCATTCTTAATGATTATTTTCGTCAAATCTTATCGCTTTTTAAAAAATAAGTTTTTTTTTGAAAATGGTAAAGAGAAGAAAACAACAATAATTATTTCATAAAAAAATAATTTTAAATATTTTAGATCGCGTTCTGTGGGATCTGAAAAAAGTGTAAATAAAGATGACGAAGCCAAAGAAGCATCTGCCGAAGAAGTTGAAGTAAGTTTTATGCACTTAAACAGCATAACTGTCCTTTGTATGAGTTGGAATCTATATTAGTAATGATTGTACACAATGTTGACAGAATCAAAATGTGGCCATTCGTGTCTCAGTTTATAAGATATCTGACTCCTGAGCGAAAGGTCCTAGGTTCGATACCCGATAGAGATACAGTTTTTAATTGTGTTTTCAGTCTGTATCTGTAAGATGATAAATATCAAGTCTCCAGAATGTGGCAACTTGTTATTAGGTGTATGTTAAAATTATTTTTGTTGTAGTACTTGTAAGTTGCCCTAGACGTATGCAAAATAAAAAGTCATTACATATTTGATATTTTCATTTTTCTAATCATAGAAAGAATTTGTGTAGTGTCATCATATCTCAAAAATATAGTTGCATTTGAGTAACTTAAAAATGGTACAATTATTGGTTATAGATTGGTTCATACTTGAGCAATGATTATCAAATTAATATAAGTAGCAAGTTTAACAAATCATAATATTATTGTGAAGGAGATATCTCTTTGAATGTGGACAGTCACCATAGGCCGTTCACGCTTGTCTTTGGTATGATTCATCGCAAAAATATGTTATTAACATGTTAATAATGTGTAAACTATGTAAATAACATGTAAAATATATATGTATTTTAATATTAAGTGTCAAATTTGTTGCATATTTTTATGATGAGTCAACCAAAGTCAAGCTTGGACGAACTATAATAACCCATTCACAGTAACATATGTACAAATTCTGATTTATTTTTACTGTTAATTTATTTTAGGACGAACAAGAACCAGAAGGAGAGGATATTGTGGATTCAGAATATGATGAAGAAGAAGATGAAGATGACGATCGTCCAAGGAAGAAGAAAAAGAATGATCGCTTTGGTGGATTCATTATTGATGAAGCAGAAGTAAGTTTTATATGTATTTTATTTTAGAAACATGTTAAAATCTAGAATTTTTAATTGTGAAATTACTAATATCAACTAGTGTTGGACATCATAGTCCTTCACTAATATAGATAAATTATTATATCTACAATTTTATGTGTAAAAAGAAGTAAATAAACAAAAATTTTGAGGACAACGGTTTGAGTTTTTTCCCATACTAAATTTATGATTGATTTTTCACTAGCATAAATTAATTTACTTGGTAAATTTTCCTTCATTTGAATTTAAATGACGGTTAAATCATGTTTAGAAATGTATATTATTAAGATTTTAACATGTTTCTATGATAAAAACATGTAACAGTAAAATAAATTAAAAAAAAAACAAATATTCAGAAATAAACGCATAGCTTTGTTAGCTTTGTGAATCAAGCTGAAATCAGTTTTATCATGCATTGTCATCAGCAATACACAAATTCGGAAATTTTCAGAGTTCTGACTGGTCGGGAAGTTAGTTAAAAATCTATTTAAATATTTCAGTGCAGACTGACAAGTGAAGTTAAACAAATAGGTGTAATAAAGTAGTAGAAGGTATTTTAAACATATAATTTATTTGTCTGTTGAGTTTTAAAGTATTTGTAAAATTAAATAGAAAATGTTGGCTTTTGTGACTCAGTTTGTTAGTTATGTGACTCCTGAGACAAAGATCCCAGGTATGATTCCAGGTGAGACAGTTTTCGATTATGATTTCAGTCTGGATCTATGAGACATAACATAAATGCCTTTTCACACGACCCGGTTGTCTGGTAGCCGGCGCCGGGTAACTGGCAGTGAAGTGTATGGGCACGCATGGTATCTTTCACACGCACCGGCATGCATGCCCATAAAATTACCCGGCGCCGGCTACCAGACAACCGGGTCGTGTGAAAAGGCACTAACACATCATGAGTCTCCAGAATTTGGCAACTTATTATTGGGTGCCTTTTTGTTGCCCGAGAAGCATTACAAAATAAATCATTAGAAATATTTATTTGTATAAGTTTACTTGTGTATAATAGAAAGTATTAATTTCAGGTTGATGATGAAGTGGATGAAGATGAAGAATGGGAAGAAGGTGCTCAGGAAATGGGCATTGTAGGGAATGAAGTAGATGAGTTAGGGCCAACTGCAAGAGAAATTGAAGGAAGACGTCGCGGAACATCTCTATGGGACTCTCAACGAGAAGAAGAGATTGAGGAATACTTGCGAAATAAGTATGCTGATGAATCAGCTGCTACCCGTCATTTTGGTGACGGAGGGGAAGAAATGTCTGATGAGATAACACAACAAACACTGTTGCCCGGTATTAAAGATCCTAACCTTTGGATGGTAAAATGTAGAATTGGAGAAGAAAGAGCAACTGTTTTATTGTTAATGAGAAAATTTATCGCTTTCCAATTTACAGATGAGCCACTTAAAATTAAATCTGTTATAGCTCCTGAAGGTGTAAAAGGATATATCTATATTGAATCATATAAGCAGATTTATGTAAAAGCAGCAATCACCAATGTTGGTAACTTAAGAATGGGAATATGGAAACAGGAAATGGTCCCTATTAAGGAGATGACAGATGTGTTAAGAGTAGTAAAAGAACAGTCTGGTTTGAAATCTAAACAGTGGGTAAGGCTCAAGCGTGGTCTTTACAAAGATGACATTGCTCAAGTTGATTATGTAGATTTAGCTCAAAATCAAGTTCATTTGAAGTTACTCCCGCGTATCGACTACACTAGACTTCGGGGCGCTTTAAGAACGGCACAGAGTGAATCTGATGCTGCAAAACGTAAAAAGAAACGAAGACCCGCAGCGAAACCCTTTGACCCTGAGGCCATTAGATCTATCGGTGGAGAAGTCACATCTGATGGTGATTTCCTTATTTTTGAGGGAAATCGTTATTCTAGAAAAGGCTTCCTATATAAAAATTTTACAATGTCTGCAATCCTTTCGGAAGGTGTAAAGCCAACACTGGCAGAATTAGAAAGATTTGAAGAACAACCAGAAGGAATTGATATTGAATTGGCAGCACCAGCTAAAGACGATCCATCAAGCATTCATTCATTTTCAATGGGAGATAATGTTGAAGTATCTTCCGGTGACTTGGCTAATTTGCAAGCAAGAATCATTGCTATTGATGGATCTATGATAACAGTGATGCCCAAACATGACGCTCTAAAAGACGCTTTGGTCTTTAAAGCTAATGAATTAAGAAAGTACTTTAAACAAGGGGATCATGTGAAAGTATTAGGTGGAAGATATGAAGGAGACACTGGATTGATTGTGCGTGTTGAACCACACAGAGTAGTCCTAGTGTCTGATTTGACAATGCATGAATTGGAAGTTCTCCCCCGAGATTTACAGTTGTGTTCTGATATGGCTACTGGAGTTGACTCATTAGGTCAGTTTCAGTGGGGAGATATGGTACAACTTGATCCTCAAACTGTCGGTGTTATTGTTCGATTGGAAAAAGAAAACTTCCATGTTCTAGGTATGCAAGGCAAAGTTATTGAATGCAAACCTCAGGCTCTACAAAAGAAACGAGAAAATCGTTTTACAGTAGCTTTAGATTCTGATGAAAACACTATTCATAAAAAGGATATAGTTAAGGTTATTGACGGACCTCATGCGGGAAGACACGGAGAAATCAAACATTTGTACAGAAACTTTGCTTTTCTTCAATCCAGAATGTATTTAGATAATGGAGGAATATTTGTTTGTAAAACACGACATCTCCAATTGGCTGGAGGCAACAGAACAGCATCTGCCGGGGGAACTGCCGGTAGTCTTGGTTTCATGTCACCGAGGATTCAGTCACCCATGCATCCATCAAGAGGGGGTGGTGGTGGACGAGGTAGAGGAAGAGGAGGTAGTAGAGTCACCAGAGATAGAGAACTTATTGGCACAACTATCAAGATAACAGGTGGGCCTTACAAAGGCAATGTTGGTATCGTTAAGGATGCTACTGAAAGTACAGCTAGAGTAGAATTACACACTCAGTGTCAAACTATATCTGTCAATAGAGATCACATAGCTACTGCAGGTGCACCAACAAAAGATGGAGGATTTACTTCATACCGCACACCTGGAAGAACACCTGCTCTGGGATCTACAACACCCCATTACAGAGAAGGAGGAAACAAAACACCTATGCACGGAGCACAAACTCCTTCTTACGAAATGGGATCACGTACTCCTCACTATGGTTCAGCTACACCCTTGCACGATGGTAGTAGAACTCCTAGTGGAAATAGCGCTTGGGATCCAAATATTACAAACACACCAGCCCGCATCAGTGAACATGATGGATACAGTTTGGAAGATGCTTCTCCTAGTCCCGGCTACAATCCCAGCACTCCTGGATACCAAGCTGGTGGCCCATATACTCCGCAGACACCGGGCACCATGTACGGCTCTGATCCTTCTTACAGTCCTTACCAACAGAGCCCGAGCCCCACTGGATATCCAGCAGGCTATCTCAGCACCCCCAGTCCTGTAGGGTATTCCCCAGCTGGAGCTCCACCATCCCCTTACAATCCCGGAACTCCAGGTGCTGGATTAGAACCTCTCGGAGATTGGCACACCACAGACATAGAAGTGAGAATAAAGGACACTCACGAAGATGAGGGGTTGATAGGACAGACTGTGGTGATTCGCGGCATTACTGGATCCATGTGCTCTGTGTTCCTTCCGTTAGAAGCTCGAGTAGTGAATGTAGACTGTGATCACTTGGAGCCGATTGTCCCACAGAGGGGAGACACTGTCAAGGTTATCATGGGAGAGAACAGAGAAGCTGTCGGTCAACTACTTTCCATAGACAATCAAGACGGTGTTGTGAAAATAGGCCATAACGAAGTAAATATGTTGCAATTGAGATATTTATGTAAAATGAGAACCAACACTGGAAATTTTGAAGAATAAAAACACTTTTATTTGTTAAAAAAAAATTGCTCCTTAGTAGTACATTGTATACCTTGATATACTATAAAATAATAAACTCAGATATGTCCGAACATTGTATTTACTAAATAGACTATAATTTATTATAAATAATATTGATGACTTAACTACTTTTATCGTAAAATACAAGATGAAAGTTTATGAAACATGTTTTTTTATTGTGTTGTACATATTATGTAGTTGTCAGTAATTAATTTTAAAAAATGGAGAAAGTTGTTGATATGACATTTTCTTGATTTAAAAAAAATCATAAAATATTACATAGGCCTTCAATGATCTGCCTGGTATGTGACTATTGTACCTTATAGTATTGTTCCTTCATGGTGATTACTGTAATGTATTTTGCATTATTAACTATTTCTCATAGAGTAAGTAATATATACAGAGCTGACATCTGCGACTTTAGGTCAGAAGATTGGTATATGGAAAGAGGAGGCACAAGAGGTACTCCAAATATATTCATTGGTCATATATTATAAATTAGATATTAACTAAAAAGTAACAGATTAACAGGGACACATTCTATCTAATCCAACTGTCCATTTTTCAAGAGAATTTATTTCTCTTAACATATCAACAAAGTATCATGCCAAGACACGTGAGATTTGTTTGCCAGGTCTATATTTTTCATGGTTTTTTCAACTTTGAAGCCAAAAAACACCAACTTAGAGGCTTCACAGCGTATATTTTCTATATACATATATATGGATTTAATTAGATTTTCAGAGTAGAACATTAGTGTGTCAGCGTCTGAAATAACTTTTGATCAGAGCTCAAAATTTGAAAATATATAGTTACAGGCCTATAAAACTTTTATACTTAGAATTTCAAATACATACCTACATGTTTTATATAGAAAACAAAATATGTATCTTAAAATATTCATTAATTTTTGTTTATAGTTAAGTACGTATTCTTCAATTATGCATACTACCGCCATCGACAGTTGGATCTCATGTGTTACATGTAACCAGTTTTATGAAATATTTTTTTTTTAATTTCTGACGGTCGATTACGAGGTAGACCACCTAGCAGAAGGATTGTTAGCTGGAGCTCAGATCACAGGCTTGATAGAGGGGCACACTTCCTAAGAAAAATGGGTTCTCAACCTAGTAGGTACAAGAAGATGTCGGCCTTCGTGGCTCGATTGATTAGATACCTGACACCTGAGGCAAAGGTCCTGGGTTCAATTCCCAATGGAGACACAGTTTTTAATTGTGTTTTCAGTCTGGACCTGTGACACGATAAATATCATGTCTCCAGAATATGGCAACTTGTTATTGGGTACGTGTTGAATTAATGTTAGACATTAGTACCTGTTAGTTTCCCGAGAATATATAGAAATAGAGTAAGATGCAGTAGAACAAAATGGTTTAATGGCTTCATTTCATAAAAAATAAAAATTTCCCTCAAATAGAATATAAACTAGATATAGATCTCTGCCTATCAATACATCTGTTCTCCAAAAGTCACTGAACAGATTGCATGAGTTGAGTCCCATGGTAACGTTGTATTCAATCCATTGATCAATTTATTTCATAGATCAAAATTGAGTAATAGCACACAGATTTTGAGTCTCGTTATTAAACTATTTTAGTTTCTTAATTTTAGTAGAGGGTAACTGCAGGAAATAAAGTAAAGAAAAAATAATGTTGAAAACAAATATTTAGTAATTGTTTTTTTATTAATAACATATTTTCCCCACAGAATAAATTACAACACAATGCAAGCAAATATATATCAACATGTTTTATTATATTGCCAAAATACTTTTTAAAAAATTATGATTTCTTATCAAATTTAATAAAGACTAATTACATAGGTACGATACACATATGTATTATTGCAAAATATTAAATAATTTTATAGTACATATAACAGGTGTATGTATTTTGTAGACCACTCTCTCAGATTCACATATGTCCAGGAATTTCATGAAACTAAGGTGAACATGAATGATAAAAAATGACCTAATTCAACAATGTTTGAATGAATATTATAATATGTAGCTCCTAACTAAAAGAATAATATTAAATTTTATTAAAGTTGTCTTGTTTTTTGTTAAATTTCTTTGCATTAAATAATAGTTTGTAATAATTTAATCATTTAAAAACCCAATATATACCTGATAAAATGAACATTTGTTAAATTATTATATGATCTACCTGTTACTATATTATACAACAATAATATAAGTACAAATGCTTTGTTTTTATAATATGTATTGTCTTTTATTTAATTGTTTCTCTTTGTAAAATATTCCGATTATTAAACAAAACATAAAATGAGATTGAACATTAAATTTTATAATTGTGCTTATTATATTATTACTTTAGATTATTATATTTGACCATACAAAGTGACACAACAAAATTAATTTGCAAATGCAGCGTAATATAAAAAAATATTAAATGAATAATAATATACACATTAAAAATACATGGGGACAAAATAAATCAGTCTTAACTATCAACAAAAAATACAATTAGCTATGGAAGTATTTACAATAATAATATTTATTACTAAGCCAACATTTATAAAATGTATATATTATTAAAGACTTCTACACTCAATAATTACTATCTATATTTAAATATGAAATTGTAAATGTTACACGAAATAATGGAATAGTTACAATCAAATGTATAATTAATATAAATAATTATTACAATGACACAACACATCATAAGGTGCATTATATATAACATATTTTTAAAAAATGTGATGAAAAATATCTTATAGATATTATTAAAAAAAATAAAATTATACCAACAAAAGAAAAACGGTTTAAAACATAATCTGTAGGGATGTAATTTATACATAAATCTCTTTGTTCTAATATTTTTGTTGACTTTGTATACATATTATGTATGTATATCAAACACTGGATTAAATACACTATAGTACATTGTAGGTATCTTAATGTATGTACATCACAACATTTTCTAGTAATAAAACATTTTCAGTAAAAATATATTTACAAAATTAATTTTTGTAAAATATATCCAACAGACAACATAATATTAAACATTATGTATGTACGGGATATTACATAAAATAATATACTAATGAATTTTCATCTGACTCATCCAAAATCATTATTTTGTTACATGTCAAGTTGTCATTTATATTTCATTTAACTATGTATACATACATACCTACTATTATATTTTTGTTTTATAGCACCAGAGTTTAGTTTCTTGAAAAAATGTAAAAAATTACAACATTCACATGACAATATGTATATGAATATTGTGACAATAAAAGATAAAATCACATTGCACATAATAAGTAACAAATTACCTAATTAAAAAATAATATCTCAAGAGGCCCTATTATGCTACTATTAAGTGGATTATTCCGCATATTATCATAATATTATAAAGTAACTATATTTTATATTCAGAATTAAATACTGTTCATAGCCCACTTTACACAGATAATATCATTTTATCTGATATCAATTTCTCCTCAAACATTTATTTTCAAGAAGCGTACATTCGGTTAATATCTCCTTGATACCTCTCTTGGATATCTTTTCTTTTAAGTTTAAACGCCGCAGTTACCAGTCCCATGTCGGGTGACCAAACTTCTGAGCAGAGCTTCACTGCAGCTGGAACTTCAAACTTTTCTAATTTACCTGAAAACACAAGCATATAATCAAATAAATAAATTTGATTTTATTGCATGACATTATAAGATTATTTAGGAACCCTAACAAATTGCTATAGTGACATTCAACGGAAGCACCCTACCTAACAGCAGATCTTTCGACCTGCTTGGAGTATCTATTTATATCAAATCATCTCATTGAAGCGAAGGTGAAACTCTCCTCCAAAAATGTGTATTATATAGAGCGCGTTGTACGAAGCAATGTTGGATATGGGTATACCTCCAAAGCTCATATGCCTGGTTCACAAGCTACAATGTCCAGCACCTACTGCACCATAAAAAGTCAAGCACATCAGAAAATTTTCGGACATACAATGGATTACGCTAGGGCGATGCACTGGCATGCTTGCTGTTCAATATAGTGCTGGAAAAAGCCAAAAGGGACTCAAATATAGAGAGAAACGGTACCATCTTTAGAAAATCAAGTCAAGTACTGGCATACGCAGAAGACATTGACATAATAGCTAGAACCCTGTCTTGTATGAAGGACAATTTCATACAAGACAGGGAGCAGCATATGATATTGGCCTTAAGATCAATGCTTCTAAGACTAAATATATGTCAGTGAAGAAAGCTCCTCAAAGGCTTGCAGTGGCTAATAGATGTTACTAAGGGCTACTCAAACATCTCAATGTCAAGACTAATCTCGCGAAATACTAAGGTCCTTATATACAAAACTCTTCTCCGACCAGTCCTGACATACGGAGCGGAATGTCGGGCACTGACTAAAAAGGACGAAAAATGTTATTGGTGTTTGAAAGGAAGATATTAAGGAAAATCTTTGGCCCAACTAATGATGGAGGGGCCTGGAGAATACGGTATAATCATGAGCTAGAGGTAATGTGCAATGAGACAAGTGTAGTCCGATTTATTAAAATTCAGCGCCTACGTTGGCTTGGACATGTTTGCCGGATGGATCATGACCGTATTAAAAAAAAAAGGTATTAGACAACTGTCCCGAAGGCAGAAGAAGTAGAGGCAGACCTAGGTTGAGATTGCTGGACGACATGCTGTGCGATTCAACTTTTATATAGTTTCCTAATACAAATTCAGACGATTTTTGCTATAGTTACTGGCATTACAATATTTGTCTGGATTGTACCCACCTCTAACTCCAGGATCATATACTTACTTCAAAAAAAAAATTGTCATTAGATAAAAAAACGTACCATCTATTATTGTCAATACTGTAACTAAATTCATACTAGGGGGCTTTTGGTTGCATTTTTTTTTGTAAAAATTTTAAGGTATAGACGGCCCCTTGGATACCGTGAATGTCGAACTCAACATAACACAAACGGCAGCCATGTTGACTCATCGATAACGAATAATTTTACAGATATCTGTTTTACAATATACAACGGCGGATGTGCAATATCTCAAAACCGAGTGTATTTTCATAAAATTATTAAATACCATTTCAACAATAACAATTATAATGCAACATGTGTAAAATTTCAGAAAATTTCCTTTAAAATATAAATTTTATAAGGAAAACACAGTTTTTCTTCATTTCGCTCTCCTGTAAAAGTACATTTTTGCAGATCCAACATTGTTATAATGCATGGTGATATGTGGAAATATAAAATAAAAATTCAAATGTTGATAAAAATTTTCAGAAATAATGGCATTGCACAAAAAAGAAAATGAAGACACGCTAAATAAATCTTATTGAAATTTACTTAGAATATGACAACTTAAGATTGAAATAATGTTGAAAACAATAAATAGATTTAATGTGATTTACATACATTTTTTGGCATGTTCCGCTAATTCCTTAAGCACTGCCTTCTCCATAGCTGTACTTTCACAGAGCTGTTCAAACTTGAGAGCTGAAAGTCCAATTTTGCCCGCCAAGTCCTCTAGTCCTTTTTGACTAGGTACAACAAGTGAGACTGTATAATGTTTGGTAGAATCTCCGTATACACAAATGTTTTCAACAATTGGACAAGTTTTTAATTCTGCTTCTACTTTTCCCAAACTAACATACTCTCCGGCTTGCAGTTTCACTAAATCCTTCTTGCGGTCTGAAAAAAAAACATTGTAATCAATTTTTATATTGTCAAAAAGACGCGTTGTGTTGTCCTTTTTCATCCAAAACTACTTTAGGGAAGTGATGAAAATACTTTATTTATTCATTTTACACCCAGGAAATGGCCTTTACACAAAACAAAAATAAAACTTGTCAAACTATTTTTATTAGAATAATTAAATGCATGGATGCAGTAATTGACAGTATAAATTATATGTTGTTTTGTTATTGTCAATTGAAATAATTGTTCTACTCTTTAAGAGTAGCGTCTAGCCCCTGAGTTTCTTTTGAGCATTCTTAGGTTAGGTTTAAGTTTGTGTATAATAATAATAGCGACTCGCGTGAGCGAGTTGCTTTATAAATTGAATTATAAATTATTATAAATTAAATATATAATATTCTTTTAATTTTTCGCATTTAATATAAAATTTCACAGCTCATTTGACTTAATACTACGAGATCTCAACCAATCAGAGAGCCAACCGGAAACAGAATGCAAACGGGTAGATTCAGATTGTAGACTCTAGTCTCTTTAAGTAACAAGAAGTACATAAATATATGTTATAGAGAATCAAGTTAATGCCATGTAGTGCACTTCTTTGGAAAAGTAGAATGAATCCAAATACAAATGGCTGATGTCCCGTTAAAAAAATAATTCTGGAAATACGTACAACTGAGGGAATTTACAAATATAATATAGATAGTATTATTTCACAGAAGTGGTAGGTAAGTGCACAACAATAGTTTTACAGGGGAGCATTTTTAAAATTTAATTAATGCTTTGTCATTGTACCACATAGTGTAAATTTGTAATGTATTTATCATACACATATCATAATTATTCACAATGAAAAATTCGAGCATTTTTGTGTACTTATCTCGATTTGGCAAAAACTGTACTCACCACTTTGGTGCACTATACCATTGATATGTACATAGGGATAGTCATTAAATAATATGAATTATCATTATAATTAATTTCATGACTGTAAGAAAAAAATATATTTACCTATGATTTTAATGCAACCATCATCATGTATTTCTCCAACATCTCCAGTTTTAAACCACCGTTTTCCATTGTATTCTATAAAGTCTTCTTGTGTTTTTCCGGGTAATTTGTAATATCCTTTTGATACAGAATCACCTGTTAAATAAAAAAAAACTGTTACATACCATCATGACATGTCCCTTACGGGGTTAGCAGAGAGAACTGAGCGCCATACTCCTCTATTTTTGCACACATTCCTGGCTTCCTTTACATACATGCTAGTCGATTGTTCAAGCTTCTTATGTTTCCTTCTTTCAAATATCATTCACAAGGTCATACCATCCCTTTCTGAGGCGGCCCTTTCTATTCACTCCATCTCTTACATATATATATATATGGATATTTTATTGGTCAGTCGTTCCATTCATTTTTTCAGTCCGAACCACCTCAAGGTGGTCACTTTCATTATACTTATATTCTTCTTTATCTTGCATTCTCTCCATATGTCCACATTTTTCATTCTATCATATATTGTTCTATTACATACCCTTCTTAGTGATCTCATTTCTACAGCATTTATTATACTTTCGTGCGTCTTTTGCCAGGTCCATGTTTCACTGGCATAGGTCAAAGTAGACACTACAATTGCATTATGAACGGCAATTTTGGCATGCATTGAGATGATTGGGTATTACTGGTCTTAGTGCTCCGTTTTTTATATTACCTGCCATAACTCTTCTTTCAATATCTTTATCAGGTCTTCCATTCCGTTCAAACATAATCTCCAAGTATAAATATTCCTCTACTTGTTCTAGCCATTCGTTTTGTACTTTTATCGCACATGCAATTATACTTTCAGTTTTTTGAATACTAATATCTTAGATTTACACATATTCATTCTCAGTCCATTCTACAGGCATCCTTCATACACTTTCACTAAATACTGTAACTCATTCACACATTCAGCTATCACCACTTTGTCATCTGCATACATCATGTAGGTTTACAGTACTTAGTGTGCTAACGCAGTGATCAATTTACAGATTGAATAGAATGGGGATAATGGTAACTATTATGTAACCTAATCTAAGTTAAATATATTATTATGCATTTAAAAATTTTTGTTACTAGATATAAAAAAATACGCAGCCTTGCTTCACCCCCTAGTTAATAGGGAACCATGTTCAACGCATCATTGACACATACACAGGCTCCACTATTTTCATAAAGAGACGCCGCGACACGTATTAGTTTGTTCCTCACTCCATACATTGATAGGATATCCACTAACTATCATCCCGTTATTATCTTATTAAAGAAATTAATCTTTGTATAGAAAAAAATACTTGTGTTGTTTTGGAGGTCTACAAGTATTGACAAAATGAAAAAGTTGATTGAATCATCATTGTTCCAGGTTTTCTATTACTGACAAAATTTTGAATCTTTCTCAGAAGTAAAACGCAGAATGATATAAAAATCATTTTTACAAACTGGCTGTAAGTTCTGTGATTTCATCAATAGATTGAGAAATAAATATTTCAAATAAGGATAAAGTGTAGCCAGGACCATTATTTTAACTTTAAATCTATATTCTATTTTAATTTAAAACAAAATTCAAAATCAATATTTTCGGTAACCGAAATGTGAAAATTTTATAAAAATAGTGAATGTAGAGTTATTGCAAAACATCTCGAAAGAAAGCACACATAATATGTGTATTGTTTAGATTTTTGCCAAAGTTCGCAAAAATCTGATACTATATTAAGTGTTGTCACTAAACATCATTCTGCTAAATTTCTTGTTCAGAATATAGTAAAATATCAATTGACATATATCCGCATAAATATCAAATGATACATATCCGTGCACTTGAATTGCACAAACTACCCCCTTCTCCGCCAAAATATGTTAAGATACTCGCTGACACCTATAATATCATTTTATTTTATTATTAGTATATTAGTAAATATATTGAATTACCTCCAATATATATTTCACCCTGCGGGAATGGTTTATTGGTGACTCTGTAGTTTCCTTCTTCCCAGTTAACTAATCGAATGTCCACTGTAGTGTTTGGTACACCGACACGTCCAGTGGATCTGTCATAAGGATCCATAACTGTAGCTGATGAGGTAGTTTCTGTCAATCCATAACCGCTGACCACATTGCAACAGAGACATATTTTGATCTGAGTGTGTGTATCCGGAGCGAGAGGTGCACCGCCAGAAATCATCAAACGCAGATTTCCTCCGAGAAGACTAGAAACTTTACTGAAGACCAACCGATTCAGAACAGGTGTATCGTAACCGCGTTTCATCCATTTCTCTTTGTAGACGTACGCCCAGCGGAAGAAAGCAGAAGCAAACGGTCCATTATTATTGACTTTCTCGGTGATACCTTTGCAGATTCTATCCATAATAAGCTGAAAATAAATATTCATTTGAATTTTGTCTTGAAAATTATGCAGACTTGTAAAACATAAAAAGATTCCATGTTTTTACATTCTTTATTAATATACATATATTATATAACTATCTACTAAAATATTTTGTATTATTCTTTGTATGTGTACAATTATTTGGATTTATTTTATGATAACCCCGATAATATTCAGAGCCATATGACTGCAGAGTACATACTAATTACAAGAAAATCTAATCATTTTTACTATCTTATCTTAATTGATACGTTATGCAACATATATAATATTTGTGGCAGTAAAAATATTTTTTATAGTTACGAAACACAAGTCAAAACCTACTAATTTATTTTCCTACATCCAAAATAGATAAACAATGGTTGTTTCATAATATCATGATAAATTTAATTATTTATTTATTTTACAAAGTATACTTTCTTTATATACAGATTTATTTAACTTTTTCGACATAATAAATGCACACTGGCGGGCTTATTGCCATTAGGCAATTTCTTCCAACCAACCAGAGTGACAGAATTATATATGTGCATCAACAAAAAATGAAAGCTAAAAAAGAACAAAGAAAATATACATAACACCAAGATAAATACTAAAAACAAAAAACATCATAGCAAAAAAAAATGATGAGAGAGGAAAAGAACAAGAAGAGGAAATGGAAATCAGGTGTTTATTACGTAGATAAATATTACGTAGCAGCTGGAAGCAAGGAAAAAGGAGAGAGGTCCTTTCATGAAAATAGAAAGCGAGTTTAACAAAGAAAGAATTATGTAAGTATTTATTTTAGAGAATAAGTTTATATGTAATATTAGGTTAGGTTAGGTACTTACAGGAACTGTGGTGATGCACGTTGGCTTCAATACTGTTGCATCACCCTTTGTACCTCGTTTTATTTTACTTGAACTGTCAATCATAGTCAATGGGGTGGAATAGCCAATAGGAACAGCTGAAACAGAAAGCAATTAATTATATAAAATTACATATAACAATATTATAAATACTAGTTGCATGTAACACATGAGATACAACTGTCAATAGTGATAGTATGTATAGTTGAAGAATAAGTACCAAACTATAAATCCATAAATACAAATTATTGAATATTTTAAGATATTTTGTTTTCTATACAACACATGTAGGTATGTATGTCAAGATAGGATAGTATGGGGGTCAGTCCTTTTTTCCTACCCAGAATATGAAAACAGCATGATGGTATGTATGTATGTTTGGAGATGAAGTATCAAACTAATAAGTCTTCTTAGATATTGTGTATAGGCGACTGCCATACAAATTGTATGAAGCGATGTCACTAAATTCAATTTATATAAAAATTGTTAAATAACGTTTGAAATGTACTACTACAATGTTAATATTTTTTATAGAAAATTAAATTATCTAGTTGGGGTGTTTCGACTTTTATCGATATTTTTAAAAACTATGGAAATATAGGCAGTTAAACACATAAATTTATCATAATTTTTTTTTTCTTAATAAAGAATGTTTAAGAAACCCAGGAATTTTTTGAAAAAACTAATTTGAGATTTTGTATTTGTCTATGTTCATACCAATTTTCAGCATTCTAGCTGTTTCTAAGATATATGGAAAAATAAAGTAAAAATTCAAAAATTGATAACCCCTGACAGAAAAAAAAAAATCAAAATTCTAAGTATAAAAGTTTTGTAGGCCTATAACTATTTATACATTCTGAAAATTTGGGCTCTGTAAATTGAGCGCATCAAAAGTTATAAGGGGACACAAACACACGAAATGTTAAATAAAGTAGGGAGTAAATCCGTAATGGAACATATATGCTGTGAAGCCTCTAAGTTGGTGTTTTTTGACTTCAAAGTTGGAAAAGCCGTGAAAAATGTAGACCGTGCATACAATTCTCAAGTATCCTGGCTTGAAACATTGTCGATATGTTAGAGAAAAAGATCTCTTGAACAAATTGACGGTTAAAAAATAATAGCTCTTTTTCTATTATTTTATTTAAGGAGCATTGAGTTTTAAAGTGGTGATAAATCAACTTCATAATGTGATGGTTCAATTCATTAACAAATATTCATATTGAACATGATACAAGAATTTATTCAAACTTAAATGAATGTGAATAAACACTTTGGAGTTGAGAGTAATTTACATAATATTATTATGACACATACTATTCTACTAAATATTTATGTAAACATTCATCTTCATAATTTAAAATTACATATGAAAACAAACATACATTGTATTTGTTTTATTCATGTCCTCAAATGCACGCAAATACTTATGTCGAAGACAAGGACAAACAACTTCTTTTTCCAAACAATAATGTATTTATTTCCAACATTAAATTTGATTTCTTAAACTATGTATGTGAAAAATAACTAGTCTAGTGCACTGCCTTGCAACGGAATCAAAATGTTATGATACTAAATATTTGGTTTCAGAATGAAGGTACCCAAATTTGTTGCAAGCAATAATATGACCCATCAAAAGCAGCCTTAAGGCCCCCTGATTGTTGCAAGCAATAATATGACCCAACAAAAGCAGCCTTAAGGCCCCCTGATTGATGATACACGTATATAAAAACATAGCACTAGTATTTTTCTCCCATATACTAAAAAATATTTTATTTTAACCATCTCAAAACTTTTCGTTTTCTATTTTTAACATCGAACACAATTACTTTGAATGATTCTTATTCCAAAATACATCTCTAAACTAGCATGTTAATAATTAAAATGCAAGAAATGAAAAATTTTATCCACTGAATATAAAATGATATTATTGGCAAAATATTATATGGAAGTATAAAAATGATAAAAAGTATTACCTGCAAGAAGACACAAACTTTCAGCCAGAAGTTCAAAGACATGAGCCAATGGGAGAAAACCCATGAGAATATCATTGGGCATGATAGGTACCATGTCTGCAAAGGCCTTCATTGTTGAGAGTAAGTTGAGGTGGGTGAGCAGTACGCCCTTAGGTATTCCTGTTGATCCTGATGTGTACATAATGATAGCAATATCTTCTGGAGTTGGGGGCACAGGGGCTGTAATAAATAATATTTATGTTAGAGAAAATAATACATGATTTTGTCATCTCTGAATGCATATTGTTAGTTACTAATTAGCAACATTCTAATTAGTTAATTGATGAACTCAAAAACTTCTGTCGGTGGTATAGTTAGACGAATACTGATTGTTGAAACTTCCGATCTTTTATCACTCCTTATATTTTCTCAAAATATTGTTCACATAGTTATCCCTTTATATATTTTGTGATTAGTCAGTCCCTCATTATTCATTCTTTCAACCACCTCAAAATATGTATTTTACTTTCATTCCGATTTAAGTATCCTTTTTAACCAATACAAATGGTAATTCAATTGCAAAGTGTACAAATAATTGTGAATTGACTTACAGATAGATGATCGCTTTCCCATGTCCAAAACATCCTTATAAGAGATAATCTTAATCCCTTCTTTGAAACCTTTCAAGTCAGTTGGTAGAAGCTGATCCTCCATATAGATAAGAGTCTTAACACGAGGTGTTTTTGCCAAAATATTTTTGAATTTGGGAAGTAAGTCGTGAGTCGTGATGACAGTGGTAACTTCTGTTTCATTGACTCCGTGGGCGATGGCATCGTCACCCAATGTAGCATAAATAGTAACAACTGAAATCAAATAAACAAAAATATATATGAATATGGTGCTATTGAAAAAAATCTGAAATAATAGTGATATAAAAAAATTATTTCGACATAAACTATTTTTTATTTTTATTGACAAACTTTTTAACATCTCAATAAAGACGGAGTTGGGATATTATAGAAGAACCAGGAACTCGAGGCATCGACCGATGACAGGTCGTAAACCCTGTAGGTGCCTTGAGTTCCTGGTTCTTCTATAATATCCCAACTTCGTCTCTATTAAGATATTAAAAAGTTTTCAGTAAAAATATCATTTGACTCCCGACAGGGAAACAATCCAATGTTTGCGTATATGCAATTAAAAAATATTTGATAAATTTTTTTTTAGATGACAGTGAGGTGACTATTAATTACCAATTCAATAATACTGTTAACGTTGACATGTTTGAGATGCAGTAATAGCTAACATCAATTCTACTGTGTCAACACAATTTGTTCCGTTTGTTCTTGTATCAGCGAGATTTCAAATCTCTGGACTATAAATGTCCTACATCTTCAAAAAAACGGGTAAACCTAATCTGCATAGACATGATGAAAAAATAATAATTTCCTCAGTATATTAAGTACTTTTTTTGAACAACAGCAATTGATAATACAATCTGTAAACTAAGCATCTTATATTATTATCAATACCTACAAATATTTTGTGAATGCATTGTAATTAAAAAAAAAAACACAAAGTTTGCTGGGATATTTGAAAAAAAATACAACAGTGTTGAAATTCATTTCATACATATTTAGCAACAATTTTGTAATATACCTATTATATAATTTTGTAACAATTTTGTTTGTTTTATTCAATGGTAGAATAGGTAATATAAAGTTTACCTGGAATGCTTTGTTTGAAGCAACCGTGAGCAGCAATCATCCACTCTGCTCTTGTCTCTGCAAATATAACAATATTCTCCTTGGGCTTGTTTCCCAACTCACGGAGACCGCACCCAAAGAATCCAGCTAACTGTTCCACATCACGGAATGTTTTCCATTTGTATTCACCCATATTGTACTGGAACATTAAAAACAGATTAAAAATATCTAAAGAGAAATATATTCTAGTATACATACAGTAATCTTCAAATTATAATTTTAACTACTCTAGATAATAACTAATAGACACATAGTGTAAATAATAAGAAATACTTTGATATTGTTAATGTTTCATTTTGTAACAAGCATTCAGATGGCATGAAAAATTTTACATAAATCAAATACCTGTTTTGAAAAAATAGATGTGACTTGTGTAAAAACATCAGTCATAAGTGACACTTATTCATCAACAAGAGTAAATTTTAGCATATATTTTACTGCAGATTTTGCAATTTACAATTTTATTGGTCATTAAATAGTTACTCATCATTACTAACAATTTAGTAAAATCCTAAATAGACATAATATGTCCCATGAAAGACAAAAAATATAACATAATTTATTTGAACATTGGTCTACTAGAAAAGTTCTACGATGAACCAGATTTATTTTTATGTGCAAATAATAAAGGAATATGTGAAAATGACGACTCTATGAACATTTTTTGATTGGGTATATTGATTAGTTGGTTGTATCTTTTTGGCCTGTTCATATTTATCCCAACTTCCAAGAATTTTAATGAAAAATTGTAAGCAAAATGAGCCTTGAAAGATTTATGATAAAATAAAATATAATTACCTTCTTGAATACTCTCCCATTTGGCTGCACCTCATCCTCTTCATTGAGTATCTCTCTAGTACCGAGACACTTCTTGTCACCGTGAACCTCAGCCACTGTCCTCAACATGCGATCCATGGTGTCCACTCCCTCTCTCACCAACCACATGTGTGTTGAACCAGGAGGGCTGATGTTGCGAACTATTATGGACTTATCATCCCTCTCCACTGGTTTTGCCTGAGATAAAAAACAAATAGTTGCATAATTCTGATGAAAATGATTCAATTGGAACAAAACAGTAAATCCCGGTTCAAATCTCAACCATAACAATCCCTGCTCTATTATTTTATTATATTTTATATTGCTTCTCGGCCAACTAACAGGTACAACGTCAAATATAACTTACAATATTAATTGTCTCACAGTTCCATACTGAAAACACAATTAAATACCGTTTCCACTGGGGATCAAACCCTGGACCTTTGGATCAGCAGTCAGATACCCAACCAACTGAGCCACGAAGGCCGATATAACCACAACACACTCAATTATAGAGTGCTTGTAATATTTTTATATAATGAATATATTATCTTATAAGGCTTGGCAATGAGCATTCGTCTTCAAAAAACTAATTCAAGTTTTGGATCGACCGACGAAGGCACAAAAGTCCATAAATAAAATCAGTGAGTTGAAAGCCACAAAAATAAAAATTGATAATTTAAAAATACATAAGAGATGAAAAAGCGGATTCTAACAATATAAAAAAATTGTCACGTTACGTCCAATCATAAGCCAGCATTCAACACATCATGTAATCAGTCGTACTTATTTGTTTGTAATAATATGTCGGATAGTTTCATTTTGGTGTCAAAAAAAAATTATGTTAATTAATTTATGAATATTCTGTATTGTTTATAATTATTTTGATGTAATGGTTCATTCTAGTTTAGGTTAGATACATTTATAAAGTAAAACACTTTGAAAGTAGGTACAAAAGCAAAGCCAAAAAGAAATCAATTTTTTTATAATTATTTTACTGCTGAAAAATTATGACTTATTTCAAAACTTTCATTATTCACACAAAGTCAACCTTTTGGCTCCATTAAACATCTGACTCCTGAACTAAAGATACTGGGTTAAATTTACAATAGATCCAGTTGTTGTGTTTTCATTTTGGATTGTAATGATATGAAACATGATATGTCTCCAAAATGTTACAACTTCTTACTTGGTGAGTGTTAAATATTTGTCATAATGTAACATGTTAGATTTCAGTAAAGCAATATGTCAAATTTTGTGTAAAATATTGAGAATAGGATTTTTGATAAATAATAGATGACAAATTATAGACGAATAAAAAAATAGTTACCTGAGTAAATTACAATGAGTTTTACATTTTTCTCAATAATATTATCATGCTTATGATGACAATGTTAATGATATAATCAAAGTTCATTTTACTTCTACAAGAACAATAAGATTGTAATTTCTTTTGAATCATGATGATAACACATTACCTAAATTACAATCATTACTTGGTATTAAATATGCAATATTTTCAATTTAAATCAATAAAAATTAAACAGGACAGTACAGCAAATATATTTAAAAAAATGTAAATTTAAGATATGTTAACTAACAATCTAGATATTATTATTATTTAATCTCACCAATTTGACTTAATACATCATAATATCTCATAATAAGCGAAACTGATATAATTTAAAGTGAACACAATACTTTTTGATAAACAAATAAAGTCTTATGAATCAAATAAATATTGATTACTTGTGACTATTGTATGATAGGTATCAAAGTTTTATTACATAAACTAGATTATAAAATACTTACAAAGATAATAATAGTCTTTAAGTATTAATTAAAATGTAAAGTTAACCAAGTCATATAGATTTGATCTAGTACACTACACCCTTATATATTTTCATATTTGAATTAGGCCTTTTTCACAAACTTCACACTACATCTCAAAATATATCAAATGACAGATGGTTCTTATTGTCTTATTATATTCTTCTTCTCTTGAGTTTTGTGTCTTGGTCTTCTTTTTTTGGAACTTACTCATACTAGCAAAACATATATTTGAATTGACTCAGGATAACAGAAAACAAGACCTATTGATGAAAACCATGATATTAAGTAATTAATAACTTAACACACTTTAAAATAATTACAGGACTTAAATCCCAGTATCCAGCACTACTAATGTCAGCATTATTATTACAGTGACTTAAAAAATAAGAATTTAATGCACTTTATGTGTGTGTGTTTATATAATATAATAATAATAATGAACACTTCCTTGCACCCTGCGCAAGTGGCGAGTTTATTGCCGTATGGCAATTTCTTCCAACTAACCAGTGTTTCCAGCCCAGAGAAGCAATATCTGCGTGAGAAATTAATTTAAATTAATTTCTCATCTGCTGGATAATAATATGATGAATAAAAGATAATAAAACAAGTAGTGTTTTATTCAAATGTCTTATTGCATTAATTATTAATCATATCATGAATGCATTTTGATATTAATCATAAATTTAAAGATTCATATAATTTGATAATGATTAAATATTAAACAATATATATATATGTTTTATTTTAAAAACAATTACTTTTATACTAGTTCCATGTAAAACATGAGATCCAACTGTCGATGACGATAGTATGTATAGTTGAAAAATACGTACCAAACTATAAAAACACAAATTAAAAAATATTTTAAGATATTTTGTTTTCTATATAAAACATGTAGGTATGTATGTCAGGATAGGATAGTATGGAGGTCAGTCTTTTTTTCCTAACCAGAATATGAAAACAGGATGATGGTGTGTATGTATGTTTGGAGATTAAGTATCAAACTATTGAGTCCCCGTAGATATTGTGTAGTGCATACTGCCTTAATAAAATTGTATGAAACGATATCGCCACTAAATTAAATTTTTATAAATATTGTTAAAAAAGTTTGAAATGTACTACTACAATGTTAATATTTTTTATAGCATATTAAATTATCTAATTGGGGTGTTTCGGGTATTTTCAATATTTTTAAAAACTTTGGAAATATAGGCAGTTAAACACATAATTTAATCATAAAAAAACATTTTTCTTAATAAAAATTGTTTGAGAAACTCTGGAATTTTTTTGAAAATAAAAAAAAACAAAATTTAAATTTTGTATTTGTCTATATTTATACTAATTTTCAGGTTACTAGCTTATATGGTTTTTGATACATATAAAAAAAAATATATACATAATTCAAAATTAATAACCCCTGACTGGAACAAAAATTCAAAATTCTGAGTATAAAAGTTTGGTAGGCCTATAACTATCAACATATTCTGAAATTTTGGGCTCTGTAAATGGAGCGGTTCAAAAGTTGTAGGGGGGGTGGGGGACGGACACACACACACACAGACACACTAAATAAATGTTCTACTCCGAATTCTGAGTAAATATATTTTTGACATCAAAGTTGGAAAAATCGTGAAAAATATAGACACTGCATACAAATCTCGCATATCGTAGCTTGATACTTTGTCGATATGTCAAGAGAATAAAATTCTCTTGAACAAATTGACAGTTGGATACATTGAATTTTTTTTAGTTGCATATTGCTTGATAACTTTCACAACCTCGTATCTCAAAAAGTTGCATTCTCATATCCATAAATAAACAATGTTTTATAGACTTAAAACAAATACAATCAATGAATTACGTGAATCGCCGGCCTAACATGTAAATTTGCTAACTCCACTTTTTGACAAAAATAATCTAATGATGGCATTTATTTCCCTTAATGTCAATACGTCATTTGCGTAAATATGACATCTCCAGAATATCAAGAAGATGGTAAAAACGTATCGCACGAAAATTTTACAACTCCACTTTGAGTGATTGCGATAAGAAAATTTGATAATTCCAACATTTTGTTTGCGTACGTGTGAGAGTTCGAACGTCTCCTTGGTTAGTTAGTCTATAACGGTGTTTTTTCAAGGTTTTTGTTGTAGAAGGAATAGATTATTTTAGCAGATGTGATTATTAATTTCATTTATTACTTATTTTTAAATGATTTATTCCCACTGCAATAGGTATTGTAATATTTGTATGTATGTGTAAACATACATTAGATATAAATAGAATGATGGCATATAGTTGTAAAAAGGATGCTGCTTAATAAGATTGATAGATTTGTGATAGTCCATGATTACAATAATAATAATGATGCAAATACTTACTGCTAAATACCACTTATTTACAACTTAAAAATATACACAAGTGTAAATATAACAACATTCAGAATGATAAATCAATAGAAAAATATCGTAAGTTTTGTAGATTTGCTGCCAAAACTCAAATTTCATTATTGCAGAAAACCAACCACCAAACTTTATTTATGGTATAAATATAGTTGGACAAAGAAAGATCTATATGATTTTTATAGATCTGAATGTTTGGAAAAAAGTGAAAAACCTTCATCAATTTGCTGATGGCTCAATTTTTTTTCAAACTTAGATTTTTTGAAACCTGGACAGTAGGTATTACTTCAAAGAAATAATAACTCTGTGAGAGGCTATAGGTACTGATTGAAAATCTCCAAAACTTACATACATCAAGTATGTTAGATAAGTTTGCGAAAATACAATGATTTGCAGGATATAAAAATAATAATAATACCCACTGATTGTCACAATATTAATATTTGAATATTATGATAACCTTCCACGTGAATAGTTTGTTTATCTACAATAACATTTTTATAATTCTTATTCTGTATCTTTTTTAAATAAAGTTTTTTGATATATGAAAGCCTCGTTCCGTTTGAAATATTAATTGAAATAATTTCCTTATTATTTTATAATCAATAATTCACGCACAAATGTTTTAAAACAGTTTTTTTATTACATTTTTACAAGGTTCTTTATTAAAAGTAAGTTATTTATTCTTTTTGCAAACTTGCTTAACTCCTATAACACGACTCATTTTAAACATTATCAATTGCCGAAAATTTGCTAACTCCAAATATCGTCACTAAAAAAATTTATTGCAAGACTTATTACATAATTATTTAGTTTAAATATAGTATTTTCGTTATAACTATCATTTATAATAAAAATAATTCAATTTAAAATAAAGTTGGAAAAAATGAACAGTTTTTTCATCCTCCTGTATAATAGACCAATATGGAGTTAGCAAGTTTACATGTTAAGCCGACGAAATGTATCCTTAAAAGAACTTTCAATCCACATTAACAGTAAAATAAAAATAAATTGTGTAGAGAAAGTCATGAAGGTTTTGGTGTCTCCTGTAAAATTATACTTTTTGAGTTACGAGGTTGTAAAAGTTATACAGAAATATACGCAAATATTTCATTTTTTTCCCTGTCGGGAGTCAATACTATTTTTTGACAAATTTTATGACATAATCGGTGAACATTGTGCAAACGCATAAAGTGATCACGTAAACCAGTCGATGACAGGTCGCAAACCCTGCAGGTGCCTTAAGTTCCTGGTTTTCCTATAATATTCCAACTTCGTGTCTATTGAGATGTTAAAAAATTTGCCTAAAAATATTTTTACATAATATGTACATATCTCTAAAATATTTATCTCTTAAATGAAATATCTCTAAAATGTTTATTTCTTAAAAATATTCCATAAATGATTGAATTCTATGCTCTTATGTTATCAGTTATATCATATAATAAATACAACTTTACTGATCTTTATCAGATTTGCATATTATGTGTATCTGTTATGCTGAAATTTTTTCACTAAATTTTACATTTTATTTCAGAAATAACTGGGCACTCATTTACACACAAATAAGTTATATACTTATAATAATAATAATAATTTATAAAGCACTGTTTAGTGATACAAGATCACTCCAAGGGGTCTATAGGTTATTTGTTGGCTCTACAAAACAAGCCAGTCTTAAGAAGTCTACCGAAGGTGTCAATGCTCTGAGCTCCACGTATGTCAACGGGCAATTTATTCCACTTTAAAGGCCCGTTCACACTGAAACCGCAATCATAGTAAGCCTTACTCTGTGATCCAGGTAATCTCAATGTAAGCTGTCGTCCTGATGGAACATTCTTTTGACACAGTTCTTGAATGTAGTGTGGAGCCAAGTCCTTCAGAGCCTTAAACACCTAGTCATGAAAAGCATATGATTTATAATCAAGGACTTACCTACTTGTATATATTAAATGTGTTTATAAATATATATGACTGACCTTGATTCTCCTTGACATTGCTCTCTTCTGCCATGGTCGTTGCAACACTAAGTGGACTGGGAAGGTAAGAATATCACAGAAGAACACTATGGCTTTGATAGCACCAATCGCTGTTGACACCCACAAACTTTCCACACTGAAATTAAAATGAAAAAGAAAAACATTATGAAACATCAAAAAATTTCTGACAAGAAATAATTAGAACAGTTTTTTTTTATTAATTCGCGAATATTTGCAAATTAAATAAACAGATATCAAGTACAAAAGCCCAAATTAAAATTGAAGCCAATCTATATAGCATGTTGTAGACCAGGGTATAAATCCTGCCTCAATCTATTTCACATACAGCACAAGCATTTTCGCTTAACTTAAGATATTCATGAGAATATATTTTTTTTTCAAGAAAACAATCTGAAAAAGGCCAACAAGTGATGTAGGTATATGTGACTTGATATAAGGGTGTTTCTCTGTAAACTGGGCAAGTTGTTCTAAGAAAGTTGTCTAGGGCACTTTTTTGCTTATATATTGTACAAATCTTATTAAAAGAATAGATATCTACTAGATTAATAATAAATAGCAGATGAACCAAAAATATTTCCAATACGTTAGGAAATATTGAGCATTTTCTGAAAAATCGATACAGGGGACTGTTGATTTTGACAGGGGACTGATAATTTAAATGAAAAATGTTGTTTTAGTAGCAAAATAAGTCTTTTTATATTTTCTTAAACTCTATAATTTAAGAATGAAATAATTGAACAATAAAGTTACAAAAAATTAACAGTATTTTTTATAATATTTTATTATTTCTGATGACTATTATAATTTAGAATCCTTCCATTGTATAAAGCTGATAATTTCTTCCAAATCTGGTATATTTTCTCTCAGAATCGAGCTTGTTGCATTTCTTGACACTTTTTTCTTATTGCGATAATTGTTGTAATGCTCTCTCCACTACTTTTTTGCTTCTGGTGGAGTCATATCCTTAACTAGCTTCTTACTTCCATTTAATTTTTTCTTGAGATATTTTAAATGTTCTTTCTCTCTTCTTCCTTTTTCTGTGGGTCGTTTTTGTTACGCTCATATCTCTTTCACTCGACCTCTCTTTTCCATTGTCAAATCTCTTCCTTAAAAAGTTTTTTCTTTTTGGCACCATTCTCAAAAAATGTATATCTAAAAAGAACTAAAAAGGTATATAAATTAATATATAAACTAAAATATTGTTTAAAATAATGTAAAAAGTTGGTTCTATATATTAATAAAATAAATAAAACAATGATAAACATATTAAAAGACCATCCCCTGGAGGCAGAAACAGACCCCTGCCTTTATAGTGCAGGGGACTGTTGCCAGGGGACTGTTTAATTTGACTTCATTGGATGATAGCACAAAATACAAATAAGTTTTGTTATTTTGCTATAAATAGGGAATATTTATACATTACAAGAAATATTTTTTAAATTGTATAAATATAATAGATATAAAAGAGATAAAAATAATTCTTACCAGAGGACTGTTGACTGGCCGGTTGTCGCACGCATTTCTCGGAGCGAAGCTCGTGCAGCTCTAAATAAATTGGCGTATACGCGCTTTTGGTGACAAGCATGCAAACTTCAGGTTGTTTGCGCATGGTTACATGTATAAACTCAATAATTTAAGTTGTAGACTACGAGGTGTGCAATTTGAAATATAGACAGGGGGACTGTCCACAAAATGCTGAGACAAACTTTAATTTCCTTTTTTAGCTTTATAAACATATATTAAGAAAAAAATAACCAGGTCTAATTAAAAATCATGTAATATTGTTCAAATAATTAAATAACTCAATTGATTCTTAAATTTTTTTTTAAAAAAAATTGAATCTAAAGGAACTAAATTGGTGTTGTGACACACCAGGGGACTGTTTTTTGAGCATTATAAACACATTTTTTATGTATTAAAGTTAAATTAAATGGATGCAGTATGCTGAGCACATGTAGATTAGGTAATTATCTTTTATAATTAACTATGAAATATATAATAATCTAATTTTTTTTTCTATAATATAGGCCTGAGACAACGAGTTGCCCAGTTTACAGAGAAACACCCATAAATGAAATAAACACCGGAGTGAAAAATTAATTGAACATTAAAATCAATAATATCTTAATGGGAACACGGGTCTGATCCTTGGGCAACAATGGGCAGCAAAAATATGTAATTATCATATAGAAAATATTTTAGTGAGAAATACACAATTCCGAGTATATAAAATGAAGACATTTCATCACCACATATACATAATATGTTGTATGTATTTAAAAGTCAGACACCAATAGAAATGGTTGCCAAGATTCACTCTCACATTCTGTGTGTGTTACTATTTTGAAAACCTACATAGATATATGCATAACTGATGCAAGATATTGCAAAAAGATAATCTGTTTAAATAATAAACACACTATAATATGTAATAACAATGAATGCTAATCAATATTATTAAAGAAATGAAAAATTATTATTTCTAGATAAAACTCTTTTTCAATTTCTCACCATTGATATTTTTGTAATTATATAACTAAAATGAAATATAGATTTGATTGATTGATTGATTGTTGCAAGATTTCTATGTTAACACATCTGTCCTATCAACAAAGTGCAATAATCAAAGTATTTCAACTTACATTATCATATTTATATTTATAATAATATTTACAAAATTTAGGCACACATGGTTTAAAAACCTAGTAGCAGGGGTTCAATACTTGTATAAAAATATTATTATATGCTATACTAAGTTGATACAATACAATGATAATGTTTGTAGTACCAATATACATAGGTACATAAAGATTATTACTGCATTGAAATTTATTTATCAGAACATTAACAATAGATGTTGAACATAGTATTATATTCTAGGAATTTAAATATTATGTAAAAAAGTTTATCAACTGTACTTATCAACTTTTAATGAAAGGAAAAAATTAAGTGCAAAGTCAAATACAATGAATAATAGGGACAAACTGAAATAATAACGTAAAATAAAGTAACATTGATATCCAAAGTTTGTAAATTTTAATATACTTATGATACAACTGGTTTATTTAATTATCAATTATTCAGTATTTTTAATGAGTGATCTACCCACTGATATTTTCATTGAAATGGGTACCTGAGTGTTCTAACCACTGATATTTTCTATTAAATGGGTCCTTTACACATTTCCCTTTACCAGAGTGCTTGCACTCTGGTAAAGGGAAATATGTTTTTACTTACTGTGCATCTTTTTTTTTGACATATGTATTATAAATTTAATTAAACACAACCAAATCATTTTTTCCAGGCACTCGCAAATTGGTTTCCTACATACATAACACATGCTATTTTGCATTTCTTTTAACAGTCATACGTCAGACATGTCTTGCGTTTGTCAAATTTTCCAGTTATTGAGACACTGAGCTTTTGATTTTTTTATAGGATTCGACGAATGGTGCATGAAAATTTCCTTTGCAAACCAAAACTGCATACAAGGTCTTATGCAATTCAGTTTTTGCAACTTTGTCATAGCTTGATAATATAACTGATATTATACACATTCGATGTGAACCCGAAAATGACCAACCCAACTTCTTGATAACAGCTAAGAAGAAACTGAGACGATATATCATATTTATTTTTCTGTAGAATACATTCATTAAAAATTACATAACTACATGCGAAATATAATTGTAATTTTTAAATACACTGACAATCTCATGGAGCATACTGGTGGGGGAGGGGACAAAGTACATGGACACACAGTTGTGTCGTGTGCAAAGTAACTGGTTAGTTTGAAAAATAAAAAATTCTTTGTTTTAACTTTACCGAATAAATATCTTTGTTTTATCAAAGATATTTAAAACTAAAGCTACCACATTTTACAATTTGCTGTACAGAGTTGAAGTGTGTTTAAATAAAAGAACATATTTAGCATAACTATAAGCTGAGTTGTATGACACATACCTATTTTAGATTTAAAATGAAAAATAACCATATACATATATAAAAAACAATTAACCTTATTTCATTATATTGATGGTATTTATAGCATGAAGTTATAATAACTGACCCTGTCATACAATTATAATAAATATTATATATGTGTCATTGGAATTGAATGAATTGTTGACTAGTTGCATGTAACACATGAGATCCAACTGTCGATAGTATGTATAATTGAAGAATACGTACAAACATTTAGGTATGTATTTCAGGATAGGATAGTATGGAGGTCAGTCTTTTTTTCTTACCCAGGATATGAAAACATTATTATAGTACGTATGAATATTTGGAGATAAAGTATCAAACTATTGAGTCCCCGTATATATTGTGTAGTGTAAACTGACTTACAAATTGTATGAAACAATATCGTCACTAAATTCAATTTTTATCAAAATTGTTAGAAAAAAGTTTGGGATGTACTACTTCAATGTTACTATTTTTTATAGCAAATTAATTTATCTAGCTGAAGTGTTTCGACTTTTTTCGATATTTTTAAAAACTTTGGAAATATAAGCAATTAAACATAAATGTTAGAGAAACGTTTTTATTTTGAATTTGTCTACATTCATACCAATTTTCAGGGTTCTAGCTTATATGGTTTTCGAGATATATGGAAAAATAAAGTAAAAATTCAAAAGTTGATAACCCCTGACTGAAACAAAAATTCAAAATTCTGAGTATTAAAGTTTTGTAGGCCTATAACTGTTTATATATTCTGAAATTTTGGGGGCTCTGTAAATTGAGGAGATCAAAATTTATAAGGGGGGGGGGGGACACAAACACACAAAATGTTCTACTTCAAATTCTGAATTCATCCATATATAGAGTATATATGCTACGAAGCCTCTCAGTTGGTGTTTTTGGCATGCAAAAAGTCTTGTCTTTAAACTGCCGATTAACAGTTGGATTACAACTTAATGCATTTTTACTATGGTACAAAAAACAATGTTCATAAGAAATGAATTAAATGATTTTATCAATCAAAAGGTTACATGTGACTTGATAATTAATTATATTAATGAAATGTCACAAAAAGATATTCACATAACATAAATGTTAGTTCTCTGGCAGGAAAATAAATGAGTACCACATACTATATTGACAGACAGACATTTAGCCTGATCATGATTAGACTAGGATTTACACCCGTTGAGCATTTCAAACAGATTTTCATTGTTTCATTAAAGAATAATATTCATACAAAAGTGTCATTTTTTCCATGGTACTTCTTTTAGTTTTATAAGTAGGTATAATATTCATAATATGTATTTATGATGCACTCTGATTCATTCACTTTCAAACTGTTAATATTATTCTGATGGTAGCACAGGTTAAGTTCTCACAAGATCATAGATTCTTTACAATATTTTTAAGTCAAAACTGAATTACATTATTGTCAATTCTTATGTTTGTCAAAATTAATTATATCAAATCATAGGTATGTAGGTACCTAATTGTTAAAGAAATAAAATTTTTAATTAATTTTTACTGCAACCTTTAAAAAATACCCACATACTATACAATCACTGCAAACAAAAGAAAAAAAATAATTCTACAAAAAATTGAAAGTAAAGCATTGAATCAAATCTGAAATTCATTCGGAGTATTCGAGCATTTCTACTGCAATATTGGGAAAAGCATACATGATATCAAAACAAAAATATTTGCACAACCCTGATTGTAATGGCCTACATAATATGATTCCAAGGTCAAGATTACTTTAATGCAATACATACTTATAGACAATAACTCAAGTCAAGAATTCTTTACATTCATTACTATCCAACTAAAAATAAATATATGCAACAATAATAATTAAGTAACATTATTTCTAGTATCAAACTTTGGCTGTGAGACACCGGCTTTGAATAGTGCTTCCATTATTTTCTATTATCATGGTTTTCGGGTGGGACATAAGAGCCTGGTAATTGAAAATGCAAGAGGCAAAATAATATCATGCAGAGTTCAGCAATAAGGTTCACCACCCCTTCTAAATGTTGCCTTTTGAAGTGAGACGAGACTGGTGTGTGAGGACACACGCATATGCCGTGATCCCTTTAATAAGGTAATGCAAACCCGCACACCTGTCGCTGGCTACCTCAAATTGTGGGATCTGCCGTAATGGAATGAGTGAAACAAGTTGGTAAAAATTCCGTAAATATTAAATAAGTTATCATACAACAATAATCACAATGTTACCGAAAGGGTAGGTTACCTAATTAGGTATGTACAAGTTGATCATTATTTGCCGACAACGTCAACAATAATGACTAAGATTATTGTTAGAAACTATAATTACACAGGTAACCAAAATAATCACACGACATTATACAATAATTTTATGACAAAAAACAGTCACATGTTTCGAATATAAATAACATCGCATGATGCATTTTGTTTACTCTTAAAAGAATAAATAATAAAATTTACATAAAATTATTATTAGCCGACAGTATAACAAAATGTGGGTAAATTTGAAAACTTACGTATGTTCGTCCACGTACATTATGTACAACTAAAAAAAACTTAATAAATAATAAAAACTGATTTAAAATATTACGCGCAATGCATGTGTAGGTAATATTTAAAATAATAAATAGATTAAAAATGACGTGAAATAGGAAAACGTCGTCGGTTAAGACACGACGTAAATGAACGTGTTCGCGACGAATTCACTAGATGCACTGCTGATATAACTGGTCGTAACGAAATAAATACATAGGTAGGTCGGTTCTTGGTGAATATTTCTCATACATCCATACATGTCTGTCATAGAGTCGGTGTCGTGGCGGTAGGAAAACAATTTTGTACCGCGGCGACTCGTTATCTCAGATAAAATTATATTACAAGGAGCAGCGAGATAAGGTTATCACTAATTAATAATAAATTACTTATAGTTTGATTTTGTTAAATTCACTCTAGATTGACTGTCACCGGGTTAGAGTGCATAGGTACCTACATGTGATTATTCTGTACTTTTTAAGTACAGATATATTAGGTGCATGAATACCACAGAGTAAGGAATATAATGACCACTGAATATGAGGTGACCACGGTTGTCACTAAACGGCGCTTTATAAATTGTCCTTATTATTATTATTATTATTATAATATAGAGCTAAAATAAGATACGACTAGGCCAAGGGTTGTTACACAAAGTGAGGCATGAGAGGTAGGTACTCCAAACACATGCATTGGTCAAAATAAATAGGGTAAATAGCACATTGATACAGCAGCAAAAGTATTAATTTGTTTTTCGAAATTAAAATCCCTTTTCAGAGCTCAAACTAGTCGGGAAATTAGTTAAAATCAATTGAAATATTCCAATACACACAGACAGGTGAAGTTAAATAAAAGTGTGTAAAAAAAAAGACAAACAGAAAGTTTTTTTAACACTTGGAAAAATCTTGAAAAACAACGAACTCTACATGAAAATAGGTTTTTGTAATTTTAGGTTATAAAACTATAAGCTAAGCAGCAAATAAGTATATTTCTTTCTTTCAGGAATTTCTTTAGTTTTTAGCAGCTGCCTCTATAAAAAAAAATATTTAATATACCTTATTAAAATTGCACTGTATTTCTATGTTTCGATGTGTTCAATTTGATGGATTATACCAGATTAAACATATTACTGTAATCATAGGTTTTTACAATAATATACTAGATGTCGTAGTTAGCAAATTTTGTATGATTCAGAGTGAGTCATTTTTCCGGGGGATTTTGACGTTTTGGTTCCAGACCACATCGTTTTTCTATAGAGAATAACGACTAATGTGAATTTTTTTCGGATTTATTTGTCTAAAAAACATTTTAATCATTAAGGTTTAGAGAACAGTTATCTAGCGGTGTAAAAAAGCGGTGATAGCCCAGCGGTAAGGTCGTCGCCTCACATGCGTGAGGTCGACGGTTCGAATCCGGGCGGGGCACGCACCTCTGGATTTTTAAAAATAATCTATGTGCGGATTTATATCACTAGCTATGTGTAGCTATGATCCAATTTGTCTGATTCCCCTTTCTAAGGGTTACGAAGGTCAGATGGCAGTCGCTTCAATATAATAACCAGACTCGCCAATTCTAGGATCATGGTCAAAGCGTACCCCGATAAAAACGGGATAAAAGCGCTAAGGGGAAAGAAAGAAGAGAACAGTTATCTAGGATGTGTTGAAATGTTAGGAAAACTGAAATATGTTGCCAACCAAAACGTCAAACGCGCGATATTCCATGACTCACTTTTTGCACGGAGTACTACATCTAGTATACATATTATAATAAAAATTTATGATTATAATCTATGGGATTAAATAAGAATGGCGGCCATTAAAATTTTCGTCAATACGGAACCTAATAGTGGCAAAACCACGTGACTCTGCCATCAAATTTTGGGTGTACCAGAAAATCTTGCTTAGTTCATGTCTAGATTATTATTTGTCTGTGGTACACATATACTCTAAATCAGCGGTCGGGGAACTTTTTTAACCATTACCCCAAAATATGTTTGCGTAAGTCGATATTACCCCTTTCCCCACTTTGAAAAGAAGACAATCAATGTATATTTAAATAAACATTATTTATTGAATTAAGTTACACGGAAAATAAAAAAAGTTAAATATTAAGCATGTAATAGACAAACAAAATAAAATTATCAAATTGGATCAAACAAAAATTCAGATTTTCAGGTTTCCCTTTCAGTTTTTGGAGAAATGATGTTGCTTCATGTTTGATGCAATTACTTCAAAATTGGGACTTTTTGATGTAAGTAGCACCTGAATTGATTAAGTTTGTAAAAATACTAACACGTTTATGAAATAGAAAACTAGAAAAATTTCCTTATTACCCAAAAAAAACATTTTTACCCCATTTGGGGTAATTCACTTACGTGTACCGTCAAGACTCACTCGCAATAGTGAATGTTTCGCCTTACAAAATGTCTACACAAATTATTTGTTTGGCTCACCAATGCAGAGACTTCAAAGACTTGCAAATAAGTTTGAGCAGATCGATGTCTTTGCATTGGGTTATGGTGCATACAAGAGTTTGTTGTTACATATAATGAAATGATTATATTATGTAATGAATGAATCTTGACTATCTATGTAATATTATTTTTCTTTTTTTTTTCTTTTGTAAATATTACCTACTGTAATCAAATGTATTTTTATGTTGCACTGTTTCTTTTGCTGATTTTATTTGTATATACCTATCTTTTTTGTATTAAGTTGCTTCACATATTGTTTTATTAACTTTTTTATTATGATTTATATTTTGTTTCCTTTTACTTAATGTTTTATTGTTTTTAGTCTCTATGTTTTTTCTCAGTACCTATGTGTATTTTAATGTATGTTTGTAAAAGGCAATACATGCCGTATGAGAAATAAATAAATAAATAAATTTACCCCGGTTCCCCGACCGCTGCTCTAAATGGATGATTATAGCTTTTTTTAACAAATACATGTTTTATATGTATCCTCATACATTCCCTAAATTAAGCATAAATAATTGTGGTACAGGTGTACGAAAGCGGCCGACACGATTCGAACCCGTGTCATTTGGTTTACAAGTCCAGCATGCTAGCCGCTCTGCCACCGACTACGCGTCTATATAAATCATCGGAAAATATATTATATATTTATGTTTTCCGGGCTGAAAACACTAGTAACTCGGAAGAAATTGCCGTCCAGCAATACATTTACCATTTGGAAATGGAAGTGTTAACAATATCTACCTACTATCATTAAATGTGTATTTTACGTCATTAACATTTAGTACAAATTATTTCAAGACAGAATTAAACAAAAAAATAAAAACGATTGTTAAGGTTATATGCAAATTTGGTTATGTATTTGAGTATTTGAATTATATACGTAAAATATAAAAACGATCAATTTAATCATTGTTGTTCCTTCTATATATTATACTTAATCTTTTTAGTATACTCCCTCATTTTACAGATATTTCAAATACATTACACGTTATACCATTTTTTCATAAAAATGTTTAAGACGTGCATAATCAGACACTGCAGGTAGGTGGTACCTACTTTGAATTAAAAGTATTTTCGCGCGACCATACAACGCAACGTGACGATAGTGACACGATATTAAGAAAGGAGATGAAAAATTGGTAAAGATAGAATGTTCAGGTCACAGTTTAAAAACATCTCCGAAAGGTGAAATGTTGACAAAGCAGGTGTCACAGTTATCACATGATGCCATCCATAACTTAATCTTATCAATTGTATCAACCTGTTGTTGAAATCTTGGACTGTGATCTGATCGACAAGAGACAGATTATAAAAATTTGCTCAACTCTCAAATATCACTAAGCTTCAAAATGTACTCGTATACCTAATGGCCTTCAAACAGAAATAAACAATACATATACATACCTACTTAATAATAATTACTAGTTGCATGTAACACATGAGATCCAACTGTCGATGGCGATAGTACGTGCCTATAGTTGAAAAATACTGAAATGAAAAAATAAACCCTCAAATCTAAATAATTGAATATTTTAAGGTTTAATGTTTTCTATACAAACATGTATGTCAGGATAGGAAAGTGTGGAGGTAAGTCTTTTTCCCACCACGAATATCTAAACAGCTTGATGGTATGTATAGTATGAAGATTAATGTATCAAACTATTGAAAATCCTGATATTTAAAAACGGGTGGGTTGTGGCCAACGCTAAACTCCTCACTAACAAGTCATTCTATAAAGTATTCAAATTTTGCATGGAAAATATTCAGCATTTTCATGAAATGAGTTATTATGAATTATTTTTTTTATTTAATTATTTTATTATGAAAACTTAATAATTCGTCAATGTCATTTTATGAAAGTGATGTGCCTTTAAGTTTCCTGAGCTTGGGTTCACTTTAAAATATTTGATAGTTAAAAAAATTGAGAAGCACTATTAAGATATCCTTCAAAACCTAATGGGGTCTAAGTGAGAATCAGATATACAAATTTGCAAAATTTGAAAAGATACATAGCACACAGTACACAAATACATTGTGATGAAACTTTCAGAATATCTCAGTATGACACTAGTTGATAATCGACAATAAAAAAATAGCATTAAAAATTGCGAAACCATAACTCCCCACTATATCCCCTTGGGTTTTTGAAGAGTAAAAATGATTATATAGGCACATAAATTTGCAATAAAAAATTTCTTAGTAAAAAAAATTTTAGAAACCCTGTAACTTTTCCATGAAAACAAATTCGAGATATTGTATGTCAAGACAATTAAACACAAATTTTTCATAAAAGTATATTTTTCTTAATAAAATTTATTTTATAAACCCTTGACTTTTTCATGAAAACAAATTTGAGATAGTGATTGTAAAGTTTTTGTGTTGACCTAGTGGAAATCCATTTTAACGTTCGGTCGTTATTATAAAAAAAATATTGTGGAAAAATACTAATTTATTTATTCCAACTGTCGATTTGTTCAGGAGAACTTTGTTCTCTTAACATATCGACAATGTATCAAGCCAGAATACGCGAGAATTGTATGGAGAGGTCTACTTTTTTCATGGCTTTTCCAACTTTGAAGTCAAAAAACACCAACTTAGAGGCTTCGCAGCATATATGTTCCATACACGGATTTACTCAGAATTCGGAGTAGAACATTTCGTGTGTCTGTGTGTGTGTCTGTGTGTGTGTGTGTGTCTGTGTGTCCGTCCCCCCCTTATAACTTTTGATCCGCTCAATTTACAGAGCCTAAAATTTCAGAATATATAAACAGTTACAGGCCTACAAAACTTTTATACTCGGAATTTTGAATTTTTGTTTCAGTCAGGGGTTATCAACTTTTGAATTTTTATTTTATTTTTCCATATATCTCAGAAACCATAAACGCTAGAACGCTGAAAATTGGTACAAACATAGACAAATACAAAACCTCAAACTAGTTTTTTCAAAAAAATTCCAGAGTTTCTCAAACATTTTTTATTAAGAAAAATATTTTTTTTATGATAAATTTATGAGTTTAACTGCCTATATTTCCAAAACTTTTACAATTATCGAAAAAAGCCGAAACACCCCAACTAGATAATTTAATTTTCTATAAAAAATATTAACATTGTAGTAGAAGATTTCAATTTTTTTTTAACAATTTTTTTAAAAATTGAATTTAGTGACGACATCGCTTCATACATTTTGTATGGCAGTCGCCTATACACAATATGTAAGAAGACTTAATAGTTTGATACTTCATCTCCAAACATACATACATACCATCATGCTATTTGCATATTCTGGGTAGGAAAAAGGATCTTCCTCCATACTATCCTATCTTGACATACATACCTACATATGTTGTATAGAAAACAAAATATCTGAAAATATTCAATAATTTGTATCTATGGGTTTATAGTTTGGTACATATTCTTCAACTATACATACTATCGCTATCGACAGTTGGATCTCATGTGTTACATGCAACTAGTAAGTAATTTAAAATTTGAGATATTGTATGTCTATTTTTATAAAAAAATCAGTGTTTTAGCTTTTATTTTTTGATATATATGGAAAAATTAAATAAAAATTCAAATATTGATAATCCCTGACTGGATCAAAAAATCAAAATTTTGATTATTAAAGTTTTGTAGGCCTATAACTTTCTATATTTTATGAAATTAAGCGGATCAAAAGTTACAAGGGGACACACATACTCGAACATACACATAAGATTATCCATATAAATAACATACATGCTGTGCAATGCCTCGAAGTTGGTGTTTTTTCACTTCAAAGTTACTATACAAATCTTGGCTTAAAACTTTGTCGATTTGTTTAAGAGAAATGAAGGTCAATACATCTCAATTCATCCAGGCCATGACACCCATAGTCTCAGAATGTCATGATTTTTTTTTATTCATACCATTTGTCATCCTTATTAACAATCTGAAATATTATGTTGATATCTTGAATACTTATTGAGATATGATTTTTCAAAATTTGTAAAAAAAAACATTTTTGTTGTTTCCGAGCTTTTAGGCGGAGACACAAGGTTTTACTAAAAAAATCATAACTTTGACAATTTTCATCATATCAGAATCATTTATTCACTTAAATTTTCTAAAATCTCTACAGAACAAGGAAAAAATACATTTTGCAACTTATATATTATACATTGCAGCATATTTTCCATCAAACTTGCATTTTATGTTTTTTTTTTACGAAAAAACATAAAAATTTTAAATGCAATTTTCAAAAAAGGCCCTCCGTTAATCAAAGTTTTTTCTTTTTTATAATAATCATAAAAGTTCAAACTATTACATTTTGGAAGAAAATTGATGGCTATTTGCCTGACAGTTTTTCTAATTCCTCAAAACCCCAAATTTTACTTTCCGAAAGACAAAAAATATGGTTCACATGTACATCAGTTTATAATATGCTATGAAACTTTATTTGAGTCCAAGTTATTAAAATATTAATAACGTAACCTCTTTTATAGTTGAATTGAAGTATTCAACACAAATAACCCCCTCCCCACCACCCCCCAGTCCGGACAAAATCTTGCAGTCAATAATAACGCGAATCTGGACTCATTACAAATTTGAAGAAAAATAGTAAGTAATTCACATTATTTATACAATTTATTAAAATATTGATAACACAACTTAGTAGTCCAACTGTCATTTGGATTTTTGTTCCAGTCAGGGGTAATCAACATTTGTTTTTTTTTATATATTCACATATCTCAAAAACCATATAATCTCGAACACTGAAGATTTGTATAAATATAGAAAAATATAATATTTCAAACTATTTTTTAAGAAAAGTTTCCAGGGCTTCTCAATGTTTTTTGTTTGCCTATATTTCCAAAAAGTATGAATTTATCGAAAAACGCTGAAACACTGCAATTAAATTAAAAAATATATATAATAATATAATAATAAAAATATACATTTCCTTGCCCCCTGCGAATGTGGCGAGTTTATTGCCATATGGCAATTTCTTCCAACTAACCATCGTTTTCTACCCAGATAAGCAAGAAAAGTGTGAGAAGTGAATTTAAATCAATTTACACAGTTTTTGATCGATGTTAAAACTTTGAAAAGGATGTAATTTTTTTTCTTTTACTTTCAGCAGCCCATTCACGATCGTGTCATTCTGCGTCGTTCCATATGGACCGGCTCCATTTGGAGCATTGTTAAATTTTCATCACACTCACGGTCGTGCCATCGCGCCACCGAGATATCAAAATTAGTATACACTTACACAAGCTGTCGGCGCTTTCGCATTAATAATTTCTATTTTTTTGAAATTGTCAAGTAAAATTGAGTTATAATTCTGATGAGTTTTATACAATTGCTATAGCGGTTTGTTTATTATATAAAAAGAAAAAATCAAAGAGAAAATGTTGTATTTTCGTATTCACGAGAGTGTCAAACATCTCGGCGCAATGAGATGGCACAATGTACCGCTGGTTTTCACACTCACGAGCATGCCGTACCGACAGGATGCGCCGTTTGTCGCGGCACTATGGAGTTTCGATCGTTTGGAATTCCATTTTGGTGTGTCAGGCCAATTGGGCTGCGCGGGTTTTGACATTCACGAGCGCATTTTGGAGTGATAAGCAAGCCATTTGGAAGGATGGCACGATCGTGAATGGGGGCCTTTAGATGGGTGGTGACAGGGCGGTTAGCGCGCTGGGTTTGTTCGAATCCTACCACGACCGTTTTCGTTCACCTATAGTACAAGCATTTATGCTTAGTTTAGGGAATGTATGAGGATGTATTCTTGTTTCAAGGACATATTTATTATATCTAATAAAAAATGTTTTAAAGAAAATGTTAAAAAGTCCATCATTATATCGGTGAAGAGAGTGAAGTGGTGGAATAATGATAATCTGTCTACCTAATAAGTAAGGTAGATATATATTATAATGAAGTAAAACATGACTGGATATTGTTGTTGGACCGACCATAGTTCGTCTGATTGCTGAACCTTGGACCAAGACACGCGGTCACGAGATTGCTTCTATAAAACTGAATGTTATGACGTGAGATATAATAAAAAGACAAAATACATTTACAAAATATACTTATGTTACAGGAAAATTATTAATGAACATTACCTTATCTTAACTCATAATATCATAAAGAAGGAAATATTTTTTGAGTGGTAAGGATTAACAAAATCAAAATAAGATCACGTGCATTTTTGGTACATGGATGAAATCGTGTTAATTCCGCACGCACGCTTACAACTGCTTCACCCTTTTAATTTTAATATTTATTTAAACCGTCTCTATTATGTGTCCTATTTTATTTCATTTAGACCCGATATACACAGCAGTCGGCTTGAAGCAGTCGGCGAGCAGCCGGTTCAACTGCTTGGATCAGTCAGTTCAACTACAACACGACTGATAGGGAACATTCACTTTTTTTCTTCTACTAAAAAAATGCTACAAGAATAATAGAAAATATGGATATTTTTTTTTTTGCTCTATAAAACTTTTTATAGCAATTTGAAAACGTATTTTGAATTACGCGCTAAAACGGTTTATTTGGGTCGCGAAATGAGTGACGTCACACATCATAGTGGATGTATTTTTCAAATGCATGTCATACATTTTGTTCACGACTTGTTGATTATTGCGTATAATGAAATCGTATTAGGATGCTAAGTGTATTAATCTTCTTCTCAGTTGCAATCCTAGGATTGATCTGTAACAGCTATGGCTGCCTCTCTTCTACTCCACTCTGCCCTGTCCTCTGTCAGCCTCTTCATCTCTACGTAGCTATAACAGCACATGTCGTCGATCACCTGGTCATAACATGAAGCACCCGGGTCTGCCAATGGCTATGGACAGACCCGGGTGCTTCATGTTATGACCTATCCAGTTGAATCGTCGTTGGGCGAACCTTTTGAGGAGTTGCCTTGTTTCCCCGGCTCTACTCAGCACCTCATAGTTTTGGATGTGGTCCCACCAGTGGATCTTCAACATACGCCTGTAGCACCACATCTCGAATGCAGACAGGCGTTCTTTTCCCTCTGGCCTATGGTCCATGCCTCACAGCCATATAGCAAGACACTCCGACTCCAGACAAAGGTCTTAATGAGATTTTTCCTTATTCTTAAATCGATATTGGGGGATTCGATAATTTTGGATTTTTTATTATTTTATCGTGAATTATTGATTATTAAATATTAAGAATAGTATTTCAATTAATATTTCAAACGGAACGTTGCTTTTATGTAACAAAAAACTTTATTTAAAAAAAGATACAGAATAAGAATAATAAAAATATTATTGTAGATATAATAAAATACAAATCAAAAAACAAACTATTCATGTGGAAGGTTATCATAATAGATGTGATAATCGGTGGGTATTATTATTTTTAGATCCTGCAAATCATTGTATTTTCGCAAACTTATCTTCAACCTTGATGTATGCAAGTTTTGGGGATTTTCAATCGGTATAGCTCTCACAGAATTATTATTTCTTTGAGATAATACTGTCCAGGTTTCAAAAATTTAAGTTTGTAAAAAATTGAGCCATCAGCAAATTGATAAAGGTTTTTTTTTTCAAACATTCAGATCTAAAAATCATATAGACCTTTATTTGTCCTGCTTCCTTTGTACAATAAATAAAGTTTTGTGGTTGATTTTCTGCAATAATGAGATTCGAGTTTTGGCAGCAAATCTACAAAACTTACGATATTATTATTTGATTTCTCATCCTGAATGTTATTACATTTACGCTTATTTATATTTTTAGGTTATAAACAAGCAGTATCCTTTTACATATTATATGATATCAATATGAAGTCAATCGTACTTATAGTTTGGGCTGTTGAGAGGACACAAAAAAACAACGTAAATGATGAAATCACAGGGAAGAAATTAAAAGATGTCTATGGAAAACTAATCAGCCTTAGGTCTATGTACATATTATAATGTAACTATGAAGTCGTTCGAACTAATAGTTTGGGCTGTAGAGAAGACACAAAAAGGATAATCCGTACGGCGAACGCCGTACGCCATATACATACAAACACATCCCGACGAAACTCATAGTGTGCACTCTCTACATGATACCCGTTGAGAAATTGATCTAAAAAAATACCCTTAATAATTTTGAATTAATGACTCTCCAATTATGTAATGTTAGAAGTGTGAGCAATATACGAACATGTATGAGACGATGCATGAATGTGGACGAGGCGAGGGATGCGTGCCAGGATAGAAAAATGTGGCGTTCGGTTCTCTCTGCCTACTCCGCAAGGGACATGGCGTGATGGTATTTATGTATGTATGACTCTCCACTGTTCTATAGTGTGGAGAGTATATACATATTGTATGTAAAGTTTATTTGCACTGTTTCACATTAGTTTTCTCTTACTAATCGGCTGGTTGCACGAAAAGGTCAATTATCAGGTAAAATAAACGGGTCATTAAATGACAATATTTTCTGTATGTATCTTATGTGTGAATAATAATGCAGATATTAGGTATGTAGATTCCCGCCACTCATTGGACCACCTTTGTATCCTATACAAAATATTTGTTGAAAATCATCACAAACTATGATCAAAATATACAAAGTCGGCCTTGGTTATTTTGAGAACATAATAATGTCATATCTTTCCGTTTGTCATATCGAAAATGTAGAACTAATGGTACTACTCCCACTCTAATATATTCTGTTGATTTGCATTCAATATTTTTTCATTGATTTTTATTTTCAACTGTCGATGGCGATAGTACCTATGTATAATTGAAAAATACGTACAAAACTATAAAAACATAAATACAAATTAATAAAAATTAAAATAAATAAGACAACTTTGTGTACACCACTTAAATATTTTTATTCTGTTAAATAAGAATAAAAATTCCCTCTACATGTTACGGGAACCACGTTCCCTTCCTCAGGTAAGGTAAGGTCTTCCTGTAGTGGGAATTTTTATTCTTATTTAACAGAGTAAACAAATTTAAGTGGTGTACACAAAGTTGTCTTATTTATTTTTATTAAATATATCGCCACAAAGTAATAATTCGTTCATAAAAAAAAACAAATTAACACTTAAATATTTTTAAGATATTTTGTTTTCTATATAAAACAAGGTATGTATGTCAGGATAGGATAGTATGGAGGTCATTCTGTTTTTCCTACCCAGAATATGATAACAGCATGATGGTATGTATGTATGTATGTATGTATGTTTGTAGATTAGGTAGGTATCAAACTATTGAGTGAGATATTGGGTAGTGTATACTGCCTTACAAATTTTTATTTATTCATTTACCTTTTATCACATCATATTTATAATGACAACAATAAGTAGATTACTGCTGCCCAACTAAGAAAGGGCTAGCAGTTTACAATTTTTATTGACAATTATATGTAATTATGAACCAGGTGATTGTTCCACCACACTAAATATGTACACAATCTCAACTTTCTGCACTCACAATCATTACCTCAACAAACAAATGGGCTCACCCAAAACAGATCAACCAGGTCCCAATGTCCGCCATAATACCTGTCATAAATCCAATCTCTGACGCGATTTTTATTTCAGCGCCATAGAAAGAGCCTAGTTAACTATGTTGGTGTAATTAATATGAATCACATGGTTCCCAAATCAAATGAAATATTTTTATGTGTTATTCAAAGAGCATCGCAAACACAATACGGCATAGTTACAAATGTTGTTATTAATTTTAATTTTGAATTATTTAAGTAGTTATTGTTGAATACTAAGTATTTGTGTTAGTTCTGTCCTCCCATAATTTATGATGTATTTTTTAATATTCTTTGTGATGTTATTTCTTTGAGAGGAAAGTAAACTGTTGTAGAGTCGTGGAGCAATCAATGAAAAATTTCTTTGACCAAACGATGTTTTCATATGTGGGATTGTGTAATTTAATAATTTTAGGTATGAAACGATGTCGTTACTAAATTAAATTTTTATATATTTTTTTTTAATATAAAATGTTTGAGAAATTCTGGAACTTTTCCATCTGTCGATATGTTCAAGAGAATTTATCTCTCTTAATATATCTTTGTATTTGTATATATCTATACCAATTTTCATCGGTCTAGCTTATATGGTTTTTGAGATATATGGAAAAATAAAGTAAAAATTCAAAAGTTGACTACCCCTGACCGAAAAAAAAGTTTTGTTGGCTTTGTTTGTGAACTTTCTTAATATTCTGAAATTTTAGCGGAGCGGATCAAAAATTATAAGGGGGCGCACACACACACACTAAGTGTTCTACTACAAATTAATTCTGAATAAATCCATACATGATACATAATATATGCTTCGGAGCTTCTGAATTGGTGTTTTTTGACTTCAATATTGGAAAAACCGTGAAAAATATAGACCTTGCATAGTTGCATACAAATCTCGCGTATCATGGCTTGATACTTTGTCGATATGTTAAGAGAAATAAATTCTCTTGAACAAATCGACATTTGGATCATGTTTTCAGTCTCTAGATTTCTTTATATATACTCTTAATGTCATAAAACAACAATTTAAACACGTCATAACAACACTTTATTTTACCTATATAAACAAATAATAATAAACAAATAATAACTAAGTTAGAAAAATAATGTGGTAAAATTATATACATAGGTTCTGTGTCTTGTTTCAACCATCATCGTATAGATTGATATTATTATACAAATTTATTGATTTCCGGTATATTACAAACGTGAAATTTAACTGGTCGAAGAACTTCCGGTTTTCATATTGCGTGACTGCCTTTAATTTAGTTATCTTATGTCACAACGGACAACCTTAACTTACAACACACAAAAAATTATAACCCAATTTTCGAAAAATATACTATCACATTTCGGAAAAGGCTCAACTTAACGAGATGGTTTACACTGGGGATGTTTCTGGATCACATATTTTTCATATCACTTCATGCTAAGTTGTTATTGTATAAAACATTGCTGCGACCAGTATTATACTTGTATATGGTGCTGAATGCTGGGTGCTTAATAGGAAGGATGAAAAAGCGCTATTAGTTTTTGAACGGAAAGTTTTGAGAAAAATCTTTGGGCCTCTTTGTGAGAGTGGAATATGGAGGATAAGGTACAGCCATGAGCTGGAGAACCTTTACAGTGATCCTAACATAGTAAAATATATTAAAATACATCGACTTCAATGGTTAGGGCACGTTCAGCGAATGGAGGAAGGCCGAACCCCAAAGAAGATTCTCGACACACGACCGGAGGGGAGACGTGGTGTGGGAAGACCCAAGCTGCGGTGGATGGACGGCATACAGAAGGATCTAAAGAAGATTGGCGTTGCAAACTGGAGAGTACAGGCGATAGAGAGTACCGGTTTAAATGGCGATAAATTCTGGAGGAGGCCAAGGCTCACAGTGGGCTGTAGCGCCAATGATGATGATCATGCTGATATTTTATCTTGATATCAACGGATACTGATGCTGATTTTAATTATATTCTTAATAAAATCAGACAAAAAAGTTAGTTTATTTCAAAAAGTTATAGTTTTCCTTGGTATTGAAATAAATGATTGTTTAAATATTTTTTGACTTTAAATAAAAAAATCTATCTTATTAAAAAATCCATTTTACTAGTTTAGTAAAAACACGGAAGCGAAAATAACAGATCAAGTTGTATTAATTTTCATTCTGTTGAAGCATCCTTCTTTGCCTCACTACAATCGTTTAATAAAAGCATAATACGTATTTTATTTAAATAATGAATATATTATCCTTGTACATCCTCATACATTCCACAACATGAGCAAAGAGAGAGGAATTTCCAGTCACCACCTACTCCACTCCGTTAGGAACCTTTTAGAGCTTTAAGCTCTATTCATCCCCGGAGGGGCTCTTCTCGTAATGTGTAAATGCTCGTAAGAAGTCGGTCGAATTAGGATTCGAATTCGGTATACATTGAATGAATATTATAATGCACTAAACCCTCAGCTACCGACCCGTATTAATTTAGCATAATATGTGTGTACAATCAATATAAATAATAACAAGTTTCCATACAAATACAATATACCTAAAATACAAGGTGGCATATGAGCAAAGGAAATATGGAGTCAAAGGTGACATATTTTTATCGACAATCAATGTCATTCAAAGTTATCGGCGTTATTTTATTTTACAGATAGATACACCGTTTTATACATATATGTATTATGTATTGGCCCTATAAAATCTTCTGTAGAGATATGTTCACATGTTACATTTCAGTTCTGGTTATGGAACAGGGTCCACCTCAAGGAATTGTAAAACGTTACACAGTAATGATACCAGAGAGAATGAAATAGAACTTGTGAAAATTGATAGCTAAGTTTGTCTGCCAGTATTTCTAATTCATCGAATACCCAAATTTTACTTTCCGAAAGACAGCAATTATGGTTCACATGTTGTTCAACAGTTTATTATATGCTATGAAACTTTATTTGGGTCCAAATTAGTAAAATATTAATAACAAAACCAATTTTATACCTGAATTGCAGGATTCAACACAAATAACCCCCTCCTTTCCACCCTCTCCAGTACTGGCAAAAAATCTTGCAGTCAATAATAACGCAAACCCTGGACTTCATTACAAATTTAAAGAAGAATAGTAATTAATTCACATTATTTATCTAAGGTAGGTATTAAAATATTAATAATACAACTGTTCATTGAATTTTTCTTCCAGTCAGGGGTTATCAAGATTGGTTTTTTTTGTATATTCACGTATCTCAAAAAGAATAAAATCTAGAACACTGAAAATTTGTACAAATATAGACAAATACAATATCTCAAACTATTTTTTACGAAAAAGTTCCTGGGTTTCTCAAATTATTTTCAATTAAGAGTATGACAATTTAAAAAAAAAGTATGAAATATCGAAAAACACTGAAAAACCCCAATTAGATAATTATTTTTTTATAAAAAATATATAGGTACACTATAGCAGTTCACCTCAAACTTTTTCAATAATTTGTTTAAAAGTTGAATTTAGTGATGACATTATTTCATACAATTTGTATGGGTTAACGCACAATATTGTTCGATACTTAATCTTCATACATATGTACCTACCTACTATCAAGCCATTTTCCTATTCGTGGTAGGAAAAAGGGACTGAACTCCACAACAAAAGTGTTGTCACTGTCACTGTCACTGTCGATAGTTTGTATAGATGAAGAATACATACCAAGCCAAAAAATCTTAAAAGGAATTAATTGACTATTTTAAGATATTTTGTTTTCATTTGCAAAACATTTATATAGAGAATAGTGTGGGGTTCGGTCTTTTTTTCTTACCACTGATAGGTATATGGCTTGTTGGTAGATACATATGTATGAAGATTAAATATCAAAGTATTGGGGTAGGCGCGCATGGTAGCTTACATTCATCGGCCGATAGTGGAATCAAAGCACATGATGCGATTGATTCATTGCCCAATCTTCTGTTATTGATTCAGATACAAGCATAGTTTGCAGAAAAATCCACCTGATACGCAATCAGTCCCACAAACCGACTTCCGACGTACCTAGTTTACATAAGACAAACAGTAATAAGTATCATAATAATATTGTGTAGGTTATGTCCATTAAACAATTATATATATATATATATATATATATATATATATATATATATATATATATATATATATATATATATATATATATATATATATATATATATATATATATATATATATATATATATATATATATATATATATATATATATATATATATATATATATATATATATATATATATATATATATATATATATATATATATATATATATATATATATATATATATATATATATATATATATATATATATATATATATATATATATATATATATATATATATATATATATATATATATATATATATATATATATATATATATATATATATATATATTGTTTTTTAATAATATCTACAGGGACTCGATAGTTTGATACTTAAATCAACATACATATAGACCATCATACTGTTTTCATAATATATTCTGGGTAAAAAACAGACTAACATCCATACTATCCTATCCTAAAAGACATACCTACATATTTTATATAAAAAAACAAAATGTCTTAAAATATTTATTAATTTGTGTTTAAATGTTTATAGTTCTGTACGTATTCTTCAATTATACAATTATACATACTATCGCGATGGAAAGTTGAACCTCGTGTGTTACATGCAACTAGTTTAATAAATATAACTCGCTCCATAATGCAGGTGAACGTAGCCTTGGTTTGAAATCAAATAAGATTAGGTACTTACCCAATTCATAATAAATTTTATTATACTAACAATAACGTTTTTCCGAACCGGTTTGTTTCCATTACCTTGTCAACTAAAATTATTATAATCAATTTATTATTTAGGTAGTAATAGGTACATACCTATGTACTATATATTATTCTCCATTATTTTATATACCTAACTATATAATTGTGATTCAGGCCTTCGTGATTATAGTTTTAATCGCTTAAAGATTTTATATATGCGTGCATTAATATTCAGTAAATTATTGACATAAATATGTAGGAAAAAATGTGCAATTCATATAAACTAATTAATTCATTGAATCGGCGCAAAGTAATGTTTTCGTATTCGCAGCGTTTAATCCAACTGTCGATTTGTTCAAGAGACTATTTCTCTTAACACCAATTTAGAGGCTTCGCAGCATTTATGTTACATGTTGAATTAGTTACATCAGAATAGAACATTCAGTGTCTGTATCCTCAACTTTTGATGCACTCAATTAACAGAGCCTAAAATTTCAGAAAATATAGAAAAGTTTAGGTCTACAAAAAATTTTACACCTACTCAGAATTTTTAATTTTTGTTCCAGTCAGGGTTATCAACATTGGAATTTTTATAACATTTTTCCATATATCTCAAAAACCACATTTATTTCAAGTCAGGTTTGTTCTGAAAAAATCGATAAATTTTAAATTTCTGATCATTTGAATCACCTATAAAGTCTTTCCATATGCACTGTATTGAGCAGTTTTATTTATTATTTTATTTTGTATTTACCGTCTCACTGACTGATCCCGGTGGAGACATAATTAAAAATGTGTCTCCACCGGGAATCGAACTCGGGATCCTTAACTCAGGAGTCAAATATCCAACCAACTGAGCCACGAAGACCGACAGTTATAATATAATGTCATTTTTTCATTCACTTAATCAATTTAGCGATAGCGATAATATAATGTGCCATCTTAAGTAGAAATCAACTTCAAAATAATTGTTTATACATTTCAATTAAGTAGGTACTTACTGCAATAATGTAAAAATATACATTAATAAACTTACACTTCATTTTCATCCACGAACATGATCTTGCGATCTGAAACAAAATAAATAGACGATTAGATCACAATATTATACTATTATAGTATTATACCTAAATATATGCACAAATAAATAAAGAAGTGATGATATGAAAATACCGTCATAAACCATTTGATATAACTAAATAAATAGACGATTAAATCATAATACTATGTATGTATATTATTATGATCTAATCGTCTGTTTCATGCTTTGTTCAGTTAGACTGCGAATACTACAACGTTCTTTCTTTTCCCTGTTTTAGTAGTTTTTCCTCTTCTGAATATTGAGTCCCTACTATTTTCAACAGTAATCGTTTAAACTGAGCAGTAAGATATGAACACATAATTTTATATATTTTATTAATACCCGCGAACAAAATTAGTTATGATATTATATTCGTTACATTGATTTATTTTAATGGATGTTTGTATCAACATAATTACACAATGAGCCATGGAAATGAGTATGCTGGATATTTCATTAATAGGATGTTTGTATCAACATAATTACACAATGAGCCATGGAAATGAGTATGCTGGATATTTCATTAATAGGATGTTTGTATCAACATAATTACACAATGAGCCATGGAAATGAGTATGCTGGATATTTCATTAATAGGATGTTTGTATCAACATAATTACACAATGAGCCATGGAAATGAGTATGCTGGATATTTCATTAATAGGATGTTTGTATCAACATAATTACACAATGAGCCATGGAAATGAGTATGCTGGATATTTCATTAATAGGATGTTTGTATCAACATAATTACACAATGAGCCATGGAAATGAGTATGCTGGATATTTCATTAATAGGATGTTTGTATCAACATAATTACACAATGAGCCATGGAAATGAGTATGCTGGATATTTCATTAATAGGATGTTTGTATCAACATAATTACACAATGAGCCATGGAAATGAGTATGCTGGATATTTCATTAATAGGATGTTTGTATCAACATAATTACACAATGAGCCATGGAAATGAGTATGCTGTATATTTCATTAATAGGATGTTTGTATCAACATAATTACACAATGAGCCATGGAAATGAGTATGCTGGATATTTCATTAATAGGATGTTTGTATCAACATAATTACACAATGAGCCATGGAAATGAGTATGCTGGATATTTCATTAATAGGATGTTTGTATCAACATAATTACACAATGAGCCATGGAAATGAGTATGCTGGATATTTCATTAATAGGATGTTTGTATCAACATAATTACACAATGAGCCATGGAAATGAGTATGCTGGATATTTCATTAATAGGATGTTTGTATCAACATAATTACACAATGAGCCATGAAAATGAGTATGCTGGATATTTCATTAATAGGATGTTTGTATCAACATAATTACACAATGAGCCATGGAAATGAGTATGCTGTATATTTCATTAATAGGATGTTTGTATCAACATAATTACACAATGAGCCATGGAAATGAGTATGCTGGATATTTCATTAATAGGATGTTTGTATCAACATAATTACACAATGAGCCATGGAAATGAGTATGCTGGATATTTCATTAATAGGATGTTTGTATCAACATAATTACACAATGAGCCATGGAAATGAGTATGCTGGATATTTCATTAATAGGATGTTTGTATCAACATAATTACACAATGAGCCATGGAAATGAGTATGCTGGATATTTCATTAATAGGATGTTTGTATCAACATAATTACACAATGAGCCATGGAAATGAGTATGCTGGATATTTCATTAATAGGATGTTTGTATCAACATAATTACACAATGAGCCATGGAAATGAGTATGCTGGATATTTCATTAATAGGATAAGAGAGAAAACCAAAATAACCGACGCTGTCCAAAAGGTTGCCAACCAGGGGGACGAGTCCCGTCAAACGGTGAAATCAAAACCCTCACGATTACCCATATCATGGATATGAAGTTCTATGATATCTAAGACATTATAGAACTCCTTATGATAATTATATCCATGATATGGTTAGTCAAAAGGGTTTAGGTTTCATTGTTTGGCCATACTTGGTCCCCAAAAGTGGATCTGGGCAGGGCATGTCGCCCGAACCACAGACTCCAGATGGACTAAGAAAGTTCTAGAATGGCGACCTAAAACGGACAAAACAAGTGTCGGAAGGCCTCAAATAATGTGGTCTGATGATATGAGACGAGTGGCTGGAGGCGGATGGATGCGGTCAGTCCAAGATAGGGAGGTCTCAGGGGAAGGCCTATGTCCATAACTGGACGAAGGAGGGTTGAAGAAGATGGTTGTGTGTGTGTGTGTGGGTTTGATTTAAATGAAAATAAAAACATTTATAAATTAGCTGAATATTTTAGATCAGAGATAATTTTGTGGTGTGTGTTTTCTGATAGTGCTACACTATTACGTATTTTAGATCAGAGATAATTTTGTGGTGTGTGTTTTCTGATAGTGCTACACTATTACGTATTTTAGATCAGAGATAATTTTGTGGTGTGTGTTTTCTGATAGTGCTACACTATTACGTATTTTAGATCAGAGAAAATTTTGTGGTGTGTGTTTTCTGATAGTGCTACACTATTACGTATTTTAGATCAGAGATAATTTTGTGGTGTGTGTTTTCTGATAGTGCTACACTATTACGTATTTTAGATCAGAGATAATTTTGTGGTGTGTGTTTTCTGATAGTGCTACACTATTACGTATTTTAGATCAGAGATAATTTTGTGGTGTGTGTTTTCTGATAGTGCTACACTATTACGTATTTTAGATCAGAGATAATTTTGTGGTGTGTGTTTTCTGATAGTGCTACACTATTACGTATTTTAGATCAGAGATAATTTTGTGGTGTGTGTTTTCTGATAGTGCTACACTATTACGTATTTTAGATCAGAGATAATTTTGTGGTGTGTGTTTTCTGATAGTGCTACACTATTACGTATTTTAGATCAGAGATAATTTTGTGGTGTGTGTTTTCTGATAGTGCTACACTATTACGTATTTTAGATCAGAGATAATTTTGTGGTGTGTGTTTTCTGATAGTGCTACACTATTACGTATTTTAGATCAGAGATAATTTTGTGGTGTGTGTTTTCTGATAGTGCTACACTATTACGTATTTTAGATCAGAGATAATTTTGTGGTGTGTGTTTTCTGATAGTGCTACACTATTACGTATTTTTTGGTAGATGAAATAAAAGAGCGCCTAAGATGGAATATAAACTTCGATTCTCCTCGATGTTTGAGAAAATCAATTTCAAACATCGCATTCTCAAATATGTCAAACAGTGTGTATATAAAATCCGATTTTATTAAATATGTCAGTGTGATTATAAAATCCGATTTTATTAAATATGTTGAACAGTTTGTTTATAAAAATCCGATTTTATTAATTATGTCAAACAGTGTTTATAAAAATCCGATATTCTCAAATATGTCAAACAGTGTGTTTATAAAAATGCTATTTTATTAAATATGTCAAACAGTGTTTTTATAAATATCCGATTTTATTAAATATGTCAAACAGTGTGTTTATAAAAATCCGATTTTATTAATTATGTCAAACAGTGTGTTTATAAAAATTCGATTTTATTAAATATGTCAAACAGTGTGTTTATAAAAATCCGATTTTATTAATTATGTCAAACAGTGTGTTTATAAAAATGCGATTTTATTAAATATGTCAAACAGTGTGTTTATAAAAATCCGATTTTATTAAATATGTCAAACAGTGTGTTTATAAAAAAAAAAACTTATTTTCAGCATTTCTCTAGTAACTGTTCGTCACAAAATTTTAAAATTCAGCATGAATTCACCTAAAAAATCCTGTTTAGCAGAAAGTATATGTCGTAGAAAAATAAATATTTTATGTACTTAAGAGTGCATACAATCAAAGTGAATGACTGATAAAGTTTTTTTTTTTATTTCAAGTCATAGTCCGAGAGATAGCAAAGTTTTCTATGAATTATTTTTGAATGGCAGGTTTTTTTAAAATCTTTTTTCTTATTGAATATAGGTATGAAAAAAGTTAAGTCTTAGCACCTGGGAGTGGTTGCGTTTACCAGTGCGCCTATAAAATCCGCCCTTTGATGAAATATGTATTTACTGTTACTGAAATATGTAAAAAAAAACAATATAAAAAAAGAATAAAAAATCCAGAAATCTTCCCGGGTGTGCGTTGAATAAATTACCAAGTTTCATTGTAATCAGATGGATGGTATAAGAGCACAAAAAGGACTTACAAAGGTAAATATGATACTTAAATCTGCAATTTTCACCTGTAGAAAGGGGGGATGGGCACTGGTAAACGCAACCACTCCCAGGAGCCAGACTCACCTTTTTCATACCTATATTCAATAAGGAAGGAAATATCTAAAAACCAGCCATTAAAAAATAATTGGTTTTTTTTTGACGTCCCCCAGGTTTGTTTTTACATACATACATACATACCATCACGCCATATCCCTTACGGGGTAAGCAGAGAGAACCGAGCGCCATACTCCTCTATTTTTGCATACATTCCTAGCTTCCTTTACATCCATACATCGTCTCATACATGCTCGTCGATTATTCAAGCTTCTAATATTTCCTTCATTCAAAATATCATTCACATGGTCATGCCATCCCTTTCTGGGGCGGCCCCTACTATTCACTCCATCTCTTACACCCATGTATATTTTTTTGGTCAGTCGTTCATCATTCATTCTTTCTATATGTCCAAACCACCTCAAAGCATTCACTTTCATTTTACATATAATATCCTTCTTTATCTTGCATTCTCTCCTTATGTCCTCATTTTTTATTCTATCATATATCGTTCTATTACATACTCTTCTTAGTGATCTCATTTCCACAGCATTTATTCTACTTTCATGCGTCTTTTGCCACGTCCATGTTTCACTGGTATACATCAAAGTGGGCACTACAATTGCATTATGTACGGCAATTTTGGCTTCCTTTGAGATGCTTGGATCGGACATTACTGGTCTGAGAGCTCCGTTTATTCTGTTACCTGCCATAACTCTTCTTTCAATGTCTTTATCAGGTCTTCCATTCCTTTCAAACATACTCCCCAAGTACAAATATTCCTCTACTTGTTCTAGCCATTCGTTCTCTACTTTTATTCTACACGGAGTCATACTTTCAGTTTTTTCGAATACCAATATCTTAGATTTACTCACGTTCATTCTCAGTCCGTTCTGCAAGCATCCTTCATACACTTTATTCACTAAATACTGTAACTCATCCGCACACTCAGCAATCACTACTTTATCATCTGCATACATCAGATCACGTACATTTACAGTATTTAGTGTCAGGCCTATATTTTCATTCTTTAGTGCTCTTACGCAGTGATCAATATAGAGATTGAACAGCCATGGGGATAATACGCAGCCTTGCTTCACCCCCTTATGAATAGGGAACCATGTTGTCAGCGTATCGTTGACACGGACACAGGCTCCACTATTTTCATACAGAGACGCAACAGCACGTACTAGTTTGCTCTTCACTTCATACATTGATAGGATATCCCACAACTTTTCTCTATCTACTTTATCATATGCCTTTTCTAGGTCTATGAAAGCACAGCTAAGTTTCTGATTTTTATGCAGAACTTTTTCTGTAGCCATACGTAAAGAGAAAATTTGGTCGATGCATCCTCTGCCCCCTACAAAAGCACCTTGAGCATCCCATATCTTGCATTCCGTAATCTTGCGTATTCTCTGGTCAATAATTCTTGCATACATCTTGCCAACCGAACTTAACAAGCTGATAGCTCTATAGTTTTTGCAGTCGAGTTTCGATCCCTTCCCTTTGAAGAGAGGAACTACAACTGCATTTCTCCAATCCGACGGAGTGTACCCCGCTTCCCAGCATTTATTAAAAAGCGAGAGACACCATTCCGTTGGTACTTTACCGCCACACTTGATAAATTCGGCTGCCACACAATCCACTCCAGCGGCTTTGCCTGTTTTCGCGTGATTAACCGCTTCTTTCACCTCTTCTTCCGTTATTTCATCTCTTTCATTCTCATCAATAACTCATGTCCTCTGTCTCACTGTGTCACCTTGAACGCTTTCATACAATTCTTTGAAATATTCACACCACCTCTCTTTCACACTTTTGTCATCAATCAGCATATTTCCATCTTTATCATTTATACATTTTGAACCTTTTACTTCCCCTTGCTTCCGCTTAGCTACGCCTTTCCAGAACATTTTCATGTTACCCGTAAAGTCGTTCACTATTTTCTGGCTTTCTTTTTCGTTTACACTATCTTTTTCATTGTTTACTATAACTTTTACTCTTCTCTTGCATTCTTTGTATTTTTCTTTAGCTAAATCCTCTTTGTCGGTACCCTTAGCTGATATCCAAAACATCCACGCTTCCTTTTTTGCGTCAACTTCCTTTTTTACCGATTCATTCCACCACGCATCACCTTTCTGCCTTCCTCTTTTACTTACACCGCACGCATTCTTGGCAGCTTTGCACACAACATTTTTCAAGTCTTTCCATACTTCATCCACACTTCTTTCACTATGTGTTTGAGAGTTTAATTCATAATCAACATTTCTCTCATATTCATGCCTTACATTCTCATCTTGCAATTTTTCCACTTTGACGCGCATTGGTGGTGCACTTCGAGTTGTCTTAGCACGCCAGCCAATAAACAGATGTAATTTGGTGACAACCAGATAGTGATCTGTCTCCAGCTCTGCGCCCCTATACACCCTAGTGTCCATCGTTGCCTTCCTCAAAGCGGAGTCCACACACACAAGATCTATAATTGATCTTTCACAACCTCTTTCCCACGTATACTGGTGGATCTTTTTGTGGCAAAAAATAGTATTAGCCACGAAAAGATCCCATTCCACACATACATTCAGCAATCTTTTTCCATTATCATTCACTCTGCTATCACCATGAGGCCCAAGGGCAGATTCAAAATCTTTCCTTCGGACCCCAACCCATCCATTCAGATCTCCTGCCAGGATAATCTTTTCATTTTCTTTCCTTTTATTCAGTGCTTCTGTCACACTTTCCCAGAACTCTTGTTTTTCACCCTCTTGGTCTGAATTCACAGGCGCATACCCGGTTAACAGAAACACGGGAGTGATTCCTACTTTGAGTCTAATCCACATAAGCCTGGGACTTTCACACTTTTTTTAACTCTTTCATGCATTCTACCATTCGTTTAGCTAGAATAATACCTACACCCTTTGATGCATGCTCGTCTTCTTTTACACCTGACCATAATTCTATCATACCATCATGCCTCTAATTAATTCCGGTCCCCTTCCGTTTAGTCTCACTCAAGCATAGCACATCAATTTCTTTTTTTACAACAATTTCACACAGCTCATTTATCTTTTTTTCCATACCTCCTCTCACATTCCACACTCCAACTCTGCACTCCGTTCTCTTCTTGTCACCTACCCTTTGGACACAAGCATGACGGGTGGCGGACCTCATCGATACTGTAACAGTGCCCTTGGGTTAATCTTTCATACTTCACACACTCATACTTCCCTTAGCAGCACTCATTATAAAAATACGTGTATTACTAGCGTTGTAAAAATACATGTTATTTCTATCGACTAAGTACTTACTGACTAACTTATACTATATTGTTAACTATTGTTATAGGCGAAAAATACTTATATCTAGGCACAGTTTATACACAATAATTGGTCTTTATTCTTATACACCTTATACACTTTTGCACATACACATTAGTTTTTATCACTGGGGATTTCCACTAGGAGGCCGGGTCCGCCGCACATAAAGTTCTTGATGTTGTAAGCCAGATGGTTCTCGACGACCCAGGAGTAGCGCGTTCTTCAGAACTTGATTGGGACATTGTCTCTTCCTATTCCTATTGCTTTGCAATTGGGAGTAGCCGGGCTGCCAGAAAGATACAACTGCCTATCATAAATGACCCTAGTATAAGGGTCTCTGCTGGTGGTGTGTCATAAATGGGTCCTGTCCGTCCCACCCTACACGTGTTAAGCTTGATCCCATTGTCGGCGTCGTGAACAACCGCCGCTGCTTTCACTATTGCCCCCATAAACACTAATTACTATATTATATCACAGACAGAAATATAACAAATACACATTTTTTAAGAACTGTTGGTTATGTACTTATATTGTATTTATTCCTACAGCAAAACTAGGACCGCAGAATGCACGTCCGTCCCCGACGGGGGCTCAACAATAATAGACCAACAATAATAGTTTTTAGAAGCTCAACAATAATAGTTCAACAATAATAGTTTTTAGAATTCAAAAAATCAACAAATTTTGGGTTTCCGATAGTTAAAATCATGTATAACTTTATAACGCACGCGATACCCCTACTGACACCTAACTTCATAGTTTTAATATAGTTATCATGTTTTCAGTAACAAGATTTAGCGTTATATACCCTCTTAAGTAGGTATAAGTTTTATATTAGTTTCAGTCTAATAATTAATACGTCGTGTCGTGTGATTTTGAATCAAATGATTTACTGTTAATATTGACGCATAGCCAACAACAAAGAAAGAGCACCCTCGGAATTATCTTATCATAAAACGACACTATATCGTCTGCTGACAGGAAAAAGTCACTAACTGCGACAAACATGTTTTCGAGATAATGGCTGTCAAAGTTTTTCGGCAATATTAACTCTCATAACTACTTTAATTGTTTATAGATTGTCATGAATTTTTCAACATATATAAAAATTAGCCTAATCTAACTATATTTGATGTTCAAATTTGACAAAAACTCATAGGGAATGAAAAAAACACAAAATTGCATATAATGAGATTTTCCTGACGGCTCATCTGCCTTATTGTGTGAGATTGTATGTAATATTTCTATGTGGCAAAACTCATTATAATGCTTTCATAAAAAAATTCAAATTTTAATCACTTCTTTGCAACCTGCACAAGTAGCGAGTTTATTGCCATTTTGCAATTTCTTCCAAACTTTTTGTATTCTTCTAATATTCTAATTTTATTAGTACCTATCATGAATATTTCAGATGTTTCAAATGAAAGGTACCTATTGTGCCCAGGACCTCTAAATTTTTTTCTTGACTTTAAAATTAATAGAAATTTAGGTATTTACTCACATTTAGGTATTTATAAATATTATTTATACTGGTTCGACCATACGAACGAAATTATGAAAGAAAGAAATCTAAGAAACTTGAAAAAAAGATGAACATGTAATAATGATGTATAATATTGATGAGGCGATGTATGTGTTCCAGGATATAAAAATATAGTGTTTGGTTCTCTCTGCCTACCCCGTTAGGGACATGCATGGGTTGATGTATGAGAATAACAGACTAAAATTTTGACATGATGTATCAATGTAAATAAGACGATTAATGCAATCCGCGATAGAAAACAATGGCGTTCTTTTCTCTCTGCCTACCCTGTTAGGATGTGATGCTATGTATTTATCGAAAATTATTTTTTTTAGTTAATGTGTTAAAATTTTCGAATGTTGGTAGTTAAATACAAAAATATGTAAAAAAAGACTTCATTACAACGATAATGACTTTTTCCAGACGGCATAATTGAAAAAAATGCAGATAATGAATATTTTTCCGAAAAATCTCCGCAACGGGACCTGATATGAAGATAATTTTTTTTCCAGATGTAAAGTGTGTTTTGGTGAATATGATAGCATAGTTAACTCAATTTTGCCAAAATAGGCAGTTAGTGACTTTTTCCTGTCAGCAGACGATATAAATATGAATTATTATTATTATTATCATCATCATCATCATCTTATATGATTCATCACAAAATTAAATCTCGGACAACTAACAGGTACAATGTCAAATATTAATTTAACACGCACCCAATAACAAGTTGCCACATTCTGGAGACTTACGATCCAGACTGAAAACACAATTAAAATTTGTGTCTCCACCACGAATCGAACCCAGGACCTTTGGATCAGCAGTCAGATACCCAACCAACTGAGCCACGAAGGTCGACAACTCCAGCGTTGTTTTTCTTTACCTGTGTATTATTTATTTCTGGTATATATATATATTTACGATAAAGCGGTTTTAGGAATTGTTTCATTTAAAACAGAAATGCAATGATATATATTGAATCAATGAAGTAATCAATAAAATCACGCTTCAAAATTGAAATGGTCTCAGATGTGCCGTGCCATAAGTATGTAATGGTGTCATTATAATATTATTACGGAGGAACCCGGAACCACGTGGCATTTATTGTAATAATAATAGCTGCAGGTCTTATCAACAATAACAAATAGGTACGTAACAGTAATAACAAGACTGAATTGCGTTATTGAAGCGCAAACCTTGACACTGAATTTAATACTCTCAACTCCGGGGTGAATGCCTCTTATTACTTATAAGAGGCATTCACCCCGGCGACTATAAGAGGCATATATATATATATATATATATATATATATATATATATATATATATATATATATATATATATATATATATATATATATATATATATATATATATATATATATATATATATATATATATATATATATATATATATATATATATATATATATATATATATATATATATATATATATATATATATATATATATATATATATATATATATATATATATATATATATATATATATATATATATATATATATATATATATATATATATATATTTTGTCGGCCTTCGTGGCTCAGTTGTTTAGGTATCTGACTGCTGATCCAAAGGTCCCGGGTTTGATTCCCGGTAGACACAATTTTTAATTGTGTTTTCAGTCTGGATCTGTGAGACGATTAATATCGTAAGTCTCCAGAATGTGGCAACTTGTTATTGGGTGCGTGTTAAATCAATATTTGACAGTAGGTACCTGTTAGTTGCCCGAGAAGTAATGTAAAATAAAAATAACATTAATCACGTGTAAGCGCAAATCTTCCCCCACCACGGCGAAGAATTTCAAGATATTTAGCGATAACTAAGTATAACAATTATATATTTTAGTTATTCAAACTTGTGAGTGAGAAAGTGCCGCGTTTAGATTGTAAGACTCCATAGTTATCTATGGGTATTGTTAAAAACAAACAAGATTAAAGTCTGGAAGTTTTGTACACAGTTCATACTTTCACGCCATGTTTCTGACGGGGTGGGCATAGAGAAGCGAACGCCACATTTTTCTACATATCTTGACACACATTCATAGCCTTGACAACATTTATATGTTTGATCCAAATAGCCTCCAACTCCTAATGGTAAGTATTTGGACTATATTTTATACATAATAGTTTGGATAATTTACTTAGAGAGCTTGCTTGTGTTTCATAGAATATAATTTTCCTGCTTCATTAATTTGTTTTCTTTTTGTAATTTCCATTTTTGATTACTTTATATAATAACCTTATATTATTTATTTCTTTTGTACAAAATGTAGTGATTTTATGTATTAATTTATTGATTTATTTATTGCCAGGCAAAAAGATCGTCCAATGAAATGATTAAATTTTAATACAAAATCGAATCTTGTTTCATTTACACCATGCAGTTGGATGATAAATTTATTAATCGACCAAAGTCGTGCACAACTATTTGAGTTAACATTGACTTTGCGTTATTTGCGATATTGTTATTTTCTTAAGGTTGAAAATAAAATTACAGAAGAGTACAAATAAGAAGTGCGAATGACATTATCCAAAGTTCATGTACCTACACAAATAAAACAAGTGAGTACAGAAAAAATACGAATGTGACCGTTGCACATAACATCACCTTGAATACCAACACATCGCACCGGTTCCTCTTTTAGTGCTGAAACTATATAATGCTAAAATTATATTCAGAACAAGGCAGCAGGCAGGTAGACTTGTCCTTCTTAGGTCTACATATACACAACACAGTGCCATCCTAAGTATATTAATTTGTACCTACGCATATTACCTACATACTTTCATAGTGAACAAAAAATACGTCAATATCTAGAGAAAAATATTTTCTGTTGTAGCTATTAGACAAAGGTGACGGTAACATACTCTGGCTAAGCACCCAAAGAACGGATAGGCTAAAAAAATAGTATATGACTTAATTCAATTCGCTACATCATGCCCTCCTCTTTTAACTTAGGTATATTTTATGCAGACAGCACAGAACAGGACAATATGGAGGCACATGGAGGAGTCCTTCGTCCAGAAGTGGACGGGAATAGGCTGAGGAAGAAGTTTTCGACAAATAACTTGAGAATTATCGTCATGGAGGGGGACAGTTTGCAAATATAGCAATTAAACAAAAAACACAAATTTCCTTAAAGCTCAAGTGATTTCTCAAGGTATTTGCTGAAAACTATATCTAAATTAAAGGCTAGAAACACCGGTTATCTGTCAATGAACTCACCCCTTACATAGTGTACAGTATTCAAAATTACTATCGTTATTTCATTAATTTACTTATGCACAAAAACACGTTTTATTTAGGTAGATACTTTCTTCAACTTATTCCAGTCTTTCATTGAGATTTAACTTAAACTTATCTAAAACGTATGGTATATATTCCACTAAACTTCTTGAACCTTAACACCGTGAATGTATGTAAGTATGTACATAATATTGCGAAAGGAAACCGAAAACATAAACCATGCTTTGACAAAAAAATCATCACAAATTAGTCCAAATATATTCCATAGATAAATTTTCACAATAAATATACTTTATCTCAAAAATATAGATACTTTAAATAAAGATGAGGAATCGCAGTTCAACAAAGTAAAAAAATACCTTGAACAGTGCAATATCTACACAGATGTATACTTAGAACCTAGTAATCGCTGTGTATATTGGTAAACACTAAGTAACTGATACCTACAAGAAAATTATGTTATTAAACGTGCACAAAATGTGAGATAGAAAAAACGAATTGACCTTAATAAAAACAAGTGAGTTGTGACCAATGATAAACTCTCCATAAATAACACAATACATATTTATAAAACTAAAAATATAACGTTTTTTATTATTACAAAACTTTTATACTCAGAATTTTGAATTTATGCTTCAGTCAAGGGTTATCAACTTTTGAATTTTTACTTTATTTTAACATATATCTCAAAAACCATAAAAGCTAGAATCCTGAAAATTGGTATTAATATAGACAAATACAATATTTCAATTTGTTTTTTCAAAAAAATAGCAGTTTTACAAACATTTTTTGTGAAATTGATGTGATAAATGAATGATAAATTGATGTGTTTAACAGCCTATATTTCTAAAGTTTTTATAAATATTGAAAAAAGCCGACACCCCAAATAGAAAATTTAATTTTCTATAACAAATATAAGCATTGTAGTAGTACATCTCAAAGTATTTTTAACAATTTTTATAAAAATCTAATTTAGTGACGACATTGTTTCATACAATTTGTAAAGCAGTAAACACTACACAATATCTCACTCATTAGTTTGATACCTACCTACTCTATCTACAAACATACATCATGATGTTATCATATTCTGAGTAGGAAAAACAGACTGACCTCCATACTATCCTATCCTGACACATACACCTTCATGTTTATATAAAAAATAAAATATCTTAAAATATATATTAATTTGTGTTTATAGTTTGGTACGTATTCTTCAATTACGCATACTATTGCCATGGACAGTTTAAATCTCATGTGTTACATGTAACTAGTTGATAAGTAAAATAAACACGCCGTACATAACACGCAACACATAGCACACACACACAGATACATTGTGATGAAGCTTTCAGAATACAATCTCAGCTACACAATAATACTAGTTGATAATCTAAAGTAATAAAGCAATCAAAATGTTAGTGTTGTGTGTGTGTGTGTGTGTGTGTGTGTGTGTGTGTGTGTGTGTGTGTGTGTGTGTGTATGTGTGTTTGTCTCACGCCTTCTGAAAAACCAAGATCATCTAAAAATCTAATTTATGTGCGAACGTGTACCTGTATACCTGATGCAGTGTCACGCTAAAAATAATGCGATAAAAATGCTGAATTTTAAAAATATTTCAATAATTATTTTTTTCATACAAAATTTTCCAAGTCGTATCTGTCAAAAAAGTGTACATTTTGCACGCAAATATCTGTTAGTTTAAAAGTTAGAAGTAGGTATTTACACAACAAAAATATATTTTGAAGTATAACTTAGCGTTTAAGTGAAAAACATGGTGAATATTTGGTATAATTATAATGTTTAACTTATTTTTAAAGTAAGCCTTTTGTACATAAACGCCGCCATTTTAATATCTTTTCATACAATATTTCATTTTCCCACCGAATGAATATGTTCTTGAAAATAATAAACCTTTGAAATAACTGTAATTATGAAATAATAAAATGAAACACAAGACATTACGGCAAGTTTTAAGACATATATTGTAAAAATGTGTTATTTATTAGTAAAGATATAGGCATAATAAAATTGCATAATTTGTAAATAATATTTGATTTTTCTGACAATTTTCATTTTTATGGCATCGAACAAACCAATGTAGGTACCTACATAATATATTCAAAAAATGTATCCGAACCATTCGATATTACTTACGTGTTCGAATCGTTTCCATGGCTACAGAAAGAATGTGATATTCAAATAAAATTTGTTAGGAATCGAATTTATTTAGAAGGTTGTTGTAGGTAGGTACCTACCTAATACTATTTACTTACAAATCAACAATAATATACCTATACTGATTTCCTATAGGAAAATTATTTTATTTATTTATTTATCAACCGTTTGTCCGATTATAATGAAACTTTGGTGAATTGTCGAGCGTATGCCCAGGATGGTTTTTGGATTTAAACTTTTTTCTTATTCTTCTTCTTCTTCGTGTATTTGGTCGTTTTACCTATGAAGGGGGAGTATCCTGGGAAAAGAAGGTCCGACTGTCCCTCCATCTCTTCACAGGTCTTCCAGGACGGGTTCTGCATATAAACTTTTTTCTTCTTTTTCTTCATCGTGTACTTGGTCATCTTACCTATGAAGATGAACTATCCTGGGAGATGAAGGTCCAATTTTCCTTCCATCTCTTCGCAGGTTTCTGGATTTAAACTTTTTTCTTCTTCTTCTTCATCGTCTATTTGTTCATTTTACCTTTGAAGGTGGACTAACCTGGGAGAAGAATGTCCAATTTTCCTTCCATCTCTTCGCAGGTATCTGGATTTAAACTTATTTCTTCTTCTTCTTCTTCATCGTGTATTTTAGGTCATTTTACCTATGAAGTTGGAGAATCCTGGGAGAAGAATGTCCAACTGTCCTTCCATCTCTTCGCAGGTATCTGGGTTTAAACTTTTTTCTTCTTCTTCGTGTATTTAGTCATTTTACCTATTAAGTAGAGCATCCTGGGAAAAGAAGGTTCTTTCATCTCTTCGCGGTTCTTCCAGGATGGTTCCTGGATTTAAACTTTTCTTAACCGACTGATGGGACGGGATGTAATGAAGGGAAGGGAGGCACTAAAGGGCCTGAAGGGACGGGAGGTATAAAACTGCCTGAAGGGTCGGAAGGTACTGAAGGGCCTGATGGGAAGGGACGTAATGAGGGATTAAAGGGACGGGAGGTACTGAAGGGCCTGAAGCGGCGGGTCCTGGAGTCTAATTCTTTTTCTTCTTAATTTTATGCAGACCTTTATGGCAGTTTTTATACAAACTATTTCCTATTGTCTAATTCATCTTCTTCTTCTTTTATGTATACATTTGGGTCATTTTTTTATAAAAATTATTTCCTTTAGTCTAATTATTATTCTTCTTCATTTAAGTACGTAGACTTTTGGGAGAGTTTTAATACAAACTATTTCCAATAGTCTTATTCATTTTCTTTTATGTAGACCTTTTGGTCAGTATTTATACAAACTATTTCCAATAGTCTAAATATTCTTCTTCTTCTTTTTTGTAGACCTTTGGGTGAGCTTTTATACAATCTATTTCCAATAGTCTAATTCTTCTATTAGGTATATGTATTTTTACTTATTTTATGTAGACCATTGGAATAGTTTTTTATACAAACTATTTCTTATAGTCTTATACTTATTTTTCTCTTTTTTATTTAGTCTTTTGGGTTAGTTTTAAGTCTAATAGTCTATTGTGCAGAAATATTATTAACGATATGCACACTTGATGAAAACACATATGAAATGAATGGGATATGGGATGTGACGATATAACCTGCACTAGAATCTTTTCAATACTTTTGTTTAATTAAATTTAAACCATTTATATCATCCTATTTTGAATAATTTTCAACACCTAATATTTAAAGAATGGGGGTTGTGGCCATTACTGAACTCTTCACAACATTTATATTCAAATTAAAAACTATTTACTATAGTTCAATTCTTCTTCTTCTTCGTTAATGAAGACTTTCAGTCAAATTGAGCAAAAATATAATGCACACTTGATGAAAAAATATATAAACGAATGGGATGTGACCAATACTAGATCTTTTCAGTACCTACGTTTGTTTAATCAAATTTTAACCACATCCCAACATCCAAAATTACTAAATTTTCAATAGGTACACATTACAATTTGTTTTCGATGATAATATTTAAAAATGGGGGTTGTGGCCAAACCAATCTCTTTACAACGTTGATAAACAGTCATATTTAAAACCATTACGCATAGTCCATGCGAGCAGAAATTGTATAAATATTATACTTCATTCACACTTTATAGCAATATATAAAAAAGAATGGGTTGTGGCCATCACTTGAACATTTTACAATACTTAAACTCAATCAAATTTCAAACCACTTTTCATAGTCTGATATTGCAAAATAATTGGGTGACAATATTATAAAAACGATTGCTTTTTCTTTCACAATTTTACATTCTTGGCCAACGGCGGGACATAAAAGCTAGTCTGCAATAAAAATAGCCTTAAAAATTACGAAATCATAACTCCCACTATATCCCCTTGGGTTAATGATGAGTAAAAACGCACGAGTGAGTTGTTTGTTACGAACTGTTTAAAAATATGCCACAGAGCCAACTGAAACTACATAAAAACTCCTCGTTGTAACATTACAGTAGGGAATCGAATATTTTTATTATTGCATATGCGCAAACATTGGATTTTTTTCCCTGTCGGGAGTCAAAGATATTTTTTAACAAATTTTTAATTATCTCAATAGAGACGAAGTTGGAATATTTATTGTAGGAGAACCGGGAAATCAAGGCACCTACAGGGCTTACGACCTGTCATCGGCTGGTTTACGTGATCACTTCCGATGACAGGTCGTAAGCCCTGTAGGTGCCTTGATTTCCCGGTTCTCCTACAATAAATATTCCAACTTCGTCTCTATTGAGATAATTAAAAATCTGTTAAAAAAAATTACAGTAGGGTATAAAATTCCATTTGTTTCATTTGATTATCAATCATTAACTCTTTTATACAGCACTTGAAATCTTTCAAGGATTTGTTGGTACCTGAATGTAAGTTACAAATACCTAACTTCAGTATTACTTGTAGGTATTACTTTAAGAGGGCGACTGCTGCCAACGTAACTATTTTTTCAATTTGAAATTGCATCATTACTACAAAACGAATCATTATGAAAAAAATAACCTAGTTTGTTTGGATATTAATAAATAAAAATATAACTTAACTTTTTAATTTCTGTATATATTCTTGTAGTAAAATAATAAGCATACCTTGATTTTTGACATTTATCTTAAATTTCTAAAAAAACATAAGGTATAGAGCAATATTTTTTTATAAATTAAAGAAGAACAAAATATCTGGAAAAATATGATGTGACGTTGCATTAATGCATCAACCAAAAAAACTTTTATTTCGTAATGGCGCTGAATGGAAAATAAATGTTTTTTAGGTTTATTTACTTAACCTGATGCATTAATGCAACGTCACATCATATTTTTCTAGGTATTTTTGTCTTCTTTCATTTAAAAAAATATATTGAATTACGCCTTATAGTTTATTGAAAATATAAGGTAAACGTTGAAAATCGGGGTATGCCATTATTTTTCTACAAGAATTTATACAGAAACAGAACATAACCAAAAAGTTAACGTATATTTTTCTTTATTAATACCCAAACTATCTAAATTATTTTTCTCAAAACGATTTGATTAGAAATAATGATGGTATATCAAATAGAAAAATAGGTACGTTGGCAGCAGTGCCTCCCTTAACTGGTTCCTTGTTCTTTACAAGTCAAGTTTTCTTGTAGATTCATTTTCAAATTGAATCTAACAACATATTAGATTAAAATAGATATTATAACGTGATTTATTTATAATTAAATAGGTATAATATTTGCAAATGAAATTTAGTTAAACATGCAACGCAATAAAACACACCTACATAACAATATTATTATTATAAAAGAGAACGCGAATGTTGAACATTACGTAAATGTCTATCTCGCATAAGCTAGTCGGGAAATGGATGTATTTATGTAGGTATATATAAATAGTGCGTCGTGGAAAGCGGAGAAAGCTGATGCCGATTGGATTCTTGATGAGATATCTCACAAAACAAAAGTAGAGGTAATATGAGAGGACAAATACAGACAATTTATTATTGTCTGTGAATATCGTGTCTATTGACTTCTTCTATACATATTATTTGCAAAATTCGAATCCAACGAGATTTGTCCAAGGAGATTAATTACATCAATATTTTCCGTGTAATTCATATATCGCTGAACGTACTGGGCGCAAGGAAGTGTTAACAATTATTTTAAACATTCGTACTTTTTAAACCGCATGATCGATGAACTACGCAACAGCCGTGATTACGTCAATAATTAAATTAAACAAACCATCACTTAGAAAATTGCCAATGACGGATTTTTGTAAAATAGTTGAATGTAACACGTGAAATCCAACTGGTGATGGCAATATTATGTATAGTTAAATAATTATGGGATATACTAGCAGTGTATGGAGTGAAGAGCAAACTGATACGCGCAATCGCGTCATTATATGAGAACAGCGAAGCATGTGTTCGTGTCAACGACACAGTGACAACGTGGTTCTCTATAAATAATGGCGTTAGACAAGGGTGCGTGCTATCTCCATGGCTCTTTAACTTGTACATTGATTTCTGCATTAGAGCCCTTAAGGATGAAAGCAAGGGTCTGAAATTGAGTACTGTAATGGTGCGAGATTTGATGTATGCAGACGATAAAGTTCTTTTAGCAGAAAGTATGGAAGAGTTACAGTATCTTGTAAGTATGGTATATGAAGGATGTATAGAGAATGGACTGAGGATGAATGCCAGCAAATCAAAGACAATGGTCTTTGAAAAGAGTGAAAGCAGAACAGCGTGTAAAGTAAGAGTAGAGAACGAATGGCTTGAGCAAGTCGACGAATATGTATACTTGGGAAGCATATTTCAACGGAACGGACGACTCGATAAAGAGATCGAAAGAAGAGTTATGGCAGGAAACAGAGTGAATGGAGCACTAAGACCAATTATGAATGATCGCAACATATCAAAGGATGCCAAAGTTGCCATTCATAACGCCATCGTAGTGCCAACCCTGACGTATGCAAGTGAAACCTGGACATGGCAGAAGACGCATGAAAGTAGAATAAATGCAGTTGAAATGAGATCGTTAAGAAGGATTTGTAATAGAACGATGTATGACCGGGTAAGAAACGAGGATATAAGGAAAGAATGTAAGATTAAGAAAGATGTCATTACTAGAATGAAAGTAAACACATTGAAATGGTTTGGTCACATGGGGAGAATGAATGAGGAGCGCCTGACGAAGAAAATATACAGAGCGGAAAGGAATGGAATGAGAGGTCGGGGACGCCCAAGAAAGGGATGGCACGACCATGTGAACGAAATTTTGAAAGACGGAAATGTTAGAAGTGTGAGCAATAGACGAACATGTATGAGACGATGCATGAATGTGGACGAGGCGAGGGATGCGTGCCAGGATAGAAAAATGTGGCGTTCGGTTCTCTCTGCCTACCCCGCAAGGGACATGGCGTGATGGTATGTATGTTAAATAATACGTACCAAACTATAATATTTTAAGGTATTTTGTATCCTATACAAAACACGTGTGTCAGGATAAGATAGTGTGGAGATCAGTCCTTTTTTTTGAGATCAGTCCTTTTTTTTGCATCGATTTCATAAGCTTTGGTAAAATATTTCAATTTCGGAGAACGAAACCTACTCAAATCACAAAAACATGTTAATTCGCTAATGCGAGCCGCATGAATAATGGAATCTTATTAATGATGAAAATCTATGCAATAATCGAAAGATCTAATTATAAGTGATTTAATCATGTATGTATAGTTTCCGGCAAATAACTTGAGTATTTTGATCGTGGAGAGAAGTGGTTTGCACATGTACCAACCCAGCAAAAAAAACACAACATTGCGATCTGTGCACCCCACGTGACGTACTCTAGTCATTTGCCAATAACTGTATGATATTGTAATATAATATGTATGTATGAATTATAAGATTTCGCGTTTCTTTTCGAAATAATATTTAGGAGACAGGAATGCTTTTTGAATAAATAAATATTACCTACATTTCCTTAATTCATTCCAGCTTATCCAAGATGATTTTTACTCCTCACTAACCCAAGAGGATATAGTGGGGAGTCACGATTTCCCAATTTTTAAGGGTATTTTTTTATTGCAGGTTATCACCTAGTATCATGCTGAGATTGTATTCTGAAAGTTTCATCACAATGTATCTGTGTGTGTGTGCTATGTACGGCGTGTTTATTTTATTTTATCAATTATAGACTAAAGAACTCATTTGATTATTTTCAAATTTTGCAAATTTGTATATCTGATACTCACTTAGATCCCATTAGATTTTGAGGGATATAATAGTGCTTCTCATTTTTTTTAACTGTCAAATATTTCAAAGTGACCCCAAGCTCAGGAAACTAAAAATATGAAATTTTTATTTTCAAATTGGTAAAAAGGCACATCATTTTCATAAATATTTAAATAAAAAATAATTAAACAAACTCATTTCATGAAAATGCTGAATATTTTCCATACAAAATTTGAATCCTTTATAGAATGACTTGTTAATGAGGAGTATAGCGTTGGTCACAACCCACTCGTTTTGTATAAATTTCGTGAATCCAATAAAAATTATGCAAATTAAAGTTATATAATGTATTGAATAATCTTAATGTCTCAAAAATGCATAGACACATACCTATGCTAATAGAATAGTAATAATATACCTACTAAGATTCTACACATCTACATATATATTCCAAAATGCATAGACACATACCTATGCTAATAGAATAGTAATAATATACCTACTAAGATTCTACACATCTACATATATATTCCAAAATGCATAGACACATACCTATGCTAATAGAATAGTAATAATATACCTACTAAGATTCTACACATCTACATATATATTCCAAAATGTATAGACACATACCTATGCTAATAGAATAGTAATAATATACCTACCAAGATTCTATACATCTACATATATATTCCAAAATGCATAGACACATACCTATGCTAATAGAATAGTAATAATATACCTACTAAGATTCTACACATCTACATATATATTCCAAAATGCATAGACACATACCTATGCTAATAGAATAGTAATAATATACCTACTAAGATTCTACACATCTACATATATATTCCAAAATGCATAGACACATACCTATGCTAATAGAATAGTAATAATATACCTACTAAGATTCTACACATCTACATATATATTCCAAAATGCATAGACACATACCTATGCTAATAGAATAGTAATAATATACCTACTAAGATTCTACACATCTACATATATATTCCAAAATGCATAGACACATACCTATGCTAATAGAATAGTAATAATATACCTACTAAGATTCTACACATCTATATATATATTCCAAAAAGCATTTCAAGCAGAAATCAGCCTAATCAAAAATGGAAAATCTGATAATAATCACTCTTATTCTTCGAGTTCTTGTCACTAGATTCTTGGTATTGAAAATGTCGATGATTCATGTGTTGTAGCATCATTTTCGTGTTGTAGCAACTTGTGATCAAAAGATCATAATGATAGACAGCGAGGTCAAAATTAATATTTTACCAAAAAGCCTTTACTTTTTATAGACAAGACCAGGGCTGGACAAACTTTTGGGACAATGGGTCATACTTAGAAATTCAAATCAGGAATGGCGGGTAATCAAAGTTTTGAAATTTTACAAATATGGAGAATTATGTAAATATGGTATATATATTCTTACTATTTTTTATATACATAGTATGTTTTCTATTTAAATGTCCAGTTTTTATTTAGATTTTTATCAAAAAAAAATCCACACAGCAAGAAAATTTCAGTTTTCTATTGTTTATTTCAATAAACTAAACAATTAAGAGGCTATAATAGGCCATATAGTATATTTTGAAAATAATTTCCCTAATACACACAAAAGATAGGTCTTTAAAATAAAGGAGAATTTGTATTTACATCTTAATTCTATTGCATGAGTTTTTTGAAATTTGAATTTCTTTAATATTTTTCTTGTAAAATAAGTTTTAATAAAACCCTTTTTTATTATTTTACTGTATGAACTAAAAAACTACAAGGTCTATGAGGTAAATTTTTATTTCAATCGAAAGAGAATATGAAAATCTACCGGCTGAGTTTTTTATTATTATAATATTTTGATTAATATTCTTGCTATTTCGAAAAAACCTCTAAATTTTGTAATTTTTTCACGAAAAAGTGTTGTATGTCACAGATTAGGTGATATGCAATATTTTTTTATGTATCATACATTAGAAGGTGATTTAGTGTGCATTTTTGTGTACATCGGTATACCCAGGGTATATATGTAAGAGACTTAAAGGCAGCGCAGCAAGAATGTTGGTTTTCTTGAATTAATTCAAATTCATTATTCTAATACACAAATTCCAAAAATTATCCATCAAAGTTTACAAAGTGTTTGTTACCTTCGATAAATTAAACAAAGTCTGCACAAAGTGTTTGTTACCTTCGATAAATTAAACAAAGTCTGCACAAAGTGTTTGTTACCTTCGATAAATTAAACAAAGTCTGCACAAAGTGTTTGTTACCTTCGATAAATTAAACAAAGTCTGCACAGTGGCAATTTTTTTAACGATTCCGTGCATGCGACAGAAATGCCAATTTGTAGTTTTTTGAGAAAAAAAAATATTCTGACTGGACGAATATTGTTCGCGGGTCACACTGAAACACGCAGCGGGCCGCAGTTTGCCCAGGACTGAACTAGACACTAACACATATGTAGCAGTATTTCGTACCCTAGAAGTGCAGGAAAAATCAACCCACATATTATTATAATGTATATTCCTATTGTGACACACAAAACTTTAATTATTGCATTTCAATAATCGCATCCATGCATCTCCTATTAATTAAGTGAAACTGTTTCTGTAGATGAACCTCCTTCTATTCGACTCCTTTCATCCCTGAAGATTGTATTCACTATTCAAAAATATAAAAAACTAATTCTTTGAGATTAAACTTACATAGAGTATTATATTTCATTCCATAAATACTTAAATAAAATGAATTGAATCAATTCAATATCATGCTTTAAATTATCCTTAAGGTATGTTAAGGTACTGATTTCACTTTAAAAGTAATGCTAAAAAATTCAATAGAGTAGATGAGCATCGCATATGTTACAAAAATACATACTTTATCTGTATTGGGCATAGTTTTTATGAAAATTTCAAATAAATTGATGTCTTTACAATCAATTGCAATAAGAGTAAAAGTATGTCTCAAACAATTCACTTGTTACCCGTTACTCTGGCTTATAAAGTGCCACCGCAAATATGTAGGCGTAAAAAACCATCAAAAATATTATATAATGACAAATAAAACTAAAGGAAAGGATAAACAAAACGAAAGATTTTATTTTAATCAGAATAACAGTTAATTATTGTTGGTATTATAAATTAATTGAATGTTCTATTGAAAATTTAATGTTATAATAAATGAATGAATGTCATTTATTGTATACTTTATGAACAAACATAGGTTTGTTGCCATAAGGCAATCTCTTCCAACCAACCCGAGCAATTTGAAGTCTCAAAAGTTAATTTTGTATAACAGTATAAGTGCCTTAGAAAACAAATAATACAGATAGCAATGTGGAAAGGAATGAGGTAACTTAAGAATGTAGAAGGAAATTTAAAGAACTATTAGACAATCATATGGATTGAATGACAGAAAAAATTTGCAATAAATTAATATGAAAGGACAAACTATAAAAATATACCTATAAAGCTTAAAAGAACTTGTGATGTGAGGTATGTTTTAATCATTGAAAAAATAACACAACCATGTGTATGAAACTAATAGAAGAATTTTAAACAATGTTGAATGTATGAAATGATGTATTATGAATATAAAACAAGGCAATAAAAACGTAAGTAAACAATTTGTATTATAGCTGATCTCTTTTACCATAACTTTCCTATATTGAAGTCTGTAAAATGGATTGACCTGTTTAGATTACGGAGTCCTTACATATTTTTAAACCAATATGTAATTTTAAATCATAATAATATGATGATTCATATTCATAAGAATTAACACGTCGTCGATGAAACATATTTTGACATTTGACATAAAACAAATTAAAATTATAAAATTTAATAAATACAAATATTTATCGTAAAGAAAAATACATTAGGATATTTTCGATGTCAACATTAAACAAAACAATAACATAATTATTATCTTACGAGAAACATACATATTAAATTTTTAGGTTAAATAAAATAATTTACTGTATTCTTTTTTAATTAAAAAGTAATTATTCTAATAACACGTACAATATAACAAGGTATAAATTATAAATTAAATGAGACAGAAATTAATATTAAAATGTAATTTGAAAAAATATATAGGTTAGAAAAGTGCGCTCAATAATGGTTTTAATATTAATAAAATACCAAATGACTCACCGGGACTTTAGACAGCCAATACAATATTTCAGTTATTATTTGTCTCTATCTTATTATAATCACTATACTTGATTTTTTATTAATGAAAATAAACAAATAAATACGAAGACTGCCGATACAGATAAACGTACACGACAACTCACGGCGAATTATTTTTAACTGTTTTGACGCCGACCAATCAGAATACGAGGATTCATACTGGAAAAGTGGCGTGATGTCGACGTCACGATTATACACATAAGTTTGTACTACGATTCAGTTTCTGTCAGTAATCAATACAGGACAATTTAGGATTCGTCGCGCGCACAAATTTTATTTCAAGTAAAAATAATATTTATTATGATTAAATTTTATGCTATCATATTATTCTAAAAAATAAAGAATAATTACATTTTAAGATTAATTTTCTATTTAAATACTATTTAATTTTTGACATTCTTACCTCTTTCAAAACAAAGTAGGCGTTTTTACAGTTTCCTGTAATAGTAATATTAGTAGCCCAAATAAAGTGTTTGCACTGTTCATAGATGTCAGTAATTTCATTTCAATAATTTAGACCAGTCATGTCAAAGATACAGCCCGCGGGCCGCATCCGGCCCCCGGACCGTATCAATACGGCCCGCGACAGTATTTTGAAAGAAAAATTTAAGAGGTTAACGCTCTTACATTTTATACACAATATTTCAAGAGTTTGGATAACTACCCGGAATTGAAAAAGCATGCAGCACACATTCTGTGCATGTTTGGTAGCACCTATGAGCAGATGTTTTCCGTCATGAAAATAAATAAGAGCAAACATCGCACAATACATACAAATGAACACCTCCAATCAGTTCTTAAAATAATTACAACGAATATGATACCTGACATCAATGAGCTTGTCAAAAACAAGAGGTCAGGTATCTGGATCCTCAATCTCAAAATAATTACTTTTATAACTTTGATATGATTTTTAACAACCCTATATTATATACTATATAATTAAATAAATTAAATTTTATAATAAATCAGTACATTTTTTATATTTGAATCTGGCCCGCCTATACATTCTAAATTTAATATGTGGCCCTCTGCAAAATTGAGTTTTACACCCCTGATTTAGATCATTCATTTTAACTCCTTTTGTATCTTTATACTGGCAAGCGTGCTTACATATAAATTTCTATCTGTTTCCTCAATTTCAAAAAAACAATATCATTCACGAAATATCCTGAATCAGGCTTCCGGGTGCGCAGAGCGCATATTTGTGTCTTTTTGCTTCATTGCTTTTACGTGCAAATCACCCCCCTTCTCGGCGAAATGGTTCAAGAAATTTGGTGACATCATCATCATCAATGGCTCCACAGCCCATTGCGGGCCTTGGCGTCCTCCAGCATTCCTCGTCATCTCCCTCTATCGTGACATGCTCCCCTCCAGTTCCTTACACCAACAGCCTCCACATCCCATTGCACGCCATCCAGCCATCGAAGCTTGGGTCTACCAACGTTTCATCTACCTTGTGTATCCATAGGTTATATTCTCTTTGCCTTGTGGCTTTGTGTGCAGGATCCTTTTAGGCACTCTTTCATCGCCCATTCTATCAACGTGTCCTGCTCAATTTCAAAAAACAATATCAATTCACGAAATATCTTGAATCATGCTTCTGGGTGCGCAGAGTCAAGGGCGGATCCAGCTTTGGTGCCAGGGGGGGGGGTCACATAGTCGTGGTCAAGTCACAAGAAGTTATAATTTAATTTTGATAATAATACATACAAGTAAAAAGTAGTTATTTTATGAATAAACGTAAGTACTGTACTTTAAAATACCTACCTTTATTTAAATAACAAAATCAAAACAATCCAAACAAAGCGAGCGCAATTGTCACACAAAATGTGACATATGAAAGGTAGCGGTGGCGCAGTAAAATTCAAATCTTCGATGCGTTAGTTCCCGAATAATGCGTTTGGCGTCAAACAAAGTATTATATTAAATGAATTAAATATTGATAGTACTTAAATAAAATCTATATTTTGATAAAAAATATATATAAATCATGTTTAACAATTTTAATTAGTGGTTCATCTAGGTCCTGGACCCAGCCTAGGGGGGGGGTCATGACCCCCACCTGGATCCGCCCTTGCGCAGAGTGCATATTTGTGTCTTTTTGCTTCATTGCTTTTACGTGCAAATCACCTCCCTTCTTGGCGAAACGGTTCAAGAAATTTGGCGACAACTATGCACTAAATTCCGGTCAGTTAATCTCTCAGACACAGTTATTCAGTGGTTCATGAGTTTCTTAATGGATAGGCATCAGCTTGTCAAATCTCAGAAAAATCTGTTTTTGTAGTTAATTTGTCTGCCAGTGTTCCTCGGGGGAGTGTTCTATCACCACTGTTATTTTCAATTTTTATTAGCTCTATACCTAATATTCTAAATTGCTCTTATCACTTTTATGCAGACGATCTTCAATTGTATTTGCATTGTGATTTAAATAATATAAACTCAACTCTTGACTGTTTGACTCACAATCTTTGCTTTCTCACATGGACAACAGCTATTGGCATTATCATCAATCCTTCTAAGTCACAAGCAATCATAATAGGCAGCTGCAAACTTTTAGCAATAATTGACACGCAATCCTTAATCCCTTTATCTGTCAACAATTCTGTTATATCTTTTTGTACGAAAGTAAATGTCCTGGGGATAATAATAAACCAAAACCTATCTTGGCAGAGGCAGGTTGCTGAAGTGAACAGGAAACTTCATTATACTCATCACTCATTAAAAAGATTGCAAAATTTCTCACCTTTATCTGTCAAAATATCTTTATGCCAATCAATATTACTCCCTTTCCTTGATTGCGCTGATGTATGGTATTTAGACGCGAATCAAGAACTCTTAGATAAATTGGAGAGATTACTAAATAAATGCGTTCGATATATTTTTGAGAATTGAAAAAATTTGACCACATATCAGAATACAGAAAACTTTTAAGGTGGTTACCAATCAGGCAGCGTAAGAACTAACATACCCTCACACTTCTAAATCAGGTCTTTAACAACCCAATGCTCCAGTTTATCTACAAAATCATTTTCACTTCCTCTCAGAACACGGGTTGCCTCTTCATTCAAATACTGAAAGAACGCTCAGTATCCCAGTACACAATACTTCCTTTTTTACCTCATCTTTCTCCATATAAGCAGACCGACTTTGAAATCACATCCCATCGCAACATCAACTTTCATTAACACTTCCCGCTTTCAAAAGAAATCTGAGGAATCATTTCCTTACACAAAACACTTAAATTTGTCTCCTTATCCTATCCTAGTCCCCCTCCGTTTCTTAATTGTTTTTGTTTTATATGTTTCATTATATATTTTGTTCATATAAATTGGTACGTGTCATAAAAATATTTGAAAATCGAAAAGACCACCCATATTGAATCTCTGTTACATAAAAAACTCAATATTTACATATTACAATATTAAAAAAAAATCAATATACGTATTTTTGCAAGATGAACACAATATGTTATGGGCAAAAATCTTGACAATTTTGGCATAGTGGAGGAAGGTTTGTGCATCTATCAAACAAGAGAAAATCTAAAATTTGTTATTTGCACAGCAACGCCATTATTCTAGATATTTGTCACTCACTGTACTGAATCAACTAGTATAGGAAATCAAGGTGTTTAAACCATATGTATTACATTTTTTAGTCTTGATATTACATTTTTTTACTTTTAAAAATTATTAGCATTTTAGAAAAAAAAGTTGTTTAGTGATATAGCTAAGTCATCTTCTCCTTATTCAACCAACTTAAGCAATAGTTATCTAGATTACTTTACCGAAACAAATGAAAAAGAAATTATCACACTCATCAATAACTCACCCAACAAAACTGTACCTTAGATCCCATTCCAACATGGCTCCTTAAAAAATGTATTGTTTTAATAGCACCCTATCTCTGTAAATTATTTAATTTATCATTGTGCTCTGGTGAAGTGCCGATAAGTCTCAAAGAAGCAATAGTAACACCGCTACTAAAAAAGCCAAATCTTGACCCCGATGACTTAAACAACTACAGACCCATATCCAACTTACCGTTTATCGCTAAAATACTGGAGAAAATTATAAGTGCAAGATTAAATAATTTCATAGAGACAAGCGGGATGTTTACCAAATTTCAATCTGCATATAGAAAATATCACTCAACTGAGACTGGACTCCTTCGAATACTATCTGACACGATTCTAGCTACCGAAACCGGAAACCATGTTCTAATAGCATTCCTCGACATGAGTGCTGCTTTTGATACGATTGATCACACTATTCTTACTGAAAGACTCAAATCAACTTACGGTATTCGAGAAAACACACATAAATGGTTTCAATCTTATCTCACAGGACGGCACCAAACGATCAAATTCAATAATCTAAAATCATCTCCCGCTCTTATAAAATTCGGTGTTCCCCAGGGTTCTGTGTTAGGCCCGTTACTCTTTATTTTATACACAAAAGACATATTTTCAATCATGGACTATTAGCACACTGTTATGCGGACGATTGGTAACTTTACTTTTATTGCACACCAGAAAATGCTCACCATCTTAAAACCGTAATTCGTAAATGTATCGAAGATATCAATATTTGGATGTCAGCAAACAAACTTAAGCTTAACCCAAATAAAACAGAACTACTTTGGACAGCAACGCGAAAACGTCATCATTTAATAGACACCTCCCCACTAACCTTCGAAGACTCAGATATTATTCCCAAATCCTGTGTCAAACTTCTCGGAGTCAAAATAGATTCGAATATAAGCTTTACAAACCAAATTAACACAGTTTCATCTTCTGCTTTCTTTGAATTAAGACGTTTAAAGTCAATCCGAAGGAGTATCCCATCTGAAGCCATGAAATCTTTGGTAAGCGCCTTTGTTGTCTCCCGTTTGGATTACTGTAACGGTATATATGCGAATCTACCAAGAAAAGAAATTAATAAAATTCAGTCAGTTTTCAATGCTGAGACACATGCATATAAAGTAAATTTGTAATAAAACACAAAATTAGAAATGAATTCTTTATTGTCAAGCTTTTCAACAATATTGCTATATTACATATATTATCTACTTATAATATGTATTTTCCAAATCACAGTACATAAATCACATGTCATAATATAACAAGTGGGTCCTTCATCTTATTCTTGGTGACGAAACAATACCCCATTAGTAAATAAAAATATTTGAGATATTAATTTCATTCTGTAGATAGTAAATAAAAATATTTGAGATATTAATTTCATTCTGTAGATATTAGTAAATAAAAATATTTGAGATATTAATTTCATTCTGTAGATATTCCTATAAAAACAATAATTCTACTTACAACCAAGTACAAATATAAATTAAATAAGTAGTTATTGTATTTTTTGAAAATTACCAACTACATTTGAGATATATGCAGTGTAGTTCCGATATCGACTGCATGGATAAGTTATTTCATATACCTACCCTATCTTAATACAAATACATATTCCATAGCTTTATCAAATACAAGTGAAATATAATATTGTTAAATATGTATTATAAAACTCACAATACAAACTTAACATCACACACATATTTCAATAAATTTATTGCGTCTGATAAAGAAATCACATTTTCCTTTATATGAAATACTTGAAGGAATTAAAATATAATATTGTTAAATATGTATTATAAAACTCACAATACAAACTTAACATCACACACATATTTCAATAAATTTATTGCGTCTGATAAAGAAATCACATTTTCCTTTATATGAAATACTTGAAGGAATTAAAATATAATATTGTTAAATATGTATTATAAAACTCACAATACAAACTTAACATCACACACATATTTCAATAAATTTATTGCGTCTGATAAAGAAATCACATTTTCCTTTATATGAAATACTTGAAGGAATTAAAATACATGTCAAACTTAATGTAAAATAAATTTATAAGTACAGTACTTATATATTTTTAAAAAACCTTTTCTTTTGACAATTTGTAAAAAGCAGGCCCAGATCAATCATAGGTTCAAATGGTGCAGTTGCGCTAGTCGCAAATAAATTTGGGGTGCCAAATATAAGGAGAAAAAAAACGTAAGAATATGAATAGTAAAAAAAAACCCTGAAGCAGAATTATATTACTATAATTTAAATTATTTTTCAACGATAGAAATATGATAATGTGTTTTCCTCAGCAGCTACAAACAAATACATATGATATATTTTAAAATAAAGTATTCCAGGCGCCAAAAACTGTAGATCTGGCCCTGGCAACAAGTGACTACTTTTACAAAAACTGTAGATCTGGCCCTGGCAACAAGTGACTACTTTTACAATATTCCAAAAGACTTTATTTTGGCCATTGTGGATAAGTTTGTTAGATATTTGATTTCGCCGTTTGACCGGACTTGCCCCCTGAATCACAGGTTCCAGGTGTGAAACAGTTTTACACTGCATTTTCAGCCTAGATCCGTGAAACGATTAATATTAACATAAGTCTCAAAAGTATACAATATGAGGGTATTTTAATCAATTTTGACAAAGTAAAAAATTTGACATCATAAAAGAAACAGGGGTTAGTTGTTTTTTAATGATTTAATGCAGTAACTACATTATGTTGGTATTACTCATTGTTTATTTAATGATTTATTGGTATAATATGTTATTTGAGACTGATGTGTTATCAAAAACTGTTCTGTTGATTATTAACTAGGCAATATTTCCTGATAACACAAATCAAAGTATTGTGTTTATTATACCTATGCAATTACATTATATACACCTCATAGATACACAAGTTACTTAGACTAAAAATATGATCTTCATATATGTATAGCTTTAGCTAAGTATGTCCTGAGGAGAGAGTGGTCAGCTTTGAAAACTGTTTCAGCATTAAATAATCAAGGTGGTTCAATACAAACTTAATTTGTACAAATAATTGTAAAACAATATTTAAAAACAACATACCCTGGCCATTTATTCCTGCAACATGTAAATTGAAATAGAGATTTTTAAAATATATTCATATTGTAATATTAGTAGAGTAGAATAGAGTCGGCTCTATAAGTACATAGATAATTATAATTCATTCAATACATAATTAAGCTATCTGAATTTATACATTTATTCTATAACAGATACCTTATGTTGTTAAAAAAATAAAATGACATCATCATCTTCTGGGTTTCTATTATTTTCTTTATGGGGAAATTAGCTCATGTGAGTGCTTTAGATTACAAACACAGAGGGAACAAGTTATGCTTGTAATTACGTACGTTGATATATAGCCTGATTTGAATTACATTATGTTATATATTACATATACATATTTTATATATTTCAATGAGATAGAATAAAATATGTAGATTGATCTTGAGAATGTATTTATATATGTAGAATATAAACTATATAATATAGGGAAAAAATTTATAAGTATATAGGTACTACAATTTTGTATTCTTATGAATTTAATATAGTAATAATACATTTATACGATAGCGCAAGCTACTTATTTTATTAAATAAATAACAAAAAGAAAACAATATAACAAATAGTTGATTGTCCTTTCAAATGATGTCCTCATTAAGGTATATTATTTGACACAAATGATTGCCTTTTTTAACAGTAGACTAATTTATTTTAATTTTGGGCACACAATACAGAAAACAAATTGCAAAAAAGCACTACTCGCTTTTCTTATCACAATGTACTACGCAACTTAACTAAAATTTTACAAACTTTCATTTTCCTTGACTTTGATATATTTTTTTGGTAGATTTACTAGATAAATACTCATTCCATTCACTAAGGATGAGACAGAATACAGACAGAAAAAAATATACACCATCTCCATTAATTCATTTCCATTAGAATATAACAATTAAGCAAATGGAAAACAGTCATGCCTTTAAAACTAAAATAAAGGAATAGCTCTTAGTATCAGGCAGACACTATGCAGAGGAGATTTTTCACCCATAGCTTTCAACCCCATACTTTATTTTGCTCTAAGCTTAGATTATATATGATACAGATACCTAGTCAGCGCAATGAATGTATGCCAACTAAAACTACGCTGAAACAGACGAATTTCACTCGCCCGGCCGTATACGTACACCTACCGATACGCACACTTACATAATACGTAGACCAACCGATCTACCGCCTCACACACACATGTAAAAAAAACTTGGCATACATTTGAATTCGAAATTTGTACTACACGCGGCTTCTGTACATTATAATTCTATGGCTCTAAGTATATTAGAGCAATTTTTTTATATTATGTTTTTTTCCAGCAGACTTTCAAACAAACTAGATTCATACCAACCAGTAGAACAGGCAGGATTCAGAAAAGGCTTCGGAACAAAAGACCATCTACAAACTCTGAAGAATGTAATCCAGAAATATAATGAGAATAATATTCCCATAGCATTGGCATTTATAGATTTAAAAGGCCTTTGACTCAGTCGAGGCATGGGCGGTGATGAAGGGTCTAGGTAATTGCAGAATTGACCATAGATATTAGAATTTTACATTAGAAGAGGTGTCCGACAGGGTGAAACTATTTCCCCCAAACTTTTTACATTGGCCCTTGAAGATGTCTTCAAAACTCTTGATTGGTCTAAGAAAGGCATAAATATAAACGGCAAGTATCTCAGCAATCTACGGTTCGCAGATGATATTGTCATATTTGCCAAGGATGAGGATGAATTGAATACTATGCTGACAGAAATCAATTCAGCCTGTGTGAACATCGGATTAAAGATGAACATCTCCAAGACTAAAATGATGAGTAACGCAGAAGAGTCCTTCCCCGTCATAATAGATGGAGTGCAAATTGAAAGAGTAGACAGATACCTACATATATCTAGGCCATACCGTGATGCTTGTCGAAGAAAATCAAGAGGCAGAAATAGAGAGAAGACGTGGCCTTGCTTGGGCAGCTTTTGGGCAATTATCATACATTCTGAAATCCCGTAAATACTCCCATTATTTGAAAAATTGACTTAAATCTTGAGTTACGGTAGAAAGCAAAAGGTTCTCTTTGATATTGCAGTGACTGAAATTCTTAACTTGTCATATTGTTTCTCATGTGATAACATAATAATTTTAAGATCTAATGTGATCAGTAAAGAGTTTTATTTCAATAGCAACTGTAAGACTGTTATTAATCAGAACTTCCAAAATCACACTTGTGGAATTGATTCTCTTAGTAAAAATAACAATGAACGATATGCATTGAGCTAATGGAGGACTAATTTAAAAAATAAATCAGTTTGAAGCTGAAAAAACTACAATTATGAAAAATTTTCACGGATGCCTTTTTACTGATGGTAAAATTATTAGATGGAACCATGGGGATGGAACCTTATAGATCCCAAAAAGACGAAATATTATTTGAAAAAAAAAATTCAAACCATGTTTATTAATATTTATAATTTTCATTTTACTAACAAAGAAAATAAAAAAAAAATTAAAATTTCAAGGTATGATACTGTTTAAAGGTTATATTTTGTGGTAAACCACCGTATTTAAATTCAATATGTTTCATAATCTGTGGCACAAAATAGCACACAATAAACTTAAATATATAATATGTATACATTATATTATATAATTAATATAATAATTATAATTTAAAATTTGGTTTATGAAAATAAAGTTTATATGTTAATAGAATAATAACACCATTTAATAATCACAATTTTAAATAAAATCTAAATAATTGTACTTTACAATTTAAGCTCTCCAAGGGTCAGTTTCTTTATACATTCTCTCCACATTGTCATGTAGCATTTTTTCTTGTTCTGAAAGATAAAATCAAAAGTTTCATCACACACATATCAAAATCATGCAATGCTATAATTTTTTTTACATTATGCTATGATAAAACCAAAAATAACAGAAATTTTTTTCAATGAATAAAATAAGATCTCAACTCTTTATTCACATAGTAAGTAAGTACACTGAATATAGGTACCTACTTATTTTATTTATTTAGTATTGCTTCTCGGGCTTCTAACAGCTGTACTATGTCAAATATTAATTTAATACCCACCCAATAACAAGTTGCCACATTCTGGAGACTTATGATATTTATTGTCTCAAAGATCCAGACTGAAAACACAATTATTAAATGGAAATCGATCCCGGGACCTCTCGGTCAGTAGTCAGATATTTAACCAACTGCACCACGAAGCTTGAAAAAAAGGTTTGAGAGGGTGTTGTTTCTATGTTATAATAGAGAACATGCATGTATAAGGGATATGAATAAAAAAGAATGATTTAGAGGTAAAAAATAACGGTGATCACGAAAATACTAATAAAAGCTGTGAAATATTATAGTTTAATTATCAATTTAACTATAAAAATTTAATTTTTCATCAAAATTATAAACGGTCTGTCATTGGTTGAACACTTTATGACGCCATACATCAAAATGGATAGTTCATTTTGTCTATAGCATGAAGCGTTTCACTGAGTATTTTCACATATTATAATTATTTCCATTTCAATTATCAATAAGAGCAACACGGTATTAAGGACAATCAGATTATGCCCCTAAAGTGAATGAACAAAAATGTTGATGCTTTTTTTACGGATAATCTGGACTTTTGCACATCGCGATGTCTTAATAGAAAGGTCAATATTTAAAATATAATTTAAGATATTTGCTATCGGGATATTTATAAATTAAGTAAGGTGAGTTGGGGGAAGATCGGATGGTTTTTTAGCAAGGTGTGTGAAGTTTGTTGTATATTTTTTCACACATAATCTATCAGAGTTAGTAAACAAAAAACGTTATTTAAGTCAAGAAAACTATTTTTTTTCCAATATAAAAATATTTAGAGCGTCATAGCGGTTATACTTTCTTTAAAAAAAGGTTTTAAAAAAAACTTTATTTTATTTTTCTGTGGGGGTAAGATCGGACATTTGAGGGGCAAGATCGGAATATCTTCTAAAATCTTTAATAAACATTATAAAGCATTATAATTATTTTTCTATAATTTCTTTGTTCCCCTATTAACCAAATCAAATATTTTTTTAACCAAAATTATTCTCAAACTGGCATAAATTCAAATAATTGTTTTTCGATATTTCGATCTTACCCCGCCTGCATGAATGTACGCCTCCAGTTCTCAAACTGTTATCATCCTTTCAATCTTTCCCAAAATACATATCGTCTGCTGACAGGAAAAAGTCACTAACTGCCTATTTTGGCAAAATTGAGTTAACTATGCTATCATATTCACCAAAACACACTTTACATCTGGATAAAAAATTATCTTCATATCAGGTCCCGTTGCGGAGATTTTTCGGAAAAATATTCATTATCTGCATTTTTTTTCAATTATGCCGTCTGGAAAAAGTCATTATCGTTGTAATGAAGTCTTTTTTTACATATTTTTGTATTTAACTACCAACATTCGAAAATTTTAACACATTAACTAAAAAAATAATTTTCGATAAATACATAGCATCACATCCTAACTGGGTAGGCAGAGAGAAAAGAACGCCATTGTTTTCTATCCGGATTGCATTAATCGCCTTATTTACATTGATACATCATCTCAACATTTTAGTCTGTTATTCTCATACATCAACCCATGCATGTCCTTAACGGGGTAGGCAGAGAGAACCAAACACTATATTTTTGTATCCTGGAACACATACATCGCCTCATCAATATTATACATCATTATTACATGTTCATCTTTTTTTCAAGTTTCTTAGATTTCTTTCTTTCAGAATTTCGTTCGTATGGTCGAACCAGCATAAATAATATTTATATTATAGTGATATACCTACCAGAAAAACTGCATTCCTGGTACAATATCTCTTAGGTATCAGTAAATACAGGAGAGAGAGAAGGTGTTTGCCTGACACTGTTCATTTACAGCACAAGTTTATGCTTAAATTTGGGTATTATGAGGATACATAAATGTACCTACTTGTTAAACGAACATATTCGTTCTTTAAAAAAAAAAAAAACTATATTTTTACATGTATTGTTGATATTGACGGTATTTAAGGTTTAGAATTCATAATATGATTTAGAACAAACCCAGGTTTAATATTGGTTAATTCATAAAAAAAATATATAAGACAGAAAATAGAAGTTGATCTGAATATCTTCTGAAAATGTGAGTAAATACCTAAATTTCTATTAATTTTAAAATCAAGAAAAAAATTTAGAGGTCCTGGGCACAATAGGTACCTTTCATTTGAAACATCTGAAATATTCATGATAGGTACTAATAAAATTAGAATATTAGAAGAATACAAAAAGTTTGGAAGAATTTGCAAAATGGCAATAAACTCGCCACTTGTGCAGGTTGCAAAGAAGTGATTAAAATTTGATTTTTTTTATAAAAACATTATAATGAGTTTTGCCGCATAGAAATATTACATACAATCTCACACACTATGGCAGATGAGCCGTCAGGAAAATCTCATCATATGCAATTTTGTGTTTTTTTAATTTCCTATGAGTTTTTGGCAAATTTGAACATCAAATATAGTTAGATTAGGCTACTTTTTATATATGTTGAAAAATTCATGACAATCTATAAACAATTAAAGAAGTTATGAGAGTTAATATTGCCGAAAAACTTTGACAGCCATTATCTCGAAAACATGTTTGTCGCAGTTAGTGACTTTTTCCTGTCAGCAGACGATATATTACCATGAATTTTAATGAATTTGATTTTCAATTTATATTAGGTATTTAGGTTTTGAACATTAACTTAAATATGTAAAATTATGTGTTTTTTATTCATTAGCTTAGATATAAAAAATACTGCTTATTGAAACAAAATTTAATATCACAATATCGTTATTGCACTCGCAACTTTAAACGAAGATAGTTTTGTATTAATAGCGTTTGATTGATTATTTTTTAAACGAATATTTTAATCAGCTTTTGTTTAAACGCTCATTTCTACTCATCTGACCCTACTTAAATATTATAAATATGTGGGTTAGTCTATGTAAGTTTGAAGGAGCTTGGATAAATTTGGTAGATACCTGGATGTTTACAATGTTGTCTTTTATTTTATTTTTATTAATTAATTTCTAAAAATCAAGTGTCATAGAATGTAAAAGATGAAAAATCTGTTCAAAAGTGCAAAAGTTTAGATTATTATTATTTCATATTTTTTATGTTATTTTCATTCCGATTCAACAATGAAAAATTATACTTTTAATTTATCTATTAAATAGGAATATAATTATTTAATGTAAACTTTTATTCGTCTTAATAAATATTTTATTATTATTATTATACTTTATGACTAAGAAGGTACCTACCTAAATCAAAATATTTTTTTAAGAATGTTTTTTGGGAAGTTTGGGAAGGTCTGGATTTTACTATGGATAGTCAAAATGGGGGAAGATTGGAAATTAAGTATTCCGAACTTCCCCCTTGAATTTTTGGTGGGTTAAGACCGGAATAAGGTTTAAAATGAAAACTTTTATACTTAGATAAATAAAACATTACAAATATGTTCACAAATTCAAAAATAAAGTGCACGATAAAAAAATATCAATAAAAAATCGAATATTAGCTGAGTTATTCAATATGGGGTAAGACCGAATATCTCACAATTTGGCGCAAAAATACCTCTGCTGAGTAAATTGATCATATCACACGTCCACTTAGCGTGCGGAACTAGCTTCAACTGAATGATGGTATGTGAAGAAATGACGTAACAAACCGAACCATCGACAACTAATAATGTTGCAGGACTAATATAAATTGCAAAAGTTTGGATGTAATAAAATAATCTCATTTGTAACTAGCCGAGAGAGACACGTTGACTAAACTAGATACTACCAGAATCTATCCTTGTCATATAAGATAGAAGTTAACTTAAGTGCATTTCTTTCTAACAACGCAACCTTGTTTTTTAAATTTTGTCCTTATTACGCGTACATAGGTATATAAGTAGATCGCTTTCTGATGAAAGAAACTTGAATGAAATGAAATAATACTTTTAACATGCTAAGCCAAATATTCTCACAACTGACCTGAACAGAGTGTATTCTTTTTACACATATATAATCCATCTCTTTCTAGCTATATATTTCTTATGATATTTGACATCGATTTAAACTATTTTTTGACACAAACAAATTGTTTTTCTATCATTTTTATTTTATACATAGAAACTAGGATGTTTCAAACTTAAGATTAGTTAATAAAAATAAACATTCATAGTTTTAGATTCCTCGGAATTTCGTCGTTGAAAAATCTTTCCGCTGAATGCAAATCATTTTCGACATGTTTTTATTTGGTGAAAACATACAATTATATTTTATTATTTAAGGTTAAATACTTTGGTAATATTACAAATTTATTAATAAGTACACCTCCAATACGAATAATTTTTAAAATATACATTTTTAGCATCCTAAATACAATTTCATTAAACACAATAATCAACAAGTTATGAACGAAATGTATGGCATGCATTTGAAAAATACATCCACTATGATGTGTGATGTCACTCACTTCACGACCTAAAAGAACTGTTTTAGCGCTTAATTCAAAATACAATTATTCTAATTCCTATAAAAAGCTTTATAGAGCAAATAAAAATAAAAATTTTACCATATTTTCTATTATTTTTTGTACCAAAAAAAAAAGTGAATGTTCCCTATTCAACCAAAAGTATATCTCAATTATGGCAAAATGTGATCATGACATGTAGGAATCATATAACAGCTATTTAATGTGAGGTAATAACAATACTGGTTCCAAGGTATGTCGCTGGACTCTTCAACCTCAAAATCCTTCTCTCATTCAACCTCTTTATATCATACAGTCCAGTCTCACCCGTTTCTTATCAAATAATATTTTTAGCACCTATTGTAATATCTTCTAGTCATCTACAATTTGTTATCACAAAAAACAATTTAATAAGTTAACAAAATAAATGAGACCGATAAAAATAATATTAAATCAAAACATAAGTAATAGGTACACTATATTTGAAGAGAAAGACAATGGAATGGATATTAAAGAGTAAAGTGACTTTAGATCAGTGTTTCTCAATCAGTGGTCTGGGGACCAAAGGTGGTCTGTGAGAGCCTCGGAGATGATCTGGGGGAGCCAGGTTCAAATATTTTTTTTACTTTTTTGAAAAAAAATGTAGCCTACATTATGCAAATTACCATTTAAATACAATAGTTTATCAATTAATAATATTTTTCTTTTTTTGGAAAATTGTTTTATTTAATCACCATTGAATTTGGTTATAACTGAAAAGATATATTGTAATGGATGGTCCGTGGTAGGTAATTCACTTTCAGACTGAGTGGACCGCAGATGTCTGTGGGTTGAGAATCACTGCTCTAGACAGATATTAATTGGACTTTCAGGCTGAGTGGTCCGCATATGTCTGTGGGTTGGGAATCACTGCTTTAGAAAGATATTAATATAACTAACAAATTGGAAGGATCATTTACATCTGTGATCCGATTCATATTGAATACCAACACTCTCTTTATTATTTTATTTTTAGTTATGGCACTTGTCAAAAATAACCAAAGATAACATCACACTCTCAATATTAATGATTTTACTTTATGAACTAATTTATACACACACTTATTATTAATTTTTACATCTAGAACTTAATTTTAGTTAAAATTACCTTTGCTAAGATTAGCAATAATACATTGCTTTCTTAAAAATTCAGTGCATAATTCTCGGCTCAAACCAAATGCATGCATGTTGTATGTAAATGTTCTGAAATAAAATAATAATATGTTAATGACAATTATTTATAAATACATATTATGCATGTATTGAATTTTTACTTTCTTTTAACACATTGTTTCGCTGTTTCTACTGTTCTCTTTTGTCTTGTTTTTGAGCGATCTCTTAACTTTTTTTTAACATTTTTTTATAGTTAGTTACATAATTTCTGTATTTTTAAATAGCCCAAGCATAGGTCTTTTGTGTAGTGGGGCATTGAAGTGCAATTAGATGTACTGTTATGTTGTAAAAAACATACATACATAATCTGTAATAATGCAATGAAGAACTAGAATCGAAATAGTATAGAAATACACAGGATTTTTTATCATGTAACAATATTCCTTCCATTTCTAGCAGAAATTTATACATTACGAAAGCAAATTATCGCATTATATAATATTTTTATAATTGGTCAATGTGATAAAATATGTTGAAAAAACTAACATACTAGTTGCATGTAACACATGAGATCCAACTGTCGATAGCGATAGTACATATAGTTGAAGAATAAGTACCAAACTATAAACCCATAAATACAAATTATTTAATATTTTAAGATATTTGGTTTTCTATACAACACATGTAACTAGGTATGTATGTCAAGATAGGATAGTATGGAGGTCAGTCCTTTGATCCTACCCAGAATATGAAAACAGCATGATGGTATGTATGTATGTTTGGAGATTAGTATCAAACTATTAAGTCTTCTTAGATATTGTGTGCAGGCTACTGCTATACAAATTGTATGAAGCAATGTCGTCACTAAATTCAATTTTTATAAAAATTGTTAAAAAAAATTGAAATGTACTTCTACAATACAGTGGTACCTCGACATACGAGTGCCCCAACATACGAGTTTTTCGAGATACGAGCCGGCGAGTGAGTGATTTTTTGCTTTGAGTTACGAGCGAAATTCGAGATACGAGTTTGGTTTAGCAGGTCGGCCGGTAGATACAAGAGTTACAGTCACAGCAGCATACGGAGGTTATGCAAGAAATCGGTTTCGAGGAGTCAGAGGAGAAGGAGGTTATTTCTTCAAGTGAGATAAAGGAGATCTTAGGAATGTGGGAGAGAGTTTCACAGTTCGTGGAAAGAAACGTCCAGAAAAAGTTGCAACAGGTCGTGCATCTGATCTTTTTAATGACACTTGCCTAACTCATTTCCGGAACATTCTGAGAGGGAGGAAGAAACAAACCTCCTTGGACATGTTTTTTTCTAAACGACCTACAGGTGAAAGCGAGAAAAATGTAGCGAAAAAGGCAAAGACCAGTGAGGATATCTAATTTATTTCTTTACATTCTCTTTTTTGTTTTTGTACAGTAAATATTTGTCATTTATAAATATGTTTTTACTATTCAGAACCACGTAACAGAAATAACTGGGGTGAAATTTTGGGTGTTGGAACGGATTAATGGTAGTTCAATTGTTTTGTATGGGGAAATTTGCTTCGAGATACGAGTAATTCAAGATACGAGCAAGGTTGCGGAACGAATTAAACTCGTATGTCGAGGTACCACTGTATTAATATTTTTTAAAGAAAATTAAATTATTAACTAGTTGGGGTGTTTCGGCTTTTTTCGATATTTTTTAAATAAATGGAAATATAGGCAGTTAAACTCATAAATTTATCATAAAAAAAATATTTTTCTTAGTAAAAAATGTTTGAGAAACCCTGGAATTTTTTAAAAAAACTAATTTGAGATTTTGTATTTGTCTATGTTTATACCAGTTTTCAGCGTTCTAGCTTTTATGGTTTCTGAGATATATGGAAAAATAAATCAAAATTTCAAAAGTTGATAACCCCTGACTGAAACAAAAATTCACAATTCTGAGTATAAAAGTTTTGTAAGCCTAAACTGTTTATATATTCTGAAAATTTGGGCTCTGTAAATTGAGCAGATCAAAAGTTATAAGGGGGGGCGGACACACAGACACAGACACACACACACAAAACTCACATAAAATGTTCTACTCCGAATTCTGAGTAAATCCATGTATGGGAACATATATGCTGCGAGGCCTCTAGTTGGTGTTATTAGCATGCAAAAAGTCCACTACGCTATACAAAATGTTTCTTCGTACACGCATCTTGGCTTAATAATGTCGATTCATTCAGAGAATTGAATTCTCATGAACGTATCGACAGTTGGATTATTTACAATATATAATTCAATTGAATATTCAAGTTGTGCTTAAGTGGTTGTATGCAAAACAATAGATCAAAATAGTCACAGTGCAAGGATAACGAAAGTTTAACTCCTATTAATAATATTACGACGGTGTATATTTTTTGGTCACTTAAGACAATAAACTCAGACTAGCGCAGGGTGCAAGGAAGTATTTATTATTATTTTTTACTATTTTATTTATTTATTTATTAAAAGAAACACCAACAGAACATAGGAATACACATAAAACATAATATAGATATTAGAATCAGCATAGTAGTTTCAATGCTCTAATAACAGGTGTTTACAACATACATAGATTGAATATATATCGTTTAATTGAATATTAAGTATAGGTATATATTACTAATACAAACATTTATAGAAAGTACATCTTAATTGATTTAGGCATGGATTGGATTCAATATCCCCTTAACATTAATCTAGAGTTTAACAAACTCAATATGTCCGATTCAGATTTGCCGACTAAAATTAGTTTTTATACGTCCCGAATAAAATTTTAGTCGCAAGCGTCGTAAACTCGTATTCTGATTTCGTCTTAAACAATGGCCGACTAAAATGAATTCGCCCGAAAAATTTTAGTCACCGTGAATAAAAACATTTTCGGTGTTGCCGCGACACAAAAAATAATATATTCAAGACATTCGAAAATTTATTTCTCTAGCAATATTCAACAGCCTAAAAACGTCAAAACCATAGAAAAGAGATTTTATTGTCAAAACTAGTTAGTGTATTCTATGGTTAAAACAAAGTTTACCTCCAAAACCGAAACATTTCTAATTTGTACGGCGCTATTTGCTATGGATACCTAAGGATAAATCCAAAATTAAGAGTACAAAGAAGCAGATGGAGTTGATGATTGACTTAGTATCAAGGAATAGTGTAATGAGAAATGGAAAGATAGTAAATTTATGAAGGTAAGTTAGATATGTCAATATAAAGTTTTGCCTTGAAATTTTATAGGTTAAATATGTCGAGCATATCTAGTGATAACTGGAAGAAAAGTGAGCCGTATTTATGACGCATCACTTGTTATTACATAGGTACATCAGGGTAATAACAAGTAACATTCCAAACTGTATCTTTCATTTGAATTCAAATTAGTTTTCATTTTCTACTCATATGGCAGTCATTACTCAAACTCGTGTTTATTATGTTAGACTGACGGCTTCTTTTATGAAAATGATTAAGACCATTTAATAATTCATGTAATACAATGTTATTATTTGTTTTACAGGGAATTCTTAGTGACACCAGAGTTGAAAGATTGTGGATCCAGAATATCAGAGAAATTCAGATTTGGCGATTTCTAACAATCCAGAGTTTAATGATGTTTCTCTATCAAGGGACTGAATTATTTTTTTCACTAATTATTGTATTTTTTTTTGTGTTTTGATATAGTATAATAACCTTTTTGCATATAATTATTATTTGAATGTAAATAGCTACCTATTCAGATTTTATTATACCTACCTATGGATCTGTAAAATAAAATGTTTTAAATAGATACATTAGTTATGTGAAAAAGAGAATCTGCCTTGCCAAAAAACTATTATGCAGTTTGGCGGAAAATATTATTGTAATTCTTTTTTATAATATACAGAATTAATGAAAAAAAATATGTATTATTTTTATAACAATTTACATACTTGTTTTATTTTTCCTTGTCATTCTGTCTACTGCTTAAAAGGTTCTACAAATTAGATACAACAAATTTAATACACATGTATTTATATTACGATTATTTATTTTATACATACATAGAAAATGTGAAAAATTTAATATAACTAAATATATATATGATTTTTTTTAAAGTGATGTGTCTTCTTATTAAATTACTTCTAGTCCTTGCAACGTGGAAAAAAATGTAAGTATCATCATAAGTAAGTCTGTCGCTATTGCCAATATCTATTTCAATAATGTCTTCATCTGCAATGAACAAAATTTATTTATTTATAGTATACAAATTATTATTCTAACTAAGAATTCCTGTTTTTAGTATCCTGTCGGTTCATCTGGGGCGTTATTACCCATGGTAATAATTATTTAATCCAGAGTTACCTAAGTTTTAAAATGAACATAATGGTTTATATAATAACCTAACCTCAAATGACAGACAACTTGTATGTGAGATTTTGACTGAAACCCCAAACTTTAGTAGAACATTGAATATAAATTTAGCTACTTGTAAGAATACTTCATATTAAAATTGATGAAGAATGACCATTCTTGGTAGATTTTCATTATTATGATAGATATATAATTAATTTGTAAGTACGTTTTTTGACAAGTGGAATCTCTAACAATTACTTTTAATAAAATTCGTGTCACATCATTAGTTAAAAGCTACAAAAACCAATAAAATTTACAACTTTACCTTCTTTATCCATTATCTAGGCAAAGATAATAAAATTCCATTATTTGTGTGGTCTCGAAAAATATCAACGAAAGTCAAGTAACCTGTACCTATAAATACGTGATGATTATTGTTTGTCATAAATTTGTACAGTTAAAAAGTTATCACGTTTATTTTTCTTTAGACGTGAGTAAAAAAAATACTCCACTTTAAACAATTTCACCAAATAATTATTAATAATAATTGAATAAAGTAAAGACAAACAAATAATGGAGCCCTTATCTAGCGTACAAAATTGTAGACGGATGTCAAACGACCCGCATAAATTTAAGTCATATTTTAAAAGATCGAACGTCTAAGATGCGAGTCGGAATACGAAAACGTCCAAATCAACGGGAAACCGTGGATAAAAGGATTTTATCCGCGCGGTGTGACGTCATGAGATAAAATTAGAGAATCTGAATACCAATTTAATCCCGTATAAATTTGGTCAACTTTTTGACATTTCTCATATACTAAAATTCCGTATAAAATTTTTAGTCGAATCTGAATTGGGCCTAATGAGTTGAGGGCCGACTGTAATACCGGGCCTTAATTAGCCTTTAGAAAATAATCTAAATAGGTAACTATGGCCCGGTATTACAGTCGGCCCTCAACTCATTGAGTTTGTTAAACTCAAGATTAATGTTAAGGGGAGATCGAATCCATTTCCATATTACAGTGCAATATGACATGTCAGTTTCTAAATCTTCAATTATAGACACTTACTACTTTTTCTGTGGTTATTATCTGTCAAATTTTAAATAACCTCAAATAATACGAACTACAAAATGAGACGCTACGACTTAAAATACTATTGTTTTATCATCCAACATGGTAAATTTAATTTTTTTCACCAAAATAATGCTTTTAAATGCCCATGTTTGTTTCAATATGGCTGTCAGTTTGTTTTGTTGTGTGGCGCCACCGTCGATACAACTAACGCCTCTAGTGATAGAAACTGAAACTACACGCGTTGCCTAGCAAATGACAGTAAACTCACCGTTAAGTACTTAATCCGCCAAAAACGTTGAGTTAAATATTTGTCTTTTTTGTGACGTATTTGAGGGAAGATTAGGCCTAAACGGACACTGTAATACGCTATATTTTTGTAAAACTTGAGTTTAGCTCTTAAACCGAGACTGTAATACCGGGCCTATAACACACACACACACAGTGTAGTGTTGTGCATTGTAAAAATACGCTTCAGAGAAGCAATTATTAAGGGAAAACATCTCATAATGATTGTTGACTTGCTTGTATCTAACGCTTGAAGGTGCTGAGGCTGTTTGAGAATATGTCGATTTTGATAGTGAAATATTAGATATTTTATGTTTGCATTATTTATTTATTTATTGCTTCTCGGGCAACTAACAGGTACTTTGTCAAATATTAATTTAACACATACCCAATAGAATTTATCATTAATCATTGAAATTTATTGTTAATAATATACAAACACACACCCAGTATAATTTATCATTAATCATTGAAATGTATTGTTAATAATATACAAACACACACCCAGTATAATTTATCATTAATCATTGAAATGTTTTGTTAATAATATACAAACACACACCCAGTATAATTTATCATTAATCATTGAAATCTATTGTTAATAATATACAAACACACACCCAGTATAATTTATCATTAATCATTGAAATGTATTGTTAATAATATACAAACACACACCCAGTATAATTTATCATTAATCATTGAAATGTTTTGTTAATAATATACAAACACACACCCAGTATAATTTATCATTAATCATTGAAATCTATTGTTAATAATATACAAACACACACCCAGTATAATTTATCATTAATCATTGAAATGTATTGTTAATAATATACAAACACACACCCAGAATAATTTATCATTAATCATTGAAATGTATTGTTAATAATATACAAACACACACCCAGTATAATTTATCATTAATCATTGAAATGTATTGTTAATAATATACAAACACACACCCAGTATAATTTATCATTAATCATTGAAATGTATTGTTAATAATATACAAACTCCTATAATACAAACCCCAATTGGCCGAACGTGATATTTTCTTGATACTGTTTATCATCATAAAGTGCTTCCATATTATTGAATGTGATATCATCTTTTGTTGCTATAGGTCGATTGATTCTTTCACATTGCAGTGCATCAAAAAATGCAGCATTCCAAAACCTCAAAGAATGCCAAATAGGTTGATCTCTTAAATATGTGTACAGGTACTCCTTATATGGCTCACATCCTGGCACATCCACTATAGAAACAAAATATATTTAAATTTAATGTTTTGTAAAAATTCGCATACATATACTTGTTATACAGTAGTACAGTTTGGTTAAAAAAAAATTAAAAGTGATTATTACCTTCCAAATAAAATGTAAAGCACATATTCATTAATGATTTAGCTGGAGAAAAGTCGTCGGCATCAGCACACTCAAATAATACAATAGCAAAATATTGAATCAACGAATAAAAGGTGGATTCATTTACACGCTTAGATCTTCCTCTCTGAGCATTTACAAATCTAGAAAACCAAAGTCTTCCCGTTTCATTCTGAAATAAAATAAAAATCAATAAATTAAAAAATTACAAATTCTTAATTTTTATTACGCTTTTGATATATGGAAAGAACAAATAAAGAGAATACAACCCACACCTGGTTATTTGATCCATTAATTTATTGTCAATCAGAAATTAAATAAGTCTACCAAATATCAATTAGGATTCAGCCAATAAAGAAATGTCACTTTTCAGAAAATTAATAATAATAATAATAAACACTTCCTTGAACCCTGTGCAAGTAGCGAGTTTATTGCCATATGGCATTTTCTTTCAACTAACCAGTGTTTCCAACCCAATAACAATACACCAGCATAATACTTTAAACATACCAAAAGAAAGAATTTTCTTAACTTCAAAGTCAGATAACAAATCCTGTAAAGGATCTACATTTTTTAAATACAGCATAAATTGTTAAATTTACCTGACAAAGTTGCCCAAATTTAGATTTTTGATCCAACTGAATTGAAGTGCTTTCTTTAAACAGTTGAGAAACAAAATGTCTCATAAACTCTACTGTCGCCTCATCTGATTGACTATCTAAACTTAGACTGGAAGCCCATGACTGCACAGAACCCTCTGAACCTATAATAGAAAGCAATCAATAGTATTTATTTTATTTTTAAATAGAATCTTATATTGCATACACTAAAATAAATTATTCAACCTCACTAGTAGAGCGGGCGCTGGAAGTACTATCGTTTGCAAAATGTGAGAATAGTTCAGAGATTAATAATACGGATCTTGCCGGACCATTTTTTGGTCCATTTTTTTTTACCCCCTCCACTCTCATTTGTAGAGGTAATCGATGGAGTACATACTATGAAGTCATTTTAATGATTATTTCAGCTATTTATATTTAGTTTATTCTAATTAATTATTTATTTATTTACTTTCTGTTCATATAATTAGTACACTGGCGGGCTTATTGCCTAATGTCAATTTCTTCCACCCAACCAGAGTTAATGTTAAATATACAAAGCAGTGTGTACTATGGCAATATGTTAATCACATTACAAAAATAAACAAATATAGCAGACGAACGGTAAAAAAAACAAAGAAGAAAGCATATAAGAACAATTCATAGTAATGATAAGAAAAATAAAGAATAAGGAAAAGGAAGAGGAGAGGAAGATGTAATCAGGTATTGTCAGATAAATATTTTTGCTTTAGCCTTTCCTTGAACATGTTTAGTGAGATAGACGACGTAATATCAAGACTTAGACTATTCCATAGTCTATTTGAATGTACTTCAAATGAAGAGCTAAAAAATTCAGAACTAATAATAGGAATAGATAGTAAAGTACGTTCAGCAGATCGAAGTAGACGCCCGTGGCTTAAAAGATAAGTAAATTTATCCTTGAGTTATTAGCCCAAGCCTCGCAAGAAATTTTTTTGTATACAAAATGTTCCACTTCTCAATATCGATTCTTGAAATTATTGACTTCTTTGTTGGATATCTTTTGATATGAGATATATGGACAAGTCGCATGAAAGAAAAGTAATATGTTTATCTAATGCTAGACATAAGTTAACCAAATTTTTCATGGCAGTATACACAACTTTTAGAAGCTGGTAGCTGAGGAATTACCGGGCTAAATCCAACTGTAGATATAGGTGAGTTTTCAGATAATAGTAATTTGTTGGAATGGAGTCTATCCTGCTATTGAGTTTTTCAATGGTCGACAAAAGTTGTGCACCAATTTATCATATTGCATTCTACATAAAACCCAGAGAAAAGTATCAAATTGCGAGTCATCATGAGTATGAGTTAGTAAACAGCTACTCTTAAGAAGATGTTGAAGGCTCCATACTTGCTTTGAAGTGAAAAATTTCTTGAGTGAAAAATTTGAAGTGAAAAATTTATTTCTAAGAATAACCAATTTTTTTCTGCATCTTCTCACGTAATTGAAATTGTTTCTTCTAAATCAAGATCTCCTAAACCTTTATAGCTGATGCAATGTCCAAACTTATTCAATATACTTATCGAATGTTTCGACATAGTCAAGTAATGAATTGATTCAGCTAAAGCTATATGTTTTGGATTTCGTTTCTCAGTAACAGTGAAAATATATCATGAAACACGGATATTGCTCTTCTCGGATAGTTATCGCCCAAATCTTGGTTTTTTTCATTAAACAATGCTTGCATAAAAATCTTCGTTCACGGTAGTTTTCCATTTTCTAGCAATTTTTGAATAAAAGTTTCAACACGTAAATAGCCATTTGGTATTAGTTTTGTTTTTAATAATTCTTGCTGTTATGCTTTTGCACCAATAGTAATAATATTATCTTTTAAATTAATGTTACGAACATGTTTAATTACTTCTCCCAGTGGAATATTGCCCATAAACACTAATGAAGATTGTGCTCTAATGATCACACGATTTTCGATCACTGCATCATTTATATTAGTAAGTAGGTACAGCCAACCGCTGAGCCAAGTAGCACACTTCAAAAGAATGGGTTGAAAATGTGTCTTTAATTTCATCTATCAGTATGTCAAATGCATTGTGAAGTTTTTCTTGGGGGATCTGATTAGAAGGTCGACCTGCTGGAAGTGTAGAATTTCTCAGCAATCTTAAATAATCACGAAAACACTGCTTGTGATATCTTACTTCGATAGCAAATAAATCCTCAGGTCGTTGACAAGTGCTAATTTGGGTAAAAACATGGTCTTCCTTACTACGTGCAGTCTTTAAAAAAATTTCCGCCGCTGAAATTTCAGAACACAAATAAAGTTGCTTATCTTTGTTCTTCGTTAATTTTATGAAACATTTAAACTGTTTATTATTTACTACACGTTCCAAGATGAAGAATGATAATTTCGAGAACTTGACAAACTTGTTTCGGAAGTTCAAGAAGACTCTTGTTCTTTTGTTATTAACCTAACCCTATTTCTCGGTGCCTTATTTTCTCCTCACTTATATAGCTAGTTAAACAGTCTTGGTGCCATGAAAACTCTTGTCTGGTGGAGTCTGGATTATATAGCTTTCCAAAGTTTTCAGTAATATTAGGTATCCTATCTCCTATCTGCTGATTTTTTATATTGAACAGAGTGGTTGATTTTGTTTTTTTAGCTAAATAATTTATTTTATTACAAAATAAGCCCCAATATTCGTTCGGTCTTTTTCTTTTCAAATTTACTACTTTTAACGACATTTTTATGTTTCTTATTAAAAAATGCATTAAACATACTCAAAAATAACGAAAATTAATATTATTTAAAGCGTACACGACGAACATTAATTTTTACACAACGTTATTGTGCCGATAAACGCACTGAACTAGCGGAGTGCTCTATGCTTACCATACGAAGTGGAAAGGGGAGGGGGGAAAGACATGAATTGATCACCACAGCTTCTGGCAAGATCCATTTTTTCATTGTTTGAGGTCTCAAGTACAAGAATCCAAACATATTTGCCGGTCCTCGGATCTCGGATAGGACAAAAAATCACATTTGATTGATCGACATAAATGGCAAATAAATACAAATTAATAATACTTTAATTGTAACAATATTTAAAAGATGGAGACATTAGAAGTAAGAATAATTAATTTGTAAACTGTTAATTGTTTTTATATTATTTATTTTATTATCTTTGGGAAGCTACAGCTCATTTACAGTTTAATGATACAATATTATTTTTGCAGTGTTAGAGCCAAAAAAAGCATTCCATCAACATAATATAAAAACAAATAACAGTTTACAAGCCAAAAACATTCATACACACTCCTTCATACACACATACACGCACACACATACTAACATATATACATACTTACACATACATACACAAATAAACATATACAACTAGGGAAGGAAAGAGAAAGGAGAGAAGAGAGACTAGGACAGGATAGAGGGATATTGGTTGCGCATCACCTTCAGAACATCATTATGTTGATGGAATGCTTTTTTGGCTCTAACACTGTAAAATAATACTGTATCATTAAACTGTAAATGAGCTGTGGCTTCCCAAAGAAAATAAATAAATAATAGAAGAGTATGTGTGAGACGGTTCATGGACGTGAATGAAGCGAGAAATTTATGTTAAGATCCGAAGGGTCCAAAGCTATGTTGGAAACAGCATGTATATCACGCGGGTTTAATTGATGCAAACTTGATTTAACTAAAGAATGAAGAAACTAAAGATGTAACACATTTCGGTATAAGATAAACAACATAGAGGAGTCTGGTGTTCGGTTCTCTCTGCCTACCCCAAATAAGGAAATAGGGTGATGGTATACCTATTTAAAAAAATGCAGAATGATAGATACAATAACAAAATGTATAGAGTGAGTAACTATGCGATTATTGTAATGAAACATTGAAAGAATTACCCCAATCCATTGGGAAAGTTATAGAACTTCATAGTCCTGCTCATCCCTGAAGCGTCTGCTTGTCAGACAACACTAAGTATATTTCATACATTTGCCTCTATGAAGCCAACTCCAGCCGAGTGGGCCCACCAATCAAACTTGGATCAAGTACCGACAAGCTGCTAGTGGGACCCCGCGCCAATCAAACCCACAATTTGCTTACATAAATATTTATTTATTTATTTATTTATTTATTTATTTGGGACAGACAACAGCAACAACAAAATAATGAAGGTACAGAACAATAAAATAAATCTTGCGCCAAAACATCTATCCACAAATTAAAATAATATGATCAATAAACATAAATAATAAACCAGAAAAAAAAATGTTATTAAATAAAACAAAGTGAAAAAAACAAACAAGATATCATGGTAGTGTGTAAAGGATTTTGTTTGATAGGAGATGAAGGGGTAGGGAGGAGGGGAAGAGGGAAGAAATGAAGGTCATGAAGGTGTCTGCCGCACTTCACTGGTTTACCACACAATCAACCGGCATCAGTTTACCTCGTATCATTTGTCGATATTTATTAAAACTAAATTGGAAAATATCAACATCATTAAAATTTTCATTGTATTGACGGCATATGCGCGGTATAATGGAGAATTTTCGATAGTTCGTTCTACATACTGGGACATGAAACAATTCAGGTCTTCTTGTCATTCTTACCGGGGCACGTAATTCAACTAATTTCACGATGTCAGGAGAATCGAAGTAGTTGTTCAATATTTTATATAGTAATGATTGATCATATAAGATGCGTCGGTTTTCGAGAGTGATAAATTTATGAAATATAACCGACTCCTGATAAGATGGAAATTGTAAGTGAAGTCGGAAATTAATGTGCCTGAGATATTTCTTTTGAACAGATTCTAATCTGCTTTTATGAGTGGTATAATTTGGAGTCCACACCGGGGTGCAATACTCTAAGTGTGGTCGAATATATGCTGAATAAAGTTTGTGCAATGTGTCTATATTCTTGAATGGTCGACACAGTCGGAGGATGTATCCCAGCGATCCCAGGATGCATTTTATCAATATCATTAGATTTATATTTTTAAGATAAATTTTATGGCACAGTAAACAGGATTACTTGAAAGTCACTTTTTAAACATTATTAACTTAATTGTCCTTGGAAGAAATGAATTCATTGTCAAGAGTGTGAGTGATATAATGATGGCACACTCCACCATGTGTTTTTAAATAATGAAAGAAGCAGCTCAAGTGATCTTTTATCTCTGCTACGTGTAGAACAATGGGTTGTTTTCAGGTAATTCATACTATATTATTATTTATTACAATAAATCACATTTAAAAACGTCAAATCTTACCAGATCTAATCCAAAAGTTTTTCCCATCTTTACAGGAAGAATCAATACTTGTGCTTGGACCATATCCATCAAGATCACTCGCAGAACCACTACTAGGCACTTCTAAAAAATCAAATTAAAATGAATTCAAGAAATATTTGATCACCATTTCGAAATCTATAATAAAAACATATCTTTAAAATAAAACCTAGCCAACAAGACCTCTACCTGTAATAAAGGATTTGGAATGAATCAAAAAATCATAAATGTGGATATTGATTATAAAAGTAAATTAATATCCAACCTGTTTCAACTTTGAGCTTGTCATAAGGATCTGGACCAGTGGCAACCAAATTTCCCTCCAAATTACTATCGATTGATTGGGAAAGGTGTAATGAGGATAATTCTCTATCAATACCTGTGCTTCCTTCGCATTTCAGACTGACATTATCACTGTTAATATTAATATCATCGCACCTTGCTATTGAAGTAGACACAGAATCATCACTTTGGTCTCCATTATTTTCTAACTTACTGCACCTGATAAAAGATGGTTTACATATCTTAATAAGAAATAATATATACTTTCCTAAAATAAAATGACAAATTTAGGTCCATTGCATTAATAAAGAACATTCATGCAACAAGTGAATGATATCACTCATTTTAACATCATTCAAGGGGACTGAGCGCTATAAATAATAAACACATAAATTGATTTGTTTGTTTGTTAATAATTATCACTCAAGCCTTCTTTCATTATTATAGGAAATCAATAAAAAATAACAGATAAGCTTTTTATTTATGCTTGATAGAGTAGATCAGTTTTTCTTACATGTACTGAAAGAATCGCCCTCTTTTCCACAGTAAAATTATCCAGCGCCCCTACCCCCAACAAAAAACAAACATTCTCTATGTAAGTATGAATTGTAAATATTATTTTGGGTTCACTCATTGTTTAAACTGCTTGTTTAATTTTGAACTGACACTTCTACATGCGATAAAAATTGATATCACAAGTGCCTGCAAGTCTTTGAATTGTATTATCACATCTTCAATAAGGGCGTCAATATGGTTCAAGTATGTTACCACATGAGCACATACCATTTTCTTTTATTTTTCGGACTTCTCGGGCAACTAACAGGTGCTATGTCAAATAATTATTTAACACGCACCCAATAACAAGTTGCCACATTCTGGAGACTTTGATATTTATCGTCTCACAGATCCAGACTGAAAACACGATTAAAAACAGTGTCTCCACCAGGAATCGAACCCGGAACCTTTGGATCAGCAGTCAAATACCTAACCAACTGAGCCACGAAAGCCGACAAATTTAATTGTTGCAATGCTCCCTAAATGAATGAAAAATTAAAAATACCCTGCCAGATATCGAAAACACTCACAAAAGGGCGCTGACACTTAACATGTCATTTAACTTAACTAATAAGAAGATTTAGCCTTGAATAGTCATAATGATAAATGACAAATAATACATAAAAAATAGTACAGATTAGTGCCAGCTGAATTTACTTGATAGATCATAGAGATATATTATGACATCATTACTTAACTTGTTAAGCTAGAGAAAATAGTATTAATTCTTACTGTTGGTTGGTTATATATTTTTTTCTATGTTTAGCCAATGCTTCCCTATCTTCAAATGTAAGTCCTAATGTTGGGAGTCCGTGCAATTTTCTAATAGAGGACAAAGCACCAGTTGTTACTGCTTCTGTAGGTGGAGCACTATTACAACTGTACCCCTCTTCAGTTGAATATGATGAAGATTCACTTAAACTTAATGCAGATTCTAACTAAAAATTAAAAAATACAAGAATATTTTTAACTCAATTAAAAAGAGTTACTGAATATATAATATATTTCAAAGGACCTTAACTTTTCAAAGGATATAAATAGTTTTGCGAGATTGTGTCTCTTGAAAATTTTAGAATAAAATGATAGTAATAATTAAAATAATATTACAGTAAACCCTCGGTAATCCAGCTCCTGTCCAATAGTTACCGACTGTTTGTTATTTTCGCGCCGCGCCGCTTCGCATTCGCTTTGAATCGCCTATGTAGGACGTCGCGTTATATTGTAGAACAATCGTACCATTAAGAGGAATAAAAAATCAAATAATTATTAATTTCATTTAATTTTTTTATTGTATAAGATTGGACCTTAATGAAATTGATATAAGAATATTTGACTTAAGACATGCTTGTATAAGTATAGTAATATTTTAATGTCAATGTTTATTTTAGAGCAGTGCTGTAACAAATTATTGTTGTATTAGTTATATTTTTAACTTACCTTATTTGATATTCCTGTGATAATTTCAGAGCTACTTCCCAAAAAGTTAAGCATACCAGATCGAAGAATGCCTTGTGTTCTATCCATAATTCTTTTGATGTGCTCTCCATTGCTCTGCTCTTTACTATTCAGCAAATCAACCATATTGGACTTTTTACATAAGCCCACTTCTCCTTTATTTTCCTGACAGTTTTTTGAACTATATAATAATCTTCTGTAAATTCAAAATAAATGTAAGTATTCCAATTTTTAATGAATATGTCCTTGTTAAACAAGTACATACATATACATCTTCCTACATTCCCTAAATTAAGCATAAATGCTTGTGCTATAGGTGAACGAAATCGGTCGAGGAAGGATTCAAACTCGCGACCACTGGATTACTAGCCCAGTGCGCTAACCGCTCTGCCATCAACCCATGAAATATAATTAATATTTTCAGAACATAAGCAGACCCAATGATAGATGATTATGTCCAAGCAGTTTTAGATAGAAATGGCATAATGTACTAGAACCCCAAGTACATCACAATGTTGCGACAAGGCGAGGAAGTGGTATCGCGGTCTCCATCAGTGGTATCGCAATCTCCATCAGAACATAAGCAGACCCAATGATAGATGATTATGTCCAAGCAGTTTTAGATACACCTTACTCTATAAAATTTAATTTAATTTTTATCAAATCATGAATCTTTCACATACCTATTTTGTTTTTATATTGGTTGTTCTTCTTATAATAGTAGGTAAAATTATCAGCTTTGTTCTCTTTATTTAATTTTATTTATAGTATAGTTTAAGCAAATATCATGAGAAATGACATGACCTGAGCAGACCACAAATTTGTGTTTTTTGCTTGGTTAGTATATGTGCATACCACCCCCTCTATAGCGAAAATTTTCTTTATTTGCCGAAAATTATAACTATCATACCAGTTTTCAAGTTCTCTGTGTTTTTCTTACATTTTTTATCGAAGGTATTTCTGATACTGACTCAAAAATAAATGCTTTTAGCTGCACAATCTAATGTAATATAAATATTTGTTTACTTTCAGATACTTGTGTGAATATACTTTTTATACTTCACTACGCATTGATTCCTCGAGAACACTTTTTGTTCATGTTCCCGATATTAATCAGTCTTTTACAGCAAATCATATTGCACAAGGCTTAGAATCTATTATTGAGCTTTGTTTAAAGCAATTAAATGAAATGAAGTGTACATAAATTATTTGTTTAATGGGAAAAATCGATTGACTTCCTTTTTAAATCTCAAAATACTACGAGATATCCAAGATGGCGGCAGTTATTTAAACTTTATTTCACAAAATAAGCAATAATCAGTAAGTTCAAATTTGCTACATTTTGAAATTTAAATAGTCAACTTTTAAACTTCTTGTTCTTTTTTGACTTTTCAAGACGAATATCGATTTATACTAATTAGAAGACGTAAATTTCGAAATAATTAAACTTCTTTGTTTTCTTTTGAAAATATGAGAATCCAATGTGATTTAAAGGTGGTTTTCCAAAGAGAATGATTATGTTGGGTTTATCGAGCTACATTTTGTGATTTAAGAGAACGTCTATTTTATTTAACATCTTCTTTTCTTTTTTTGAATTTTCAAGATGGATTTCGATTCCTACTAATTAGGGGGCATTGATTTCGATTTTAATACTTTTTACAGAATTTAAGGTGGTGATTAAAACCCATTTTTTAAGCGAGTTCAGATATTGTAATGTTGAATTATTGCAAACATATTTTAAATAGAAGCATTATAGAAATTATTGAAGCTTGTTCTTTTTTATTTGAAAATATGATACGAAATCTATGCCCCCGAATTGGTAGAAATTGATATTTAAATTAAATAAATTATTAAACAAACTTTTTTTTTACGCAATTTCTTAAACATACGAAAGAAAAGGAAGTTGTTTCTGATACTAAAAATAGTTTCTGCACCGTGGACTGTCCATTCGGTGAATTGTCCATATGATCAATTGTCCTCACAGTCAATTGTCCATACCGTCAACTGTCCTTACGGTCGATTGGTTACGGTCGATTGTCCGGACACGGATACTACTTATATACCTATTTACATTTTTATATAAGAAATAAAATAAGCATTGATTTACGATCTGCAACGCAAGGCTGAAACAAAATATTATGAATTATTTTTTTGGGCTTATAAATGCTGTGGAACTTCTTGAACTTTTGCCGTGGAGGTGGGCGGTTTGCACATATACCAAACAAGCAAAAAGGCACAAATTTTCGACCTGCGCGCCCACGTGACGGGCTCAATCTGTTTTCTATATAATAGTTATCCTTCATTTTAAATTGAGTGCATTAGGAAGACACCCTATAATTTTGTACAGTACTTCTAAACTTCATTAAAATATTATTACATTACGTAAATTAAAGTTAGTAAATAGACAAAACGACATTCAAATGTATAAACTTGATTTTATTTTATTAAATAATAATACGTAATAATTATAAATAAGTTGAAGGACTTACAAGAAAACTGCCGCAATGTTTTGACAGCTACAACTACATGTAGACGTAGAGTACGACGTAACTAACCCCCCAAAACAGGACAATAAACACTGCATTGCCGACTGCTCGCGCGTAGAGGTGTAGTTGGGTGTAGTGTCGTAGAGAAGTAGGGTGACCTACGAATTTCATAAGATTATCTTTTTTACAAAATAATAGTTGTGTTTCTCAGTTTGTATTATTTGAATGAAATATTGAGAGGGCCAATCGCAAATGAAATAGAATATGTTTCTCACGTTGAATTGTTGGTTGACATCAATACATAATTTAATATTAAGTACCAATATGTAAGTGTGAATACATTATTTTTATCAGAAACATAAACCACAAAAGTTACCGCATTCACGTATGTAATGAAATTATACATATATTATACACGGGCCAAGAATTACATTATTATAAATTGTCTTAACATTTACGTTGCTTGATCAAAAGTTTTTTTTTCTTAAGGAGCAAATCAATTATGAAGGAAAATCATAATGAGAATTACTATTTCTTACTTACATAATCGATATTTTATTTTTATTAAAATTTAAAACATTGGACATCGTCGATTAAAAGTAAATTATGTACCTAGTAGTTTTATATAATTCTATGAGTTTTAGTTTTTTTTTTCAAATTGGCGCCGTGGTTTTATCGAATTACCATAGTGATGAGCCAATTAAATCTGAAAAGTAATCTTTCCGGACCATTGAAATTAAAATTATATTCATCAATTAAACAATTACTTATATAAAACTGTATATTCAAAGATATGTAATGCAGAAAAATAATGTACATGTTAGCGCCGAAATTGTCGATTGCAACTTGGTCTAAAAAAATAGTAGACTGTATACAAATCAATATAAATGATGATATAAATAATTACACTTTGTCACGACGCGTTATTTCCGGCGATAAGATAGATAACGGGATAAAGAAAAGGATCTAGAAAGGAAATCACCTATCAATGCGGAAGAAACCCTTTTAGTCTTGATCATAGAAAAGAAATATATTTAATACTAGCTTTTATGTCCCGCCGTTGGCCAAGAATGTAAAATTGTGAAGGAAAAAGCAATCGTTTTTATAATATTGTCACCCAATTATTTTGCAAAAGACTATGAAAAGTGGTTTGAAATATGATTGAATTTGATTGTAAAATGTTCAAGTGATGGCCACAACCCATTATTTTTTATATATTGCTATAAAGTGTGAATGAAGTATAATATACAATTTCTTCACTATTCGAAATGGTTTTAAATATGACTGTTTATCAACATTGTAAAGAGATTGGTTTGGCCACAACCCCCATTTTTAAATATTATCATCGAAAACAAATTGTAATATGTACTTACCTATTGAATATTTAGTAATTTTGGATGTTGGGATGTGGTTAAAATTTGATTAAACAAATGTACTGAAAAGATCCAGTGTTGGTCACATCCCATTCGTTTTATATTTTTTCATCAAGTGTGCATTATATTTATGCACAATTAGACTGATGAACTTAAAATTGACACAAAAGTCTACATTAACGAAGAAGAAGAAGACTTAAACTATGGTAAATAATTTGAATATAAACGTTGTGAAGAATTCAGTAATGGCCACAGCTCCCTTTCTTTAAATATTGTCAACGAAATCAAATATATTATGTAGGTGTTAAAAATTATTTAAAATAGGATGATATAAATGGTTTAAATTTGATTAAACAAAAGTATTGAAAAGATTCTAGTGCAGGTTACATCTTCACATCCCACATCCCATTCGTTTTTACATATGTATTTTCATCAAGTGTGCATATCGTTAATAATATTTCTGCACAATAGACTATTACTACTATTAGACTTAAAACGAACCCAAAAGTCTAAATAAAAAAGAGAAGAATAAGTATAAGACTATAAGAAATAGTTTGTTTAAAAAATCCCAATGGTCTACATAAAATAAGAAAAAATACATAAAATAGAAGAATTAGACTATTGGAAATAGATTGTATAAAAACTGAGCAAAAGGTCTTCATAAAAGAAGAAGAAGATTAATCTATAGGAAATAGTTTGTATTAAAACTGTCCTTAAAGGTCTACATAAAATTAAGAAGAAAAATAATTAGACTCCAGGAGCCGTCGCTTCAGACCCTTCAGTACCTCCCGTCCCATCAGGCCCTTCAGTACATCCCGTCCCTTCAATCCCTCATCACGTCCCTTCCAATCAGGCCCTTCAGTACCTCCCGTCCCTTCAGGCCCTTTAATACCTCCCGTCCCTTCAGGCCCTTTAGTGCCTCCCTTCCCTTCAATAACATCCCGTCCCTTCATTCGGGTAAGAAAAGTTTAAATCCAGAAACCATCCTGGAAGAACCGCGAAGAGATGTAAGCACCGTCTTCTTTTCCCAGGATACTCCACCTTTATAGGTAAAATGACCAAATACACGATGAAGAAGAAGAAGTAAAAAGTTTAAATCCAGAAACCGTCCTGGAAGACCTGCGAAGAGATGGAGGGACAGTCGGACCTTCTTTTCCCAGGATATTCCGCTTTCATTGGTAAAATGACCAAATACACGAAGAAGAAGAAGAATAAGAAAAAAGTTTAAATCCAGAAACCACCTCGGGCACACGCTCGACAATTCGCCAAAGTTTCATTGTAATCGGACATACGGTTTAGGAGCACATCGCTTGCATACATTCATACATTCATAAATAAATAAATAAAATAATTTTCCGATAGGAAATCAGTATATTGTTGATTTGTAAGTAAATAATAATAGGTAGGTACCTACCTACAACAATGTTCTAAATAAATTCGATTCATAACAAATTTTATTTGAATATCAGAATCTTTCCGTTACCATAGTAACCATTCCAATACGTAAAAAATATCAAATGGTTTGAGACATTTTTTGAATATGTAGGTACCTACATACATTGGTTTGTTCGATGCCATAAAAATGAAAATTGTCAGAAAAATCAAATATTATTTACAAATTATGCAATTTTATTATGCCTATATCTTTACTAATAATAAACACATTTTTACAATATATGTCTTAAAACTTGCTGTAATGTCTTGTGTTTCATTTTATTATTTCATAATTACATTTAATTCAAAGGTTTATTATTTTCAAGAACATATTCATTCGGTAGGAAAATGAAATATTGTATGAAAAGATATTAAAATGGCGGCGTTCATGTACAAAACGCTTACATTAAAAATAAGTTAAACATTATAATTATACAAAATATTCACCATGTTTTTCACTCAAACGCTAAGTTATACTTGAAAATATATTTTTTTCGTGTAAATACGTACTTCTAACTTTTAAACTAACAGATATTTGCGTGCAAAATGTACACTTTTTTGACAGATACGACTTGGAAAATTTTGTATGAAAAAAATAATTATTGAAATATTTTTAAAATTCAGCATTTTTATCGCATTATTTTTAGCGTGACACTGCATCAGGTATACAGGTACACGTTCGCACATAAATTAGATTTTTAGATGCTCTTGGTTTTTCAGAAGGCGTGAGACAAACACACACACACACACACATACACACACACACACACACACACACAAACACTAACATTTTGATTGCTTTATTACTTTAGATAATAAGAAATATATTTATATATAAAAGGTATATATAATCATACCTATCAAAATGTCTGAGTTTAAATCACAAAACCAATGTAATAAAGTTTTCCAATAAAGGCAATATATATCGGATTTACGGATAAAGCACATGAAACAAGGAACAGAAGATCCGATCGATACTTCAAAGTCTTATTATAAAATCTCGTGTCCAGTTTGTTATCATTCATTTTCAAGAACTTCATATTTATACAAATAATGGTTAAAATAAATTCTCTTGAATGAATCGACAGTTGCTTTAATATTTTATAGGAATAACATTAGATACATACCTACTTATCACACATTCATGAATTCTTGTTTCAAAAGCAAACAAAAGCTACTCATGACATTGATTGAGATCAAGGATTCAGAGTTAACGATTTTTACTCCTCACTAACCCAAGGGGGAGTTATGATTTCGCAATTTTTAAGGCTATTTTTTTATTACAGATTATCAACTAGTTGTTGGTTATATTTGGCGAAATAAAAACTAAGTATACATATAATTAACAGAGTATTTTATTTTATTACAATGGCGCGTCGCGTCGGTATACGGTTGACAGTTACTTAGAGAAAAAACATAGATATATATGAAACACAGATTATGGACAATACAAATAATATCTAAGTATTATAGTTAATAATGGCGCCAATTTCAAATCACATTTCAACACTCCCACCAAATTGGCACCATCATAATACTAGTGAAAGACACAAAAAAAAATATATATGTATCAATCAATCGTAGTTACAAAGATTGAGCTAAATTCCTATCTATTACTCCCAACATTGACCTTAACTTCTGATAACGCTCCCTCGTCAGTGGTTTAGTTAGTATGTCAGCTATTTGCTTTTCAGTTGATACATTATACTCTAGTGTGAAAAGGTTTTCATTGAATTTCTCCCTTATAAACTTGTATCTTATGTCAATGTGCTTGGTGGTCTTATGGTTATTGGAGTTCTTGATATATTTGATTGTACTTTGATTGTCAATGTGTAGACTGTAGGTCAATTTTTCATTGTCAATGACTATGTCATTTAATAATTGTTTTAACCAAAGTAATTCTTTGGTGGCTGCACACGCTGCCATAAATTCAGCTTCCATAGTGGATAAAGCAACGGTTCTTTGCTGTTGGCTGCTCCATGTTATGGCTGCGTTCATTGTCATTGCAACATAGCCACTGGTTGAACGTCTACTATCCAAGTCACTTGCATAATCTGAATCTGAGAATATATTAAATGTCATGTTGGTAGTAGTATCATAATAAAGACCAAAGCTGGTGGTATCCTTTAGATATCGTATAACTCTCTTTGCCGCAATCCAATGTGTCTGACTATAATTGTTTAGGTATCTACTGAGTGCACTAACGGCGAACATGATGTCTGGACGGCTTACAATGGCTAAGTACATTAATGAGCCTACTATCTCCCTATATGGAGTGTTGTCATCAAGCGGTTCTCCTTTCTGAAGCACAGAGTGTGGATCTGCTGGGATACATAAACTCTTTGCATTTTCTAAATTCCATTTTGTTACCAATTGTCTGACATATTTTTCCTGATGAAGAAAGATCGCATTTTTGTAACGGAATCTGTCTATTTGAATACCAACATAACTATTGACCTCTGTGTGTAGCGTTGTCTTGAAATTAATTGTCAAGTCACGTATAATATAGTTGATGGTGTCGATGCTTTGTGATATTAGTAGTCCATCATCCACATACAGCAGCAAGTATATTTTGATATTCCCAATAAGACTTGTGTGTAAGCACTGATCGGCATCACTGGCTACAAACCTATGTTTCTTCAGAAATATGGTAAACTTGTCGTTCCAACACCTCGATGATTGTTTGAGGCCATATATAGATTTCTTCAATTTACATACTAAGCTAGCATTATCTTGGTCGAGTCCCTCGGGTACTTGCATGTATATATCTTCCTGTAGTTCACCATATAAGAAAGCAGTTTTAATATCGAATTGATACATCTCCAGATTGTTCATAGCTGCATATGAAAGTAAGAGGCGAATTGTATCATATCTGACAGTTGGTGCAAAGGTTTCTTTATAATCAATTCCTTCTATCTGTGAGTATCCTTTGGCACATAGTCTTGCCTTATATTTAACTTCTTTGTCCATGTCTTTAAGTTTAAATACCCATTTACATCCAATAACATTTACATCAGCAGGTTTGGGTACCAACTGCCATGTATTATTTTCTTCGTGAGCTTTTAATTCCTCTTGGATGGCAAGATTCCAGTCGGTAGACTCGTCACAGTTGATGGCCTGCTTATATGTTTCCGGTATAGATTGAACTATATTTGCTTCATACCTTTTTGGTTTGTTCAATGTATCTCTTACTCTTAGCGTCATTTTTCCAAATTGTGCTTCTACGCCTGATTCAGAATTAGCACTAGATTCTGGCATTGGTACAGGATTATCATTATCTTGCACCATATGGGGAATATTGTCTTCTATAAAGTTTTCAAATTCATTGTTGTCATAAACTTGAAGAACATCATCTTGTTGAATTGAGTTATCTTCAACTACGTTATTGTTCTCACAGCTTGGGAATTCTATGAGTTGGTAATCGGAATCTTTTATCTCGATGGGCATTTCTTCTTCAGTGAATATTACATCTCTTGATATAGTTATTTGTCTGGTGGTCATGTTGTACAACCTGTAGTTACTGGAGTTCGATTCATATCCTATAAATAATAGCTTTTCACTTTTGCTATCAAATTTCTTTCTTCTTTCTTTAGGAATATGCATGTAACATACTGTCCCAAAGGTTCTGAGATGTGAGAGATCAGGTTTGGTTCTAGTCCATTTTTCATAGGGTGTCACCTCCTTCTTTGATGATGTTCTATTAAGAACATACACTGCAGCGTTTATTGCTTCAGCCCACAAGTATTTTGGCAAGTTTTTGGCGTATATCATTGATCGAGCACTTTCTACTATGGTGCGGTTGGAGCGCTCACTCACACCGTTTTGTTGCGGAGTGTAAGGAGCTGTGGTTTGTAACTGTATTCCACGTTGGGCTGCAAATTCTCTAAAGAGACCATTGCAGAATTCTGAGCCATTGTCCGTGTGAAGTATTTTAACTCTAATGTTGTACTTATTTTGAATTAAGTGGACATAATTTTTGAACGCTTCCAGTGCGTCATACTTTTGCTTCAAGAATGTAACTACTCTAAAATTGGAGTAGCCGTCTGTGAATGTGATGAAATATTTGCTCCCACTAATTGATGGTGTTTCTATGGGGCCACACAGGTCACTATATATGATATCTCCATTCTCGTGGCTCACCGGTAATGTACCTTTCAGAGGTAGGCGATGTTGTTTCCCTTTCACACATGCTTCACAAAAGAAATCATCATAGTTATTGATTTTTATGCCTTTTATCAGGTTATTTTCAATCATGTGTTTTATGGTGTTTATGTTTGTGTGTCCCATTCTTTCGTGCAACTTCTTCAAGCTCAATGAAGTTACTGTGTTGCATTCACTTTGGTTCACTTCTGTTTTTATGAGCATGGAATACAAATTATTTTGGGACCTTTTTCCACATGCCACCAATGAACCATTATCATAGATCATGGCATTTTCGCCCTTTTTAATGATTGTCATGTTTTTTTTTGTTAGGATACCTTCTGCAAACAGATTTTTCTTCAAACCAGGTATATACCACACATCCGACATGGTCGAATTTGACCACTGACCTTTAACGAGTACCTTGATGTTAACTTTTCCAGTTCCTTTTACCACAAGTTCGGCATTATTTCCCAAACTAACCGAAAAGTGTGTGCATTCTTTGAGGTCTTGGAAGAAATCTCTTCTATAAGTCATATGAGCTGAAGCTCCACTATCCAGGATCCATACATCAGAAGGATCAGTTGGCAATTTCATATCTTCTACATTGAATGCTGAACCACTGTTGAAGAAACTGTTGTTGCCGTCCCTCTTATTTGGCATATTACAATTCCTGGCCATATGGCCAAGTTTGTTACAGTTGTAACATCTAATAATTGCTTTCCTTTTGTTTCTGACAGTTGACAACGCAGTAGCATTAGGCTGATGATCCTTTTCATTATTTGTCTCTTCATCGAGTAACCTGGCTGTCAAATTGTCGATGGTTTGCCTCCCTTCGTCTAGTGACAGCCATGCTTGTCTCAAAGATTTGTAATTTTCTGGCAAGTTGTTTAAGATTTTTGTAATGATGGCAGTGTCACTGATTGATTCGCCCGCTTCTCGCAATTGACGAGCTATGGTTTCTATTTTAGATATGTGACTGCTCATCGACGCGTCGGTTGTAATTTTGTAATTGGAAAATTGTTCATAAAGGAGCATCTTATTTAACTCTCCCTTTCTGTCGTAGATTGTGTCTAATTTTTCTATTATAGATTTCGCTGATGAACAATTCTCGATTAGCGAAATTGTCTCCAAGTCTAGCGCCGATGATATGAGGAACATCGCTTTGGCGTCTGTCGTCGATTTTTCTTCGACTTCCGCAGCTGTCAACGCCGTCGTATTATACACAACATTGTATAATCCATTAGCCTTCAAAGCACAGTTGAGTTGAAATCTCCACTGTCTGTAATTGCTGCCAGCAAACTTTGGCAATACGCTGAAGTTGATGCTCATTGTCGGAGTTCGAAAACACGTGGATATCTGACGAAGAATAAAAAAAACGTGATGTCGGCGAACTTTATAATAAACACAACTTTACTGAGACTTTATTAACTCTGCACGCGACTTCCTGGGCCCATAACCTGTTGGTTATATTTGGCGAAATAAAAACTAAGTATACATATAATTAACAGAGTATTTTATTTTATTACAATGGCGCGTCGCGTCGGTATACGGTTGACAGTTACTTAGAGAAAAAACATAGATATATATGAAACACAGATTATGGACAATACAAATAATATCTAAGTATTATAGTTAATAATGGCGCCAATTTCAAATCACATTTCAACACTAGTATCATGCTGAGATTGTATTCTGAAAGTGTAATCACAATGTGTGCTATGTACCTACGGCGTGTTCATTTTACTTTATTGATTATAGACTAAAGTACTCATTCGATTTGCATATCTAATACTCACTTAGATCCCATTAGATTTTGAGAGATATATGAACAGTGCTTCTAAATTTTGTTTTAACCGTCACATATTTCAAAGTGACCCCAAGCTCAGGAAACTTATAATAATTTTAAAATTTTATTTTCAAATTGGTAAAAAGGCACATCACTTTCATAAAATGGCATTGAAGGATTATTAATTTCTCATAATAAAATATTTAAATAAAAAACAATGTTGCAAACTCAAATAATATATTTTCCATACAAAATTTTAATACTTTATAGAATGACTTGTTGGTGAGGAGTTTAGCGTTGACCACAACCCACTCGTTTATAATTGAATTAAGATTATAGTCGAGTACTGATTTGTAGGTTTTTAATATTAAGATAAGATAATAAAGTAAGTATTAAAAATTATATCATATCAGATTTTGTTATTCATCGGATTGAAATTAATGAGTTAGCTATTCGGAAAACCAACTAAAAAGACCCTTCAAACGTACATAATACTTAATACGGGATACAAGTGACATTTCGTTGCACATGCGCACTGCGTTTGTTTAGCATTCATATTACGCGCGGAATGATTTTAGCCTACTCTCGGGACAGCCTTGTAAAAACAAGAAAACTACCATTACTGCCATCTATACATAGTTGACTGCAGATAGCTCAGAAATGTTTGGAATGCCAATTTTTCAAAGTACTCACCATAGAAAAGAAATTTATTTGTACTGACTTTCCCGACAGTGCACTGCAGTGCACGCATAGAAAAGAGAACTTATTTAGAAGGGAAACTTCGACTTTTTTTTGATCCCGCGCTTTTAGCGCCATCTCTGTTTGTAGAAGGGAAACTTCGACTTTTTCTTTGATGCCGCGCTTTTAGCGCCATCTCTGTTTGGTCCCCGTTACTGGAATCCAGTAATAATAATATTACTGACCTTCCCCAGTGTTTAAGATTAAAACACTGAATTTTGTTTTTTGGGAGAATTTCATTACCAATAAATTCTAGGTATAAATCACTTTTTATAAAGAAAAATTATAAAAAAATATTTTTACGATAATGCAAAAAAAGACATTTTTCCCAAAAAATCAAAGAATCAGTGTTTTAATCTTGAACAGCAGAGATAGCAAATTGTTTTTCTAGAAAGTTAGAAAGATAGGTAAGTATTCTTTTTCTCTCTAATTGAGTTATGAAAATAAAAGAATATTTAAAACAAAGTTATTATATATTGTAAACTATATCATACCTACAATGTTTGTATTCATTAAACAATATAATTAAATCTTAATATTATGTAGTAGACAAAAATACTATGGACTTATAAATTTCTTCGTGGATTCATGGGTTGAACTGTATAAATTTTCATGGAATATCGCTCAGTCTGCCGAGTCTGCTCAAAGTCAATTCTGAAAAACAAAACACCATTATATTACATACATAAGCGCATTGAACTATTAGTTTTCTAGTATTAATAATGTTGTCAACTTGGAATTGATAAAATAACTATATTTATAAAGTTTTTGCCAAATTTCTAACCAGAGTAAAATATCACCACTACATGCAATTGTTTTAAAAATATTGCTAGTACTATCATTTATAGATATCGGATCAACTTGTTACTAACAAAAATATTGGATTATCGATAAAATAAGTTGTTTCATTAAAATTGATACATCGAATAAATTTCAAAGTGACATACAACATAACCTCTAAACAAAAACGGTAATAATATTATTTTACCTGGGGCAAATATTGAATGCATCTTATTTATTCCTCTTTGTTTTTCTTAATTTCCATCTATAATAGATGACTTTCTCAAAATATACTACATATTTTGTATTTTTTCACTCACACAAAAAAATATCCGAGTTTCCAGACGGTGTTTATATTTTAAAATTTACGAATTTTCAAATTTATCTGAAATCGATTGGTGCTAGTGTTCCAGTTTTGCACTTATATTATCGAAAATGCATATGAATTATTTTGTTTTACTAAACAAAGGCAATTTTACACTGTGATACATTATGTTCCAACGGATATTTTTTTGTGTGAGTGAAAAAATACAAAATATGTAGTATATTTTGAGAAAGTCATCTATTATAGATGGAAATTAAGAAAAACAAAGAGGAATAAATAAGATGCATTCAATATTTGCTCCAGGTAAAATAATATTATTACCGTTTTTGTTTAGAGGTTATGTTGTATGTCACTTTGAAATTTATTCGATGTATCAATTTTAATGAAACAACTTATTTTATCGATAATCCAATATTTTTGTTAGTAACAAGTTGATCCGATATCTATAAATGATAGTACTAGCAATATTTTTAAAACAATTGCATGTAGTGGTGATATTTTACTCTGGTTAGAAATTTGGCAAAAACTTTATAAATATAGTTATTTTATCAATTCCAAGTTGACAACATTATTAATACTAGAAAACTAATAGTTCAATGCGCTTATGTATGTAATATAATGGTGTTTTGTTTTTCAGAATTGACTTTGAGCAGACTCGGCAGACTGAGCGATATTCCATGAAAATTTATACAGTTCAACCCATGAATCCACGAAGAAATTTATAAGTCCATAGTATTTTTGTCTACTACATAATATTAAGATTTAATTATATTGTTTAATGAATACAAACATTGTAGGTATGATATAGTTTACAATATATAATAACTTTGTTTTAAATATTCTTTTATTTTCATAACTCAATTAGAGAGAAAAAGAATACTTACCTATCTTTCTAACTTTCTAGAAAAACAATTTGCTATCTCTGCTGTTCAAGATTAAAACACTGATTCTTTGATTTTTTGGGAAAAATGTCTTTTTTTGCATTATCGTAAAAATATTTTTTTATAATTTTTCTTTATAAAAAGTGATTTATACCTAGAATTTATTGGTAATGAAATTCTCCCAAAAAACAAAATTCAGTGTTTTAATCTTAAACACTGGGGAAGGTCAGTAATATTATTATTACTAGTTGCATGTAACACATGAGATCCAACTGTCGATAGCGATAGTATGTATAGTTGAAGAATATGTACCAAACTATAAACCCATAGATACAAATTATTGAATATTTTCAGATATTTTGTTTTCTATACAACATATGTAGGTATGTATGTCAAGATAGGATAGTATGGAGGAAGATCCTTTTTCCTACCCAGAATATACAAATAGCATGATGGTATGTATGTATGTTTGGAGATGACGTATCAAACTATTAAGTCTTCTTACATATTGTGTATAGGCGACTGCCATACAAAATGTATGAAGCGATGTCGTCACTAAATTCAATTTTTAAAAAAATTGTTAAAAAAAAATTGAGATCTTCTACTACAATGTTAATATTTTTTATAGAAAATTAAATTATCTAGTTGGGGTGTTTCGGCTTTTTTCGATAATTGTAAAAGTTTTGGAAATATAGGCAGTTAAACTCATAAATTTATCATAAAAAAAATATTTTTCTTAATAAAAAATGTTTGAGAAACCCTGGAATTTTTTTGAAAAAACTAATTTGAGATTTTGTATTTGTCTATGTTTGTACCAATTTTCAGCGTTCTAGCGTTTATGGTTTCTGAGATATATGGAAAAATAAAATAAAAATTCAAAAGTTGATAACCCCTGACTGAAACAAAAATTCAAAATTCCGAGTATAAAAGTTTTGTAGGCCTGTAACTGTTTATATATTCTGAAATTTTAGGCTCTGTAAATTGAGCGGATCAAAAGTTATAAGGGGGGGACGGACACACAGACACACACACACACAGACACACACACAGACACACACACAGACACACGAAATGTTCTACTTCGAATTCTGAGTAAATCCGTGTATGGAACATATATGCTGCGAAGCCTCTAAGTTGGTGTTTTTTGACTTCAAAGTTGGAAAAGCCGTGAAAAAAGTAGACCTCTCCATACAATTCTCGCGTATTCTGGCTTGATACATTGTCGATATGTTAAGAGAACAAAGTTCTCCTGAACAAATCGACAGTTGGATAATATTCTAATGCTTAATTGATTTTGACTAACGACAAGATGGAAATATTATAACTAGTTGCATGTAACACATGAGATCCAACTGTCGATAGCGATAGTATGTATAGTTGAAGAATATGTACCAAACTATAAACCCATAAATACAAATTATTGAATATTTTCAGATATTTTGTTTTCTATACAACATATGTAGGTATGTATGTCAAGATAGGATAGTATGGAGGAAGTTCCTTTTTTCCTACCCAGAATATGAAAATAGCATGATGGTATGTATGTTTGGAGATGAAGTATCAAACTATTAAGTATTCTTACATATTGTGTATAGGCGACTACCATACAAAATGTATGAAGCGATGTCGTCACTAAATTCAATTTTTAAAAAAATTGTTAAAAAAAAATTGAGATCTTCTACTACAATGTTAATATTTTTTATAGAAAATTAAATTATCTAGTTGGGGTGTTTCGGCTTTTTTCGATAATTGTATAAGTTTTGGAAATATAGGCAGTTAAACTCATAATTTTATCATAAAACTAGTTGCATGTAACACATGAGATCCAACTGTCGATAGCGATAGTATGTATAGTTGAAGAATATGTACCAAACTATAAACCCATAGATACAAATTATTGAATATTTTCAGATATTTTGTTTTCTATACAACATATGTAGGTATGTATGTCAAGATAGGATAGTATGGAGGAAGATCCTTTTTCCTACCCAGAATATGCAAATAGCATGATGGTATGTATGTATGTTTGGAGATGAAGTATCAAACTATTAAGTCTTCTTACATATTGTGTATAGGCGACTGGCATACAAAATGTATGAAGCGATGTCGTCACTAAATTCAATTTTTAAAAAAATTGTTAAAAAAAAATTGAGATCTTCTACTACAATGTTAATATTTTTTATAGAAAATTAAATTATCTAGTTGGGGTGTTTCGGCTTTTTTCGATAATTGTAAAAGTTTTGGAAATATAGGCAGTTAAACTCATAAATTTATCATAAAAAAAATATTTTTCTTAATAAAAAATGTTTGAGAAACCCTGGAATTTTTTTGAAAAAACTTATTTGAGATTTTGTATTTGTCTATGTTTTTACCAATTTTCAGCGTTCTAGCGTTTATGGTTTCTGAGATATATGGAAAAATAAAATAAAAATTCAAAAGTTGATAACCCCTGACTGAAACAAAAATTCAAAATTCCGAGTATAAAAGTTTTGTAGGCCTGTAACTGTTTATATATTCTGAAATTTTAGGCTCTGTAAATTGAGCGGATCAAAAGTTATAAGGGGGGGACGGACACACAGACACACACACAGACACACACACACACAGACACACGAAATGTTCTACTCCGAATTCTGAGTAAATCCGTGTATGGAACATATATGCTGCGAAGCCTCTAAGTTGGTGTTTTTTGACTTCAAAGTTGGAAAAGCCGTGAAAAAAGTAGACCTCTCCATACAATTCTCGCGTATTCTGGCTTGATACATTGTCGATATGTTAAGAGAACAAAGTTCTCCTGAACAAATCGACAGTTGGAAAAATATTTTTCTTAATAAAAAATGTTTGAGAAACCCTGGATTTTTTTTGAAAAAACTAGTTTGAGATTTTGTATTTGTCTATGTTTATACCAATTTTCAGCGTTCTAGCTTTTATGGTTTCTGAGATATATGGAAAAATAAAATAAAAATTCAAAAGTTGATAACCCCTGACTGAAACAAAAATTCAAAATTCCGAGTATAAAAGTTTTGTAGGCCTATAACTGTTTATATATTCTAAAATTTTGGGCTCTGTAAATTGAGCGGATCAAAAGTTATAAGGGGGGGACGGACACACAGACACACACACAGACACACACACAGACACACACACACACAGACACACGAAATGTTCTACTCCGAATTCTGAGTAAATCCGTGTATGGAACATATATGCTGCGAAGCCTCTAAGTTGGTGTTTTTTGACTTCAAAGTTGGAAAAGCCGCGAAAAAAGTAGACCTCTCCATACAATTCTCGCGTATTCTGGCTTGATACATTGTCGATATGTTAAGAGAACAAAGTTCTCCTGAACAAATCGACAGTTGGATTACTGGATTCCAGTAACACTTTCGGGGACCAAACAGAGATGGCGCTAAAAGCGCGGCATCAAAGAAAAAGTCGAAGTTTCCCTTCTACAAACAGAGATGGCGCTAAAAGCGCGGGATCAAAAAAAAGTCGGAGTTTCCCTTCTAAATAAGTTCTCTTTTCTATGGTACTGAGTTTCCAGACGGTGAGTGCACGAAACACTGTCACCCTGAGCTGTCACCTGTCACTGATAATTGATATCTCTTTTCTATGCAATGTTAATTTGTCAAATAATGTTGGTGAAAAGTGATAATATTATATTCTTTTTCAATTTACTCACATTTCAACAATTTCATTGTCTTTAGTTGTTATTCATCAACATACGAAATAGAACATGGAAACTAAACCTGTTGTTCTTTTGAGTGGATTTGGACCATTTGGAAAGCACACAACAAATGCCAGTTGGGCCGGCGTAAAAGATATTAATATAGAACAGTTGGAAAACAAACATAATATTAAATTGGTTTTAGTAGAAATACCTGTTGTTTATAAAACGGTTGATGATCTTGTTCCATCACTATGGAAAATACATAAACCCATGGTACACTTTTTTGACATTTTTTATTTCATTAAATTTATAATATATACATAGAATTATAAGGTACAGAAGCCGCGTGTAGTACAAATTTCGAATTCAAATGTATGCCAAGTTTTTTTTACATGTGTGTGTGTGAGGCGGTAGATGTAGATCGGTTGGTCTACGTATTATGTAGGTGTGCGTATCGGTAGGTGTACGTATACGGCCGGGCGAGTGAAATTCGTCTGTTTCAGCGTAGTTTTAGTTGGCATACATTCATTGCGCTGACTAGGTATCTGTATCATATATAATCTAAGAATACATACATATAAAAAAAACAATCAAAAAATATAGAAAAAGATACACAGTAAGTAAAAACTTATTTGTGAGGGAGACATTTAAAAACAAAAGACACAAAATATTATAATACATAATTATTATCATATTAATTTAAAAATCAGTTAAATTTAATAAGTTTATTATATTTTTCTTTTGAATTCATTATATTTATTTGCCAGTCTCAAATCTGTTTCAAGTTGATTGAACAACACCACCCCATTGTATGTGTAGTAGAGCTGTGCAAAACTTGTATGTATAACGGGGTACACAATTGACCCACTATATTTTGTCATCACTCTCAACACGTACAAAGGCATGGTGCGACCTTCCTATGTCTTTATGTATTTGAAATAGCACATGAAATTCACGAAATAGTTGCAAAATTGGGTAGTCAGATGGTTTTTATATCTATTATTTTTATTATCAATCTTTGTGCAATTTCTAGAGGCAAAATGGATGTTTTATACGCCCTTCCCCGTGCAATAATGCCATATTGCATTATCGAATGGGTGAAAGCGTAATATACATTTTTAAGTAATTTTATGTTAAGAATGTTTCTAAGGTTAATAAATATGTAAATAATCTTTCTTAATCTGTTTAGTGTTATTTATTTGAGTTTTACATTTAAGGTTACTGTCAATTATTACTCCTAAATATTTTATTTAATTTTTATTTGTTATACATAAACAATTGTTATTTTTACTTGTTTATTTGAATGGATTTTAATATTTGATCATCCAACACCGCACATAACGTTTGTCGAATTACAGCGGGTGACTTTAATGCAATAAACATACTAAAAAGTTTCACCAATATTTGTTATAGTTTACAGCAAATAACTTGAGAATTTTATTCATAGAGGGGGGGATTTGCACATATATCAACCAAGCAATAAACCCAAATTTGCATTCTGCACAGCCCAAATGATTTCTCAAGTTATTTGCCGATAACTATGTATAATGTTTAAAAATACCTAGTCTTCAAAAAATATCAACCCAGTAACTTAAAATTATTTACTCTGACATAAAATTTATTTTGGAAAGCTATTTATATTATATTTAATGACTAAATTATATTTTAGCTAGTAATTCATGTTGGCGTATCAGCACAGGCTTCTAAAATGACATTGGAAACAATAGCTCACGGTATAGATTATTCGAGGAGTGATTGTTATGGAGAATGCCCTCCTGGAGCAAGCAGTGTCTGCTGCACCAAAGATAGGTTAATGATTGTATGTGGTCTTGACGTGGAGAAAATTTGTGAAGATTATAACAAATTGAACAATCATATACAAGCCTGTATTTCGAAAGACGCTGGCAGGTATTTATCCTATTAAATAATTATATTTGAATATTCTCACATTATGTCTTACTCCACGTAATTGAATATTGGCTTCTTTACAGTAGAGCACGAAAATTTCTATAATTTTTGTAATATTACATTTGAAATAATATAAAAACACAAAGCCACGTAGGCTGACTTTTTTTTAACAATTTTAAGGTTTTTTCGTTAACACAGTGGAAGTTCATAATTATAAAATAAAAGGTTTTATTTTAATAATTAAATCACAAAGTTTTAATCCACAATGAGTTTTTATTTTTAAAGCCTAAGCGCTTTCACTGGACTCAGCCAGCATCATCAGAGGCAAAATTCAAACTAAATACAAAATTAAAACAAAATGTTACATAGCAAATGGGGTGTGTGTGAGGTATGAGGGAGATGGGGGGGGGGGGGGGGTTGGGAATACAAAGTCAATACCTACATACAGAGAAAAGAAAGTTGAATACAAGTAATTACTAAGAAATAGGGAAAACCTAATTATACATGGTAAAATTTTCAATAAATAACACAGATACATACCTACAACAATTATTATAAGAACAAACAAAATGCAACAGTGATGGAAAAAAATCAACTGACAACACAAAATGCACGTGCACCACGTCTATATGGATTAGTTAAACTACATAAGGAGAATATGCCAGTAAGACCTGTTGTCTCTTACATTAATGCCCCAGCCGGAAAGTTAGCTGCATTTCTCAATAAACAAATCTTACAGGTAACGAATTTTAAACCTAAGTATACAATAAAAAATTCCATTGAACTTTCTAACATATTAAAAGATTTAACGCTACCTACGAACGCTATACTAGTTTCTTTAAATGTTAAAAACCTTTTTACTAATGTACCTGTCTCAGAAGTACTTGTTATCCTAAAAAACATTCTAAAAAGTCAAATTATAGCCCCCAGTATTGTTGATAAATTAACCAAACTCACACATATACCTACCTATGTATGAATCAAAACTATTTTATATTTAATAATCTTCTATATTATAAATTTGAATGTTTGTATCTATGTATGTATCATGTATGTGTTGAATGCGCTCCTAAACCGTTCATCCGATTGCGATGAAACTTTGGTGAGTTGTCGAGAGTATGCCCGGGATGGTTTCTGGATCAAAAAATTTTAACTTCTTCTTCTTCTTCATCGAGTTTTAGGTCATTTTACCTATGAAGGTGGACTATCCTGGGAACCGTTCATCCGATTGCAATTAAACTTTGGTGAATTGTCGATCGTATGCCCGGGATGATTTCTGAATTTAAAATATTTTCTTCTTCTTCTTCATCGGGTATCAGGTCATTTTACCTATGAAGGTGGACTATCCTGAGAACCGTTCATCCGATTGCAATGAAACTTTGATGAATTGTCGAGTGTAAGACCGGGATGGTTTATGGATTAAAAAAAATCTTCTTCTTCTTCTTCATCGGGTATCAGGTCATTTTACCGATGAAGGTGGACTATCCTGAGAACCGTTCATCCGATTGCAATGAAACTTTGGTGAATTGTCGAGCGTATGACCGGGATGGTTTCTGGATTAAAAAAAATCTTCTTCTTCTTCTTCATCGGGTATCAGGTCATTTTACCGATGAAGGTGGACTATCCTGAGAACCGTTCATCCGATTGCAATGAAACTTTGGTGAATTGTCGATCGTATGCCCGGGATGATTTCTGAATTTAAAATATTTTCTTCTTCTTCTTCTTCATCGGGTATCAGGTCATTTTACCTATGAAGGTGGACTATCCTGAGAACCGTTCATCCGATTGCAATGAAACTTTGATGAATTGTCGAGTGTAAGACCGGGATGGTTTCTGGATTAAAAAAAATCTTCTTCTTCTTCTTCATCGGGTATCAGGTCATTTTACCGATGAAGGTGGACTATCCTGAGAACCGTTCATCCGATTGCAATGAAACTTTGGTGAATTGTCGAGCGTATGACCGGGATGGTTTCTGGATTAAAAAAAATCTTCTTCTTCTTCTTCATCGGGTATCAGGTCATTTTACCGATGAAGGTGGACTATCCTGAGAACCGTTCATCCGATTGCAATGAAACTTTGGTGAATTGTCGAGCGTATGACCGGGATGGTTTCTGGATTAAAAAAAAATCTTCTTCTTCTTCTTTATCGGGTATCAGGTCATTTTACCTATGAAGGTGGACTATCCTGGGAACCGTTCATTCAATTTCAATGAAACTTTGATGAATTTTCGAGTGTATGCCCGGGATGGTTTCTGGATTAAAAAAAAATTCTTCTTCTTCTTCTTCATCGGGTATCAGGTCATTTTACCGATGAAGGTGGACTATCCTTGGAACCGTTCAATCAATTTCAATGAAACTTTGATGAATTGTCGAGCGTATGACCGGGACCTACTGAAGGGACGGGAGGTAATGAAGGGACGGGAGGTAATGAAGGGACGGGAGGTAATGAAGGGACGGGAGGTAATGAAGGGACGGGAGTAACTGAAGGGACGGGAGTAACTGAAGGGACGGGAGTAACTGAAGGGACGGGAGTAACTGAAGGGACGGGAGTAACTGAAGGGACGGGAGTAACTGAAGGGACGGGAGTAACTGAAGGGACGGGAGTAACTGAAGGGACGGGAGTAACTGAAGGGACGGGAGTAACTGAAGGGACGGGAGTAACTGAAGGGATGGGAGGTACTGATGGGACGGAAGGTACTGAAGGGACGGGAGTAACTGAAGGGACGGGAGTAACTGAACGGGACGGGGGCAACTGAAGGGACGGGAGTAACTGAAGGGACGGGAGTAACTGAAGGGACGGGAGTAACTGAAGGAACGGGAGTAACTGAGGGAGGTACTGAAGGGACGGAAGGTACTGAAGGGACGGGAAGTACTGAAGGGATGGGAGGTATTGAAGAGTCTGAAGCGACGGGTGGTTATGGAGGACAATTTTTAATTATACAGGCAATACGAAGTTTGCCGGGTGTTCACTAGTGATTATTATAAAATAGAAGTGACTCTTTGCCTATGGGTAATCAATCAATCAACTATCTCCACTTTTGAGTGATATTTATATGGATCAATTTGAAAAAACATTGTTTGGTTCTAATAATAATCTATTATGTAACATTTTCAAATACTTCAGATACGTAGATGATATTCTATGTATATGGACAGGCACTGTAAGACAATTAAACATGTTTTTAAAATTTATTAATTCATTAAACAAAAATTTACAATTTACTTTAGAAATAGAGAAAGATAAAATACTCAATTTTTTAGATCTGAAATTATCTATTGTTAATAATAAATTCAAGTTTGAAATATTTAGAAAACCTTCTTATACCGACACTCTTATCCATTCGTCGTCTTGTCATCCGCTTTCTCATAAAATGGCAGCTTTTCACTCAATGATACATAGATCATTGAATGTTCCTCTAAGTACTGAAGCCTTTCAAAAGGAGATTCACATTATCAAACAATTAGCCACGGCCAATGGCTATAGTGATGAAATTGTTGATAATATTTTAAATTAAAAAAATAAAACAATGCTTATCAAAAATTATCTTTATGCTCCAGGCTTAATTAAATCTAAAGAATCTTGGAGAAAACTTTTATATTTAGGAGACAAATCAAATAAAATAGCAAATTTCACCAAGAATCATTTCAAATCCGCTTTCTACACAAATTCAAATCTTCATAAATTATTATTCAATAGCAAAGATAAACAAGACCCATTGGATAAGAGTGGTATGTATAGTATTAACTGTAACAATTGCGATGCAGTTTATATTGGTCAATGTGTTAGAGATATAGGAATTCGGATAAAAGAACACCAAAGAGCTTTCAGAGGGTTATCGGGATACTCTGAGATGGCTGATCATTGCATCGAAAATGATCATTCTTTTAATGTTAATAATGTAAAAGTTTTACATTTAGAATCAAAAGGTCGCAAATTAGACGCATTAGAAACTTTAGAAATTAATCGTATAATTAAATCTGGTAGATTACTAGTCAATATTCAAGTTCCTATATCTTCACCTTTACTTAAATAATTTAGTTTTGTATGCATTAATTGATTTACTTGTTGTTTTTTTAATTTATATTTATCGTTTCATTTTCTTATAAATACTGTATGTTTATGATATATACTCCCATACCTAGCTATTAATTATTTTACATTAATAATATCTACATATACATATGTACGTATATACATACCTACTTACCTAGTTTTATATATTGAAATTTGTAAAAAAAAAATTATTTTTGTAATTTGTTTATATTTATGTTTCATAAATATTACCTATATCAGTTAATTTCTCTACCTTGTTAATATTCTTTATTCATTCTTATAATAATTGTTGTAGGTATGTATCTGTGTTATTTATTGAACATTTTACCATGTATAATTAGGTTTTCTCTATTTCTTAGTAATTACTTCTATTCAACTTTCTTTTCTCTGTATGTAGGTATTGACTTTGTATTCCCGACCCCCCCCCCCATCTCCCTCACACCTCACACACCCCCCATTTGCTATGTAACATTTTGTTTTAATTTTGTATTTAGTTTGAATTTTGCCTCTGATGATGCTGGCTGAGTTCAGTGAAAGCGCTTAGGCTTTAAAAATAAAAACTCATTGTGGATTAAAACTTTGTGATTTAATTATTAAAATAAAACCTTCTATTTTATTATTGACTTTTTTTTTATTAATCCAAAAGAATTAGGTATATTTAAATGTCATATAATAAGGATTATAGAAAGATTTTTTGTTCTACTGTAAAGTTGCCTATATTGACTTCAGTGTTAAACCTTATAAGACAGTATAATTATTAATAATAATAATGAAAACTTCCTTGCACCCTGCGCAAGTGGCGAGTTTATTGCCGTATGGCAATTTCTTCCAACTAACCAGTGTTTCCAGCCCAGAGAAGAAATATTTGCATGAGAAATAAATTTAAATGAATTTCTCCTCAACTGGGAATCAAAACCAGGACGCCTGCACAGAAACCAAACGGCTTATCAACTGTGCCATGGCGGTCGGCATAAATTGTTTATTATTTTTTTGTATTTTAGGAGAATTTTCAAATCCTATCAACATTTTAAAAGTTATTTATTTAATCACAACTTATCATTTATCTACACCTTACTCTATAAAATTTAATTTAATTTTTATCAAATCATGAATCTTTCACATACCTATTTTGTTTTTATATTGGTTGTTCTTCTTATAATAGTAGGTAAAATTATCAGCTTTGTTCTCTTTATTTAATTTTATTTATAGTATAGTTTAAGCAAATATCATGAGAAATGACATGACCTGAGCAGACCACAAATTTGTGTTTTTTGCTTGGTTAGTATATGTGCATACCACCCCCTCTATAGCGAAAATTTTCTTTATTTGCCGAAAATTATAACTATCATACCAGTTTTCAAGTTCTCTGTGTTTTTCTTACATTTTTTATCGAAGGTATTTCTGATACTGACTCAAAAATAAATGCTTTTAGCTGCACAATCTAATGTAATATAAATATTTGTTTACTTTCAGATACTTGTGTGAATATACTTTTTATACTTCACTACGCATTGATTCCTCGAGAACACTTTTTGTTCATGTTCCCGATATTAATCAGTCTTTTACAGCAAATCATATTGCACAAGGCTTAGAATCTATTATTGAGCTTTGTTTAAAGCAATTAAATGAAATGAAGTGTACATAAATTATTTATTGTATTGTATATTTTTGTAAAACATTGAATATATTATGTACTTGGAACTTTTAAACTCATGTAGGTAATTATTAATAATATTGTTTTATAAGGATTAATAAAGAAATACTTAATTGTAGTCAATCGAATAAACATCATGATACTAGTGGTGTACACAAATTTGTGGTTTATTTAATTTAATTAATTGTATAATGATACCACAAAGTAAAAAATGTTTATTGATGATGAAATACTTAATTATTTATATTATTGTATATTTTTACTGTATAACTTAGTATTAACTACATATTGTATATTTTTACTGTATAACTTAGTATTAACTACATTTCTTGTGAATTTTTGTACCGGTATCGAAGGTAACTGCTCCCTCATCAAGTTAATTCATAGCTGGAGTTACTTGAATGATCAGTTCCTAAATTGGTAGCATAACTTACAATAAATATGGTTATTACCGAGTTATAAAAAAAAACAAGTAAATTTTATTAAGTTACACTTATCAAATATTTCAAATAGTTATTTACAACATTGTTTATTTTTAATAGTGATTGAATCATGTGCCAAAAATATATATATTTACAATTATTTTTGATATTGTACAGTTTTTAATGAAGATTGAATGTATTTGAACAAATTAATCTTATTTTTATAATATTATACATTTTTAGTCAAGATCAAAACATATACTTGAAAATAGTTATTTATAGTATTGTATATTTTTTACTAGTGAATATGTACTATATATATTAATTATTTATTTATGAGACTTAATGCATATTTTTTTATAACCATTATATATATGTTAAATAAACTCATTTTATTTTTTGAAATTGGATATTCATTAAAATATTTCCATAATTATTTTATTGATAAATGGGTCGGGTCAAGGGTCAGCAGTTTGTCAAGTAAGAAGAGCCAAATATTAAAGTATACATAATAATGTATCAATAAGCGGTAATTACATATTTCTGTATATATATTTTTTAAAATAAATTCACAATTTTAAAAATATGGAAAAAAATGTATTTTAATTTTTATATTGTATGTTTCGTTTTAATTTAAATGGGTCGATGGCAGAGCGGTTAGCGCACTGGGCTAGTAATCCAGTGGTCGCGAGTTCTAATCCTGCCTCGACCGATTTCGTTCACCTATAGCACAAGCATTTATTTGCTTATTTTAGGGAACGTAGGAAGATGTATATGTACTTGTTTAACAAGGACATATTCATTTTTTAAAAAAAAAAAAAAAAATAATTTTCTTGTATATATTTTAGACCAAGAGCTAGCGACTGCCAAATGTACGTATATAGTATAAAGGTTGATTTGACTTTGAAGTGTTGAAAATTACTATTTTAACACGTCAGTTATAGTATAAAGCATGATTGATGATTCCACTACTATGGAATAGTGGAGAGTCATGATTTCACAACTTTTGAGCATATTTTTTTGCATCGATTTCTCAACAGGTATCATGTACATAGTGCACACTATGTGTTTGTGTGTATGGCGTACGCCTTTTCCTTTTTGTGTCCTCTCTACAACCCAAACTATAAGTCTGATTGACTTCATATTGATATCATATATGCAACGTTCCCTCTAATTTTTCCATTGTGTGTGTGGATCTTCGACGCATCTGTGCAGTGGCGGTGCGATAAATTCCCCCCCCCGAGACAAAGATACCGAGTGTGTAATGTTTCAAGTTGAAGCATGTCAAATACTCTGAATTGTAGAGCAATACTAAAATACGATCTTCTTTTCGTATACTTTGACATGCGAAATAGTGATGCCGCTCGACTTAAAATTTTGCCTGACCCTCACATTACGTCCGAGAAATGATTCGACTTATTTCTCCAGAAGCGTGCGAAAGAATTGTGCAGAAAAAAATGTATTGTTTCATTCATTCGAGCAAAACTAAAATCTGGCAATGGAAACTTTCTTATATAATATTGACTGTGCGGAGGGTAAAACATGTGTGCGGAGACATTTTTGTAGGTGTGCGCGCGCACACGCGCACAGCTTACAGGGAACATTGCATATATGTAAAGTTCATAAACTTAGAGCTGATTAGTTTTCTAAAGATATCCGTTAAGTTCTTCTCTATGATTTCATCTGTCAAAATTTTCAAAATGCTCTCACGGTCTGGAAAATCGAGGTTTTTTTATGTTGTTTGAACTTTTCATACAATAAAAATACACTCTTGTTTAATGCGGAAGATTATGTAATTGCAGTTGAAAATTCTATTTTTATTATTAGTATTATTTCGGGCTCTTTAACACCTTCTCAGGTCTTTATCACCAGGTGGGATTTGGGGTAGCACGAGCAATGCTGCCAAGTGCTATCCTTACTGAGTGTATAAAATGTGGTGTTTGTGTGTTGGTGCCATATGTAGTATTTATGTGTTAGTTAGGTCAGTAGTGTCGTCGATTTGGAGGAATTTCCTCACCAGTCTGCATGTGTTTAATATGGCTGCTTTTTGCATGGTGACGTATGTGTATTTAGGTAATTTGATAGTTTCTAAACTGCTGAATAAGTTTAATGGAATCATTACTGCTGAATAAGTTTAATGGAATAATTTTAGTATTATTATTATTATTATTATTAGTTAACAGGCAGGCAGCTATTGCTGATGGGCCTGTATCATGTGCTTATTTTTGTAATGTGCATCCAATCTGTTTTTAAATTTATTTTTAGATTGAGTGTTCCAGCACTCACAACCTTATCTGGTAAACTATTCCAGGTATCCACCACCCTGTTGGTCAGGAAGTGTTTCCTTGAATTCAGGGAAAAGGATGTCTTATTCAGCTTTAAGTGATGGCCCCTCAGTTGTGGATTGTGATTCAACGTAAAAAAGTTATCCATAACACTACAGTGATAATAGCCATGTAAAATTTTGTATGTCTCAATCATATCCCCACGGTTCCGGCGTTCCTGCAGAGTTGGGATTTTTAAAATTTGCAGCCTTTCTGAGTATTCCAGACCACCCATTCCAATTGGCAGTTTGGTTGCTCGTCTTTGCACTTTCTCAAGCAGTGTAATGTCCTTGATAAAGTAAGGCTTCCATATTTGAAACCCATACTCCAGGATCGGCCTCACATAAGTTTTATATATTTCTAGGAAAACTTGTACACTTAGGTGGTGAAATGATTTCTTGATAAGATAAAGAGTAGAGTTGGCTCTCTTAACAATCATTGTGATATGTTCACACCATTTCAAATCCTCCGAGATAGTAATGCCCAAATCCTTTTGTTTCTTGACTGGAGTTATCAGGCTTTCACCCAAGGTGTACTGGATATGTGGGTTGTTTTTCCCAATATGAAGAACGGTACATTTGGAAGCATTCAGATTCATTAACCAACGTTTTGTCCATTTATGTATCCGATCCAAATCACTTTGTAGTACGTTGTGGGCAGTCAGTGGATTTGCGAAGAACTTTGTGTCATCTGCGAAGAAGCTGGGAGTGCTTTCTATGATTGTTCCGAGGTCCAGAATGTATAGAATAAATAGTACAGGACCGAGCACGGAACCTTGCGGTACACCGCTGAGCACTTCACGGGGCTTAGAAAGAAACGATCCTATTCTCACAGTAAAGTTTCGATTTGTTAAAAAAGATTTAATCCAACATAGAAGTGGGCCTCGGACACCTAGATGCTCCAGCTTTGCAAGAAGTCTTTTGTGAGGCACCCTATCGAATGCCTTTTCAAAGTCCAAGTAGAAAATGTCCACCGGCTCGCCCAGATCTTGTTTCTCAGTCCATTTATTGAGACAGGTTAACAAATTCGTGACAGTTGAGCGTCCAGGTACGAATCCATGTTGTTCAGATATTATTAGACATTTTTCATCAAGAAATTTTCTCAACTCTTCGGCAATAATTTTTTCCATCACCTTGCAAATGATCGACGTAAGACTTATAGGCCTGTAGTTGACTGGATTCAGTTTGTCGCCTTTTTTATATATGGGCGTCACCGTTGCACACTTCCATTCGTCAGGTAGTTCTCCCGAGTCAAATGAGGATCTCATTATTTGTGCAAGAAGTGGGCTCAGTGAAGTAGCACATTTTTTGAGCGCAATGGCCGGGATGTCATCAGGGCCAGGGGTGGAATCATCCTTAAGGTTCTTTAAATATTTCTCGACTTGCTCATTGGATATGGCCACTGTTGTTATAGATTCCACTGATCGTTGTATATGCTCACTCTGGGGTAATTCACCATCCAGTTCTTTGACATATGCTTTAGCGAACTGCTCAGCAAAGAGTTCTGCTATGCTCTGGCAATTTGTAACAACTGAGTTATCCACCTCGTTACGCATTACTTGTGGGATAGTCATCCTTGATGTAAGCTGTTTTCTTATATATCAATAAAAAGCTTTTTGACCCTTTTTCACAACAGAGTATTCAAATTCTTTTCTTGATTTTTTAATTTCTAGGGTAACTTTATTGTTCAGTAATCTATAACGGTGGTAATCATCACTATTCTGAGATCTCCTGTACCTATTCCATTGATTACGCTTTTCGTGGATAAGTTGTAATATGTTATGAGTAATCCATGGCCTATTTTGTGCGTGTGATTTTTTATTTGAGATAATTGGGGCATGGGGCTCAATATTATCATGAAAAAAATTTTTAAAGTCCTCCCATTGGTCATTTGTAGTTGAAAAAGACCAAGCATCCGAGACCACGCAGTGTAATAAGGCATCATTAACCACATCATAGTCATACATATTTTGTGCGACAATATTTTTTTATCAAATGGTAACATCAATGAACTGCTAAACTCTTACAATGAAATATTACTCAGCATAACTGACGAACTTGCACGGATCAAGACCAAAGTTGTCCGAAAGCGAAGCACAGAAAATAGATGGTTTGACTCTGAGTGTCGCGAAAAAAAGAAGGAAATGAGAAAGAATACTCCTCTTAGCCGACAAGAATGGCGCACTTCGCAAAACACATAAAGAGTGATTATCAAAAATAAAAAATCTGTATATTGGAAGGACAAAATAGAATCTGAGAAAGATGACCCCAAAAAACTATGGCACAACCTTAATAGTGTGAGAGAGAAGACCGTCTCCAATACAAAATCGTCACTAAGTGCTTTTTTTTTTTTTTTTTTTTTTTTTTTTTTTTTTTTTTTTTTTTTTTTTTTTTTTTTTTTTTTTTTTTTTCAAGCAGAGATCTTGGCAATCCAGGAAGCAGTAGAATGGATACAAGGCAATGCAGTATCAAACAGCATTGTCCGTATTCTCACAGACAGCCAAGCGGCTATTAAAGCCTTAAAAGGCGTAAGTACTACTTCTAGAGTGGCCCTGAACTGCCGCAACATCTTAAATGGGGCAGCGGAGCGGTTCAATCTACAAATCATGTGGGTGCCGGGTCACAGTAATATAGCGGGGAATTGTAGGGCAGACGAACTTGCCAGAGCAGGTACCCTGTTATCTCTAGACAATATCAAACACAGACCTGGAGTCCCCATGGCAACATGTAAACTCCGGGTCAGTGAGAAAATTATTGCTTGTGCTGACCAAAGGTGGTCTGAGGAGAGCACATGCTCCATTGCCAGACAAACATGGCCAAAATATGATCTCAGAAGAACCAGAGAAATACTCTCGTTCAGAAGAGACTCACTCGCCAGAGTCATATCAGTATTAACGGGACACTGGGTTATAGGAAAGCATGCCAGAAGGCTAGGGCTGGAGGCATACGATTACTGCAGAGCATGCCAAGACGAGGAGGAGGAGGAGACGGTGGTCCACTTCCTCTGTCACTGTCCTGCTCTCTCTAGAATTAGGAGAAGCTCCTTGGGAAGTTTCTTCTATGATGATTTAATTGACATAGCGTCGGCCGACATTGCAGACATTATGACATTCATTTGCCGCTCAGGCTGGTTCAAGGGGGATGAGTGAGTGGGAGGACAGCCCCAATGTGGTATCACAAAGGGCCAATCGGCCTAAGTGTGTTCTCCTCAAGAACTGCCACCCGCAAAAAAAAAAAAAAAAAAGTGCTCAAGACTTTGCAGATTCCTTTTGTAAAAAAGTTGAAGATATCCGTAAGTCAGTAAACACTTCTGACGTGATTCAAATCCCACAAGGACCACAAAGTGTAAAACCGGTATTAGACAAAATTAAATCAATCGATGAGTGTGAAGTGGCAAAAATGATCAAATCATGTCCTAATAAGCAATGTAAACTGGATCCGATTCCAACTTGGCTCTTGAAAGTCTGTGTAAATCAGTTGACCCCTGTAATAACTAGAATAATCATTCTCTCGACAGTTGATAATCTTAATGTCCCAGAATACTTAAAGTCTTCTATCATAACACCCATCATTAAGAAGGAAAACCTAAACCCGGAAGACGCTGGAAATTACAGGCCAATCTCGAACTTACCAGTACTTTCAAAATTACTTGAACGAGTAGTTGTGAATCAGATGACGCAATACCTAAAAGAACACGATTTGTTTCCTAAAAAGCAATCAGCGTACAGACAACATCATTCGACTGAAACTGTACTTATGCGAATTCTTTCCGATCTAAATACAGAAATCGAATCTGGTAAAATTGCATTAATATCTGTTTTAGACATGAGTGCTGCTTTTGACACCGTTGATCATGAAACTTTACTTCTTATCCTGGAACACGAATATGGGATCTGTGGGAACTTTTTGAATTGGATGAAATCATACCTATCAGAAAGGCGCCAATCAGTCTGGGTAGAAAATAAATCATCTTTATCAGATAATATTAAATTTGGGGTGCCACAAGGATCAGTGCTGGGTCCCATTCTTTTCATCCTGTACATCAAAATGCTTGACGATATAATTCACAAGGAAGGGTTTGATTCTTACGCATATGCTGACGATCGCCTTATTCTTAAATTTTGCACTGCTGAAAGCAGGGATAGTCTTAAGGAAGATACTGTTAGATGCATTGAAAAAGTTGCCGCATGGATGTCGCTCTATAAACTTAAACTGAACCCAACAAAAACAGAATTTATGTGGGTAGCTTCATCACGGCGACAACACCTAATTGAAAATGCTCCTATCAACATCAACGGAGAAGCACTTGCACCATCAAAAAATGTTAAATTCCTGGGCGTACACTTGGACAATAAACTATCACTCGACCTGCATATTTCTAAAACTGTTAGCTCATGTTTCTTCCATCTGAGGCAGCTTAAAGGTATCCGCCGAAGCTTGCCCAAAAATGAGGCAAAGACACTAATTAACACATTTGTTGTGTCTAGGTTGGATTACTGTAACGCTATATATGCTGGTCTGCCCAAGTGTCAACTTAACAGATTACAACTGGTGTTTAACGCAGCTGCGAGGCTTATCTATGGGGCTGACAAAAGATGCCACATAACGCCTCTCCTTAACGAGCTGCACTGGTTGAGATGCCCAGAGCGAATAGACTATAAAGTGTGCTTGATGGTCTTCAAAGCTCTGCATGACTTGGCTCCGCACTACATTCAAGAACTATGTCAAAGGAATACACCACCACAAAGACGTTTAACATTGAGATCATCAGAATCACAAAGTATAAATTATTTAAGGGAATTGGATAGAGCCAATAAAGCGGCCTACTATGATCGTGGTTTTAGTGTAATTGGACCCATTAAGTGGAATAAATTGCCTTTTGACCTACGTGGAGCGCAGAGTCTTGGGACCTTCAGTAAATTACTTAAGACTTCTTTGTTTCGCAGAGCCAACAACTAAGTGAGAGCGCCCTTGGAATGGTCTTGATATCATAAAACGGCGCTATATAAATTTGATTATTATTATTATTATCTTCGAAAATGCATTCAGGGATTGTCAACCTTCAAAAAAAAAATCTATAGCCTGTTATATCAATGTGAAATAAATTGCTAATTTCTATGAAAAATGTATATAACAGAAGTAAAATAGCTTCTGTTTGGGAAAACTGAGTGATCAACTTCATATTTTTATTTGTTTATTTGAAATAAAATTTAACAATAATAATAAATCAACTTACAAATACTTGTAATATTTTATTTATATTACCCCCCAAAAAGTGTTTGTACTCATTCTTTGGGGGGATTCTTATAAAAAACAAAAATTAATCATTATCATCATAATTAATCAAAAACCAATAATATTCACAATATCAAAAGAAAAGAAAAAACATGCAATTCAAAAACACAAAATATGCAATAAGATATTGAAGAAATTATAAAATATAAAGTGATTTAATAGTGTTTTAAAGTTTTTAAAACCAGTTGTTGTACTGAATTTAAATTTACCGTTCAGCTCATTAAACCTTGGTATGTATAATGGAGCTGGCCGGTAGTTGTTTTTAATAATGGTATATCAAGGTTGGTTGGTAGAATTAGAGCTTGGATATAATTCATGTATGAAATGGTCTTTAAATATCCGATAAGGTGAGGCTCTTTTAAAAGTGAATTTGTGTTGTGTACCCATTTTCTCTCTGAATCCAAATTTATTGGGACTTAAATTGCTTTTTAATAGCCTTTTCTAAAATTTTAGCAATGTTTGAAACAAATGATATGGGTCTATAATTTGAAACATTCTTTGCATCACCCGACTTGTAAATTGGAGTTACAATCGTTTTTTTTTTTATAAATTGAAGGGAATATGTCGCTTGAAAGACTTACATTTACCATGTGTGTTATAGGTTTACTTAAAATGTTAGCATTATGTTTCAAAATTAAACTGGTTATTCCATCAAAACCGGGAGCAGAACCTCCCCTCAGTGAATGTATAATTTTTTTGACATTTTCTGTTGATATAATTTCTAATGTCAAGATATTTTCTGGTGAGTCGTTGTCAAGGTCAATAATGTCTTCAGTATGATTACTGTTAATATTGTATGCAAGTACCTTCCCAACATTGCTAAAAAAAATATTAAAAGCATTAGCACATTTTACTGGCTCTTTATTGACATTGATAGGTAATTCCACCTATGTCTAATATTTCTATATTACGATTTTTATTTTGTTTATTTATAACTAGTGAACCCCCGGCAAACTTCATATTACCTGTATGGTTAAAAATGGTCCTTCATTACCACTCGTCACTTCAGAACCTTTAGTACCTCCCGTCCCTTCAGGCCCTTCATCACCTCCCGTCCCTTCAGTACCTCCCGTCTCTTCAGGTCCTTTAGTACCACCCATCCCTTCAAGCCCTCAGTACGTCCCTTCCCTTCAGGCCCTTCAGTACCTCCGTCCTTTCAGGCCCTTTAGTACCTCCCATCCCTTCAGGCCCTTTAGTACCTCCCTTGCCTTCATTACCTCCCGTCCCTTCAGTAAGTTAAGAAAAAGTTTAAATCCAGAAACCATCCTGGAAAACCTGCGAAGAGATGGAAGGACAGTTGGACTGTCTTCTCGCAGGATACCCGAACTTCGTAGGTAAAATGACCAAATACACGATGAAGAAGAAGAAAAAAGTTTGAATCCAGAAACCTGCAAAGAGATGAAAGGAAAATTAGACCTTCTTCTCCCAGGATAGTCCACCTTCATGGGTAAAATGAACTAATACACGATGAAGAAGAATAAGAAAAATGTTTTAATCCAGAAACCATCCCGGGCATTCTCTCGATAATTCACCAAAGTTTCATAGCAATCGGGTGAACGGTTTAGGAGTGCATAGCATACATACATACATAGATACATACAAACATTGAAATTTATAATATAGAAGATTTCATTGAATGTTTCCCAAATTTTTTTACTGTTATTTTCAGATGACTCATTTTTCTTTTATAATAATTTTCTTTAGCATATCTTATTAATTTAGTTATCATATTTCTATACTTTTTATAAATGTTCATTTGCTTAGGAAGTCTATAGCAATTTTATAATTTTTTTCCCTTTTTCTAATTGATACTACAATACCGTGTGTGATCCACGGTTGTATTTTTTTATATTTTGCATTATAAGTTTTCTTTATATAAGTATTGATATTGTGTGTATTTTTATAGAATACTGTATTTTTTTACTCTCCACTACTATCTTCCTCAAGGGGTAGGCAGTGAGAACTGAATATCTCATTCTTCTATCTTGACACATATCCATGACCTCATCGACATTGATACATTGTCTCATACATGCTCCTAGTAATGCAATTTTTTTACATCAATCTCAACAGGTATCATGTAGAGAGTGCATACTATGAGTTTCGTGACAATGTTTTTATGTGTATGGTGTATTGTGAAAACTTCTCTCCTCTGGAAATCTAATATTTGTTTAAGAATCTAATACAAATGTACTTCATAAAAATACATTTGGAGATTGTCAACCTTTCAAGAAGAAAAAATGTACCTACACTTATTATGTAGTGGTTAGTTTAATGTTGGCCACAACCCACTCGTTTATATTTACTACAGAAGACTACTAGAAATCACGCCTTCCATTGACAGATTCTTTGATTTGTAGAAACCCCCGACAGACACCTTTAAAGTTTAACAAATTGCTATGTCACTTATCCAATCAAAAAAAAATTAGCATTTACACTATGACTAAAGTACAAGTTTTGTATAGGCCACTATACAACATGACGTAAGTCTGCCAGTCGTGGGTTCTTACAATATTTGTTTCAATAATTTATAACAAAACTTGGCACACAGCGAAAATTTTTCAGTTTTATTGTATTTGTTTCAACAGATGAAATTGAAAATTGACGTGCACAGAGAAATCTTCAGTTTGTTGTGCACGTTTTCAGTTTTTTTTTCTTCAATAAATCAAAATGGGAAGTCTGGTTCAATGAAACAAAACAATAATTTATTGCTGCGCAATAAGAAATTTACAGTTTTATAGGTATTTTTTTTCTCTACTAATGAGTACGTATGTACATAATATACATTGTGAAAAAAAATCCAGAATGAGTGTCACATCATAGTGTACTGGTCAGATTTAATTTTTGCAGTAGAATTTCACTTATATTTTGAATCATATTTTGAATCATACTATTATGAAGTCGTTAGTTTGGCGTCTCTAAGTTATAAAAGTACTTGAAATGTGGTAAAATTGGATTGAATATCTGGAGAGCTGCAAACTTCTATGCAAAGAGCCACATGCGGCTCTCAAGCTGCTTATTCCGACCCTGATATAGGTATTATGAAAAAAATACCTCAATAAACATATTTAATGTATTAACGTTAATGAACAACTTTTGGCATGATCGAAACTCCATACTTCCACGTGCTGAATCAAAACCTGCTAACTTGAGGTTGTCCACATGATGTGCCCAAAACAAAGTGAAAACACTTAAGCTTATGGTGAATGATCGGGACTAGGCTGGATTCAATCTTGGATTTACTGAAATGCTACCAGTGCTAGTCCCTTTTTCGATTCCCTGTTTTTTTTTTTTTTGCGGGTGGCAGTTTTCAGGAGAACACACTTAGGCCGGTTGGCCCTTTGTGATACCACATGTAGAAGATTTGGGCTGTCCTCCCCCTCACTCATCCGCCCTGAACCAGCCTGATTGGCTAATAAATGTCATAATGTCTCCTATATCGGCAGACGCTATGTCCATCAGATCATTATAGAAGAAACTTCCCAAGGACTTTCTTCTATTTCTAGAGAGAGCAGGACAGTGACAGAGGAAATGGACCACAGTCTCTTCCTCTTCTTCATCTTGGCATGCTCTGCAGTAATCGTATGCCTCCAGCCCCAGCCTTCTGGCATGCTTGCCTATGAGCCAGTGTCCTGTTAGTACCGATACGTTCTGGCTAGTAAATCCCTCCTGAACGTGAGTAGTTCTCTGGTTCTTCTGAGGTCATATTTTGGCCATGTTTGCCTGGCAATGGAGCATGTGCTTTCCTCCAACCATCTCTGATTAGCACAGGCTGTCGTCATCTCACTTACCCGGAGTTTGCATGTTGCCGTGGGGACTCCAGGTCTATGTTTGATTGTATCTGGAGATAGCAAGGTACCTGCTCTGGCGAGTTCATCTGCCCTGCAATTCCCTGCTATATTACTGTGACCCGGCACCCACATGATATGTAGATTGAACCGCCCCGCTGCATCGTTTAAGACTCTGCGACAGTTCAAGGCCGCTCTAGAAGTTGTACTTACGCCCTTTAAGGCTCTAATAGCCGCTTGGCTGTCTGTGAGAATACGGACATCGTTGTTTGACACTGCGTTGCCTTGTATCCATTCTGCTGCTTCCTGAATTGCCAAGATTTCTGCTTGGAAAACACTACAGTGATCCGGCAACCTGAAAGAAATATTAATATTAAGTTGCTCTGAAAATACTCCTCCGCCCACCTTACCTTCCAGTTTTGACCCATCAGTGTAAACCACCTGGGCTTCACCATGACGGATCAGACTCTCCTTCCACATCTCCCTCAAGGGGATTTGGGTGGAGAATCTGTTCTCAAAGAATGGTTTGGGAATGACGTAGTCGATACCTTCCGATGGTTTTTTAAACTCCTGAAGAATTACGGAGTGCCCTATGTGTGTCTCCCTCCAGGGGTTGACACAATTCATTCTTATTGCAGCATTCGCTGCCATTTGCTTTCCTAGGAGGTCAAGCGGCATCAGATGCAGGATGGTGTCAAGGGCTTTTGATGGTGTAGTTCTCAGACAGCCAGTGGTTGTCACTTCTGCTAGTCTTTGAACTTTTGCCAGCTCTTTTAGGTGTACTCCCTTTTTCAGGGAATGCCACCATACCACCACTCCATACATCATGATTGGCCTTATGACCGGCTTGAGCTGAGATCCCTAGCGTCACCCCTTCTAGGGTTGGCAACTCAAAGGTCGGGATTACCCGTTTATTTGTAAAAAGGACCAGCTCTGTTTTCTTTGGGTTTACTCCCAACCCATTATTATTACACCACTGAGCTATCCTATCTAGTGCTCTCTGTAAGATTGATGAGAGGATATTGGGGATCTTTCCGGACACCGCTACGGCGAGATCATCCGCATACGCGATAACACCAACTCCAATATCGTCTAACTCTGTCAATAGGTCATTTAAGGCTAGGTTCCATAAAAGAGGTGATTCCCTTCATATATCTCCCGGATATCTTTTGATCCTTGAGCCTCCTAGTTCTGAGTTTATGACTCTGTTTCTTAACATATTGTTGATAAATTCTGTGAGCGATGTCTCGATCCCCAATTTCCTCAGGGATTGAGTCATCGCTTCATATTTGATGTTATTAAATGCTCCTTCTATGTCCAGAAAGGAGACCAGTGTGTATTCTTTGTACTTCATCGATTTCTCGATTCTGTGTATCAGGGTATGCAATGCTGTTTCTACAGATTTCCCCTTGCTGTATGCGTGTTGAGACTCTGACCATTTTAATGGATTTATTTTACTTCTAATCCTGGTCTCTATGAGTCTCTCTAGCGTTTTTAGGACAAACGAGGATAGACTGATTGGTCTGAAATCCTTGGCTGTGTTATTGGATGTTCTTCCCCCTTTGGGTATGAACACCACTTTTACTTCCCTCCATATCTTGGGGGTATAGCAGAGCTCTATACAAGCTTCGAAGATTGAATCCAACCAGGGTATGACAGTCTTCGAGGCCGCCTGCAGTTCAGCTGGAATTATACCATCCGGACCCGGCGACTTGTAAGGCTCAAATTCGTATATTGCCCAAGCAATCATTTCTTTATTAAATAATTTACGGGTCTGCGCCCCCCTTCTCGGGCGACCAGCTTCCCTAGGCAAGTCCTGTTTACAACCAGGAAAATGTGTTTTTGTTAATAGCTCTAGTGTCTCGGAGCTACTTGAGGTCCAGCTGCCATCATTTTTCTTAATGTATTCAGGCATCACTGGATCCGTAGCTAGGATTTTGCGAATCCTATTTCCCTCTGGGATTGTTTCAATTTTTGTACAAAAGTTTTCCCAAGAGATTTTCTTTGTCGTTTTTACCTTACTTTTGAAAACTCTTTGACTAGCCTTATAGCTTTCCCAATCATTGGTTTTCTTGGCTAGGTTGAATAATTTGCGACATTCCCTTCTCAAGGTAATAATCTCTTCTGTCCACCATGGTGGTCTTTTTCTTCCCTTAGCCGTACGCACCGGGCCCGATTCCCTGGTCGCTCGGTTACAAGCCTTGGTAAGGATCTCTGCCATGTCATCCAACTCCTCTGTTGTTGAGGGCATGGGTGGCGCTTCTGAAAGAAGTTCACTGAGGGCAGTGTTGTACTTATCCCATTGCGTATTTCTTCTATTCAAGTACATGACTTTGTCTGGCTTCTCAAGACTTAGGCTAAATTCAATGTACTGGTGATCAGAGAAGGAGTGGTCTGCTGAGACTTTCCATTCTCTTACTAATTGAGCAGCATGCTCGTTGGCAATCGTTATGTCAAGAACTTCGCTCCTAATTGCTGTAATAAAAGTTGGGGTATCACCTGTATTACATAATTCAATATTATTTGATAAAATATAATCAAAAAGTGACTCACCTCTTACATTTGTGTCCGTACTGCCCCAGACTGTGTGGTGTGCATTGGCGTCTGCACCTGTCACCACGGGTATCTTCTTTTCACCTGCTTTAGCGATGGCCTGCTGAAGGATACTCGGAGGGGGAAGTTCTTCATGATCATGTCCTAGGTAGGCGGAAATCAACCATGTAATCTGGGATTGAAGTTCCACTGCCAGCACTGTGATGTCCTCGTTGCAGAACTCTGATACCTTAAAGGCATTGAGCTCTTTCTTTATGAGAATACAAGATCTCGGTTTATCATTTTTATTAGTATAAAAGATCTTGTGATCTTTAGATTTTAGCCCAGCCACTAGGTTTTTGAAGACCCATGGTTCTTGGACTAGAATAATGTCTTCTCCTTTTGCTAAGAGGCGAAGAAGTAAAGCGGCAGACGCCGCCTTCGAGTGGTGCAGATTAATCTGAACCACTCTCATACAGCAGTCTACCCTCCTCCCCCTCATCGCTCGAGATATTTGGACTCTCAAGATCTATTGCACCCTCTTTTCTAAGTGCGCCAGATGTTGAGGCTTGGACTTGGATTTAATCAAAATCCTTCTCCAGGTAGGTGTTACCCTTTGAGGGTTCTTTCCCACTCACGTCCATAACGTCCATCGCCTCCGTGATCGATAGAGGCGATGATCTAGGGTCTACAGGACTCTGTTTCTCGACCATACTGTCCTTCGCCCCCGTGACAAGCACTGACGACGGACAGGATGGTTCGGGAGGACCGCTGGGTTTTCCACTTCTTGTCCTCGAGTCCTTCTTGTAGACTCGCAGTGCAATGAGCTCGAAACCGTAGCCAATTACACCGCCAGTCTTTTCTAAAGGCACCAGCGCCTCTTCGTTCAGGATAATAAGAGCATTTCTCCTGTTACCCTGAACTTCTCCCACCTTAGCGACTTTCCAGTCTTGGGTGGGCAATTCTGGATTGCTCAACTGAATGAGGTCGGTTCGGCCGGTCGATTCCCTGTTGCTTTGATATGTATTGAGTTTGATTTTTGACAGTTGTTTTGAAAAATATGACTTTTTACTGTATCAAATTAATATCAAATTTGTTACAGTTAATACCCATAGAATAATAATAATAGTATAGAATACTCTTTAGCCTGCAGTAAACGCGACTGCTTTATGTTGACTAATTTGGTCAATATTTTGCTACGAGCATTCAGTAATCATTTGGCCGTCTGCGTGATACGTTCTCCAAATAGGGAATTTTTTAACTGCTTGCAAAATTATTTACGCAGTCATAACAAGTAGTACTATACGAACAATGGTCTACCAGCAGAGTCATACATATATTGACACGAGCCGGCCAATAAAACGGCTTCACTTTTTCAGCGAGATATTGTATGGGAATGAGTATTCTATAGTTTTATTATTATTCTATGTTAATACCATAGAATTATAATAGTATAGAATACTCTTTAGACTGCTGTAAATGAGGCTGATTTATGTTGACTAATTTGGTCAACATTTTACTACGAGCATTCAGTAATCATTTGGCCGTCTGCGTGATTCGTTCTCCAAATAGGCATTTTTTTAACTGCTTGCAAAATTATTTACGGAATAGTTAGCAAAATTACTTGCTAAATTATAGCAGAGTCATACGTATATCGACACGAGCCGGCCAATAAAACGGCTTCACTTCTTCAGCGATGTATTGTATGGGAATGAGTATTCTATAGTTTTATTATTATTCTATGGTTAATACCATAGAATTTATCATATATAATCTAAGGTTAATACATCATTTTATATTTATTCATCAGATTGATTGGCTTAATTGGAAGAGATTGCCTTTTGGCAACCAACTAAACTGTATACACTTTCTTGATGTACATGAATAAATATTTCATAAATTGTTACACATTTTGAATATATTTACAAAAGCTCATAGCTAAAGATTTTTTAAATCTTAAGTCAATGTTCTTATTTTCAATGTTTAGCTTTATTATTTCATATTCTTTTTTTAAAATTTGATCTTCATTTGTCAAAAACAAATCTCTATATTTTTTGTAATATTTTTGAAATTGTAAAACAGTTGCAAGTTTTTCTCAGTTGTTTTGTCTAGTAAAAAAATGAATGAAAGTATTTTAAATAATTCTAATAATACCATAGTAAAACAAAAAGACATAAAAATAGAAGAACAAAAGGTAATTTGCTAAACAAAAGAGGCTTTCAAATATTTTCATTATTATATTTGATTTATTCTGCATAGAGATCAAATTGAATAAATTATTTTTATTTTATACTTATTATTGAAATATTTTTTTAGAATGCTGTGCCAGTAGTTCTACCATTGACATCCAGTGGGAAGATTGACAAATCCGATCCCCGAACCACACAACATTATATAAAATTTGTGAACCATCTTGGTGCAACAGTCAAATTGTGGGAATGCAGCATTTGTAAGTTGAAGGTTATTACATTATTTTGTGCATGCATGCATAAGCATCTGCTACGTATTCAATATTTTACCTTAGATAGTAAAATAATATTTTTACTCAACTTATACTATTTTGTGGGAAAACAAATAAAAATTATGGGAAAAATATGCCATTTTTAATTCTGTTATTCCATGAGGATCAGAACCTTCAAATTTAGATCTGTAGATTCCAATTCTGAATGAAACCATATTTTTTTATTGATTGACGAACCTATTTTACTATATTATTTTCTTTCAGGTGGACGTGAGTTTCAACATCTTTATATGCTAAAACGACATCTTCCCGGACACACAGATGAAAGAAATTATCATTGTTTGATCTGTGGAAAGTCCTTTCGTCAATTATCAACACTAAGCCAACACCGAACTATACATTCCCATGCTCGGCCACATAACTGCATGGTATTAAGAAATTGTTAATTTGTTATTTGTTAATTCTAGATTACAATTTGAATAAAATTTAACTATATATTTAATTACACAATTCAGCCAATAATTCTAAAACTACAAATAATGAGTAACTTTAATGTTTTACCCATAATGTGGTTGTACAAATATTATAAATAATTTAGTAATGAAATTCCAATTGAATTTTAGATTTGTGGAAAAACCTTCAATCGTATTTCAACTCTCATATCCCATAGAAAAACACATTTGGATGTCAAACCATTTAAGTGTCATATTTGTTCAAAAGGGTTCCATCAAAAAGGTTTTTATAATTTAATTATTTTCTTATAACTCAATAGAAATGTAGAAGGATACAAAACTTTTTTTGAAACAGGGAATTTAAGACATCTTCAAGGCTTACTTGTCATAGTCTGACAAGTGTGAGCCTTTATGTTTTGAAAAACATTCTCCAATAATGTATTTTTGAGTTATATATGGGTATATATTATATGAGTTTCCATGTGTCAAAAACAGTTAGTAGCAAGTTCATAGAAATATTTTTACAATTCCACATTTAATTAATGATTTTTATTTTATGTTAAGTAAGTGCACATTTTATGTTATTGTATTTTTTATTATAAGTAGGTATGCATTATTTATTGTTTTCTATAACTTTATTTCTTTTCAATTCCCATTTGTTATTGATAAAGATCTGAATAATTTGCGTTATTTTTTTGGAAAAGGTTCCGAAAAATGCTGAAATTTTTAAGAAATCTATGGTATTTACATAGAATTATAAGGTAGAAAGCCGCATGTAGTACAAATTTTGAATTCAAATGTGAGACTAGTTTTTTTTACATGTGTGTGTGAGGCGGTAGATCAGTTGGTCTACATATTATGTAGGTGTGCGTATCTGTAGGTGTACGTATACGGCCGGGCGAGTTAAATACAGAACATTGTTCTTAGTTTTTTTGTCACACTTTCATTGCACTGACTAGGTATCTGTATTATATATAATCTAAGGGTATTTACTACAAATAAATGTAAAAATTAAAAAAAATCAACAGGAGATTTATATTTGCAAATTATTTTTCCACTGTAAATGATAATGTGCTTGAATAATTTCTATAATAAATATTTAAAATTGTTTGAAAATGTACAAACAAATATAATTTTGTCATCCTAAATTCTCGATTATTGGGTTTAATTAAAAATACAATTTAAATGGCATTTTTTATTCAAAACACATTTACATTTGTTTATATTTATATGTAAAAAAACAACATAATTTTTTTCATGTTTCATATTAATTAGATTCAAAAATAAGAATCGTCGTCTTGGCCAAGTTGTTTGTAAAGTTTGTTCTTCTGTCTGCCAAAACAGGATTATAGGAGGATTGAAGCCTCACAGACACAGTGAAAAGAGAGAAAGAAAGCCTGAAAATAGCCAACAACCTTCCTGGACACTTGAAAATGTTCTGGAAAGGCGTAGCAAAAAGGAAAAATGGAACTGTGAAAGCGTCGCAATGAATTAATGATAAAGATGGACAAATAATTATGGATGAAGAAGGAGTGAAAGAACGATAGAAAGAATATTTCAAATAGCTGTATGATAGCAGTATTAGCGGGGTTAAAAGTAGAAATTTGATTTACAATAATTATTTTTTAACTCTACCTTTTCGGTGGATAATTGCTGTGTTTATTTAACGAAAATGTCCTAAAAGAGCCAAATTTCAAATTTGAAAATTTACGTTATATTCATAAAATCGAGTTTGCCGCAAATGCCTATAATTCAGGTCTCTAGTTATTGGGTATGAATTACTTTATATCATTACTTAGAAATGCATCTGTCCTTTATAATTATTGTTAACAATTTCAGTTGTAAAATATGAAGGAATAATATTGTCATATTTATTATATCTTAATATTAATTATAAGTAACAAAGTAGGAACATATGAAATATTTTATCATAAAAATTTTCTGGAATTCATGTGGTTATCACTGTAATGTAAGTTGGATCCTTAAAATTAAAAAAAAATAAACCAAGAGTGTACATAAAATGATACAATTAAATGGGTGCATAGTGGGTTGCTAATAGTTTCCTCACGTCATTCAATTTACATTTCTTTACATTGACATACAGTGACTCTTTAATAGGAATTATTTTTCTGACAAATTTATTTATTTATTTATATAATTTATGTTTATTTATATAATTTATCTTTATTACAATTTATCTTTATTTATCTTTTTTTTCGGGGCTTTGACCAGCCCCGAAAATTATGGACAGCACTAAATAGAATCCGCACTGGCCACGGCAGATGTGCCGATTTCTTTTTTAAATGCGGATGGCTGGATTCTCCCGAGTGCGACTGTGAGGCGGAGAGGCAGACTCTGAGCCATCTCGTGTCCGAGTGTACTCTTAGGGCATATGGGGGTGAAATATCTGATTTTATGTGCCTAAATGAAGCGGCAATAACATACATAAAGACTCTCAATTTTAAACACTGACAAACTATTATATTGTGCAATTTATATGTAGTGTGTTTAATGAACAGATTAATGTGATGTACTTTTATAATATGACCATACGATAAATAAATAAATATTACAAATATTTTTGAAGTTCGTATGTCAACTACAAAAGTTGACAATCACGCAATAAATAGATTAAATTGTTAAAACTAAAGTTTTTAACAATTTAATTGTAGGTTGATCATTTTTTATTTGTAACCAATTAGTATACACCTATATTATTATTAAAGGTAACCTCCGAAATCATCTATTCAGTCACACTAATGAAAGACCATATCGCTGTGCTCTTTGTGATAAAGGATTCAACCAACAATCTAATTTGACTTGTCATCTAAAAAAGGTAAAATTATCTCTTTTATATAGGTATTTAACCTCTCTCCAGATAATACACCATTCCATTTTGAAATCCTACTTCTATTATTGAGTTTCTATCATATTATTTCAAACACATGTACACTCTGTATTAAAAAATATATATATATATATATATATATATATATATATATATGTATATTCTATTAATATATAAAAATCTCATGTCACAGCGTTTGTTATCGAACTCCTCCGAAACGGCTGAACTGATTTTTATGATTTTTTTTGTGTATATTTGTAAGGTCTGAGAATAGGTTGTAGGCTATTTTTTATTCCCCTAGGTAATAAGGGTGGCCCTCCCCAGATTTTTTTTTTGGTTTTTTTACAATTTTTTTTTCTATTTTTTTTATGAATTGGCATTAAAAAATACATATAACCCTAAATTTACACCCTTTTACCACTAACCCCTATTTTTTAATACCGATATTACTATTTTTACTTTTATCCACAGATACGCAATAGAGTTACAAGATGGCAATTGATTAATCACTGTCGTACGATAAATTTTATTTATTTATATAACACTTTTTTGAACATACATAAAATTACATAGTACAAATGGCGGACTTATTGCCTGGAGGCAATTTCTTCCCGTCAACCATCTGATTTCAAAAGTACATAACATAGTTTCGGCTTATACATAATAACACAACCAGTATAAAACAGCAAAACAAAAAGTGAGAAATTACACAAATTCAGAAAGGAGAGGAAAATCAGAAAGGGAAAGGAGACGATGAGGAGCGAACAAAAGGGATGGAAACTGAAATTGGGATATATGTTCGTTATGGAATTGAGAGAAAGAGTGAGCATTTTAGAAGAGATTTGAAAATTGGAAGTGATGTTCCAGTTCTAATATCAAATGCTAAATTTTTCCATAGCCGGTCAGCATGAATACATAGTGAAGGAAGATGAATAATAATCTGTAACGTGAGGTGGGATGGCAAGGGTTCTATCTTCTCTAGACCGAAGTGGGAGTCCATGAGAGGCCAACGGTTGAAATCTTTCTTTCAGATATGCAGGGGCATTTCATGTATTTAACCCAGTGAAAACAGAAAGTGCGATTGTTATACAGGTGTCACCTCTCAACCAGCAAACAGCAAGGAGTAGGGACGAGAAAGATGGCAGTCTCCTATCTCTCTCACACAATAAGCTTTCTCTCACTCTCTACACAGAGTTTGGCTATTATTATTGTTTGTACACCGATCAGTGAAGAAATCGATAGTATAATTTCTGCGGAAATTCCAGATCCGTTTACTGATCAACTACTGTTCGATATTGTTACAACAATCATGATTCATGGCCCATGCGGTAATCTAAATCGTAATGTCTCACTACTGACTGATGAACAAAGAATCATTTACGACCGCATTATGCAGGCAGTTTTGGGAGGAAAAGGTGGATTCTTTTTTTTGGATGCACCAGGTGGAACTGGCAAAACATTTCTCATTCCGCTTATTCTCGCCAAAATAGATCAAATAATGGCATCGCATTGGCCGTTGCATCATCTGGCATTGCAGCAACTTTATTGGATGGAGGCAGAACAGCTGAGATGAATTATCTGTGATGAATGCACTATGGCACACAAACATTCGCTTGAGGCGTTGAACAGGACACTGAATGATATAAAAAACAACGACAAACTATTCGGAAGCTCTCTGTTACTCCTTTCAGGTGATTTCAGACAAACAATTCCCGTCATTCTACGTTCAACGTACGCTGTGGCGTAATGTTGAAAAAGTAGGTACAGCTAAAATTAAACATGTGCGTTTAAATGCTTCAAGATCCATCAGCTGATACATTCTCAAAACAATTGTTAGATATCGGCGATGGAAAAGTTGCTGTCCATGAAAATAATGGATGCATAAAATTGCTGACCGATTTCTGCACAATCATTAATTCGCAAAATACTCTCATCAATAGCATATTTCCCGTTGTACGCACATAATACATGAATCATGAATTTTGGCAGCAAAAAATGTGGACGTTAATGATACAATAATTTCAAGATACAATAATTGATGCCAGGCGACTTGGTGTCATACAGATCGATCAATACAGTTTGCGATGTTGACGAAGCTGTAAATTATCCAACAGAGATTTGAACTCATTGGTTTTGCCAGGCATGTCACCGCACCATCTACAACTGAAAGGTGGATCTCCGGTTATTTTACTTTGGAATTTGAACCCACCATGGCTGTGCAATGGAACGCGATTAGTCATTAAAAAAGTCATGAAAAACATTGTCGAAACCTGCATTTTGAATGGCAAGTTCCGAGGCGAAAATATACTGCTGTCACGAATCCCAATGATTACCACAGAAGTGGTAATTGAAATAAAACGCACTCAATTTCCAATTAGATTGGTATCGGCAATGACAATCAATAAGTCACAAGACCAAACTATGTCTGTTTATGGCTTAGATTTGTGCACACCATGCTTTTCACACGGACAATTATACGTGGCATGGGCAAACCAACAAGTTTGTTTGTGTTGGCTAAATACGGACTGACAAAAAACATCGTACACTGCTCTTCGAGATTGATATTGCTTTTTTTTTTTAATTGGCATAATTTAAGATAAAAAAAATGTATCTGTTTATTTTTAATTTACATTTAACTTTTAAGAGATCAAACTATATGTGAGTTAAGTTAATGAAGTAGGTACATTGAATTAAGAAAATGAATGGTTGGTGTTTTGTTATTTTTATAGGCCGTCATCGTCAACAGAGCTCCATTCCTCTTTCAGTCATAGACCCCATCTCCACATACTTACAATAAGTTATATTTTTTTATTTAATTACCAAATTATTCACTAGAAATAATTTATATGGCAAAACAATGTATATATATATATATATATATATATATATATATATATATATATATATATATATATATATATATATATATATATATATATATATATATATATATATATATATATATATATATATATATATATATATATATATATATATATATATATATATATATATATATATATATATGCAAAACAACTTTTTGGGTAAACCCGTGTAGGATAGTCCTGAGAAGGACTGTTTGTCGCCTGACGTTTCGCCCGAATAACACCGGGCATTTTCGAAAGCCGCCTTAACGTTACCTACTCGAAAAGAACGAACGCGCGCGAGACACGACCGCTCGCAACGAGAGCTCTACGCTAAGGTTTACCCAAAAAGTTGTTTTGCATCTTATACCCGTGAAAACCTTAAAGTTAACATATATATATATATATATATATATATATATATATATATATATATATATATATATATATATATATATATATATATATATATATATATATATATATATATATATATATATATATATATATATATATATATATATATATATATATATATATATATATATATATATATATATATATATATATATATATATTATAATATTTTTATCTCGGTTTTCCCGTGTCAGTAGGTCTTGACTAAGACCATTTGTCTTCCGACGTTTCGCCTGAATATCACCAGGCATTTTCAAGGACTTAACGAAAAGCACGCGCGCGACACACGTCTACTCACACTGAAAGCTCACCGTCAAGTGAGCTTTCAGTGTGAGTAGACGTGTGTCGCGCGCGTGCTTTTCGTTAAGTCCTTGAAAATGCCTGGTGATATTCAGGCGAAACGTCGGAAGACAAATGGTCTTAGTCAAGACCTACTGACACGGGAAAACCGAGATAAAAATATTATAACATATTTCACCCGTGAAAACATCAAATATAACATATATATATATATATATATATATATATATATATATATATATATATATATATATATATATATATATATATATATATATATATATATATATATATATATATATATATATATATATATATATATATATATATATATATATATATATATATATATATATATATATATATATATATATATATATATATATATATATATATATATATATATATATATATATATATATATATATATATATATATATATATACGACCAACTGTGCCGACCGCCGTGGCACAGTTGGTAAGCCGTTTTGTTTTTGTGCGGGCGTCCTGGGTTCGATTCCCAGCAGAGTAGAAATTTATTTAAATTTATTTCTCATGCAAATATTACTTCTCTGGGCTGGAAACACTGGTTAGTTGTAAGAAATTGCCATACGGCAATAAACTCGCCACTTGCGCATGGTGCAAGGAAGTGTTTATTATTATTATTAAACTGGCCGTAAAACCCATTTAATAGGAATCATCTTGCCAAAAAAAAAAAACAAAATAAGCAGTATGCACATAATCACATCACAAATTTATTTCAGGTTCATCCTGAAAGTGAAAACAAAATAAGTAGTATGCACATAATCACATCACAAATTTACTTCAGGTTCATCCTGAAAGTGAAAACAAAATAAGTAGTATGCACATAATCACATCACAAATTTATTTCAGGTTCATCCTGAAAGTGAAAACAAAATAAGTAGTATGCACATAATCACATCACAAATTTACTTCAGGTTCATCCTGAAAGTGAAAACAAAATAAGTAGTATGCACATAATCACATCACAAATTTATTTCAGGTTCATCCTGAAAGTGAAAACAAAATAAGTAGTATGCACATAATCACATCACAAATTTACTTCAGGTTCATCCTGAAAGTGAAAACAAAATAAGTAGTATGCACATAATCACATCACAAATTTATTTCAGGTTCATCCTGAAAGTGAAAACAAAATAAGTAGTATGCACATAATCACATCACAAATTTACTTCAGGTTCATCCTGAAAGTGAAAACAAAATAAGTAGTATGCACATAATCACATCACAAATTTATTTCAGGTTCATCCTGAAAGTGAAAACAAAATAAGTAGTATGCACATAATCACATCACAAATTTACTTCAGGTTCATCCTGAAAGTGAAAACAAAATAAGTAGTATGCACATAATCACATCACAAATTTACTTCAGGTTCATCCTGAAAGTGAAAACAAAATAAGCAGTATGCACATAATCACATCACAAATTTATTTCAGGTTCATCCTGAAAGTGAAAACAAAATAAGTAGTATGCACATAATCACATCACAAATTTACTTCAGGTTCATCCTGAAAGTGAAAACAAAATAAGTAGTATGCACATAATCACATCACAAATTTATTTCAGGTTCATCCTGAAAGTGAAAACAAAATAACTAAGTCGAAATTTTCAAGGGCTTATCCTCAACCTTCCACTACATTATCCTCAATCCACATACCAATGAATTTTAATAAGTTTGTATTATTTTTTGTAATTTTTTAATATATAATATGTAAAATTGTAATACAATTTTTTTTTTTTTTATAATTATTATATTGTTGTGGCAATACTTTTCCATATAGTCTATGCTATCTTGTTGTTCTACTAAAACTATCCCATTATCAAGTTTTTACTTATTTTTTTTAAGTCTATCAACTTATCATTCACTACAGTGTTTGACGGTGTTAATATTATATAAATGCAATAAGTTTGAGAATCAAATGGAAAAAAATACTTGTAAGATGGTTTTGCCACATAGACGAAATGAATGAAAAATAATCATTATGTAATAAGTTTGAATATTAGAATTATGAGAGTAACGTTGTGATGTGTTTGAGATTAAAATTATTATATATATTCAATTTCCTAAATTAAAATTTCTGGTAAAAAAAATAGTGATTGTTTTTGATGTCACAGAGACTGGAGATTTCAAAATTTCAATGACTGTTATTCATCAATGTTCGAATAATGTACCTCCCCTCCTGTTTGACTTGAAGTCAGATAATTCATTTTATACAAGGAGCAAAACATCGGGTAGCTATAGAGTTCCCAAAATGAATACTAAACTTGGGCAAAGATTTTTTACATTTATTGCACCTCAAATGTATAACAACCTGCGATCGGCACTTAAAGGGTTAAAAAAATAAAGTATCAGCCCCCTAGACAACGTGTCATTTAGCTCAAGAAATGAAACAAGAAAAGATAACTCAATGTATGGAAGTGACAGTTGCCAGTGACGTGACAACTGTCACTGCCATACATTGAGTTATCTTTTCTTGTTTCTTTTCTTGAGCTAAATGACATGTTGTCTAGGGTGGCAGGCCATGTTGTCTTGGGGCGTCGCCAAGCCCCCCCCTGCCCCCCCCCCCCCTAGAGATTAAAAAAAATGTAACAATTCATATTTTTCTCATCCACCATAATATAGGATATACGGAGAATAGCGTATGAATGGGTTAAATTGCCCCCCCCTAGGCCTTGGGCTGGCGACGCTATTGGGGGCAGGTACAATGTGGCTACTTGAAGCAGGTAGACATCAAAATGAAATATAAGTTTCAGCAATAATAATGTAACTAATGTTTTTCTACTCTATATTGAGTATTTGGTGGTTATTTTTATTGTGTTTTTTTTTTACTTAATTTTTTTATGTTACATTTTTAATTTTCTTTTTCTTGATGTTCATTTTGTTTTATTGTATTTTTTTCTGTATGTATAATACTTTGAATATATTTTTAATAAATAAAATTTAATAATTATACAAACTATATATAGGTAGGTAGTTGTTTCAGAACAGACTCTGTTTAGTGAAGCAGTTATCTTTAATACATTTTCTTTGTAATAATATGATTAAATAAATAAATAAACTGCTATCCCTAGAACAGGATATCCTAGTTGGGCAGCAGTAATCAACTTATTGTTGTCATTATAAATTTAATATAGTGTGATATAAGGTAAATAAAAAATAAAATAAATCTAATAAAAGTATAAAACAATGTAAAAATAAAATATTTTTATCATTGGTATGTAATAATAGGAACAACTATTGATATTTTTCATATTATTGAAGTAATGGCATATTGGTGGACACAATTCATACTCCCCAAATGGATGAAATCTTACAACAACATCAAGTACCTTTTGGTTTGCTTAGACACAATGGGAGTAGACCAGTCCTTGTCAAAATATTTATTCACAACACTCCAAAAGGAAAACATGTATGTCATTTACTATTTTGAATATTTTATTTCCTAAAATTTTTTATAACGCAAATTATATGATTCATGAAGCTGTATAGAAACCAAACACAGGGTTATATTGCAAAAAATATCTTAATAAAGCTAATAAATACAAAGAATAATTTTTGTTTATTTATCTTTGTAAAAAAATCTCTAATACTGACATAAATATGAATTGTTTTAAAGTGCAAAAGTATTGAAGTGGTTGTAAGTTAAGGAATGATTGCATTTATACATTACTGATGGATTTGATACTTTGCAGATGTTAGTTCCAGTCACGGCAAATGATTTAATGCATGGAGGAAAATTGATACTGGGTGAAAATGCTAATAATACAATTAAAACAGTAAGTATATGCACATGCACTCATTTTATATATTATGTATAATTTTTTTCAAGAAAAAAATACCATCACTGTCCCATGTCTTTAGTATAAATCAATAAAATAGTATCATAGTTAACTTTCAGAGTTCGTGAAGTGCTTTGATAGATGTTTTATTGTATTATCTTATGAAAACTTTTATTAATAAATTAAAATGAACCACAAAGTAATAGCTGCAAAGTATCAAAAAACTTTTATTGATTCGTATAAACATGAACCAACATGTATTTTTGTATAAAAACATAACAAATAAATACAACTTGTCTTCATTTTGTATATTTTCTTTACATTTATCTCATTCATCAAAATAATTACTCTGTTTTTATGAAGTTAAAATATGAGCTTGTATAGATACAAAATATTCAATGTAATTGTATAATTATCACATGTATTTATTAGAAATCATGTCAAAAACTGTTTTTGATAACTCACTTTACAAAGCGTTTTCAATTTAAAAAGGGGTCATAATTCCGTTCAATCACATATTGGTAATTTGTAAAAAATATGTATAAATACAAGCAGTTCTCTGAAGAAATATTTTATTTAAAGATATCAAAATCATTGATATCTTGATTGATAAATTGATAAATTAGATATATTTATAAGTATCCATTGTAATTTTTTTGCCAAAGTTTCAAATAAAACAAAACATTTCAATTTTGCTTTGTAAGAAAAATCTTTGATTGAAATTCAATTCATACAAAGCCAAGAAGTTCAATGTTATTATTTCACACCTAAAACGAGTGGGTTGTGGCCAACACTAAACTCCACACCATTGTAAGCATTACATTTTTCTTCTTGAACTGTTGACAATCTCCATTTTTATGAAGTACATTTCTATTATATTCTTAAACAAATATAAGATTCCCAGAGGACAAAAGTTTTCACAATACACCATACACACAAAAACATTGTCACAAAACTCAAAGTATGTATTTTCTACATGATACCTGTCGAGAAATTTTAAGTAAAATTGCATTTTTAGCAATATGAGCATGTATGAGACAGTGTATCAATGTTGATGAGGCGATGTATGTGTCAAGATAGAAGAATGTGGTGTTTGGTTCTCACTGCCTACCCCTTGAGGAAGATAGAAGTGGAGAGTAAAAAAATACAGTATTCTATAAAAATACATACAATATCAATACTTATATAAAGAAAACTTATAATGCAAAATATAAAAAAATACAACCGTGGATCACACACAGTATTGTAGTATCAATTAGAAAGAAAAAGTTTGATCACATGTCTGAGAGCAGGAAACAGTTGAAGTGGCTCAAAATCCGAGAACGAATAAATTCCCATGTTCTTTCCTTACTTTACCAGACACTTAAGTACCTCAAGGAGAAATTTGCCCATCTTTCATCTCATGGCCTAAATTTACGGTCACAAAACCAAAGTACACTATCAATACCAATACACCACACATCCTCCTACACTTATTCGTTCACAATACACGCAGCCCGGCTGTGGAATCAATTACCCAATGGTATAAGAGAAGCTCCTAGCTTAATGGTTTTCAAGAAGCTTCTGAAGTCACTCTTCTTATCCTCATACCTATATTTCCTTTATCCTTCATCCCTTCCCATCCTATCCTTTTCCTAGGTACTTTTGGACATTATCATTATTAGTTTAATTTAACTTTTTTATATAAAACTAGCTGGCCCGGCAAACGTTGTTTTACCATATAAATTATTTCTTGTGAATAATTTGGTAATTAAATAAAAAAAACTAACTTATTGTATGTATGTGGGGATGGGGTATATGAGTGCAAGAGGAATGGAGCGCTGTGGACGATGACGGCCTGTAAAAATAACAAAACAGCCTCCGTGGCTCAGTGGGTTGGGTATCTGACTGCTGATCCAAAGGTCCCGGGTCCGATTCCCGGTGGAGACACAGTTTTTAAAATTGTGTTTTCAGTCTGGATCTGTGAGATGATAAATATCGTAAGTCTCCAGAATGTGGCAACTTGTTATTGGGTACATGTTAAATAATTATTTGACATAGCACCTGTTAGTTGCCCGAGAAGCTACATTAAATAAAAATAAAATAAATTAAATTAAATTAAATAAAACACCAACCATTCATTTTCTTAATTCAATGTACATACTTCATTAACTTAAATCAAATATTCAAAACTTGATCTCTTAAAAATTAAAAATAAAAAAAAACCGATACATATATTTTATCTTAAATTATGCCAATTAAAAAAAAACAATATCAATCTCAAAGAGCAGTGTACAATGTTTTTTGTCCGTCCGTCTTTAGCCAACACAAACAAACTGGATGGTTTGCCCATGCCACGTATAACTGTCCGTGTGAAAAGCATGGTGTGCCTTGTGACTTATCGATTGTCATTGAGAATGACAATCTATTTGGAAATTGAACGCGTTTTAATTCAATTACCACTTCTGTGGGAATCATTGAGAATCGTGACAGCAATACGTTTGCGCCTCGGAACTTGCCATTCAAAATGCAACTATTCCATCGCCGATATTCACAATTGTTTTGAGAATGTATCAGCGGATGGATCTTGAAGCATTTGAACGCGCATGTTTACTTTTAGCTGTACCTACTTTTTCAACATTACTACACAGTGGCGATGATTTCAAGCAAGCATTGATCTCATCAGCGTACGTTGAACACAGAATGATGGGAATTGTTTGTCTGAGATCACCTGAAAGTAGTAACAGAGAGCCGCCGAATAGTTTGTCGTTGTTTTTTATATCATTCAGTGTCCTGTTCAATGCCTCAAGCGAATTTTTGTGTGCAATAGTGAATTCATCCCAGATGATAGTTCATCCCTGCTGCTCTGCCTCCATCTAATAAAGTTGCTGCAATGCCAAATGATGCAACAGTCAATGCGATGCCATTATTTGATCGTATTTCCAAATTGGTGCATCCAAAAAAAAGAATCCACCTTTTCCTTCCAAAACTGCCTGCATAGTGCGGTCGTAAATGATCCTTTGTTCATCAGTCAGTAGTGAGACATCACGATTCAGTTTACCGCATGGGCCATGAATCATGTTTGTAACAATATCGTACAGTGGTTGATCAGTAGACGGATCTGGAATTTTCACAGAAATTATACTATCGATTTCCTCACTGATCGATCTACAAACTATAATAATGGCCGAAAACTGTGTAGATAGTGAGAGAAAGCTTATTGTGTGAGGGAGATAGAAGACCGCCATCTTTCTCGTCCCTACTCCTTGCTGTTTGCTGGTTGAGAGGTGACGCCTGTATAACAATCGCACTTTCTGTTTTCACTGGGTTAAATACAAAAAATGTCCCTACATATCTGAAAGAAAGATTTCAACCATTGGCCTCTCATGGACTCCCACTTCGGTCTAGAGAAAAGAGAACACTTGCCATCACACCTCACGTTACAGATTATTATTCATCTTCCTTCACTATTCATGCTGTCCGGCTGTGGAATAATTTAGCATTTGATATTAGAACTGCCACATCACTTCCAATTTTCAAATCTCGTCTTAAATGCTCACTCTTCCTCTCAATTTCACTTTCCATCCCTTTTTTTCGCTCCTCATCCTCTCCCTTCCCTTTCTGATTTTCCTCTCCTTTCTGAATTTGTGTTATTTCTCACTTTTTGTTTTGCTGTCTTATACTGGTTGTGTTATTATGTACATATGCCGAAACTATGTTATGTACTTTTGATATCAGATGGTTTACTGGAAGAAATTGCCTCCAGGCAATAAGTCCGCCATTTGTACTATGTACTTTTATGTATGTACAAAAAAGTGTTATTTAAATAAATAAATAAAAAATTATCGTACCACAATGATTAATCAATTGCGATCTTGCAACCCTATTACGTATCTGTGGATAAAAGTAAAAATATTAATATAGCTATTAAAAAATAGGGGTTAGTGGTAAAAGGGTGCAAATTTAGGGTTATAAGTGTTTTTTAATGCCGATTCATAAAAAAATTTTAATTTTTTTTTTGTCAAAAACCAAAATAAAAATTTTCTGGAGAGGGCCACCCTTATCACATAGGGGTATAAAAAATAGCCTACAACCTATTCTCAGACCTACCAAATAAACGCAAAAAAAAATCATAAAAATCAGTCAAGCCGTTTTGGAGGAGTTGGATAACAAACACTGTGACACGAGATTTTTATATATTAGATTTTGCATTATTTACTTTTTCTTTCTAAGTTTCTATTTTTTATTATATTTATCTTTTGTACTTACCATTGTATTTACTAGTGTGATTGACTGGTAGAAATTGCCTACGGGTAATAAGTCTGCCACATTATATGATCTGTTTTGGAGGAGTTGGATAACAAACACTGTGACACGAGATTTTTATATATTAGATTTTGCATTATTTCCTTTTTCTTTCTAAGTTTCTATTTTTTATTATATTTATCTTTTGTACTTACCATTGTATTTACTAGTGTGATTGACTGGTAGAAATTGCCTACGGGTAATAAGTCCGCCACATTATATGATCTGTTTTGGAGGAGTTAGATAACAAACACTGTGACACGAGATTTTTATATATTAGATTTTGCATCATTTACTTTTTCTTTCTAAGTTTCTATTTTTTATTATATTTATCTTTTGTACTTACCATTGTATTTACTAGTGTGATTGACTAGTAGAAATTGCCTACGGGTAATAAGTCCGCCACATTATATGATCTGTGTTGTATAATAAAAGGATTTTATTATTATTATTATTATTACTTCTTTTTCATTATTTTAGGAATATTTAGATGCAAATAATCCTTTGATACACCTACAAGTACCTCTAGCAGCAATTTTTAATTCATTCATATCTCCCGATGGTGAGCATACCATTACAGTACACTCACCAATCAATTTCTCTGGTGACAAATGTGAGTTAAATATTTTTAATGTTTCATAAAATCAATAATCTTTATAACAATAAGCAAACATAATATCCTCCTATATAATGATAAGTTGGTCCCCATTATACTACAGGTATATATAATCACAGATATAGTGCAAATTGCTCACCTCCACAAAGAAAATCGCATGTTGTTTTCCTAGGAAACTACATATTATACATATAACATATTTTTTGTAAAACATTTTTGAAACAAATTATGTAACATTAAAGCTATGCTTTTAACATTCAGACAACAGAACAACTGCAATTGAAGAAACGAACTCAGTTCACCAAAATGAACTGATTATTCCAGACGTGTTACAAAACAATTCTTCAGGTAAATAACATATTTTTTTACAATATTTTGTAACTAACAAAACTTATAATAGTGATGTGCCAAATTGTTCAAATTCCATATCTGCAGATAAGGAGTATTTGTGTTTTTAAATCTGCAAATACGGATATGAACCTCAACTGTCGTAGTAAAAAACTCATACCTACTTCATTATTTGTAGTAGACACGTGTGACATAGCTAACAAACAATGTATCGTATTTTGCGCATGCTATTAGACCAGGAGCCAGGGACTGCCATCACTATCCATCACTACTCAGGTTTTATATTAATTAATCATTGCTACCTGCTGTGGTATCCTTGCGCAGAAAAAATTAAGCCCTTATACTGTGACGTAAGTCTGGCAATTGCTGGCTTTTTCTCTATATTGTTTGTAAATAGTTGTGTGACACAGAATAACAAAGATCAAAATTTCATATAATGAAGTTCATTAAATGAATATTATAAAAATCAAGATCCACTATCAAAGAAACAGATACAAATGTAAATCTTTTTTCCCCCTCGGACATCCGCGGATACAGATATCTGGTATATCTCTCAATCTGGATCACCTTCCGTGATCAAAATTAATGATCGGTATCTAGATTGACTGTGTATGGGCTGCCGTACCTTAGATCGTGATCATTCATTTTTATCACAACTGTGTACGAGCTGTCTTACATGTAACACATGAGAGTTTCACAAGTTGCATGTAACACATGAGATCCAACTGTCGATGGCAATAGTATGTATAGTTGAAGAATACGTACCAAACTATAAACCCATAATCCAATTTATTAAATATTCCAACTGTCGATTTGTTCACGAGAACTTTGTTCTCTTAACATATCGACAATGTTTCAAGCCAGGATACGCGAGAATTGTATGCAGAGGTCTACTTTTTTCACGGCTTTCCAACAAGTCAAAAAACATCAACTTAGAGGCTTCGCAGCATATATGTTCCATATACGGATTTACTCAGAATTCGGAGTAGAACATTTCGTGTGTCTGTGTGTGTGTGTGTGTGTGTGTGTGTGTGTCCCTTATAACTTTTGATCCGCTCAATTTACAGAACCCAAAATTTCAGAATATATAAATAGTTATAGGCCTACAAAACTTTTATACTCAGAATTTTGAATTATTGTTTCAGTCAGGGGTTATCAACTTTTGAATTTTTACTTTATTTTTCCATATATCTCAGAAACCATAAAAGTTAGAATGTTGAAAATTCGTAGGAACATAGACAAATACAAAATCTCAAATCAGTTTTTTTCGAAAAAATTCCAGAGTTTCTCAAACATTTTTTATTAAGAAAAAATTTTTTTTATGATAAATTTCTGTGTTTAATTGCCTATATTTCCAAATTTTTTAAAAATATTGAAAAAAAACCGAAAAACCCCAACTAGAAAATTTAATTTTCTATAAAAAATATTAACATTGTAGTAGTACATCTCAAAATTTTTTTAACAATTTTTATAAAAATTGAATTTAGTCTCTCAATAGACTCAAAAATGTTCTTCCTTTGCATTGCAAAATAATCCTAGCACAATCACTTCTCCTTCCTTTACTCGACTATGCTGATGTTTGTTTTTTGGATGCGAACGACGAGCATCTCAACAAACTCAAGGACCTTCAAAATGTTTGTATCTGCTTCATCTTTGGACTTAAAAAATACAATCACATTTCCTCTTACCGTAATCTTCTCCATTGGCCTAAGGTACGACAACGGTGAAATATACATATTTTATCACTTCTAAATTAATTAATATTTTTAATTGATAAAAATAAAATACTTGTTTAAAGTCAATTCCACTATTTATTAAGACTACAACCTACAGCCGGTTTTGTGCTAAGCACATTTTCAAGTAGATTTATCACTTCTATACAATACACTCTTTAACCCTAATTCACTGCAGTACCTTAAAACCAAATTTACCTATTTATCTAATCACGGCCTCTCGCTTTGATCTGCTGAACGTACTACATTAACTATCCCAATTCACAACACTGAATTTTGCAGCTCTTCCTTCGAAGTACATTCAGCAAGACTGGAAAATTTGAGTCTTGATATATAACTTTGTCAAACTCACTTTCCATCTTCAAGAAAAGACTAAAGCAGGGATATCTCTCCGAAAATACCTGATCCCTCTCCTTTTCCTTCCTTCCCTTTGCTGAGTAATATTTACTAAAGAAGGAATATTTATCCCTAAACACCTGATTTTGAATTCCTCTGCTTGTTCTTTCCCAATCCTTTATTTTGTTTTTATTAGTTATCTTGATGTTATGTACTTATGTTTTCTTTGATCTTTTTTATCTTTCATTTTTGTTGATGTACATATATAATTCTGTCACTCTGTAATCTGGTTGGTTAGAAAAAATTTCCTAATTGCAATAAGCCCGCCAGTGTGCATTATATTTGTTTATATTATGTACAAAAACTTAAATAAATATATATTCTGAAATTTTGGGCTCTGTGTATTGAGCGGATCAAAAGTTATAAGGGAAACACACACACAGACATACAGACACACTAAATGTTCTACTCTAAATTCTGAGTAAATCCATGTATAGAATGTGTGGCAGACCACATCTCGAAATTTCTTTCCAATAAAGCTGATTGGTAACCGGAGGGGTTACCAATCAACAGTAGTTAGTAACCAGAGTGGTTACTATTAAATATATGTGGTAACCAGAGGGGTTACCAGTAAAGAGTGTTTACTATATCCCAAGTGGATATGATTTGAAATAAGAACACAAGCACAGTGGTTTAGAGAGAAGAAGAAAGAATGGTCAAAAGTAACAATGAGTATATTGATCACAATTAATAGTTTGCTTAAGGGTAAATTTACAATTGATGAAATAACTTACAAAGGAACTTTTCTCACGATGAGTAGGTATAACGAGCGAGTTAGCGGGTGTGTTCGAAGTGTCCGAATCTTCGCATGGTGAAGTACCATCGTGCTCGCGAGGTCGAGAGATGACCGGTGGTCGAGAGACGAAGTGTCGGCGAGACGGCGTGGTCGAGAACGGCGGCGTGATGTGACGAATCGAAGTGACGGAAATACGGAAATGAAGTGACGAAGTGTACAAGTGTAGACTCCCTTAAATAGTGCTGCGCTGGGGGTAGCAAGTTCAATGTCCTCGAACTTTCTAGATTAATTTATTTGAAGTGTCATACCCAGTTGAGGAGTATTGTCACTTATTTGACGTTGCGGGCGATGAACTCGGCCTAGCGATAAACAAATGTACTTGCCGTCGCTAGGCGCGCGCTCGAAAGAAATTTCGAGATGTGGTCTGCCACATTCCTCCCCTCCAAGTGGTATCGAAGATGGCACGATACCTTGGTAGAACGTCATGGTGTGGCTGAGTTGAGGCAGTCGTTGCTGAAGTTTTTTGTAGTCATTACAATTTTGGAGAGATGGTTAGACTTGTGTTAGTTGGACTGTTGCCTAGTTGCTGATGATGATTGCGACGGATCAAGATGTGATTGCTTTGGAAACAGTGTTCCTGTTCAGCCCGTTGACAATTGCAGTGTGTCGGTGAGGCTTGTTAGTACACAAAGCTGTGGAGTCCGTGGAGTCAGTGTAGTCCGTGGAGTCCGATAAGCTGTGCAGTGTAATTGGCATCTAAACATTCTTGTCGAATTTGCAGAACTGTGCAGTTGGCTTGCGTTGGCGTTTTCGAAGTTTTCGTTGACTGTCGTCGTGTTGACAGCGTGTGTTGACAGTGACGTGTTGACCGTGTCGTGTAGACGTCGTGTTGTCGTGGTTGAGCAGCTCCTTGGATATGCGAGACAGAGTGCGAGTCAAAAGCATAACATGAAGGATGGGACAGCGTCCCAACAAAATCATTCCTCGTTCAAAGACGTGCGTAGCGATGAGACGAGGTGAGTTTTTGTGTGCTCGAGATGTGTGCGTGCGTTCATATTTGGGTGTCCGACAGCTCTGGAGTAGTTCTCCAGCGTTGAAGTTGTGGCGTGTCTGTTGCGTTAGACAGCTTTGGAGTAGTTCTCCAGTGGGGCCTGTGTGTGCATTCTTTGCTGCGCATCAAGTGAGTCTGATGTCTTTGGGAATACGTGCCAGTATAGCGAGTGCTTGTGCATTCTTTGCCGCGCATCAAGTGAGTCTGATGTCTTTGGGAATACGTGCCAGTATAGCGAGTTGTAGCGTGTCGGTGTTGCTCTTGGTTGCTAATGAAAACCATTTGTTGCTGAAGTTGTCCATTTTGATTTGGTGCCGTTGCCAATGTTGTTCATCTTGATTTGGTGCCGTTGACAATGTTTGCCATCTTGATTTATCGATGTTGATAATGTCGCTTTCCATCTTGGTTTGATGCTGATGATGATGATAACGTTGATCATCTTGCTTCTATAGTTGTACATAGTAACAGCAGTTGACAGTTGTAAATTTTAAATTTTCATAATATAAACATTTACAATTGTAGCAAGCGAATAAATAAAATATTGTTGGTTGCATGTTGCAAAAATATAATATGTACAATGATAAGTATTTGTCAATAATAATTAAGTTGATTACAATATATTTTAGAAGTGAAAATAAATTCAAGTATCTAATTAGGTACCTATACAATGCAACAAAAAAAAATAATATGAATTTCAGCAAAGTCCAAAAATGTTTAAAATATTCTATTTGTAATAGGTAAATATTGAAATGTGTCTAAGTACAAAAATGCTTTGCAAGTTTCAAAATATAAAAGGTATTTAAAGCAAAATTACAAAGTATGAAATAGGTAAGCTAAGTATTTCACGAAATTAGTACCTATTTGATATATTAACTAGTGAAAATTTAATTAATTTTTGCGAGCTCCTTTGATATAAAAATATAATATTTCTGATTGCAATGAATTTAAATAACGTACGTAAATATCCTTGTTAGCAAAAACTTAGATTGTCATTCGATAGATGGTGTTTTATTAAAACTTAATTTTTCTACCGCTAGTTGGAATTTTGAAAGATTAGTCACGAGCTGTAATCGCGTTGTTTAAAAATAACAAAATTGAAGTTTTATCGTTTAAAACCGAAAACTTTCGATGGATATTTGTTTAAACAGTGAAATTACTATATCAAGATTACTTAAATCTTCTGTACCACGCGTAAAACTGTATGCAAAATATAAAATTAATAATTTTTGTCACTTCAGTATTATTGTTGTGCGTGAGAATTTTTTGTCGCGATGTATGTGAAAAATATTTTTAGTTCCGTGAATTATGTGAAAAGAATATAACCAAATTCGGATGTGCGGTTTTGTTTATGTATATCGCGATCGTCGGAGTATTTTTTTACTTAAAGCAGTGCCGTACAGAAAAATTTAACTGTGTTTGTTTATGTGAAATTATAAAGTGGGTACCAATATATACCTTTGTTTACAATCTCAGAATAAAATGAATGTGTACTATGCATGTGTTATTTGAATGCAACATTTATGACAAAGAATAACTAAAAACCGAGAAACGCGGGTGATTTTTAAACGCGATTGCATAGAATTAAGCGCGATTGTTTCGCGGGTGTAGTGTAGTGTACCCATCGTGAGAGATTCAAAAACCAATTCGTTCTTTTTCTAAGCTAGGAAAAGATAAGGAGTGATCTGAGGAAAATCGGTAAGTGTTGTTTAATGTTATTGTAAGGAAAAAATACCACTGTTGTGAATGCATATTTATCGTTTTTCGGCCTCGGGCCGGTACTACATAAATAAATACCGATGTTTTGTAAATACCAGTAGCTGTGAAGCTTAGCTGTTAAGCTGTTTGGTAACGATTGTGTTCATATTCACGTTTTCAGGGTCACCAATTAAGCTGATTGGTAACCGGAGGGGTTACCAATCAACAGTAGTTAGTAACCAGAGTGGTTACTATTAAATATATGTGGTAACCAGAGGGGTTACCAGTAAAGAGTGTTTACTATATCCCAAGTGGATATGATTTGAAATAAGAACACAAGCACAGTGGTTTAGAGAGAAGAAGAAAGAATGGTCAAAAGTAACAATGAGTATATTGATCACAATTAATAGTTTGCTTAAGGGTAAATTTACAATTGATGAAATAACTTACAAAGGAACTTTTCTCACGATGAGTAGGTATAACGAGCGAGTTAGCGGGTGTGTTCGAAGTGTCCGAATCTTCGCATGGTGAAGTACCATCGTGCTCGCGAGGTCGAGAGATGACCGGTGGTCGAGAGACGAAGTGTCGGCGAGACGGCGTGGTCGAGAACGGCGGCGTGATGTGACGAATCGAAGTGACGGAAATACGGAAATGAAGTGACGAAGTGTACAAGTGTAGACTCCCTTAAATAGTGCTGCGCTGGGGGTAGCAAGTTCAATGTCCTCGAACTTTCTAGATTAATTTATTTGAAGTGTCATACCCAGTTGAGGAGTATTGTCACTTATTTGACGTTGCGGGCGATGAACTCGGCCTAGCGATAAACAAATGTACTTGCCGTCGCTAGGCGCGCGCTCGAAAGAAATTTCGAGATGTGGTCTGCCACAAATGTATATGCTGCAAAGCCTGTCTCTTTCTCTCACGATCCATGAATATGATCTAGGCATGTAAACAAACAAAAGTTGATTTTTTTTAAGATTACAAACTTATGGAGATAGGGAACCTACAAGGAAAAAACGGTATTCCAAATGACTGTATGGATAAGTTTGATTTAACAAACAAGAATAATTTTCTTTACTCCATGGCTTTACCACCCATCAAAGATCCTGTGTTGAATGATACTCAACAAATTGGTAAGTACTTAATATACTTATATGTACAAAGATATAAAATGGTATTTTGACAAATTAACCACTTAACTGATTTGTCCAAGTATCACTCAGGCATGAATTTCAACCGTGCATTGACGAGTCCGTGCGTTGCCAGTGCATATTAATTTGTGTGTTGACGAGGCTGAATAACGTTTGGACAAATTGTGTTTGTGATTGTTTTAGTGTTTGTATTTATTTATATAATTTAGTTGTGCACAGTTCGTCGTCATGACCATTCTATAAAATAAATGTCAATTCTTGGACACCTTTTATTGCAAAAATCCAACATTTAAGTAATTAATTTGTATTAGGAAATTTTGTTTTATTTATAAATGAATTACCATTCCTTGTACACCCCTTCTAAACTCACTCCGTTTTCACTATCCACTTAGAAGAAATAGAAACTGGTCTTTCTTTTACATAGAATCTTCTAGAACTAACTATATGCTAAACTCATATACATATTAAGCTTGTACTGGGTATAATAGAAATTGTTTGAATGATCCGGAGTTGGATATGTTTGCTTCGAGTTTATATATATTTAAAAAAAATTGTGAATTTGTCGGATATTCAATCTGTGTGTTTTGATGTGTGCATCTTTACCTTTTTACTTATGCCCCTTTAATTTAATTTTAAGATACAAAAGAGAAAGGCAATCGTGGTTTCACTGGATTCATGAATCCAGGCCCACGAGCACAGGCGACCAGAGTACCAGCCAGAACAGGCGAGCCACATGGGCTTGCGACCATGTATGCGGGATTAAGGGGCCCCTTTATGACTCAAGTCACGCTCACCACTCACCCACCAATCTCCGACTGGTACTCCACTCCCCTGCGCAACCAAATCCAATAGGATGTGGATAATGCTGCTTTTACCACCCTATCCAAAAGTTATTTTATATTACCTCTTGGGAGATCCAGGTCTTTAAAGTAGGAATATAAAGATTTTGCGGGCAGGCCTCTCGCCCCCACCTCTACAGCATACATACGTATTATTCATACATTAAGACATGTGGGGTATAAATCATAATATGAGTTCCTAGTGGTTAATGCTTCCCCCACTCCCTTCCCTACCTCTCTCCTTTCCCATCCTGTGTTCAAAATTATTAAAATGTTTTCAAAATTGTTAACAATTGTGTACGTCATGTGTTTTAGAATACTATAATATAAAAATTATTATTGTATATTTGTATAAATTTTTCTTGTTTGCTGTTGTATTCTATAAAATAAATTTACAGTTTATACAGTTGATTGCTTTTTTATAACAAAGTCTCGAAATGAATGATCTAGAAAGTCCATAAGCTACTTCGTGCTGTCATATTTTTCTTATCTATTCTAGATTTCTGCAAAGTGAGCGAGTTGTGGAAACAGCAGAAGATAGTTTCAGTGTATTTTAATATATTTTTTTTATTTTAAGGTGATGGAAATGCTCTATTGCGAATTGGCATGCAATTTGATTCCCCTCAACACCTGCTGGATTCCCAGGGTCCTCCATCATATGCAACTGATTTTGACTGCAGAAATCTCCAATTATTTGAACCTCTAGATTGTATTGATACAGGTAGATATTAGTCTATAATCTTTCCATCTTATTTTATGAATAGTAATAATTAAGTGTGACTTTATCATTTGGCATTTTTGTAATACTATTAACACATTTCTTGCTGAAGGTTTCTTTTTAAAATAAAATACACTGATTGTTTCACATTAGAGGCTATTCTCAATTAGTCTAGTGCCTAGTCAACTGAAATGATTATCCTGTAAAAAGGAAAAATATATGTGGAACTAGAATCAATATATTTGATTTTAAAAAAACCTTAAAATTAAGTTCTAGGTACAATATCAATGATGTCAACATTGACAAAAAATCACATTTCTTGCTCATTTTTAAAAAATGTTCTTGAGAATGTCACATTGTCAAATAAACATTCTTATACAAGGACTTATACCCATATCCAGAGACAAACATGAGGATTGAGGAGGCCTCGGGCCTCAATTTTTCTCTTTATTTGAAATTAATAATATTATATCATTCTTGTTATTCTGCGTTTTACTTACAAATTCACTTCTTGGTAATGTTGGTACGACTATCAGTCAAATAAACTGAAAAATAGTGAAAAATCTTAAAATGATACAAACTGAAATTAATATGATAGAATGATACATGTCTTCTATAATTATTTTAAACAACAAAAACTATTTTTTTAAACAAAAAAAATAGATAAATAAATTAATTATTAATAAATTTTTTGTTTAGAAAATATTTTTTAAACAAAAAACTATTTTTTTTAAACTATTATTTTTTTTTTTTTATTTGTACAGATTTATCAGAAATAACTTTTATATCTTCATATATTACAAAAGAAGAAAAAAAAAACCTTAGTTGTAGTGAATATCCTGTTTTCAACATATAACAACACCAACTCCAATAATACCAGCTTAACAACCAAGTGCAATTTTAAAGGAAACACGCTCTAAATCAAGGATGGGCAAACAGTCGATCATGATCTACCGGTCAATTGCATACTTCTGAGTTTGAAAGATGTTTTTCTGACTTACAAAAATTAACAAACGTTGCAACTTTCATGACTTATCCATTTTCTTGTGGGGAAGTTGAAATAACTGCTTCTGAAATATCAAATACCTTTGACAAATGCGGATCATTTTAGACTTACACCTCAGAGCCAGTAACAGAATTTGGTCTCATTTAACCCAAGATAAATACAGTAATTAACTAATTTATTTGGGTCAGCATATTTATGCGAATCTGCATTTTCTAAAATGAAAATAATTAAGTCAAAATACCGCAGTCGGCTTACTGAGGAACATTTGGCACTTAGTAAATACGTGCCTTGATCCTAAAATAAAATTGCAGAAAACACGTAGTGTCATTCATCGACCTCTAAATAATATGTACATAGCTAGGTACCTACAATAAATGCCTTAACATAAATAAAAAAACAATTCTGATTGCGAGTCCATCTCTTGTCCTCCGATTGCTGTAGACCACCGATGGTGTAAGTCTGCCCACCCCTGCTATAAATAATATATTATATTTCAAATAAAAAGAAAAATTGAGGCCTCAATCCTTCATATTTGTCTCTGAATAAGTGTCATGTATATAACATTGTCATTAATATAATATTATGTGTGTCGTTGCTTATCCAGAATATAAAGGTGAGAGATAGCATCGATTTTGTAGTCGGTCCGGTCCATTTAGCTACTGAATTTTGAATTTCCCGCCAGTGTGTGTCTTCTGTACTAATTGTATTGGAACCAATAGCAGTTGGCGGACGCCATCTTGATTCAATTTTGGCGTTATTTTGTTTCGCAACGGTCACGTTTTTGTTTGTTGATAAACAAAATAAAAAAAATATAAAGCTACTGTGAAAAATAATTGATTATTAGTTCGAAATCATTAGTTTTCGTAATATTCACCCGCTATTGAATGAAAAATCATTCAATTTAATTACTGTGCGTACGCCAGTAAAATATTTTTGTTGATCAAACATATATACGTTCTTACTGCGTATTATATTATAGTCATAGAAAAGAGAACTTATTATTATAGTCAATGTCGTCGTTAAGTCCGACATTTGTTTAAGTCCTATTTTAATATGCTACCTACTTTGGCGTAGATATTTTATTTCAAATATATAAGTGTTAACAAAACGGGACGTTATTTGTGTGTTTATAAATATTTTGGATACTTCTTTTTGTAGTTTACGATAGGACGTTTGTTTGTGTTTTACGATAGGACGTTGTTTGTGTTTTACGATAGGACGTTGATATTTTTGAGTGATATTTGTATTCTGTGTTTACGAAACGGACGTATTGTTTTATTTTGAAACGCATAATTTAGAATTTTAGATCATGTCTAAAGATCGTGTAAGTGATGATAGGGATGTGGAAAATCCACATAGACACCGCGATTCTTCGCGCCGAAGACGTCGACGCCGGTCACCGTCTTCATCATCTTCGGATCCCTCTTCTGACGGACGCTCGTCAAGAAGGACCCAAAAAAATAAAAAAAATGCTGAAAGCCTTGGTACGGCAGGTAGCGCAGCTACAGAGCGTCGTAATGGGTCAAACTGTGTGCCCCTCGACACCATACAAAACTCATGAGTCTGTCGATGAATTACTCCCTCCTCCGTCACACGCTTCTACAAGTCTGTGTACAGAACAAAAAACATTTCAGATGCCTGTACCATCTACAGCACTGAAAGAACCCGCAGCCCAAAAGCCATCCGACGACCACTTGACTACAGTGGAGAGCCTCCAAAGATTCAATTCGTCGGAGTGGTGTAAAGTCCGGTATGCCACCGTTCTTAAGGAATATGTTGCGGACCCAGGTTTCAAAGACCTGGAGGTCAATTGTGAATTACAGGCTTTTGATAATACCTCTGTCGTAGCTTCTGCGATGGAGAAGACGTTTGCAGCTGCCACCCATGCTGCATTAAAGCAGAGAGAGTGTCTACAGCAGGCATTGGGTAGTCTGACTGACTGGGTCGCTAATCCCAACACCTTTGTGTCAGTAGATGCTCTTGGAGAACAATTGGAGAGCCTGTTGGGTGAAAATTCCGATTATAATAAGCACTCTAATAATATTCTCCAAATTATGTGTGGAAAAAGAGCAGAATTAATTGAGCAAAGAAGGGATAAGATTCTTAGGTCTTGCAAGACTTCAGGTGAAAGAAATTGTCTTCAAAAAATTCCTCCTTCGTCCACACACATCTTTGAGGAGGGAGCACTCACTGCCCAGTTGCAGAGACTGGGTGGTGTTACCAAGTGTTTTTTGAAGGGTTCGCCTCAGGGCAATCCTTCGTACAACCGCCCTTCTACTTCCAAGGAGGTTGTACCAAAACCAAAGCAATCGACTTTCAAAACAATGCCCTTTCCCTATCCCTCCCGGCGGGCAGACCCCGGGAGGAACCCCCCCCAATATCCAGCATTTAATGTCAGGAGGGGGGGGAGGGAACAGAAGCGTGGCACTAGGGGGCAGACCTCTCGTGGCCGCTTCAATAAATGACAAATTGTCATTTCGGGCGGGGCAACTAAAGAATTTCATCGATCAGTGGATGGCCTTGGAGGCTCCGGATGTCATCCTAAGAATGATAAACGGATACCGCATTCCTTTTGTACTGAAGCCCCCATTAGTAAGCCCGAACAGAACTTCGAAGAAGTTCTTAACGAAAGTGACATCAGATATGACAATTCAGGTACGACAGATGTTGAAAGAAGGAATATTGGAAAAGGCTCCGAGGGATGCATCCTTTCTCTCGACACTGTTTGTCGTACGAAAGAACGATGGCTCCAGCCGACCAATATTAAACCTAAAAGGCTTAAACCTCTATCTAGCAAAGAAAAAGTTTTCCTTGATATCCCATCAGAGGGTTCCCGACTTCCTTCAGACCAACGATTGGATGAAAAAATAGATCACATCGCCGGTTTCTGAGGATTTCATACGGAGGCCTGCTGTTACAGATGACATGTCTCCCTCAAGGTCTAAGCAGTGCTCCCCAGGCCTTTGCAGTCATCACAAATTGGATTGCAGAGACTCTACGAAAACCAGGAATACGAGTAATAGTATATCTAGACGATTTTCTCTTAGCCCATCAAGACAGAGACACTCTTCTTGCACAGACACAAGAAGCTTCAACACTTCTAGTGAACCTGGGATTATGCCTGAACATAAAGAAATGTGTACTTCAACCGTCACATTCGATAGAATATCTAGGAATCGTATGGGAGACATGGTTGAATCAGAGAACACTAGCTCTGTCAAAACGATTGAGCCTTCAGGATTCGATCCGAGGCTTGTTGATACAAGGAAAGTGGTCCTTGAAAGCGGCCCAGAGCATTCTGGGGCGATTAAATTTTGCAACGTTTGTAATACCCAGGGGTCGACTTCACTGTCGCCTCATTCAATTACAGTTGCATACAATGCTGAAATTATCACCTCACAGGAAGGTACTTATAAAGAACGAAGTAACAGGGGAGATGAATTGGTGGCTACAGAACTTGGAGACAACTTCTCCTCTGCATATTGCAAACCCCCAGCATTTTCTAACGACGGATGCGGCGGATCATGGATGGGGAGCCCTAATCGACGATATACCCCTGTCAGGTTTTTGGATGAAAAAACAGGAGAATTTTCATTGCAATATCAAAGAAATGATAGCAATTTTGAATGCTTTGAAGTCGATGAAAAATTGTTTGAAAAATTCTTCGCTACTCATTCAATCCGACAGTCGGACAGTGGTGGCATACCTGAGAAACGAAGGGGGAACCAAGTCGATGGGTTTGTTGGAGCTAACCTTCCAGATAATCAATCTTCTGGACTCAAACAAAATATCCCTGCATGTCCAATATCTACCGGGACGGTACAACGGCCTCGCGGATCACCTATCCCGAGGGACAGTTTTACCCGAATGGCATATACTTCCACCAATGATGGACATTGTAGCTCTGAAGTGGGGCAGGCCCACAGTGGATCTGTTCGCTTCATCCAGAGCTCATGTTGTGAACCAATATGTCTCCATAGATCCCCACGACAAGAATGCCATCTTTCACAATGCGTTCAGCAGACCATGGAATTACCATCTAGCATGGGTGTTCCCTCCCCCATGTTTAATACCCCGAGTCTTAGCTCATTTGAACAACGCACAAGGAGTTTATTTAATAGTAGCCCCGAATTGGCACAAAGTATTCTGGTTACCCGATCTTCAGAGAAGAGCTCTAGATTTACCTCTGAAAATTCCCACGTTGCACAAACATCTAGTGGATGTATCGACAGGACGACATCCGCAACAAGTGGAAAAGCTAGAGTTGCAAGTGTGGAAGATTGGGGGTGGAGTGATGCCTTAGGCGAGTGGTCACAAGAAGAAAAAGCTCTTCTTACAGCGGGCTGGCGTGAATCCACACTGTCGACATACCGCACGGCTTGGAATAGATGGAAGAAATGGTGTTTTTGTAATAAAATTAATTCAAAACACCCTACTGGTTCTCAGGTAGCACGGTTCCTGGCTCGTCTGAAACTGGATGAAGGTTTAGCTCCGAGAACAATTGCACTTCATAAATCTGCCATTTCAACCTTATGTGACCCAAATAATGCCTCTCGTATAAGTGATCATCCATTAGTAAAACGCGTGATGAGAGGTATATCAAACTTGCGGACTAATAAGTCCAAGCCATACATTTGGGATCCTAGTATAGTGGTATCCTGGCTAAATAGCCGTGTCTCAAACACCCCATCATTCTTCGAAGCATCACGAAGATGTGCGACAATTTTGCTTCTTGCATCGGGACGAAGAGTTCATGATTTAACTCTCTTAAATACATCGCCCGATAGCCTTATAGATATGGGTGACTACATCATTATGTGGCCTGATTTTGGATCAAAGACAGATTCTTCCACATACAGACAATCTGGTTGGAAAATTTCAAAGGCTGAGAATCCAAATGTAGACCCTGTTTTGTGGATAAAAAGAGTGATGGAATTAGGAAAAACAAGAAGACTTGAAGCTGGTACTCAAAATTTGTTTGTATCAACTTTAGGTCCTCCAAAAGCAGCTTCGAGAACAGTTATTGGTGGATGGATAAAGACAATTTTAGTAGACTCTGGCATCAATGCTTCTCCGGGAAGTATAAGGTCAGCTGTCGCCTCGAAAAGTTGGATAGAAGATTGCCCTATAGACATCATATTGGAAAGGGCCAATTGGCGTTCAGCCAATACATTCAAGAACTATTACCAAAAACAAATTAAAAACAATGAGTTATCATTGAGCAATACTGCAACATTAACATCACTTTTCAATCCAATAAAATAACCTGATCACAATTTTGGCGTGTACATTGTCACCAAGCGATAACAAACACTTCTCACCTTTATATTCTGGATAAGCAACGACACACATAATATTAAAGTTTTACCTACCATTAAAACTTGTATTATGTTGTCTGGCTTATCCAGAATATATTTAAACCCTGCCTGGTGAGATTAAATTGAATCAAGATGGCGTCCGCCAACTGCTATTGGTTCCAATACAATTAGTACAGAAGACACACACTGGCGGGAAATTCAAAATTCAGTAGCTAAATGGACCGGACCGACTACAAAATCGATGCTATCTCTCACCTTTATATTCTGGATAAGCCAGACAACATAATACAAGTTTTAATGGTAGGTAAAACTTTAATATTATGTATTATAGCAAAGCATGTTACTGAAAATGTACAATTCCATTAGATTTTTTAAAATTATAGTAACCTTTGTTTTCATTTTTAGGGAAAATAAAACACGAAATGACCACCCCTCCTACATCTGACACTTGGTAAAAATAAATATGTATGTTTTTCTTACAAGCTGCATTGGATCCTTAAATATTATATTAATGACTTGATTCATAATGGTAGAAATATACCTATATATATTTTTTTTTTAATATAATCATATAAATATTGATTTATAGTATTTGTGAATACAGTTTTGTTAATGTTATTTTTTTTAAGTATGTCCTTGAAACAAATAAGTGTACATCCTCATACAATTATGAGCATGATATGAAATCTAATGTGCGTATTGCTAATTATTTTTATTTAAAAAATACATTTTTCGATTTTTATATTAATTAATTATGTGGAACGTGAATTATCAAAGTGAATCATTGTGAGGTATTTGTGTTTACTTTTATTTTTATTTTATTTCTTACACATATTAGCCGACTACATATGATCAGCATTTCGATATATGCACACTTTCACCTCTCTTATCAGATATTTAAAGTTATTTGTGTGCAAAACTAATTGCATGTAGCAATATTTTGTAATTTATATAAGCATGCCTAATACATATGAATGAATAGATAGTAAAATTAATAAACTAATAAATTTTTACGTATTGCATTTTTATTCCATCCCCCAATTTCTTAAAATTAAAGATTAGTGGTATATTATTATTTTTTATTATTATTTTTAGTATTAGTGGTATATTATTATTTTTAGTATTTGTGGTATATTATTATTTTTAGTATTAGTGGTATATTATTATTTTTAGTATTAGTGGTATATTATTATTTTTAGTATTAGTGGTATATTATTATTTTTAGTATTTGTGGTATATTATTATTTTTAGTATTAGTGGTATATTATTATTTTTAGTATTAGTGGTATATTATTATTTTTAGTATTTGTGGTATATTATTATTTTTAGTATTAGTGGTATATTATTATTTTTAGTATTTGTGGTATATTATTATTTTTAGTATTAGTGGTATATTATTATTTTTAGTATTAGTGGTATATTATTATTTTTAGTATTAGTGGTATATTATTATTTTTAGTATTTGTGGTATATTATTATTTTTAGTATTAGTGGTATATTATTATTTTTAGTATTAGTGGTATATTATTATTTTTAGTATTAATGGTATATTATTACAAAAAAGTGTGGTTTGAGATAAATTGTTTTTTCTCGCCTGTAAATAAGAGCTTATAAAGCGCCATTTAGTCTGAAAAGATCACTCCAAGAGCATTACAACTTAATTTCTACTATTTAATTATTTTTTCGAATTCCAGTTATGTGAGGGGGCAATTTACTTCACTTTAAAGGCGTGTTTACACTGAAACTGCGATCATAATGAGTCACCTTATTATTCAATTCATTCAAAGCCTTAAAGACCATCAACCATCTTCATCAATGGCGCCACAGCCTATTGTGAACCTTGGCCTCCTTTAGCATTCCTCACCATCTCTCTATCCTGGCATACACCCCTTCAGTCACTTAAACCAACAGCCTCCACATCCTGCTGCACGCCATCCAGCCATCAGAGTTTGGACCATCAACCATAGTTAACTTATTATCTACTCATTCTAAACTACTGATGAGCAAAAGTCTACAAAACCAAGACTAGGTAAGACAAGGAATAAATACAAGTCTTTCGGGCTTGGCGAAAAATTCAAGGTATCGGATTGCACTAGAGTAAGATCACATGTCTGGGGGTGCAAGACCAATCACTATTTTGAACTCTTTAACTAAATGTAGTGATATTGTTAGCTCGTATCTACCTGCAGCTGTGTCAAATACAATAAATGTAAAAAAATGGAATTTTCCAGAAGAGAAAAATAAGAATTGGATAAGATGGGGAGCCAGCTAATGTTTAATTATAGCTCACATTTCATGATGATAGCTGTAAATACCTCAGTGTTTATAACGAGAACATAATTTAATGAGTCTATAAAGAGAACAAAATCACGACCTACATATTTTAACACTACAACATATCCTATTTAGATATAACTAGGGCTGCCATCTAACGCTGGACAAAACTTAAAAAAACCCCAGACATTTGAGTGGAATATTTTTTTTTATCTGGACAACCGTATTTGCATTTTTATGTTCGTATTTGCACATACTTAAATTTTACACTCACGGTATGATAAATATAATATGGGAACAATGAAAAATACAGAAATATACCTACATATATTATGTACAACAGGTATTTTTGAAGTATCTCTATAGAGGTGGAGGAAGAGAGATTATGGATGAAACCAAGGAAAACATTTTTACAGGGCTTATGACCTGTCATCATCGGCTGGCTTTACTGATCACTTTACAAAATTGTAACATTCACCAATTCAAATGTCTTATAGTGAATTTTCCTTGTAAGAGCTGTCCATTTGAAACTTGTATTTATTAAATCAAGGTGAAACTATTCATATAGTTGTTTGGTTGTGTTAATCTGGTCATCTATTGAACAGAGCACAAACTAATATCTGTTTTCATTTTTATGAAACACAGAACTTTCATATCCCAGCAACCTATCGGAAGTGACTCGGTCCAAAGTTTAGGCAAATCGAGTTAAATAAATTAATCGATATTAAAAAAAATCATCTAAAATTTTTAAAAGAAAACCGACATCGGTCTGGACCGCTTTGCATCGACAGCCGCGGACGTATCACCGGGAGCGCAAAAATGAATCATCGCAGCACCATTCGGCGAGAGGCGTCTTCCTGGATTGTAGCGGATGCTGAGTTTGGAAAGTGCTCCAAGCGCTGTTGAGTCGCACTGGACCCTAGAGCAAACGGCCTGCATCTTCTTGAGGTTAGCCTCGCCACCATTTCACTCCTGACAGCCACTCAACCGGCATCTGCCGTTGTCTAAGATCCAAGGATCCTTTCGCCGGTAGCCAGCTCCCTTCACCCATCGACGACGGTTCTTTCTGGCATTAAACCCATTGAAGGTGCCTCAGCACGCTTATGGCTGTGAAGGAAAGGCAATATGTGTGCCCCAGAAAACGATAGTATTATTTGTGGCAATTTTTAATGGTGACACTATTTCGGCTGTGTTTTCTATTCATCCAAGTTCGAGAGAATTTATTTATCTTAATGAGTGTGCATGTCCCCCCCCTTTTAATTTTTGATCCGCTTGATTCACAGAACCTACTAATTCACAGAACCAAGGTGCAGCCGACGCTGCGCCTGGTGTGGAAATCGAAGAACTGAAAGTACTACGGGCGTGGCGAAGGCTCCCTGTGGCAGTCTGTTGTTCGTGGAGCTGCTGGGAGGGTAACCCCTGCTATGATTCACGGGCCTTCACGAATGTGGTTGGACTCTTAGGGGTAGTGGTTGTACTCGCTTGATACGAGATATTTGTGCTGTCCGACGTTGCGGCTGCGTCCGGGGTTGAACAGGACCAATGGGTCCTATAGCATCACCGGCGTGGAAGTGGTATCGCGATCTCCCTCCTGATTCACAGAACCTGAGATTTCAGAAAGTATAGAAATTTTTAAGCCTACAATATGTTTATACTCAAAATTTCGATTTTCATTTCAGTCAGGGGTTATCAAATTTTGAATTTTTGCTTTATTTTTCCATTATCAAAAACCATAAACACTAGAACGCTAAAAATTGGCATAATAATATATATTTACATTTTTACTCTCCACACTATGGAATAGGGGAGAGTCATGATTTCGCAAAATTTAAGCGTATTTTTTTTACATCAATTTCTCAATGGGTATCATGTAGAGAATGCACACTATGAGTTTCGTCGTGATGTGTTTGTGTGTATGGCGTATACGCTGTACGCCGTAGCATTTATCTTTTTTGTGTCCTCTCTACAGCCCAAACTATAAGTCTGATCGACTTCATATTAACATCATATGTGTAAAGTGCAAAGACCTAGAGCTGATTAGTTTTCCATAGACAACTTTTGATTTCTTCTCTATGAATTCATCATTTACGTTGTTTTTTTTTTGTGTCCTCTCTGCAGCCCAAACTATAAGTCCGATTGACTTCATATTGATATCACATGTGTTAAGTCCATAAACTTAGAGCTGATTAGTTTTCCATAGACAACGGTTCATTTTTTCCCAATGTTTCTTTATGATTTCATCTATTAAAACTGAAAAAATGCTCTCACGACCTGGAAATTAGAGATATTTTAATTTGGTTTCAACTATTTATACAACACCAAGAATCTTCATAAAATTGTATTCAAAGTTGGTCAATGTTAAAAGAAAAATATTCAACGGTTTCAAAAATTATATTTTATTTAATGGATATTTGTATGAAACTTATATGTAACAAGAGAATTTTTTTATATTTGGCAATGATCAGTTCATTGATTTCATATTGATAGAAGAATATTAATAGCTTGAACTTAGAACTGATTAGCTTTTCATAGATATCATATAATTTCTTCATATGATATCACGTGTAAACATTGTCAAAATGCTCTAACGCTCTTTGAAACAAAATTTATCTGCTTTTTTTAAAATATTTCATACAACATAAGCAGTCTTCACTATACTGCATTAATAGTTTGTCTATCTTAACATAAAAATATACTATCGGAAGAAAATTTATATTCCTGGTAGTAACATTTAGTATGAATAAAAATGTAATTAGATAAATTTCTATGTATGGAAACGTTTAGTAATTTGATTTCATGTTATAATGTAAAGAGCTTGAACATAGAACTGATTAGCTTTCCATAAATAACAAAAAAAATCTTCATATGATATCACCTGTCAAAATTTGGAAAATGCTCTCGCGTTCTTTAGAACAAAATTTATCTGCTTTTTTTAAAATATTTCATACAACATAAGCATTCTTCACTATACTGCATTAATAGTTTGTTTATCTTAACATAAAAATATACTATCGGAAGAAAATTTATATTCCTGATAGTAACATTTAGTATGAATAATAATGTAATTAGATAAATTTCTATGTATGGAAAAGTTCAGTAATTTGATTTCATGTTATAATGTAAAGAGCTTGAACATAGAACTGATTAGCTTTCCATAAATAACAAAAAAAATCTTCATATAATATCACGTGTCAAAATTTTGAAAATGCTCTCGCGTTCTTTAAAACAAAATTTATCTGCTTTTTTTAAAATATTTCATACAACATAAGCATTCTTCACTATACTGCATTAATATTTTGTTTATCTTAACATAAAAATATACTATCGGAAGAAAATTTATATTCCTGGTAGTAACATTTAGTATGAATAAAAATGTAATTAGATAAATTTCTTTGTATGGAAAAGTTCAGTAATTTGATTTCATGTTATAATGTAAAGAGCTTGAACATAGAACTGATTAGCTTTCCATAAATAACAAAAAAAATCTTCATATGATATCACCTGTCAAAATTTGGAAAATGCTCTCGCGTTCTTTAGAACAAAATTTATCTGCTTTTTTTAAAATATTTCATACAACATAAGCATTCTACACCATACTGCATTAAAAGTTTGTCTATCTTATCATAAAAATATACTATCGGAAGAAAATTTATATTCCTGATAGTAACATTTAGTATGAATAATAATGTAATTAGATAAATTTCTATGTATGGAAAAGTTCAGTAATTTGATTTCATGTTATAATGTAAAGAGCTTGAACATAGAACTGATTAGTTTTCCATAAATAACAAAAAAAATCTTCATATAATATCACGTGTCAAAATTTTGAAAATGCTCTCGCGTTCTTTAAAACAAAATTTATCTGCTTTTTTTAAAATATTTCATACAACATAAGCATTCTTCACTATACTGCATTAATAGTTTGTTTATCATAACATAAAAATATACTATCGGAAGTAAATTTATATTCCTGATAGTAACATTTAGTATGAATAAAAATGTAATTAGATAAATTTCTATGTATGGAAACGTGTAGTAATTTGATTTCATGATATAATGTAAAGAGCTTGAACATAGAACTGATTAGCTTTCCATAAATAACAAAAAAATTCTTCATATGATATCACCTGTCAAAATTTAAAAAATGCTCTCGCGTTCTTTAAAACAAAATTTATCTGCTTTTTTTAAAATATTTCATACAACATAAGCATTCTTCACTATACTGTATTAATAGTTTGTCTATCTTAACATAAAAATATACTATCGGAAGAAAATTTATATTCCTGGTAGTAACATTTAGTATGAATAATAATGTAATTAGATAAATTTCTATGTATGGAAAAGTTCAGTAATTTGATTTCATGTTATAATGTAAAGAGCTTGAACATAGAACTGATTAGCTTTCCATAAATAACAAAAAAAATCTTCATATAATATCACGTGTCAAAATTTTGAAAATGCTCTCGCGTTCTTTAAAACAAAATTTATCTGCTTTTTTTAAAATATTTCATACAACATAAGCATTCTTCACTATACTGCATTAATATTTTGTTTATCTTAACATAAAAATATACTATCGGAAGAAAATTTATATTCCTGGTAGTAACATTTAGTATGAATAAAAATGTAATTAGATAAATTTCTATGTATGGAAAAGTTCAGTAATTTGATTTCATGTTATAATGTAAAGAGCTTGAACATAGAACTGATTAGCTTTCCATAAATAACAAAAAAAATCTTCATATAATATCACGTGTCAAAATTTTGAAAATGCTCTCGCGTTCTTTAAAACAAAATTTATCTGCTTTTTTTAAAATATTTCATACAACATAAGCATTCTTCACTATACTGCATTAATATTTTGTTTATCTTAACATAAAAATATACTATCGGAAGAAAATTTATATTCCTGGTAGTAACATTTAGTATGAATAAAAATGTAATTAGATAAATTTCTTTGTATGGAAAAGTTCAGTAATTTGATTTCATGTTATAATGTAAAGAGCTTGAACATAGAACTGATTAGCTTTCCATAAATAACAAAAAAAATCTTCATATGATATCACCTGTCAAAATTTGGAAAATGCTCTCGCGTTCTTTAGAACAAAATTTATCTGCTTTTTTTAAAATATTTCATACAACATAAGCATTCTACACCATACTGCATTAAAAGTTTGTCTATCTTATCATAAAAATATACTATCGGAAGAAAATTTATATTCCTGATAGTAACATTTAGTATGAATAATAATGTAATTAGATAAATTTCTATGTATGGAAAAGTTCAGTAATTTGATTTCATGTTATAATGTAAAGAGCTTGAACATAGAACTGATTAGTTTTCCATAAATAACAAAAAAAATCTTCATATAATATCACGTGTCAAAATTTTGAAAATGCTCTCGCGTTCTTTAAAACAAAATTTATCTGCTTTTTTTAAAATATTTCATACAACATAAGCATTCTTCACTATACTGCATTAATAGTTTGTTTATCATAACATAAAAATATACTATCGGAAGTAAATTTATATTCCTGATAGTAACATTTAGTATGAATAAAAATGTAATTAGATAAATTTCTATGTATGGAAACGTGTAGTAATTTGATCTCATGATATAATGTAAAGAGCTTGAACATAGAACTGATTAGCTTTCCATAAATAACAAAAAAATTCTTCATATGATATCACCTGTCAAAATTTAAAAAATGCTCTCGCGTTCTTTAAAACAAAATTTATCTGCTTTTTTTAAAATATTTCATACAACATAAGCATTCTTCACTATACTGTATTAATAGTTTGTCTATCTTAACATAAAAATATACTATCGGAAGAAAATTTATATTCCTGATAGTAACATTTAGTATGAATAATAATGTAATTAGATAAATTTCTATGTATGGAAAAGTTCAGTAATTTGATTTCATGTTATAATGTAAAGAGCTTGAACATAGAACTGATTAGCTTTCCATAAATAACAAAAAAAATCTTCATATAATATCACGTGTCAAAATTTTGAAAATGCTCTCGCGTTCTTTAAAACAAAATTTATCTGCTTTTTTTAAAATATTTCATACAACATAAGCATTCTTCACTATACTGCATTAATATTTTGTTTATCTTAACATAAAAATATACTATCGGAAGAAAATTTATATTCCTGGTAGTAACATTTAGTATGAATAAAAATGTAATTAGATAAATTTCTATGTATGGAAAAGTTCAGTAATTTGATTTCATGTTATAATGTAAAGAGCTTGAACATAGAACTGATTAGCTTTCCATAAATAACAAAAAAAATCTTCATATGATATCACGTGTCAAAATTTTGAAAATGCTCTCGCGTTCTTTAAAACAAAATTTATCTGCTTTTTTTAAAATATTTCATACAACATAAGCATTCTTCACTATACTGCATTAATATTTTGTTTATCTTAACATAAAAATATACTATCGGAAGAAAATTTATATTCCTGGTAGTAACATTTAGTATGAATAAAAATGTAATTAGATAAATTTCTATGTATGGAAACGTGTAGTAATTTGATTTCATGATATAATGTAAAGAGCTTGAACAACGAACTGATTAGCTTTCCATAAATAACAAAAAAATTCTTCATATGATATCACCTGTCAAAATTTGAAAAATGCTCTCGCGTTCTTTAAAACAAAATTTATCTGCTTTTTTTAAAATATTTCATACAACGTAAGCATTCTTCACTATACTGCATTAATAGTTTGTCTATCTTAACATAAAAATATACTATCGGAAGAAAATTTATATTCCTGGTAGTAACATTTAGTATGAATAAAAATGTAATTAGATAAATTTCTATGTATGGAAAAGTTCAGTAATTTGATTTCATGTTATAATGTAAAGAGCTTGAACATAGAACTGATTAGCTTTCCATAAATAACAAAAAAAATCTTCATATGATATCACCTGTCAAAATTTGGAAAATGCTCTCGCGTTCTTTAGAACAAAATTTATCTGCTTTTTTTAAAATATTTCATACAACATAAGCATTCTACACCATACTGCATTAAAAGTTTGTCTATCTTATCATAAAAATATACTATCGGAAGAAAATTTATATTCCTGATAGTAACATTTAGTATGAATAATAATGTAATTAGATAAATTTCTATGTATGGAAAAGTTCAGTAATTTGATTTCATGTTATAATGTAAAGAGCTTGAACATAGAACTGATTAGCTTTCCATAAATAACAAAAAAAATCTTCATATAATATCACGTGTCAAAATTTTGAAAATGCTCTCGCGTTCTTTAAAACAAAATTTATCTGCTTTTTTTAAAATATTTCATACAACATAAGCATTCTTCACTATACTGCATTAATATTTTGTTTATCTTAACATAAAAATATACTATCGGAAGAAAATTTATATTCCTGGTAGTAACATTTAGTATGAATAAAAATGTAATTAGATAAATTTCTATGTATGGAAAAGTTCAGTAATTTGATTTCATGTTATAATGTAAAGAGCTTGAACATAGAACTGATTAGCTTTCCATAAATAACAAAAAAAATCTTCATATGATATCACCTGTCAAAATTTGGAAAATGCTCTCGCGTTCTTTAGAACAAAATTTATCTGCTTTTTTTAAAATATTTCATACAACATAAGCATTCTACACCATACTGCATTAAAAGTTTGTCTATCTTATCATAAAAATATACTATCGGAAGAAAATTTATATTCCTGATAGTAACATTTAGTATGAATAATAATGTAATTAGATAAATTTCTATGTATGGAAAAGTTCAGTAATTTGATTTCATGTTATAATGTAAAGAGCTTGAACATAGAACTGATTAGTTTTCCATAAATAACAAAAAAAATCTTCATATAATATCACGTGTCAAAATTTTGAAAATGCTCTCGCGTTCTTTAAAACAAAATTTATCTGCTTTTTTTAAAATATTTCATACAACATAAGCATTCTTCACTATACTGCATTAATAGTTTGTTTATCATAACATAAAAATATACTATCGGAAGAAAATTTATATTCCTGATAGTAACATTTAGTATGAATAAAAATGTAATTAGATAAATTTCTATGTATGGAAACGTGTAGTAATTTGATTTCATGATATAATGTAAAGAGCTTGAACATAGAACTGATTAGCTTTCCATAAATAACAAAAAAATTCTTCATATGATATCACCTGTCAAAATTTGAAAAATGCTCTCGCGTTCTTTAAAACAAAATTTATCTGCTTTTTTTAAAATATTTCATACAACATAAGCATTCTTCACTATACTGCATTAATAGTTTGTCTATCTTAACATAAAAATATACTATCGGAAGAAAATTTATATTCCTGGTAGTAACATTTAGTATGAATAAAAATGTAATTAGATAAATTTCTATGTATGGAAAAGTTCAGTAATTTGATTTCATGTTATAATGTTAAGAGCTTGAACATAGAACTGATTAGCTTTCCATAAATAACAAAAAATTTCTTCATATGATATCACCTGTCAAAATTTGGAAAATGCTTTCGCGTCCTTTAAAACAAAATTTATCTGATTTTATTAAAATATTTCATACAACATAAGCATTCTACACCATACTGCAATAATAGTTTGTCTATCTTAACATAAAAATATACTGTCGATAGAAATTTATTTTCCTGGTAGTAAAATTTAGTATGAATAAAAATGTATATAATAAGATAAATTTCTTATATATGGAAAAGTTCAGTAATTTGATTTCATGTTATAATGTAAAGAGCTTGAACATCGAACTGATTAGCTTTTCATAAATAACAAAAATTTCTTCATATGATATTACGTGTCAAAATTGTCAAAATGCTCTAACGTCCTTTAAAACAAAATTTATCTGCTTTTATTAAAATATTTCATACAACATTAGAATTCTTCACCATACTGCATTAATAGTTTGTCTATCTTAACATGAAAATATACTATCGTTAGAAAATTTATATTCTTGGTAGTAAAATTTAGAATGAATAAAATATTTCATTGTCAATATTTGTGGTGTGGAGAGTTTAGTGTTGGCCACAACCCACTCGTTTTAAATAGATATCGTAAAACGCCGAAACACCCAAACTAGATTATTTAATTTTCTATAAAAAAATATCTAAATTATTGTAGTACCTACTACTCAAACTTTTTTAACAATTTTTTATAAAAATTGAATTTACATAGGTAGTGACGACATCGCTTCATATAATTTGTATGGCAGTTTAAACTACACAATAACCTTGGAGACTCGATAGTTTGATTTTGATACATCTCCAAACATACATACAATACATACCATCATGCTGTTTTCATATTCTGGGTAAAAATCCTATATTCTGGGTATTATCCTATCTTTCCATACATTTTTTCATGTTTTGTATAGAAAACAAAATATCTTAAAATATTCAATAATTTGGATTTATGGATTTATATTTTGGTACCTACGTATTCTTCAACTATAGGTACAATGCTATCGCTATCGACAGTTAGATCTCATGTGTTACATGCAGCTAGTTTACTACATATAATATTTATTATAATTTGTGATGTCCATTTGAATTACTTTGAATATTACTTATTTTTGTGCCGTCTAACGTTTGCAGCAGGGCTTTAGGAAGAATCGATCAACATCACATGATATTTTTGTCGTTCGACAGATCGCTGAAAAATAAATAGAATATAACAAGGCTGCATATATGTGCTTCGTCGATCTCACCAAGGCGTTTAACAGAATCAGACTGGAGGGCATAATTGAAATGCAAAGAATACACCCTCCAACATAGTAAAAATAATTCAAGGACTAAATACCGACAGCTTTACTAGGGTAAAAACACAGGGCGACCTCATTAACCCAGTCCCAACTCTAGTCGGAATATAAGACAAGGCGAAAGTCTAAGCCCATTCCTATTCAACTTAATAATGGACAAATTGATCGAAGGAGTTGTAGACCTAAACCTTGGGTAACGAATGGGGGGTAAAAGAGTCAGTATAGTAAGCTACGCCGACGATGCGGTACTTATCGCAGAATCAGAAGATGACCTTCAATGGATGCTCTACAAACTAAATCATACATCACTTAAATAAAATATGATTTAAGTGATGTATGATTTTATATACACGGGAATAGACATTACTAGCAGCGGTAGCCTATACGACGAAACATTGAGACAAGTAAATAAAACAGCTGCAATATCGGGGTGCCTAAAGGGAAGTATATGGAGGAATAAGCACATGAATATCGAAAGCAAATCCGGATATATAAAACACTGTAAGACACATTGCCACTTACGGAGTAAAAACCAGAGCAGACACAACGATAACAAAATCTCTTCTAACAACATCAGAGATGAGGACATTGAGATGTATATAACCGGAAACACACTAAGAGACCGAATTCGAAATACTGAAATAAGAAAAAAGTGTAGTACGGATGACATCGTCAGATGGGGAAGACAGCGGAGGCGATATTGGAACTCATATATTGAATGGATGAAAGTAGACGTATCGCTCTCCAAGAGAACCCAGCTGGAAGAAGACCACCAGGAAGACCTCCAAAGAGATGGCGAGACAGTTGGCAGTCCACATCGCAGGAGAAACAGATAGAAAGAAGAAAATAAATACATAGAAAATACATAGCGGTAGAAACAGATCTTCGGATCTATGAAAAGGAAGAAAAAACAATTTAGCTACATTTGATATTTTACCAATATCGAACAAAAATCAATGCCATTGAAAAATATACAAGAAAACTCTAGGTTAATGTACAAAACTTTGTATCAATGTAATAATATACAACAAAATAACGACAATCGAGGAGAGATATGACGTATTCATACTTTTTTCAATTGATTTTAGCTATCATCAATTGAAATTGGATTGAAATCCTTAGCAGTGACTTGTGACGGTCGTTAAGAGGAAGAATAAATTCATCTAGATTCAAATTCTAATATTTTTTGGCCATATTACCCTTTCCTATAAGTGTTCACCCAAATTTTACACTTAAACAGTTACCTTTGATAATCTACCTGAGTGAATAATTGACATAATTATCATCGTCAGATTTGCAGATTTATTTTTAAGATCATTTATCGGATGTAATATTCAGAACTGCATCATAAATGTAGGCCTAGAAAAAATATATAGGTAAGATACATAATAACAATCATTATGTTAGTGCATTTATCGTTTTCAAAAATCTCGTCACATTCTCAGCGCGCGTGTGTAAATAAAAATAAAAACTTTGTTGGCAGCCGGTCAAGTCCGATGGCCCGATATAGCCGAAGTGGCCGGGAGCGTCGAGACGCCATTCCAGGGTTGGTCACTCTTTCATATTAACATAATTATACCGCGTATGTTGTCTATCATGCTTCGCAATTATTATAATTATCACCTCGCTAATAAAATGCTTTGGAAGGTCGGTCTGTCGAACTGTCGGAAGAGCTTTATAGAGTAATTCGAGTAACGGCGCTTATTCATCGACTCGTGTTGCAAACACAGCCACTGTTTTATTCAAAGATGCTTCGATATTACAAACAAAGGAATAATCAAATCAACTCGTTACAAAATAGATTTATCAAATTTATTCATTTAAAATTCAATTACCAAGTGATTCAATTAATAAAAAGAACAATAAAGTATTTTTTTAGTCACTGTTGGGTGAATTTTTGAGAAATGGAAACTGATCAGTGACTGATAGAATACGTAATGGAAAAGCGCTGTATACTGAGAATATTGATGCAATCCTAGATGCGCCGATAATAAATAGATAATAGGTAATAACGTGCATCGTAACTATATCGTGTGTATGCATCGTACCCATGTATTATAAAAATATAATATGTTATTTAATTATATCACAAACACAAAACAGAAAATGATGTGTAAACAGCGTGTATAAGAGCCAACTGCCAATACAAATAAGTTATAGAACAGAATGTCAACACATTTATCAATCTGGGCAAGTCTGGTTCGACCGGCGAAATCTAAACCCTAGTAATAACATAAACCCTAGTAATAACCCTAGTAACCCATATACATAGATATATTATCGTATGGAGTTCTCTGACATCTAAAGAAATTATAGAACTCCATATAATAATTATATCCATGATATGGGTAATCGTGAGGGTTTTGATTTCGCCGATTGCATGCACCAGACATGTCCCCCAGCAGAATTGATAGGTTGTATTTGTATAGTGACCTCCTCAGAGCCTAATCTTTTGATATGGTAGGTAAGTATCTAGATTGCTGAATTATTCCCAATTAAGTTTGATCGGTGCCTTTGTTGCATTTCATTTTCATCTTTTAAATTATTTACAATTTACGCATTGGTCTGCGAATTCTTTTGATTAATTGCGTAATATTTTTAGTACTTTATTATTATTTAGTCGGCCGGCGCCATAATAAAATTAAATTAGATTTTATGATAAAAAACTAACAAAATTCGACAGCCCTAGTTGATGTAATTGATATAAACAACAACTCCCACTACATTGAATGGGTAAAAATTTCTTCCTACATATTGCACAAACAATGACAAATGTTAGTACCTACCCCTCACAAATAATGTTGAATTACTATAAAGACCAGGGAGGGGGGCAAGACTGGTCCAACCGGCGAAATCAAAACCCTCACGATTACCCATATCATGGATATAATTAATATATGGAATTCTATAATATATTTAGATGTCATAGAACTCCATATGATAATCATATCCATGATATGGGTAATCACGAGGGTTTTGATTTCGCCGGTTGGATCAGACTTGCCCCCCTGGTAGAAATTAAATTAACATATTTCAGATATAATTTACTCAAAAAAAAAATTTCCTTACATAATATTGTGTAACATTTATAAAAATGCATAACAAATTAATGTATTGTAAAAAACATATAAAATTCATACCCACAATAAGAAGTGGTGCGAAATGGCATTTCAAAACAAACAAGTTTCATTCGTATGACAGCACGCATAGGAATAATTATTCTCAATGGTTGATTTTCTTTTTCTAATTTTCCCATTCTTATCCATTGCCCTAACCCAGAGGTTCCCAAACTTTTTTTGTGTCGTAGACCCCTTGCCATGTTATTGGGTTTTTGGTAGACCCCCTACTTACCTGATATTATGCTTCTGGGGCAACTAACAGGTACTATGTCAAATATAAATTTAACACGCACCCAATAACTTACGATATTAATCGTCTTACAGATTCAGACTGAAAGCACAATTAAAAACTGTGATTCCACCGGGAATCGAACCCGGGACCTTTGGATCAGCAGTCAAATACTTAACCAACTAAGCCACGAAGGCCGACAAAAATCAAAGTCAAATTTAAATTGTATGGTCTTAGATTTTATGGCTGGCATAGGCGTACAACCATTATAAATGAATGTGAGAAGGGGAATATTATGAATGTTATCTAAGGTTTTGGTATGATGGAACTTTAAGGAAATTTGAAAGTAACATGACAAAAAATGTTAAAATAAAATATTATACAACGAATAATAATAACAAATTGTTTTGCGATATGTACTATCAGTGTATGTTGAGATCCACTATCGTGGACCCCCATTTTCATTTCATGGCCCCCAGATTTTTTTTTCGCTGACGTAGATCCCTTGCAGGTTGTCATAGACCCCTGGGGGTCGATATAGACCACTTTGGGAATCACTGTCCTAACCTAAACAAACTTCTTAGTCTATATGCATCTATTGATTTTATTATAATTATATATTTATTTATTTGGGAAATTGATTAATTAATATTGATCTTTTTGTACACATACTTAATTAATTCTCAAATTTTTCGTGACAAACTTTGTAGAAGTTCATTTTTATAAAATAATATTTAATAAATTAAACAACTTTGTTTACTTCTGCTTTTAATTTGTAAGTTAGAATTTTTTCGAGACTTCTCTCATCTTCAGTAGAAGTTAACTCTGAGAGAAATCTTGAAAACATCCTAACTTACAAGGTTATTTTCGTTGTTTATTTTTTTGTAAGACCGTATTTACCTTAGAAATTGGTGTTACAATTTAGATTTTGAAGTTATTTTTTAATTCTTATGTTTATTATTTAAAAAACTTAATATAACCACAAATAAATAAAATAAAAAAAAATACTTTTATCGATACGTTGGTCGCCAAATAAGGGAAAATATTCCTGCTACGACATTTCATAGAGCCGTACATCTGGCAGCTGACAAAATGAGCAACGGTTCGCAGCAGGGTATATGATGGCCACGACCCCCAACATAGAGGACCGTCACTGGTAAGGTAAGCTAGGCTATTAATTAGCTATTTTAGCTAACTTACCTAAGTAGATAATTGAGATTTTATTTATTTTGTAAAGTGAAGTTTTATTATTAGCTAAAATCAGACTGCGATGTTTTTTTAAAGCCACGCAATAAATTGTTGTTATTAAGGAGGTGCAGAATATATGTACCAAAATTGCACTTTTTAAATAATTATCCATTCATGTATATCCATAAAGTACCTAGGCATAATTTGTTGCAGCAGATTATATTAATAGTGCAACGAAGTTTTCTTTGATGTCTTCTTATTATGTGCAATTTCCATCTTTGCAATGTGTAACCGAGAGTTTATTTTGTTTGATTTATAAACAAAGGACAATAAATAAATAAATAAATCATAAAAAATATACGTAGTTGTAAATCTATGTGATTTATGTAGGTATAACAAACCACAAATGTGTAAGAATATTACAAAAAATAAACAAAAATGATCATTATAGGTACCTAGGAGAGAAAACATCCATACTTTATTTCAGTTGATAAAATTAAAATACCTACATTTTTTTTCTCCTCTGTAATTTAATTTTGCATGAAAATTTTGTGGTAGGACAATTTTTACTTCTTAGACAATTATTGCTTCTGCACTTTTTAGCTGGAAGAAATCGCCATTTGGATATGATGCATGAGACGCTTACAGTTCAATGATATTGTTTACTATGTAGGTAGGTATGTTGGAACGGTCGAAATCTTCGACGACGATTGACCTAATCTGCCAAGTTTATGTACATAGCTTTGTTACTAGAAACAGTTCCAGCAGATATAATATTTGATACGAGTTGGTACATAATATATTACGGACAAGGGGAGAAGAGTGCCCAGGGACGAGTATCATGGTACACCCGGGTCAGTCCCTCCACCAGCGCTGTCCGTTTCGCCCGACGCCGCGTCGCGACGCTCATCGCCGCTGACGTTTCCGTTTCAGAAAATACGCTTTTCCCGTTACGCGACCGACCAATGTTCTAATATCGTGTGTTTTCGTGTTAACATCGTGTGGCCAACAATCATGGTGTAGTTTAATAAATAAGACAAGACAAGACAAGAGTTTCCACATAATTGATGTGTTGCTATAAATTTAATTAGGGTACGTAATTAAATTTATATCGACAAATATAATATTACAAATAAATTTCTATATTTACACAACGTTACTAGGTACCTAACTATATAGATTGACACAATTAAAACGACAATCATGTTTCAGTTTTTAATCTAACTTGAAGCACCTAAATAAAGTGAAAAGTTACAATAAATATAATTTGAATCTATTTTTGCGATAGGAAATTGGACTTGGATGTAGGTGAGTCTATTTCTGCCCACATGTGTCTGAAAATTGTACGGATATAATATGTACAAGAAAACTTTTAGTATTATTTTTAATTGTGAAAATCATACTAAAATATCATAAATAAATATCTCCGCATTATTTATTTACCATCAGATTATTTCTTCTTTAACATTGATAGGTAGGTAACTAACTATATACCTACATAAATCAAGTACATAGTACCGCATTGAACGTTGAGTCAGTAGCTAATATTTATTTTAAGATTAAAGCGAATGCTTTTCTGCAAGGAAACTCGTGGAATATTTTAACATTTCAACAAGTTTAAATAAATTAATAATATTTTTGTATAGATCAACATGTTATATATATGTAGGTACCTACATATTATAAATAGGTTTTATAATATCGAAGATAAAAATACTGTTGGGATTCCCTTGACTAACAAAACACGAAGTTCTTAATTCATAACTTGTTATATTTACATAAGAAACAATACCTATTGAAATAGATTTCTTCCTATTGAAATATGTAGGTAAATGTAAATGTCGATCAATCAACAGATTCTGTGATATACCTATTGTTCATTTCCCTACTGCCATTTTAAACTACCGTTTGTGTTGGTGCAATGGCAAAAAATTCACGTCTAACATTGACATTCTTTATGATCTCTTACATGTAAATAATTTACAAAAAAATCCTTTTCTTATTTATAACATGATTGAAGATCCCTTTAAGACAATATTTATTAGGTAGACACCTAATAATATCAAAAACTTAATCATTTTCTCGGAAAGGTGTTCGAAAATAAAAAAGAACTGAAAAATCAAACACATCTAGGGAGAAATTCCCGTCAAACGATGGAATCAAAACCCTCATGATAACCCATATCATGGATATAATTATCTTATGGAGTTCTATAGAATTTTTATAGATATTTCCCCCCGGATGGAAAATACTTTGTTTGAATACTTACTAAAAATACCCGATTACACCATTATTACACCACTTAATTAATTAATCAAATATAAATAACAATATAATATATACAAAAAACATAATATTTAATTAATTCCCGTAACGTAAAGGAACAAGACGAAAACCTAGGTATACTGGGAAAATGGTAAAATATTATTAAAGTATACCTACTATTACCTATATTATGAAATTATTATATTAGTATATTATCTGATATTATCAAAGTTTTGTTAGGTTTAAAAAAAACTAACATGTTTCTACATTCTTAGTGGCAAGTGGCAAGGTCGGATCTACAATCTACACTAGTAATGTAGTGCACTAAATTTAAAAAACTTTTCATTCATAATTGGTGACCAATAATAACTAAACATTTGTCTGAGATCGTAATTAAACTAGTTGCATGTAACACATGAGATCCAACTGCCGATGGCGATAGTATGCATAATTGAATAATAAACAAACTATAAACACTTAAACACAAATTAATAAATATTTTAAGATATTTAGTTATCTATATAAAACATGTCAGGATTGTATATTGTGGAAGATAGTCTATTTTTCCTACCCAGAATAACAGCATTTGTAGATTAAGTAGCTATCCAACCATTGAGTGAGATATTGTGTAGTGTTTACTGCCTTACAAATTATATGAAACGATATTGTTACTAAATTCAATTTAATATAAAAATTGTTAAAAAAATTTGAGATGTACTACTATAATGTTTATATTTTTTTATAGAAAATTAAATTATCTAGTTGGGGTGTTTCGGCTTTTACGATATTTTTAAAAACTTTGGAAATAAAGGCAGTGAAACACATAAATTTATCATAAAAAAATGTTTTTCTTAGTAAAAAATGTTTGAGAAACTCGGGAATTAAAAAAAAACAAATTTGACTTTTGTAATTTGTCTATATTAATTTCAATTTTCAACGTTCTAGCTTTCGTGGTTATTGAGATATATAGAAAAATAAAGTAAAATTTCTAAAATTGATAATTCCTGACTGAAACAATAATTCATAATTCTGCGTGTAAAAGTTTTGTAGGCCTTTTGTAGGAAATATAGGCAATTAACACATATATTATTCATAATTTTTCTATGGAGGGTCTATATTTTTCACGATTTTTCCAACTTTTAAGTCAAAAAACACCAACTTAGAGGCTTCGCAGCATATATTATGTTCTGTACATGAATTTAGTCAGAATTCGGAGTAGAACATTTAGTGTGTCTGTGCCCCCCCCCCCCTTACAATTTCGTATCCGCTCATTGCACAGAACCTAAAATTTCAGAAAATATAGACCTAGAATTTGAATTTTTACTTTATTTTTCCATATATCTCAAAAACCATAAAAGCTAGAACGCTGAGAATTTGTATAAATATAGACATATACAAAATCTCAAAATTGTTTTTTTAAAGTTCCAGAGTTTTTTCAAAAATTTCTACTAAGAATTTTTTTTTAAATTTATGTGTTTAACTGTCTATATTTCCATTTTTTACATTAAAAACGCCGAAACACCCCAAAAACTTATATAAAAATTGAATTTAGTGACGTCGTCGTTTCTTACAATTTGTATGGCAGTATTATACACCACTCAATAGTTGATACTTAATCTCCAAACATTCATACACACCATCAAGCTGAAATAATATTCTGGTTGGGAAAAAAGTACTGACCTCTTAATTATCCTATCCTGACACACATACTTACCTACATGGTTTGTATAGAAAACAAAATATCTTAAAATATTCAATAATTTGGATTTAAGGGTTTATAGTTTTGTACGTATTCTTCAACTATACATACTATCGCCATCGACAGTTGAATCTCATGTGTTGTATGCAACTAGTAATAAATAAAAATAGCACCGCTTTTCTACAAAAATAACACCCCCTTTCTACAAAAATAACACCCCATTTCAACATAAATAACACCCCTTTTCCAAAATAATACAAGGTGTCTCAAAAGAAAGTTTATATTTAGTGGATCGATTTAAAAAAAAATAAGCCGTTTATCGAAAAAATGTTTATTAATTATTAAAGTACACAATTTGGGAATTTATTTCTTAAAAATAATATCGTCCAAATGTAGACCCTCGCGTTCGCAGCACTCGAATTTAATCGAACAGTAAAATTACTTATGATGGCTCAGAAGGTGGACTCAGTGATGGCTACCATTTCGGGACGGATTTTTTTTTCAAATGCGCCAGGGAAATCGGTTTACTGGCGTAAACTTTAGATTTAAGATAACCCCAGGAAAAAGTCCATTAGTCCAGGAGTTAATTCAGTACTGCGTGCAGGCCTATTTATGTCACCTCTCCTGGAGATCACTTTGCCTGGGAAAGTTTCACGAACTAGTGGCAGAGATGTTTTGGAGTGTGACGTTGCTCCGTCCTGCTGGAACCATGTTCTATGGTTATAGCCAGGAAATTTTTGCAGTTTCGGCACCAAGAAGCCGTATAAAGCAGCCCATTCACGATCGTATCATTCGGCGTCGCTCCATATGGACCGGCTCCATTTGGAGCATTGTAAAATTTTCATCACACTCACGGGCGCGCCATCGAGCCATCAAAATTAGTATACACAAGCGGTCGGCGCTTTCGCATTAATAATTAACTATTTTTTTTTGAAATTTTCAAGTAAAAATGAGTTATAATTCTGATGATGAGTTTTATACAACTGCTATAGCGGTTTGTTTATATATAAAAAGAAAAAAACCAAAGAGAAAATGTTGTGTTGTGCAATGAGATGGCGCAATGTACCGCTGGTTTTCACACTCATGAGCATGCCGTACCGATAAGATGCGCCGTGCCGTTTGACGCGGCACTATGGAGTTTAGATCGTTAGGAATTCCATTTTGGTGTGGTGTGTCAGACCAATTGGACTGCGCGGGTTTTGACATTCACGAGCGCATTTTGGAGTGATAGCAAGCCATTTGGAAGGATGGCACGATCGTGAATGGGGGCCTTTACATCTCCACATAACGCTCTGAATTAAAATATAAACTTTCTTTTGAGACACCTTGTATTGCGAATAATTCAGGTCTCTAGTTATAGAGTGTTACATTTTTTTGTGACAAGTCATATCACAATTATTCGTTCATAGTCTAACTTTAACCCAGTGGTACAAATTTCTACAAAAATTGTAATGAATTTTTATTTTTTACAGGAAATTTCATGATGGATTCAAATGCAAATAGCCGTTTCAGGATGCCGAGAGTTATGCCTCAATGGATGGTATGTAGATTTTCAGTTTATTCATATTCCAACTGTCGATTCGTTCATGAGAGAATTTAATTCTCTGAATGAATCGACATTATTAAGCCAAGATGCGTGTACGAATGAACATTTTGTATGGCGTAGTGGACTTTTTGCATGCTAATAACACCAACTAGAGGCCTCGCAGCATATATTATGTTCCCATACATGGATTTACTCAGAATTCGGAGTAGAAAATTTTATGTTTTGTGTGTGTGTGTGTGTGTGTGTGTGTGTGTGTGTGTGTGTGACATCCATACTATCCTATCATGACATACGTACCTACATGTTTTATATAGAAAACAAAATATTTTTAAGTTTAAGTTTTTTACGTATTCATACTATCGCTATCGACAGTGGGATCTCATGTGTTACATGCAACTAGTGATATTAAAAAGTTGATACAAATTTATGTAGGTATAAGGATAGGACATGAAATTTTATTTATGAATAATATTTTCTTGTACCCTGCGCAATTCATTTGCTATTTCATTTACGGTTCGCAATTTCTTCCAACTAACCACAGTGTTTCCAACCTAGAGAAGCATTAATTGCGTGAGAAATACATTTCTGGTAATAGAACGAATACTTCTTGGGTACCTTAATCTATTAAAAACTTTATCAAATTAGCATCTAATATAAACATACGGTATCGTTATGATTTTTCGTGAAATAAATTTAAAACTGCATTGTAGATTATTTGATTAAATACATTTTTGACAGAAACACGCTGATTCCGGAAGATTTGGACCACCCCCTCCACCTCCTCCATCGGATTTACGCAATCCTCCCACTCCGGGAAGCATCAGAAGACTTCCGCATAACAAGTCACCGGTAGTGGAACCTGATTATGAAGTCATTGAGTTTCCTACACAACAATATATGAATGCCAACCTGAACCCTGGTCAGTCTATTTTTTAAAAATTTTAATCAATTTTTTAAATAATTGTAAAACTCCTTTTCAACTATGACTAACTATAATCGGCCTTCGTGTCTCAGTTGGTTACATATCTGACTATTGATCCAAAGGTCACAGATTCGATTCCCGGTCGATCACATGGATACACAGTTTTTTATTATGTTTTCTGTCTGAAAGTCTCCAGAACTTGTTATTGTGTGCATGTTAAATTATACATATATTGACATAGTTCCTGTTACATAGTTGCCCGAGAAGCAATAAAAAATAAAATGTCACTTATATAAATATATAATCTATGGTTTATATATTTTGATATTTTCATTCTTTAATAGAAATATTAATCTAGTAAAAATTAAGTTGGAACATTGATATATATGTGCCTACCTACTTAGTTCAATACTCCTATAATGTAGTACATATTACAGTTCAACGAGTTGCAACACCATTTTGCATTTGAGTAACAAAAAAATGGTGCAATTATTGGTTGTTGATTGGTTCATACTTGAGCATTGTTTATTAAATTAATATAAGTAACAAGTTCAGAGATATCTCTTTGAATGTGGACACTCACAAATAATGCATTCACAAAGATAATAGAATTCAGATTTCATTTTATTATTTAATTTTAATAAAAAATGATGAAGAATATTCAATCTTTACATTTGCACAATGGAAATTGGAAAATATTTTTTTCAAAAAGTTAATTATTCACACTCAATTTTGAATATCATAATCATAACATGTGTACAAGTACAATTGAAAACACAAAGCATGTTTTGTAAAACACCTTTTAAAAACACAAATGACTTTTTTATATCCAGTAACTGAGTTTTTATATTTGACTCTTCGCTTTGTTTATAAAATGTACGTACTATAAACTCTACAAAGTGAATTCTGAGAATATTAATAGTAACATGTTTATTTTCTCTATCATAGTGTAGTCATTCCAATTTTGAATACCTAAATCTACTTAAATTATTATTTATACCTAGTACATATATAATTTGAAATATATGTTTGTCTATAATTGGCTTATTTAAATGTAATCTCTACTGTATGTATATGTATAATACAAAGCTGTTGACAATAAATAAAATAAAATAGTACCTACTTTGATTATTTTGTGTTATTTATAGTAAAATTATTTTTAATACTTACATTTTTATACCATAACAAGTATTTAAAGTAATGAAGAATAATATTAAAAAAAAATACTAGGTATAGTGTAAGAGCCCGCGACTGCCAGATGTAATTTTGTGTAGTGACCCATACAAAATTTAAATTTATATTTAATCAGTCTTTTTACTTAAGTCATAGTAAAAAGACTGATTTTTTTTCTGTAAAAAGATACCACAGCAGATAACAACGATTGGTTAGTATGAACCCTGAGTATTGGTGGCTTTCAGAGATAACAGCCTTCAAAGTGTTTTTAACTTGTCAATACTGACAGTATTTAAGGTGTAGAACTCCATTATACAAGATTTTAAATCAAACAAAAATTGAGTATGGCTGTAAATACATATTTTTCCTTGTATCAGTTTCTGGTGACTGGTGGGGGGGAATGGTAGTAACCAGTTGATCAGGGCCTAGTCAGCCGAAACGGTCGTCCTGATACAAGGAAAAATATATATGTAGAACCATAGTAAATTGTTGTTTGATTTAAAATTACCTAGCCTTCATAATGTTGAAAATTGCTATTTCAACATGTCAATGTCTTAAGCGTTATAGTTAAAAGTGTGCTTTTTTATATTCACCACGAAAGGCTATTAGAAATAACAACTTCCATTTATAGACACTTTTGAAACCCCCCAACAGTTACCTTTAAATAAACAAAACAATTTATAAAAGATTGAAAGGAGATAATTTGTGCACTACCATCCATGCAGAAAAACCAAAATTTTATTCTGCACGACTGCTGATAACTATATCAAAAAACACTACATAAAAAAACTTGTTTGTGTTGACTATAAAATATAACTTTATCTTAAGTATTTATTGAAATATTTGTATTTTAATGCTTAAATCTGTTTACAGGTAATGTAAAAAAGAATGAGATAAGACGATGTGACTTATGTGGTTCATCGGAAGCTGGTGTACGATGTCTTAACTGCAATAGTCAAGTATTCTGTGCATCATGTGATGATATGTATCATCGACATCCAAAGAGGCAAACTCATATAAGAAAGGTACATAAGTTTACTTAGGTACTTAAATTATATTTATGCATTGATATTTATATATTTTATTTTAAAAATAATGAATATCCTTATGATACACCCTCATACATTCCAAATTAAGCATAAATTCTGTGCTATAGGCAAACAAAATCAGTCGAGGAAGGGTGGGGTTAGAGCTTTCCATCTCTGGATTAGTAATCCAGTGTGATGCCAGGTCTGCAATTGGTCAATCTAAATTTAATGAAAAGAAATATATATTTTGAAATTATTCATATTGCACACCATAGACTAGGTTATAAATAAAATGAGCTGTTTTATCTTTTCATATGAGATGATAAAAAATAAAACAAGTGGATTGTAGACCTTTTGCAACAAACTTTTTTTCTTCATCAAACAGGGGTGGCCGACTTGATTAGATTCAAGATCTACTGTTTACTGAGGAAGCCCTGTGCGATCTACCAATTACATACTTCTTGAAATTTAAATACATAAAATTGAAATGGAAATGAAGTACACAATGAAGTAGTATTTTTTGTTTTATTAAGAGGGAAAACATAAAACTGAAAATTATTCTTAGTAACTACTTATGTATATTAGTGTGAGCACTGAGTCTGAGCATCTCCCGCTAGATTAGCAAAATCAGGTTTGTAGTTGGAATTTGGCAACCTTAAAGAATCCAGTTTAAGTCATATTAACTCCTCCAAGAGTTTAAGAACGTCTGTCAAGAGAGAACGGTATTTATTTTTTGTTTATTTTAAGTAGAAAAATGACTCACATAAATATGTTTAACCAAAACACGAATGCAATTGTTCAACACATTTCTTCAAACATGGATATTTCTCGTTGGAAACCAATGCCCAGAAATCTAGATCCATAAAGTAACGTGATGCGTGCAGCAGTTGGTGATTACGTTGCGCAGTCTGTTCTATGTATTTATGTATGTTTATATTTTTTGCCTTGCCACGATCGACTGGACTAATAGTCGCGATCGACCGGTTGGCCACCCCTGATCTAAAACATGACATTATAAATTTTTTGACGAAAATGATTGTGGTCTATGGAGAACTAATTGACCCAAAATTAATTTATGTTACATGATAATGTGAAAGGCCTGCCTGCAAAGTCTTTATATTTCCACTATCAGGACCTAGGTCTCCCTAGGGATAAAATAAAAGACCTTCTGGATAGGGTGGTAAAAGCAGCATTGTCCACATCCTATTTGCGAGCCACATGGTTGCAAGCCAATGTGGCTCGCCTATTCTGGCTGGTACTCTGGTCATCTATGAAACCTATCTATAAAATATGATTTAAATTAGTTTAGGCTATACAGAGAGGACACAAAATTTCATAATATGCCATACATATACATAAAAGTTATGATCAAACTCATAGTACACATGAAACTTTATCTCTACATGACACCCATTGAGAAATTGGCGAAAAAAATAATGCATATCCCACAATATGGGGTAACCAGTGACAAGTGTGCATAAACTTATAAAAGCAAAGCACAACACATGTATGTATGTCTACATATCAGTCTCATCTCATCTAAAATGGGTGGTGAATCTCATTGTTGAACTATATTAGATGCTAATTTTTCTGTATTTGTATTTTCAATTAGGTACTTGACTCTTACGGTACACCCGAAAACAATGATAATAGAAAAGAGTAGAAGCGCTATTCTAAGGTGGTACCTCACAGCATAAATAATGCTTAAACATTGTACGTAAAATCATAAATATTTAAATAGTGATAAATATTATTTGTAATTTCAGGATATCGTCAATGTTGGACAGGAAAATATTCGTCCACCATTACCTCCAAAAGGAATAACATCACCACCTGTACCGCCACCAAGAAGAAATAAGGTATCATCTGCATGTCATATTTCTTAACATTCACTCATTTATATGAAATACTTCATTATAACAAATATCATATTACTTTCATTAATTACCTTACTTCATTACAGAGGATAAATAAAATACTAGTTATCTCATAATATTATATATTTTAAGAATCTCTTGTTATAAAGATATTAATATAATCATAATGTAAAAATAATTATTTTTCTGCAATTGAATGATTTTTTTTAGTTTTTAAGTTTACTGAAATGATTACATACAAACATGATTATGTAACATAAGATGTAAAAGTAAATAATAAAATGAAAATAATATGATACTTTGGGTGTGTTTTTTTTATATAATGTTTATTTGGTTTTACACTAATTTATTGTCATGTTAAAATTTGTCAATAATTTAGAACACATTGGAGTGGGCAGAGAGGAAATGTATGCCATAAATCCTATCTTGATATGTTTTGCTTCATTTACACTGCCTCATACATGTTCTATTATTCAGAATTCTTATGTTATCTTATTATGTGGTCACAAAATCAACCTCTGTCTCTCAGACATGCTGCAGGGCTATTCATGAAGTTGATTAACAGTTTAAGATCAGTTTCAAACTTTAGAAATCTTTGAGCCTTAGATTAATTAAATACTTGTATAAATGTACCTATACAAAAATTATTGACAATTTCATATTAAATGTTGATATTAACATTTTTTGTGGTCAAATGTAGAGAATGATTAAAATTAAATTATGATTGAGTACTGATTTATACATTTTTAAGATTAAAGCAAGATAAGCACGTATTAAGAATGTGATCAAATATAAAAATTCAAAACTAAAAAATATGCAATAACTGATAAAAATAAAGGTGTCACCTGAAAGCGTTTGGTTATTAAAGAATACTAAAATTATTATGATCCTTGTTAAATTATGTGTTTTTATTTTCTACTTGAATTGCAGCTTATTACTTAGTTTAAAAGATAAATTATACTGTAACATTTCCCTTCCCATTAACAAATGATAAAGATTCAGTAACTTGTATAAGAGATTGTTACATCCTTTTGCAAATGTTGTATGTTGTCAAAAAGAACATTCTTAAGAAATGTAGATAGCAAGATAAATTATGATTGTGTATGTATGAATAAATCTTAAAAATGTTATGTTGTGTTTGATTTTTTTACATAGATTGCAAAGTGAAAACCACACATGCAATATTAATATTTTTTTATGAAAAATACTATATGTGTACCTATATTTTATACTTGGATATATATGAAATGTGTAAAATTTATTAATGCAATATTATGGCAATGATTATAATATTATATTTTTATACTGCTTTATTGAGATAAATTTTATAAACACATTTTATGTACATATGTACTACTCATTTTTTTTACTAATATTATTATATCACTAACATAATGACAGGTTTTATGTACTTTTAAATACATTTTAATATTGATATATATTACATTTGCATCTAAACATATTATTATTATTATTAAATGCCTATTTTTCAACCAAATTTTGTATAAATTAACTACAGTTAAAATATGAATGAGATAGTGAATATATCAATCACAATATTCATCACTATCGGTGTCTTCTTCCTTATTGCTAACTAAGGGTTGTGATTGTAGTCCCATTTCTCCCGACATACCGCTGTCCTCATTGCGCCAACTACCGATGTACCAGTGGCAGTCCTAATCTGGTCTGTCCATCTTGCGTCTGTCCATCTCCCTCTCACCCTTCTACCTTCAACTCCATAAACGACAACCAGCTTTTCAAGGCTATTCTCATCACATCTAGTGATGTGTCCAAAAAACTTAAGGACGCACTTGAGACATATGGAGGACAATCTGTCCTCCACAAAATTAACTGGTATATAAATGAATATTTAGAATTGTAAACTATTTTTATTTTCAGAAAATATTATGAAAATTAATAAAATATACAATAAAATTTCTTTAACAGAGTTTAGTTTCTTGAAATATTTCATATTTTGATTATTTAATACATGAAGTATAAACATGTATGACCTTAAGGTATTTTTACATAGAGAACAAAGTAATTATAAAAATTTTACCAGGTTTTATCCCGAAATGATAATATTGGAGGAACTTTAAATAGAAATGTAGTTAATCAAAGCAGCATGAGGAATGACAAGGCAGCGACATTACAAAGAATAATAACTAGACCATTACCAGCTGTTCCTTCTCCTAATCAAAATAACAGTAAGTTTACAACATTCTTATTTTGCTTACATTATTTTTATACACACACTTCAAGTGTCAATCAATTTTAAAATCTGATTTATCCTGAATTACCTACTTCATATACAACTGCAAACATTTTGATTTTCCTCAACCACAGTTTTTTCATAAATATATAAATTTTTATAAAAAAAAATTAAAATTAAAAGCAGTTATAAAGGTAAATATAGTAATGAGTTTAAAGAGAGTAATATAAATAATGTAACTGGTGTAGAGAAAAGTGATTCAACTGTTATTCTTAACTGATCTTTGAGAATCTTAGGATACAAATTGTGTTTTTTTTTCATACTGACAGCGTTGACTATGTAGAATTCCATTATAAAAATTAAACTCTTTTTTTTTTCACACTGACAGCGTTGACTATGTAAAATTCCACTATAAAAATTAAACACTGTTTTTTTTTAAACTCATAGCGTTGACTATGTAGAATTCCATTATAAAAATTAAACCCTTTTTTTCACACTGACAGCGTTGACTATGTAAAATTCCACTATAAAAATTAAACACTGTTTTTTTCACACTTGTCATGTTTTATTTCATACTTGTCAGCGTTAACTGTGTAGAATTATGTTCTTAAAATTATACACTGTTTTTTCACACTGATGGCGTTGGCTATGTAAAATTCCATTATAAAAAATTAACACAGTTTTTTTTCTTCTATAATTATTTTATTCCTATCCAGGTGAAACTGTCGTCCTGGATAAGAAAAAAATAATTTACTGTAGAAGAAAAAACTGTTCAATTTTTTTTACTATAAAAGATGTTAATATAAATAAATTTAACAGCAATGAGGCATCCAGAAATGAACCAGAGTAGAACCTCACATAATGTCATGAGAGAGCCACTGCCAAATGTACCAAAAGATCCTTTATCTAATTCAAATTTACAACAAAGATATAAACGACATCAAGAGATGATGAGAGGAACAGCACCTGATTTATCTCGGGATTTCTCTAATATGAATCTCCAACAACAAAACTTTAATAACAAGCCACAGGTATCTAATAAATTAAATTAATTCATAGATTATAGTAACAGTTCTGCAGCATTCAAATTTTTTTATGAAAGATACCTAAAGCACAAGCATTTAATTTAGAGAATTTATCAAAAGTAAATGTATGATGGCTATTATCATGAAGCTCCTTAATTATTGACAGATAACTGTGGGGGTACCTCATTGTGTACACCTACTTAATGAAGTACAGTATTTTTTTCCACCGCTCTTAGCTGTCAACAATTACGAAACTATATGAAAGTCCAAAACGTGAAAAAGACAATTACAATGCCACTTGTATACATTATATTATTTCGCTAACACATATTTATTACCACTGATCAATGTGTCTGTATGTGTATGCTTGTTTGTGTGTATGAAAGTGTTTTAGTTTGTTTTCAGTGCAGTTGCTAATTCTTTAAAATATTATAGGTACATATATTACAATGAATCATAATATTATTTCTATTCTATTAGTTGGCTATTCTTATTAAAAAAAAATATTTTTTTTATTTCAAGATAATCAATGAAAACACTTGGAACACTGAAAATAATTGGAGCAATGAGAGAAGAAGTTCGATGCCTACTAAAAACCATACAGGCACTTTAAGAGATCAAGACTTACATATTCATCAAAATTTCCATGATGAAGTAATACAACATGAATTTGATCAACCGCTACCAACAGCACCAAGTCCTCAAAGATCTCTAAAACGTGGAGCAATGAGCGCATCTGTCTTTGATTTGAATGAGAGCAGATCTGCGGTTCCTCAACAAATACCTCAGCAACGTTTTAACCCCATGTTGCAGGTATTCTAATATAATATAAAATATATAATTAACCATCAAGTAATACTGCAATGGACTCAATTAAATTGGAAATACCTTTTTTTAAGTAAGAATAGTATAACTTTAAATGTGTTGCAACCAACTTTGTCTCTAATTTACTTAATGTGTGTGCAGATCATCAATTCACCTGAGCAGTGGCATAAGTCGGGTTGGTTAGGACTGTGCAGCAGGTGGAATACATGTGTGCGGGCTCAATTTGGTAGGCGCGTGCGCCCGCATCCGTAGCAACTGTATGACAGAATATTAAAATTTATTGCAAAATACACAAATGAGATTGTATGATTGGCGAAATCTATATAAAGGAGAGAAGCAAAGCGCCCGCGTTCACTCATTTGTCATTTCATCCACTAGTAAATTAGTACCTACTATAATCTCTCTGTATCTTGTCATATATGTAATATAATAGTAATATTATATTATTTATTCTACAGTATAAATATATAGTAAATATGGAAGTGAAGTGTCACAAGATTTCACCCCAAATTTACCTATCACTAATAAATTTGATATCCAGAGTTGCATATCAAATAATTCAATCACTTTTTATTTATGTATAAATTAGTACAGTAGAAATGATTGTTTTCTTTAGGCCCAATCTATGGCTCAACTAAGTTGTATGAATTGCCAACACCACAACATGGTGGGTCCTCCACCGACAGAATGGATGCACTGGGCTGGAAGATACGGAAGCAACATGAGCTTAAACATGCCGGCTGAAGGTTTTCCTCAATCACCTATGTGGATGGGTATGGGACCTTGGTGTGGCGTACCTATGTACCCTTCACCTATGTTACCACCTCAACATAACGGTAGGAAACTATAGTTTTATCAAAAAATATTACTTATAATCTATTGTCTAGTTATTTAATACATAAAATTGCAAATTTTATTTCAGGAGCAAACAGAATTGGTACTACAAGTAGAGCTCATTCACGTATGAACTCAAGGGCAGCATCCCCAACAACAAGTATAAGATCTAGAAGATCTAGAACTAGCCGAAGAACAAACATTGAACCCGAAGATATATCTGATGAAGAGGATATAAGAAGGTCATCAATCAGAAAAGACAATAGATCTGATAGAAGGAAACATTCACAATCCAGTATAGACATACAAAAAGAAGGAAGCATCAGACAATCAAATATGATGAACATGAAACCAAATTCAAATCAAGAACATAAACTCATCCATACTATACACACCATTAAATCTAATGATATTTTAGAAACCAAACCTCCTATACTTCCAACTCCTGAAATACACAGACCCAAGAGCCGTAATTCTATTACTCGTGAAATCAAAAGATCGAGTCCAAATACATCCTCAGATATAGACTCAGATAGAAAAAGCACATCTAGGGAAGATACAACTAATGCCGATGATTTTATTGATAAGTTAGATGCCCCTCCACCACCAACACCAATACATCAATGGATTTGTGAATATTGTACATATGTCAATGAAGCTGGTACAAGAGTATGTGATGTCTGCTGCAAAACACCAACTGCACCTCCACTACCATCAATGGAGACAAACAAAATAGAAAAACAGATAAAAAGTAAAAAGTTATCCAGTGGTGACAGTTTATCCAATGAATACAGTGATGGCGAAGTATTTGATAGAGTGAAACATAAAAAAGAGGCCCCAAAAGCTTCACCCGAAACTGATTCAAATGACGAAACATTCTCACAAACTACCAAAGGTAGGCTTAGAAAAATATCATTTTTCCTCGGTACAAAATAGTGTGAAAAATATATCCCTATGTGACTATTTCTGTTCATGTGTGATTAAACCTAATAAAATATTATTTATACTCTAAATAAATATTAAAAGTTATCATTTCACTTCTCAGTCATGTTTATAAATATATTTTTAAGAAGTGATTTATTCAATTAAGTAACTTTGATGTAGAAAATAAATTAGATCAAGAAAAAGCAAATATTTGCTCATTTAAAGAAATAATATAATTATAGGTGATAAAAATGAAGCAAAATCTGAGACAAAACAAAAAACTAATATGCGTGCACTATCTCCAATGGATATAAAACAAAATCAAGATGACAATATGTCGCAATCCCGTATATCAGATAGTAATATTGTGGTCAGGGTTAAAAATACTAAAAAGAATTACCAAACTTTGAAAGTTTCTACCGGTTGTGGTCCATCTCCTCCAAAGGAGATCGAAAGCCAAAAAGTATCAAAGGTTGATACTGAGACAGAACCATTTCGACCCAAAACTCCTCTGGAAGTGATCAAAAGAGAAACAACTTCTACTGGGACATCTCCTCTTCCCCAAAGTATATCCACACAGGTAAAATTGTTGATAATAGATACTTTGAAACTTTTAAAAAATAAAACATATATCAATTTACATAGTTACATTAATTCAAAATAGTAGTTTTTGTATTATTATTGTAATGTACCATTATAATTTATTGGACAGACTTATGATGTACTCCATAACAAGAATGAACAACACACAAGTAATAAACGAGATAATGATGACAACAAATCAACGGGAACAGGAAAATCCAAAAGGTACAACAAATCCCTAAGAAGATCCAATTCTTTACACAACTCTAGAATGTTACACGATGAGGAGCAATGGATTAACTCGCGTAAAAGTAATAGATCTGTGAGTCGACTTTCTTATTCTAGTGATGCACATGTAAGTAAAAACATCCATTATTTATAATAATGTATATAAAAAAGATGCGGATATATGGTTTAATCAAATGTTGCCAATTTACAGAGTATTCCAACAACGCCATCACGAGATGAAAGTCCATCACCATATACTGGATTTGAAGAATTTCCACAAAGGGATGTTAAACAACTCAATCATATCGGAACGTTGAGAAGCCGTTCTAATTCTTTACTAGCAAATAATTTTGGAATTGGCTCGGGAATGATGATGGGACCGACTACATACCGAAGTACGACTGATTTACGAAAACCAGATTTGTATCGAGATGAAAACTGGAGAAACCCATACGTTGATACTTTTTTATTTCACAACCAAAGGGTGAAGTGTCTTTTATGTTTTATTTATTATTAAACTACTCATATAATTTACAAAAAAATGTATTTATAATATTATAGATGCATATATATGTAGGTACTTCATAATATATACATATTATAACTATTTATGTACACAATTAATAATATTTATATTTATAATACATATATTATTATCAGCGCATGTGTGGTTGTTTATTTTGCATAAATAACAATTATTATTATAATTGTTAATAGTTGAGTATTTTCTATTTCAATATAGAATGATTTGATCGGGTACAGAGCAGAGTCTCAACCAAGGGATACAGGACACCCATATGTGATGGAACAATTAGCACAAAGGAGACAAAGTGATGCCATGAAAACTCAAGGAATGGAATTGGTCAAATTGTTGAGGGTAAACAATCTTTTTAACTTCCTGAGAATTAGTATATTCTATGTCAAATATATCTATATAACCATATTACATGCCACACACCATTACATCGAAAACACTCCTATAACACCGACATTATCCCTAAGTCTGCCGTTAAACTTCTCGGAGTGCAACTTAACTCCAGCCTGAGTCTCAATAAACAACACAACATCTTTTGCTTTCTACCACCTACAAAAATCTATCAGACAAAATATTTCTGTGGAAGCAACAAACTCTCTAGTAATTGCATTTGTTATTTCCAGCCTAGACTACTGTAATGGTATTTAAGTAACCCTCCTAAAACTCGAGCTAAATAAAATTCAATCTGTCTTCAATGAAACTGCTAGGCTTACCATTGGAGTCGCGAAATTCTACCACATACCTCACAATGCTGTAAGTGCCAGAGAGAATCTCACAATCTTCACTGGCTGAAAGTGCCAGAGAGAATCAAGTACAAACTATGTTTGCTGACTTTTAAAGCGATCCACGTATCACAGACTTTATTAAGATGATCACCAAAAGAACTCTATTTTACCAAAATAAATAGAGTTCTTTTGGTGATCATCTTTTTGCAGTGGCTGGCCCAGCCATGTGGACTAAATAAAATACCACCTGAAATGAGGCAGATTGACAACTTAGCCCTATAGGTACAGGAAACATCTGAAAACTCACTTCTTCCGTGAATCTTTGAAAAACCTGAAATAGCAATCTATTCAAAGTCCCCTTGAGGTGAGGTTATAACAAAAGCGGTGCTATACAAGTCATCTCAGTTTATTATTATTATTATTAAGCTCAAGTTTAATTAGAACTATGGTGTTGAATGCCTCACAAATACAATCTGAATTATTTCTGAATTATATATTAATTCTGTTTGTTGCAATTGTGGCGCGGTAATTGACCATCTCTAATTACCCCCTCCAAAGACAATCTCGAATAGAGGTGATTTATAGAGGTCGCTATAGCGGCATCGCCACTCTGCTCTTGATTTTGAATTTAAATTGTTGCAATCTTTTGTTAGTTATAAGTTTTAATTTCTAAATGTAAATCGTTTTAGTGTAGCTTAAATAAATACCATGTAAGTGCACTTGTTTATTTACTATTATTCACCTATCGATATTCTATTCATGCTATATAAACCCATATTATTAATTCTTTGAGATCCAAGTACTTTTAGTAGGTACTTAGATTGTCTGTCGGGTAGTGATTTGGTCATATGATACGCATAGAGTTCTGATAGCACTAGTAACAGATTCAATTCCCGTTACTAAGTCGCCGACACAGGGTTCGATTCCAGGTGTCGAGCTAGGAGTTAGAGAGTCGACAATTCAGTCGTACTTGATACGATTGAATATTATCTGTTTGAGTAATTAAATTCATATTAAACACACCTCAATAACCATTCAAACTTTCACCTCCGCACAATATTCTGTCTGTTGAAACCACACTAAAGCATGTGACTTCTCAGCAACAAAAATCATCATATATACATAACACTATACAACTCGGTATGAATTACTTCAATTTACAAAAATATCTTATACAAAGCTAATAAAAAATCAAATATTCTAAGGTAGATTATGTGTCTTTGTCATTAAAATAATAATGTGTCTTTGTTTATTTCCGCTTATTTATTTTTATTCCACAAATAGTTTCAAGAACTACCGTTCTCTTCTTCAGGTGCCGCGCACCACAACAAATTAGTTTTAGTTTAAACCCACCTGAAGAAGGGAACGGTAGTTCTTGAAAGTAGTTGTGGAATAAAAATAAATAAGTGGAAATAAACAAAGTTACATTGTTAATTTAATATTTTTAATTTAAATAAATTAGCAAAATTATTTCAATAAATAAAGATTTTTGTTTTTTTAGGAAGCCGAGTTAAACAATTATTCTGCTGAAGAATTACAAATAGCGATGACAAATGGTGGAGCTCAAAACCCAATAGCTTGGTTGAAAGAAAACTGGTCCCAGATGATTGAAACAGTTTTAACAGTTGCAACAAATTATGGAAGAGAGAGTAAAGAAAATAATGTTGGAACCATATCTCACATAGAAGCACGAGATGCACTTAAAAAACATAAAGGAAGTGTTTGGCAGGCAGTTACTGAATGTGTTGAACAAAGACAAAAAAAGGTATACAATTCAATTTATTTATGTTTATATCTGCCTTACTTACTCCTTGTTCGTTTTATTGTGTAATTCAACGATTTACTATATCAACAATAAATTTTAGTTCACAGAGCTTCACAGTAATGGTAAGTTTTCGAGAGAAGATATTTTAACATGTTTAACAGCTCATCATGGAGACATTGATGCAGCAATGCTTGAACTGAGTAAAACTCAACTTAAACCATTTCTAATGAGAATATGGGGACCACCTTCTGGAGCTGAAAATGAAAGTGGCAATGTAATTCCTAATCTGGGATTCAATAAATATACATCTGAACAAACTTCTGGGGAAAAGACATTACTTGGGGAGGATGGTGAGAATATATAGTAATTCAATACATATTTAAAAATAAATATAATTACATGAATACAATAAACTAATATGAGATAATATACTTTCAGGGGATTTATCAGGTTCTAATACACAACTAGAAAAAAATGCTGATCAGGCAGCCTTAGTTAAAGAAGCCTCTTTAGAAGCGGCAAAATCGGTAAGTCTTAATAATAAAATTTTATCACAAGACGTGTCAAGTACTCAAGAGTTAGAATCCCCATCCTCTGAGAACCAAGATATCAATCAAAATAATAGTTCAAATGTATCTTCGTCTATTACATTTCTGTCTAGTTTAAAAAACTTACTTAAAGAAGTAGACAACGATAAAGCTCAGTCAGTTTTAAAAGACATTGGAAATATCATGAACAATTTATCAAATTCCAATAACGATGTTCAAAATGATGCTACAAACATACTAAATAATTTGCCTAAATATGAGACTCATAATATTCCTCAAAATAAAACCAATATTCAAGAAATCAAAAATAAAATAATAACATTGGATGAACCTAATCAAAATACATTAGATTTAATAAATAAAAAACATAATAATAAGCAACCAAATACACAAAAAGAAGAATCAATTGAAGCAGAAAATGATGAAAATACCAATATCGAACAACCTTTAGTACCTCAAAATGAAAATAACATAATAAAAGAATCTAATATATCCAAGAGTATATCAACCAATTCTGAAACAGAAGAATCTGAGTCCAGTAGTGATGAATCAGATTCTGAAAGTTTAGATATTCCAGAAACTCAAGGCAACAACAATATTAGTGTTAATCAGGTAAGCAATCAAAATTTTGTTGCAAACCAAGTAAATGATATAATATCCAAACCAATTGAAAATCAAAATATTCAGATGGCTCTTACAGATGATGTAGATACTCCATACCGATCAAATGGTGACAATTTTAGATTAGAACAAAATAATTTTGATATTCCCGATGAGCAGGAGCCATCAAATACCTTAGTAATTTCCAATAGTATTGAATCCTATGTGAAGGTGGAAAACAACAGTGAAAACAATAATGAAGTAGATAGCATGAATGATATAACAGGGTTGAATATTAATAGTAAAGATTTAGAAATGCACAAAAATTTGGATGTAAATGAAAATAATAATGTAAAAATTGATGAAGATTCCACAACCAAATCACAACCCCTGTATAATATAATGGAAGACACTCAAAAAATTATACAACAAATGAGGGACGAATTAAAATCAGATATTGCTACTTATTCAAATGCAAGTACCTCAGATGATGACACTGATAGTGAAAATGATTACGATGAAAATTCTTCTGTGTCATCTGCAATGCCTAATTCTAGTATTCATGAACAAAGTCAAGATGATGAATCAATCACAGATTCTTCAAATGATTTTGATTCAAATGATGATATTGATGAAGATACAGAAAACGAAGAATATGAAGAAATAGAAAATTTAGAACACCATGAAAATAATATTAATAAAAATGATGATTTTACAGAAGATCGAGAGAATAATGGCTCTGTAATAAGTAACAATCTTAACATAAATGACAAGAACATTTCAGAATCAAATGAAATAGTTAATACTGACCCCTTAACGATTAATCAAAACGGCGACAGTGAATCATATCTAGATACTCTACTAATCACTGATAGTCTCCAAAGTCCAACATATTTGAATTCAAATAATTCTGAAATGATATTTACTACAAATTTTCAAGATCAGATTAAAAATGATGAACAATATGCTGAAACAGAAGTGAATGACGAACAAGATCAGTCACAAGACCGTATTTTAATAGAGGATACTGCAAATTCAATTCATACAGAGAATATAATAACAGATAAAATAAAAATCACATATGAGATTCACATAACAGAAAATGATGAAAAAAATGAAACAGCAATGAATAAAAGTGAGAATGCTGTAACTCAAATGCAAAATATTAAAGAAAACCTTCAAAATTTACATAACATACGAGATGTTGTAGAAAATAATATAAAGGTAATCAATATTAGTGATGAAATAAACCCAAAAGATGATTTACAAGAAAATATAGATATAAATCAAAATATCGAACCACGCTTATTAACAGTATTAAGTGTTTCAAATATACAATATATGGATTCTTCAGACGACAATACTTCAGAAATAAGAGAAAACTCAATGAAAGTAACAAATGATATTAAAAATAATACTATTCATTCTACTCAAAATGAAATTCCCGAAGAAATTATAACAATTAAATTGAAAAACTCCTTACAAGTGCAGGAAACACAAAATATAGAAAACAACATTAAAGAACATAATTTAGATATAACAATAAATGACAAAAATAACACAGAAACAAATGTTGTCACAGAAGATATTGAAAATTCTGAAACTGTTATGAATAAAAGTCAATTGATTGTTGAAAATAATTATGAAGCAAAAGATGAATCTGTGATTTACCAAAGCACAAGTGGAAATAATTCGAATGAATTGGAGGAAGTGAAAAGTGATCCTTCTTCTAATATTTCATACACAAAACAAAACAAAAATGAAGATATAGATGAAGTAACTGATCAATCAAAACATAATCAAGAAGTTGAAACAAAGAATGAAAAAGTTACGATAAACAAAAAATCTACCAAAACATTCATATCACAAATACCTAAACTTGATAAAACAACAATTAAAGCTCAACCCAAGGATTCTGTTAAAATTAACACGGGTAAAAAGGTAACAAATCAAACGGACAAAAAATTACCCTTCGGTAGCTTTCAAAGTGGCAATGTTAAAAACTTGCAACAGGGACTATTGAATAAAGTAAATTTATCTCTTGTAAAACCAAATGATAAAAAAAATCCTAAAATTCCAATACCAATAAATCAAAAGCGTGTAGTTGATAAAAAGCCAGTGCCTGTACAAGTGGATATTCAAAAAGAAAATAATCTGACAGTAACAAACTTTGTGCAAAAACAAAAAAAACCTAAATCATTTTTTGTAGAAACTTGTTTAAGTGATGACTATTTTACTGATGAAGACATTATCAAAAAGCCAACAGTGAATATAGCTCAGAAACCTATATCGCCTATTAATCAGGAAATAGTCATAGAAGAGACAGACAATGAAATATCTGAGGATGTTTTGTTCATCAACAAAAGACGAATTGATATTTCAGCAATTCATTTGAAGGAAGATTCTCCAGAGGTCAGTTTCAATTGAAATTTTGATTAACTAAATCTTTTCAAGATATGTATTTCCTAAATAATCAATCACTGCATATATTTCAGTACCACTACTCTGCATTCTTTTTTTTTTATATCTACTGTGCAATTTGAAATTTTGATACATACAATGATAATACGAGAGATAGCAACGTTTTCAAGAAAGAATTTTAGGTCAGCTGGTTTTTTGATATTTCCTTTCTTATTGAATATAGGTAGAAATGCGATAAGTCTGGCACCTGGGAGCAGTTGTGTTTAACAGTGTGCATCTCACATCCATAGACTTACTACATCCCTACCTATTTTAAGCGCCTGCCTTGAGGTGACCACAGTTGTCACTAAACGGGGCTTTATAAATTATTGTAATTAGAAAAAGTAATGACAAAAGAATCGGCCATACTAAAATATACTTTTTTTGTGACATTGCTATCTCTTATACAATGAGTATTTACATAAACTCATAAACTATTTGTATTATAAAAATATAAAATTTATTAGATTCATTAATTGAAGAAAAACTCACATGAAAAGCAACCCCAAAGTGATCCCATTCGGACAAAATAATGTTATGCTAGAAATACATAACTTGATTAACAACAATTTATTTATTTGTTAGTAAATAAATCATATTCTAACATAGTTTATTTTCTATTAAATAAACAGCGTCAAATTCGAATGCTCATGGCAGAAGGTATTGTACCTTCATGGGAGCAGGCTGAGGTGGCATTGGAGTTGGTGACCATGAAGTATGACAAGATGACAGCACTTACTGCAGCCAATGAATGTACCACCCTCGAGGCAGCTTTAGCATACTTGCAACAGGAATGTGAACTTTGTACAGGAAAATTTCCAATGAAGGAGGTATTATAATATTATGCTGTGTATTCCATATATGCCTATGGAATTTCAATTATATGGTATGAATAAATTTGTATAAATATTTTCAGATGGTTTCAATGCTAAAATGCACACATAGATGCTGCAGAGAATGCGCAAAGAATTATTTCACAATACAAGTAACAGATCGAAGTATATTTGATTGCACCTGCCCATATTGCAAGGCACCTGAACTTCATGAACACCATGAAGATGATGTTTTAGAATATTTTTCCAATTTGGACATACTACTTAAGAGTATCCTAGAAGAGAATGTTCATGAACTATTTCAGCGTAAATTGAGAGATAGAACTCTAATGCAGGATCCCAATTTCAAGTGGTGTGTTCAGGTAATGAAAACATATTCGACAATAGTGAATGAAGCTAGAAACACACTTATTTCCTCAAATAATGATTATTAATTCTAGCCATACAAAATAGTAAAAACTGATATGTGTATTGTGTAGCGAGGAATAAGTATGTTTTTAATATTGATAGATCTATCACTTAGTAGACCAAGTCCCACTATGTGAAAAAATAATCTTTTTTTCATTATGCTTACCTATAAGATAATGGAATAGTTAGACTTTGCAAGATTGTAATCATAAAATCATTAATTGGCTTAAGGTTTCAAATCCATCCGGTAAATACATGCATAAAACATTTTTGTCTTTTACCTCTTCCATTTTAATCAACAATTAAATCTAAATATGTTGAATTACTCTTTCAGTGCTCATCAGGATTTATTGCGAATCCAAAACAAAAAAGGTTAATATGTCCAGATTGTCGCTCGGTAACATGTGCCCTGTGTAGAAAACCAGTAAGTTAATTTTTCAAATAAAAAATATTAAGTTTATCTACCCATTATAACAATCCCTATCTATGGGTCTCTAAAATAACAAATTTTCTTATAATGTACAGCGTCTTAATTTTGTTGGGATTTTCAACTTCACAATTTAACACCAAGCCCTTTTAAAATTCCTTTTCTATATATTATAATACGTGAAGCGGAAACTTCCGTCCCATATTTAAGCAAACTGCACCCCCGGGAGGAGTTTGAGATTTGGCATAGATAAATTATATATGGATGAGTGCAGAAAGCTAAAATGTATACATAATATGTGATACAAATATGTAAATTAAATTAATTAAATAAAAAAATTCACATCAAACCGTAAATTGTTTACTTTCATATTGCAAATCACTGCCAATGTCAAACACGTAATCAAAGAGTATATAATACCTACGGGCACGTCATGTTAATCCGTAGGTATTATATACTATTTAGTAATGTCAAACTTGACTGTCTTAATACATAAAAATCTTCTGTCATGATGTTCGTATGCACTACTCACCGAAACCATCCAACCAATTTCAATAAAATTATCTATTGGTTTCGAATTGAAAGATAGGATAGTTTTGGACCCGATGAGTGACACTGTTATCGAAATATAAAATAAAATAAATATTTTAATTACTTCAATGAAACCTTTTTTAGATTCCTCACTCAAAAAAATATAATTAACCACAATTTTTGACTTCCCTACAACCCTTCGAGAATTTTTCATAGGAAAAGAGGCCCATTAAATCATTAAGTTATGTAATCTTTCAGTAGATGGGGGTGTGAACAAATCTATTGACATTATATTACGCATCTAGAGGACGACTTTTTTTATAAAATACATAAAATGAGGTCTATATAAAATGTGATTTACAAAGAAGGCGGCCTATGGCAGAACAATACATAAAATGAGGTCTATATAAATGCGATCTGTTGCAGAAAAATGTCTGCACGGGCCCACTAGTTTTATATAAGAAATAAAGATAAATTCAAATACAGAACATGTTAAACAAAAATAAAACATTGTACCCCTTGATAAATACATGTCATGATGTTTTTTTTATCATAGATCAGGCACAATGACTTTTTCAAACTTAAAATGTTAATAAACTACGGTCAAATTTTGACCTCTACACTAACACTAGTAAACCTTGCAAATTAAAAAGTAATTTTGTTTACATTTTACCTTAATAACTTCAAAAGTCACTTATTGTCAGTATTTATGTTAGGGGAATATTTATCTATTTATAAATCACTATATTTAATATTAATTTATTTAACTACGGTAATATTAAATAAAATATATTTAATATTTACTTTATTTATCCCTGGTCGCTTAAATAATTCATCATGACATATTTTTTTCAGTGGGAAACACAACATGAAGGTATAACATGTGAGAAATTTGCAGAATGGAAGGAATTAAATGATCCTGATGTTCAAGTTGCGGGTGTAAATAAACACCTAGATGATCATGGGATTGATTGTCCTAAATGCAAATTCCGTTTTGCATTATCAAGGTACCTAATAATAACATGCATTATCAAGGTACCTAATAATAACATGCATTATCAAGGTACCTAATAATAACATGCAATCATTTAGTAAATATATTTTAAACATTTTAAATAAATGTAATTATATTTTTGTTTGCCGGAGAGATTTATTTATTCCGATTGTACTTCACACAAATTTTATTTAAAAGTTTCTAATATATGTAACACTATTTGTTTTGTTGTATTTGCAGCCATATTATTACTAGTTTCATGTAACACATGAGATCCAAATTTCAATGGTGATAGTATATTGTTGAAGAATACACACCAAACTATAAACCCTTAAATACAAATTATTCAATATATTAAGATATTTCGTTTTCTATACAAAACTTGTATGTCAAGATAGAATTCTAGCATTATAGAATAGAGGAAATATTAGGCAAATTCAACAAGAATTAAAAGAGCTAATGAGTTTTTGCTAGGATGGAATGTATAGCATTCAGTTTTCTCAGACTATGTGTCGGTATAATAATATACAAATTTAATTTAACTTAGAAGAATCGTTACCTTTCTAGGGGAGGATGCATGCACTTTACATGTACACAGTGCAAATACGAATTTTGCTGTGGATGTGAAAAACCTTTCATGATGGGTGCAAAATGTGGTCTCAGTCCTTATTGCGCCAAACTTGGCCTTCATGCTCATCATCCACGTAACTGCCTATTTTATCTACGTGACAAGGAGCCAAGGGAACTGCAAACATTGTTACAAGTAACTAGAATTTTTATATTAAACATATACTTAATTTAGAATTAATTTTTAATGTATCTTTTTCAGGCTTTCCTGTTTTATCTTTAACTGCTATAGATAAAATTTATTCTATCAACCTAATCCACATAAGCTAGGAGATTTTTATCATATTTTATATTACTTCTCGGGCAACTAACAGGTACTATGTCAAATATTGATTGTTAAATCATCCAATAACAAGTTGCCACATTCTGGAGACACAATATTAATCGTATCACAGATCCTGACTGAAAACACAATTAAAAATTATGTCTAAACCGGGAATCGAACCCGAGACCTTTGAATCAGCAGTCAGATACCTAACCAACTGAGTCACGAAGGCCGACTTTTGGTTAAGTATCTGAACTGCTATCGATAAAATTTATTCTATCAACCTAATTCACATAAGCTAGATCTTTATCTTTAACTGCTGTTGATAATACTTAAATATCTATGTATGTAACTTTAAATTTAAGCAACTACAGTTGGTTCAATATTGAGTATATCAAATTTTCTTTAAAAGATTTAGATGTTATTTATAATCCTTTTTTGTAGCTAAATAATGTACCATTCAAAACTGAACCAGCAGATGAAGGAAGCTCTAATAAATCAAAGTGTCCTATTCAATTGCAAAGAGAAAGTCCATCAGGTCTCATAGACAGCATTTGCAATTCAGAAATAGGAGCAAATCAAGCAGGCTTATGCAAGTAAGATTACCTGTTATTACAGTAGTTAATATATTTGTTAAATTAATGACTTTTCAAAAGTGAAAGATATTACATCTTTAGAACTATTGGGATTGATTCACTTTGAGACCCTGAATACTATCATTACTGAGATGTTATATAGTTTAAATTTAATGAGTATTGGAGCATGAAAGTTATGTCATGTAAATTGTGGAAAACTAAAAATATACATATGAGATATGAGAATACCTCCATAATCAGTTCTTTTCAATCTTTCAATTTTTAACAATTAGTACCTACTTAGTTCTGTCAGATAATATTCAAGTATTTTTATACCTACTTCAAGTTCTTATGAATGTCATATTTTTAGTATTTACAGTTGAAATATAATTTGTTTAAATAATTGTAATATTTACAAATGATTGTTATGTAAATGTTTTATATTCTGGATATGCTATAAAAATATTACAGGAACCATTATGTCGAATATCTGTCCCGAACTATAAGATCCAATAAACTGGATTCAACTTCAATTCTTTCGACTGATGACTTAGAAACTGTAGTGAAACGCGCTGATATAAAACTTCCACCCAAACCGTATGGTTGTTTAGATGGTCTTTTCAGAACACGACTTTTACAGGTTTATTTTCTCATTTTAATCTTCCAATGTTCAAACAAAGAAATGGAATGATATATCATAAATCCATTTCTCCTTGAACAACTTACAAATGTTTATTATGACAATTACATACATAAATACAAATAGCAATCCAGATTGGTAAATAAAAATGTTTCTCACGTACCTACATAATATGTCTAAAAAAATATAAGTACCTAATAAAAGTTAATAAATACATGAGTTATTTTTTTTATTCATAGGGTCCATTATGTGGAGTATCTTGTTGGACATATGAAAAATGTGGATCCTCTGCCAATAATGGACCTAGATGAGATGGTTGCCGAACTGAGGCGCATGGCTATATCCTTACCAGAACGTGGGCCTTGGGACACAGATCCCATATACACAGAAATGTGTTCAAAGGTACTCCACATTTTAGACCCGCTACTGACTAAATTAACTTTACACATAATATATATTTATTCCATTTGTTTGTTTGAACATTGATTGTTACATAACACATTATTTATGAATCAACTTTACAATAAAATTTTAACTTTATAAAATTCTTATTCTGAATTCACATATACCTACATACCTCGTATAAAACTTCATATATTTTATATTCTCCCAAGTCACATTTATCTGTACCATGTTAAAATACAACTTTCGTAAAGTGTCAAGTTGTCTGTTTGTGTCTGTCATGTTTCTTAATGTTTAATTACTTAGTTTGCATGTCAAAAACAAAATACCTACTCGTATTATTATTTGTTCAAACAATTGTTGATTATAAACTATTCAACACTCCCATTTTTGTTTTTGAGGGGGTTCAGTTTTCACAATCTTTTGAAGATACATATCTGAAACTGCAGACAGTAACAATTCACCTGTAGGTAATATCCAAAACTCTATACATACATAAAAAACGACATTAAAAATGTATTGGTAATTTGTGGTTCTAATTTTGAAGACATTTTAAAATAAAAAGTTTGGTGAAATATTCGTAGATAATACTTTAATTGAAAATGTGTCTCAAGCCTCTTGTAAAGTAATCAACTTTTAACATATGTATAAATATTATGTGTTTGGTCCTCCTACTGTTTTATGTTGATAAAATCATACCTTATCAACATAATACATATAATATGTAATCATAATTTTATCATGTAAATAGTACAAAATGTATTTTTTCATTTCAGATTATCAAGGAACAAATTCCTCTGGATTGAATTAACAAGAAGTTTTTAACAATATTAAGTATTTATATAATAGTATATTTTAGTAATACCTATTTAATATTTGTTTTTTGTCAAATGAAGATAATAAAATGTATTTTTTACCAAATTTGGTTATTTTTTATATAAATAATCCTTCATACCTTATAGTTATTACAACACTCTTTCATGCTGGAATCCAGCCATATGATCTGAATGGATATCTGTCAAAACATGGCACTTATCCAGATTGTTTTAGACGGACTTCATAGATCAAGTATTAAAAAGTTAACTTGGATAAATTCAGTGGCAAATAAAAGACAGTGTGAGTAAGTACCTACATATTTTATTGAGTAACCTTAATGATCAATGCTTAATGATCTATGGTGATCTGAAAACCTTCTCATAATATTTCTAGGCCACATAAGTTCTACTTGGTTACTACAAAAACACTACCTCAAGCACACCCAATTTAGATTTTAAACAATCATTAGACCATTAAGACATGTATTTTAAAATGACTGAAAAGGGAATGAGAAGCAGTTGTGATGTACAGCACAGTTCAAAAATTTAAAATAAACTGATTATATATATAAAAAAAATAATAATGATTCACAAAATTTTCACATGCAATAAACATTTTGCAATAGTGAAGTATTTAATACAAATAACCTAAAAAAATCTTAAAGTATTACCAGCATTATTGTCCTCTAAAAAAATTTTACCTTTTGGCAAAATTTTTATTCATATCTCTACTAGATCTTTGTATATTATAAACATTGGATTTTATTCTACTCTCAACACTTGAATACTTAGCAGTTTCCCTTAAGTGCTTTTCAATAAAATCATCCTTATATTGAAAATTTTTGTCCCTCGCCTCTTGTTTCTGATCTTGTTCTTTATAGAATGATACATTACGTTGTCGATCTTTATCACGCTTTATTGCATTTTCCATCATTTCTTTACGTTTGGCTTCTTTTTCAGCTTCAGATAATTGACTACGATGATGAGGTTTATCATATTTTTTAATAACTTTCTCAGTGGGCTTTATCGGTCTAGATGAATCATATTTCTTAGTGAGCGACATTTTTCTTCCATCAGCTTTAACGAGACCAAAATTTTTCTTCCTCGGGATATCATCATCATCATCCTCACTATTCCAATGATATGATGAAGAAGCTTCATTATTTTTCTCAGATATTTTACTATGTTTTCCACTGTCTTTTATATCCAGATATTTATCTCTATTTTTGTCATGTTTGCTTCTATCGGGCTTTTCATTATCTGGACTTAAATAATATCTTTTCTTTTTATCTCTGTCTTGACTAATGTGCTCTTTGTTTTTATATGTTCTATCACATTCATGCTCTATACTTTCTTTTCTACTATTATGCATTTCTTTGCTCGGTTTATTTGCATCATTATCTGACTCTGAAGAATATTTCCTTTTTTTCTTTTTCTTCTTTGCAGCTTTATTTTTTGAAGTTGAAGTCAGCAAGTCATTGATATTTATATGTGTGTCATGGCCCCTTTTCAATTTAATAAGTTTTTCAGTTAATTTCTTATCTATATCCACAGAACCTTTCTTTTCCTTTTTACTTTTCTTTTCCTTCTTTTTTTTCTTTTTAGCCTGCAAAAAATAAATTAATTTTAACATTCAAATTCAATAAAGAAATACATACATAATACATACATATGCTAGACATTATTGGGTAATAAATATAAAATCTAGGATAGTGTGTAATTTATGCATCACAAGCCCTAACGTGGACCCATAATGACGGCAATGTAAAAAGTTCTCTGCTTTTCGCAGAGATGGTTTAGCAGTGTCTGAAATTTGTATACTGCTGTAATTTTCTTTTGTTACAGACCTAATGGACACAGGGGACTACAAACAGTGACCCAACTACTTTCATTGTATTAAAAGGTACATTTGTATAGATTCATTTGCATTATATAACTTATTTTTCAACCTTTCAAAAACCAACATTTTTATACACCTGTCATGTAAATTTTGTATATAACCACTAGTCTCAGTCTTGTAGAGTATTATTTTGACAATGTACCTTTTTTTACATTTGTAATATATCTACATGAATAAATGGTATTTACTTATTCATTTAAACAAAATAAAACGCTTACATATTTAGCCGGTTGCAATAAATGGTATTTACTTATTCATTTAAACAAAATAAAACGCTTACATATTAAGCCGGTTGCAATAAATGGTATTTACTTATTCATTTAAACAAAATAAAACGCTTACATATTAAGCTGGTTGCAATAAATGGTATTTACTTATTCATTTAAACAAAATAAAATGCTTACATATTAAGCCGGTTGCAATAAATGGTATTTACTTATTCATTTAAACAAAATAAAACGCTTACATATTAAGCCAGTTGCAATAAATGGTATTTACTTATTCATTTAAACAAAATAAAACGCTTACATATTAAGCCGGTTGCAATAAATGGTATTTACTTATTCATTTAAACAAAATAAAATGCTTACATATTAAGCCGGTTGCAATAAATGGTATTTACTTATTCATTTAAACAAAATAAAACGCTTACATATTAAGCCAGTTGCAATAAATGGTATTTACTTATTCATTTAAACAAAATAAAACGCTTACATATTAAGCCAGTTGCAATAAATGGTATTTACTTATTCATTTAAACAAAATAAAACGCTTACATATTAAGCCGGTTGCAATAAATGGTATTTACTTATTCATTTAAACAAAATAAAACGCTTACATATTAAGCTGGTTGCAATAAATGGTATTTACTTATTCATTTAAACAAAATAAAACGCTTACATATTAAGTCGGTTGCAATAAATGGTATTTACTTATTCATTTAAGGCCCGCTTGCACCAAAGTAGTACACTATTCGTCTTAATCCTCGAATAGTTAACTTGGTAACCGTGGGTTTAAAATAACTTCTTGCACCAACAGAATTTAACCGTCGGTTAGCTATTCGGGGGATGCCAGGTAGATGACTACTCATTTGGATATTTTTCGTCGCAATTGTTTTTTTTTATATAGCAATACACGATACGTACGCCGCTTCTGCGATGTTTCTGTAGTTGACTGTCATGTCATATTATTGTTTTTCATTCTCGTCGTCTGTCAACCACTATCCGTAGGTTATATTCTCTTTGTCAACCACTGTCAACAAACCTTTAATTTTACGTAAAGTATTATATTTTCATTTTAAAATTGAATTATAAATATGGATGCTAAATCTGCGATGAAGAGATTCACAGCGTGGGAAGACGAACTATCACGGGACGCGTTACAACAGCGAATTAAATCGTCAAACAACGCGCAGTCAGTAGGAATGGCATGTCTTAATACCATTAAGAAAGTAATTAGTGAGTTAATGACGTATGACAAATACAACAATCAGTCTTTGGCAATCGGCAGTCAATTTTCAAAATATATAACCTATGTAATGATAATAACAACGAAATGTCAATTGACAGATAGCTGGTTAACATGAATAGTTAAACTTAATCCGACCCATCCGTTGGGTTAAGTTTATTCGGCTTAATCTTCGAATAAAAGTTTGGCGCAAGACGCTATTCGCAATAACCGAGGTTTATTCGGAGTTTAACCGGTTTAAGACGAATAAATATGTTTGGTGCAAGCGGGCGTAAACAAAATAAAACGCTTACATATTAAGCCGGTTGCAATAAATGGTATTTACTTATTCATTTAAACAAAATAAAACGCTTACATATTAAGCCAGTTGCAATAAATGGTATTTACTTATTCATTTAAACAAAATAAAACGCTTACATATTAAGCCGGTTGCATTAAATGGTATTTACTTATTCATTTAAACAAAATAAAACGCTTACATATTAAGCCAGTTGCAATAAATGGTATTTACTTATTCATTTAAACAAAATAAAACGCTTAAATATTAAGCCGGTTGCAATAAATGGTATTTACTTATTCATTTAAACAAAATAAAACGCTTACATATTAAGCCAGTTGCAATAAATGGTATTTACTTATTCATTTAAACAAAATAAAACGCTTACATATTAAGCCGGTTGCAGACCAAAAGCTAAGTTAATTTAGCTTAGCTCGCATAGCTGAGGTCATTTTTCATACAAGTGTGCAGACTGCAAACTATGTAAGTAGTATGAAAAATGACCTCAGCTACGCAAGCTAGACTAGCTTAGCATAGCTTTTGGTCTGCAACCGGTTTAAATCCATCAACAACGCCCCACTACAAAAATGTCATGTTGCTACACATGTGATATAATAGTAACTAACTTATTTACAAAATATTATTTTTTAGATGTATTTTTTGAGTAGATATGCGATAAATAATCCTTCATTTGGACAGAACATCGCCCAAGAAAAATCAATAGTTTTATTTAATACATAATTAGGTTTAACATTACTCCCACAAATCAATAACCCTTACCAGAAATATATAATTTATAACAATTGAGTCTTGATTTAAATTTTTTATTATATCAATTTATTTTTACATATGTATTCTCATCATACATGCAAAATTTATTAAATAAGAATGCTATGTGAATATTTAGAGAAACTAGTAAAACTATGATAAAAATTATCAAGTTATATCTTCAAAATAGAATTTTTATGCCAGCCTTTTCCTCGTGAAGTGGAGCGTTTTACACATACATATACCAACCAAGCAAAAAGAACAAACTTGCGCTTTGTGCCCCTTGTGATGGGCTCAAGAAGTTTCCCGCGAATTATACCCTTGATAAATGTGATTTTCTAATATTTAAAATCAATTTAGAAGCAGTGAAAAACAAACGATTATAAGAATTTATCCAGAGAATTTAATTCTCTTAATGAATCGACAGTATTAAGCCAAGACGCTTGTATTAAAGAACATTTTGTTTGGTGTAGTGGACTTTTTGCATGCCAAAAACACCAACTTAGAGGCTTCGTAGCATATTTGTTTTGTATATGGATGAATTCAGAATTTGAAGTAGAACATTTTGTGTTTGTGTCTGTGTGTCCCCCCCTCCTTATAACATTTGATTCGCTCAATTCACAGAGCCCAAAATTTCAGAATATATAGACAGTTACAGGCCTACAAAATTTTTATTCTCGGAATTTTGAATTTTTGTTTCAGTCAAGGGTTATAAACATTTGAATTTTTACTTTATTTTTCTATATACAGTGAAACCTTTATCTATCGTTTTTGAAGGGACCTAATGAAAAAAACAATGAATGTGGGAATACAAAATATGTAAAAAAAAAACACATCAATGTTTAATATGTACTGTACACATATACAACATATTATATTAAAAAATCTGTCATTGTCATTTGTTTTTTATTTTTTATTGCCATAAGAAATCAACATTTTTTCGGTGTTACAAATAAAAGTTTATTCGGCATCAGTTATCGAATATGCATAAAAAAAAAATTCAATCCTTCGAACATTATGTACGCTACCAAATAAGAAGGGACAGGCAACGGATCCAATCTTTCTTGAAGAGGACAAACGGACGTTTTTTATGTCTCAAAAACTAAGGCAACCACACACGCACACCACTATGTTTGAATGTCTTTTATTTATTTTTCGCTCTTCGATGTTATTGAAATTTGCTACGTAATTTAAACGATCAATGCGGTCAATTTTAGTATGAAATTAATTGGGGCCTACAGAAATATGCGATACATGCGGGAAAACGATTGTTTGGGGAACGATAGATAGAGGTTTCACTGTATCTCAAAAACAATATAAATTGGTATAAATATCGACAAATACAAAATTTCAAATTTGTTTTTTCATAAAAAATCTAGAATTTCTCAAACATTTTTTACTAAGAAAAACATATTTTTTATGATAAATTTATGTGTTTAACTGCCTATATTTCCAAAGTTTTTAAAAATATCGAAAAAAGCCGTAACACCCCAACTAGATAATTTAATTTGCTATAAAAAATATTAATATTGTAGTAGTACCTACATCTCAAACTTATTTTAACAATTTTGATAAAAATTGAATTTAGTGACGACATCGTTTCATACAATTTGTAAGGCAGTAAACACTAAACAATATCTCACTCAATAGTTTGATACCTACTTAATCTACAAAAATACATAATAATAATAATAATTAACACTTCCTTGCACCTTGCGCAAGTGGCGAGTTTATTGCCATATGACAATTTCTTCCAACTAACCAGTGTTTCCAGCCCAGAGAAGCAATATTAGTGTGATAAATTAATATTAATACATTATGTTGTTTTCATATTATGGGTAGGAAAAACAGACTGACCTCCATAATATCCTATCCTGACATATATACCTACCTACATAGAAAACAAAATATTTTAAAATATTTATTAATTTGTGTTTGTGTTCATAGTTTAGTACATATTCTTCAATTATGCATACTATCGCCATCGACAGTTGGATCTCATGTGTTACATGCAACTAGTGTTATACATTCAGACTCAAATTGAAAGACCATAAATGTAATCAATTTTCAAAATATTTACCTGCTCCATCTTTAGTAACATTGTTAGTTCTTTCAATTTAACAGGGTTTTGTAGTAACTGACTTCGTGATTCCAATTCTCTCTTTTTTATTGCGACCAAAGGATCTTCTAGAAATTTTCTGGCCATATCTACTTGACACTCATTGGGATCAGCATCAGGAATCAAATTCCTGATTGAGAAAGGAATACATTCATGCTCTACATGATTCTTTGGTGGAGCTTTTAAATACAACTGTTGCGACTTTTCTTCAGAGAGTATTTTCTCAAACGTTTTATCGATTTTCTTGCCAAGTAAGTACTGCTCCCTATCCACAGCTTCATGAGGTTGCTAAAACAAATATATAATATTAGAATTCCCTATTTACAATGTTGTGAAGTACCGGCTTAGAATAGTGATTCCACTCTTTTCCATTATCATTGTTTTCAAATGTCATGTAAGAGCTGGATGATAAAAAATATACAAGGCATTGAGGTGCTTTTATGCCATGTGTCTTAATGCACATGCGCACATCCACTGGATATGCCATGAAGGTATAGATCAGATAGTGTGGAATATCTCTCTATTCCAGAGATATTTTTCTTGGATGGTGGGGTTTGATGAATACTAGAAAGAAAGTGAACACATTGAGATGGTTTGGTCACATGGGGAGAATGAATGAGGAGCGCCTGACGAAGAAAATATACAGAGCGGAAAGGAATGGAATGAGAGGTCGGGGACGCCCAAGAAAGGGATGGCACGACCATGTGAACGAAATTTTGAAAGACGGAAATGTTAGAAGTGTGAGCAATAGACGAACATGTATGAGACGATGCTCACACTTCTAACAAAAGGACAAAGGACATGGCGTGATGGTATGTATGTATGTAACTTTTATTACAGTTTTTTAAAATAATATAAATTCAAGATTAATATTTCTGTATACAAGTTACAATGAAAATTGTTTTACTAGAGGAGGTCTATCTATATCTAGAATGGCAATCTATTGGTCTTTTTGTTACAATGAAAATTGTTTTACTAGAGGAGGTCTATCTATATCTAGAATGGCAATCTATTGGTCTTTTTGTTACAATGAAAATTGTTTTACTAGAGGAGGTCTATCTATATCTAGAATGGCAATCTATTGGTCTTTTTGTCTTAGTAACAACTTTTTATTGTTCCCTACTTAAATTATTTATATGTATTTTAATTATTCACAAGATAGAAACACATAGAAACAGCCAACGTAAGTTATAATTTATTTTATAAATTCCAAAATTTACTTATATTACTTTGATAACATTATTCAAAGTAATCATTCAATTGGTTTTGAACCAAACTAAACAACTATCTATATCTTTATTATACTACGGCCATTGTAAGATGGCGTTTGACGTTTGGTCTCACATGAAGTTTCGTAATTAATGACAGCTAGACATTGGAGGACAAATGCTATACTTTATTGTGCAAGCGCCAGAGTAGTGATTGAAATATTATTAACGTAACGTTAAATCGTAAAAACAATTCAAGTTTTTAAAATAATATATAATCAATTAAATTAATTTTCTTTATATTTTTAAGTACATATTTCGAAATTTACTAATAGTTAATATATAATGCTTATTTATTATATTTGAAAATAAAACGATTGTTGCTCAGAATGTCGAGAAACGACATTTAATGTTTCTTTTTCCACAAGTCTTTTTTTCTCTCTTAACAACAGTATTCAATGTCAAAACATAAAAAATACCAAAACAAAAAATATTTAAATATGGAATGAATGAAACGATTTAAAATATGTAGGTAAGTACTAGACGACAATTATTATTTACGCTTCGTAACCTACGCGGTTGGTAACGTAGGACACTTCCATAGTTGTTACCGACTGTTTGTTATTTTCGCGCCGCGCCGCTTCGTAGGACGTCGCGAAAGTAGTTTTGACAGTTTTGTTTTAACGTTGTTACGGAAAGAACGAATTTGTGCACGCTACGAATATACAAACATAATATTACTATAGCGTTTTTTATTTTATTGTCATAATAATACAATAACAAGGTTTCATATTATACTGTATTTTTTGGTTAATAATATTAAGTGTGTCACAACACTATTAAAATCTGTCAGAAACGCCATCTTATAGTATAATATGTTTGTCCATATGATCTACAAATGTCTCTTTTCATCTAGGTTGTATTTTATTTTAATTAATCAATATTTTAAAGAGAGACGTCTTAATTTTTTCTTTCAGTAAATGAATCTATTTTTCACATCATCGATAAACTATTGTTTTTTACGTTGTGGTATCATTTTACAATTAATTAAATTAAATAAAGGCAATGGATATATATCGGCACAGAAATTGGTGTTGCCAGACACAAAAAAAAGTGTGGACAGCACTTAAAAAAAATATTCCAATTAATTCCTTGGTTGAATAATTGTAATAGAAACGGCTATAAACTAATGAAAAAAAAAATCAAATAGCAAACGTACTAATTTCGAATAACTAAAAGGAACAGTACTTTCGTTTTTCTTAACATTTCCATAAATAAAAATAAACTCGCTTACTCTAATAATTACGAAACTGCCATTTAGTTTCTTTACTAACTTATTCATCTCTATTTTTGTCTGTTGCATCTCAATATTTCAATAAATACAAAATACAAATAAACTTAGACAAACTAGCATAATAACGAAACTGTCATTTATATAATTTATTTTTTACTAACTCCTATATCTCTATATTTTAGCTTGTTCTGCTGCATCACTTCTTTAAGATTTCTGCATCACTTCCATTTTCCATTTTATTTGATGTTTGGATTCACATGATAATAATACAACAGGGTTTCATATTATAGTGGAATTGTTAATATTTTTTGTATGTTAATAATAATTTATCCAACTGTATTTTTTTGTTAATGATTTTAAGTGTCTCACAACACTATTACAATCTATCGGAAACGCCATCTTACGATGGCTCCAGTATAGATCAGCGATTCAAGCTTGCCATTCATGATCAGGTATTATATTTACTTACTGTACAGCTATCTACGGAGTCAGCTTTGATAAAACCTCATCTCTGAAACTTCAAATATGTCAAATTTACCATTCAACCGGCATATATATTCAAAGTTGCTGTGAAAACATCACAAGTGGGCACTTTGTTTAATAAAACAGTTATTAATGTAGGAAAATGGTATTTTGTTCAATCAGAGTGTATACAAATCTTCATCAGAGAATAAAAACGGGATAACAATTCACTTACGGTAATTACGTATAAACATTTTTAAATTCTATTTTCGTTTGAGAAGGAATATTTCTGTGAATAGGAAAGATGAGCGGTCGCCCATATTGGCCAGTATTAGAACTGCCGTAGGCGTATTTACTTTTAAAATCAATTTGACAATCGAACCAAGTTTTGACGAGAGGTCTTATTACGTGTCAACAGTTTTCATAGAACATAAATTAGAATTATGCCTTGCAATTTAGGAAACTAAATCATATAAGTTTTAAATAAACACCTAAACAAAACTGTTTTTAATTATTATAGCCATACAATGTTTGATAAAAAAAATCGATCGACCGGCCAAGAACCGACACAAAAAAACAGCTGATAGCTGTCAAACGAAAAATCTGTGTCGACAAATAGACACTTTTGTCAACATTTGATGTGTTACCATAATAATCCTTACTTACGTTCGTAGAAGTTTGTGTGTTGCCAAACATTTGTGCTTAGAAATTACTGGGTTGCCATATAAAAAATACTGGGTTGCCATATAAAAAAATAAATCTGTCTGTAGGAATTACAGCTACGTTAAATAAAACACAACTTTGTGTACACCACTACATACATAACTTTTATTCAATTAAATAAAAATTCCTCTACATGTTACGAGAGCAAAGTTTCTGAGGAAGGAAAATTTGTTCTGGTAATATGTAGGAATTTTTATTCAATCAAATAAAAGTTATAATTTTTGTGGTATACACATAGTTGTGTTTTATTGAATTTAATTAATTGAATCTCTTTTTACTTATTATCCACTCACTTCGCCTTGCACTGGACTATTCATGCACCTCGTCTCCAGGAGGTTGCAGTCTCGCACCGCATATACCAAAAAATATTTTTAAAACACATAAATCGTTGTAAAAGACTTATGATCTTGCATTTATTTTGTACACTATTAATCAGGCTATATATTCATATATTTTTCCTATCTTAATTGTTGCCATTTTAATTTTTATTAGGGTGCAAAGTCATAGAACTGTAGAATTTTCCAAGTTTGCGATATGACAGCTTTGAGCTATATATTGATACTATAAAATTTATTACATATCTACACTACGACAAAATATAAAAGCAAAAATTAATACTTTGTCTAAAATATGTAAATAAGAGGCATTGATTTAAACCGTTTTTCACTCACCCAACCAACAACCTACTTTGAAATGAGTTTGTTTGAAGTTTACAAAGTCACAAACATAGCACTAAGTTAAGGATGGCAAATGAATTAAGGAATATTTTTCACAGATGTGAGTAGGATAACTATATTTTACAGAGCTACAAGATAAAAATTCTGTGTTGTGGACACTAGTGACCAAGGTGTAGTTAGCAATGGTAAAATGAACTTGGGTAGGTACTGTAGTGACCAAATGAGGCGAGTGTCTATAAATAGAAACTCATATTTGACTGAACAGGAAACCAAGTAACGCTTATGTATATTTTAACCGAAAATTAATTTGATTAATAATTTTTCTACTTCTTATAAATAGGTACTTTTCTTTTTTAATTACCTTATACATCCAATCCATCTTTTTACTTTTATTATCTGCAAGAACACCAGAAGATTGTCCATAGAGTGTTAATTCTTCCTTGGACCTTTCATTATCTATTTCTCTCCTTAAATCGTTGATCCTTCTTTTTTCGTCGGCTTCTGCTTGTTCTGCTTTCCAAACTTTTTCCTGGTTCTTCATAGTATTTGGATGCCATGATTTTTTTGTATTCTAAAATGCAAAAATATTTTTAATTAGTCAGTAAAAGTACAGCAATATAACGTACCGATGCCAATGAACAACACAGAATACTTACTAAATCTCCTCCTCCCATTTCTTAAGACAATATAAAATAGTATATTTTAATCACAAGTTAAACTTTGTTGAGTTACACTAAATCATTTAAGTAAACAGGAATATTGTTTTATACATCGGTTAAACACTATTGACATTGCAATATTATTCTCAAAACAAAACAATTACTGTAAACACGCTACGAACACTCGGAACATGGAAAGATTGGAAATAGAATAAATAGATAAATAAGAAAACGTCAAATTTTCGTTTAATGTTACTAGTGTTATGAAATAAGAACTCACACAGATTTTTTACTGCGGCAATAAATCTAATCATAGATATTTTACACTGCCTTCTTTATTAATAGCCGTAAGTAGGCATATTAGGATTTTCAGACGCAAATTTTGCTATAGTTTTTATTTTCTCACCCTTTATGTTTTTTGGGTCGCTGAACACGAATTTGAAGTTTGCGGGCAAAATTTTTGCCCGGAGCTTTGTTTTTTGGGCACTTTTTGACAAAATTTTGGCACTTTTTTCAGGTTTCGGCCTATATCGCAAAAATTATGCGTTTTTTCATCAAATCATTCAAGACAGAATTAAAGTAGACATAATTTACTATATTTCTTGTAAAATGGTTTTTTTTGTAAGACTAACCGTTTCGTCACTAGAGTGCACCCAAAAGGGGCCATATTTCCATATCTAGTGAAATTCACCGGTTTCGCGGAAATCGCCCTTGCTGTGATACTTAACTGCTGTAACAATTTATTACACTATATCATGTGTATAGCAGTACATTTCTCATAAATAACGTTTTTCTTTGGATCTATTGATTTTCAATCACCGTGCCGCGGCATTTTTGTGTGCCGCGAAATTCTTAAGGTAAAATTTATAAAAAAATCAATCTCAAATTTATTATAAAAAATATACTTCTTATTTACTTGTTATATTAATCCCTTATAAACAAACTGTTGTTTTTATAGTACATATTATTTTATTTTACATTCTTTCCACGCCATTAGGACCTTTCCGCTGAACTTTTTATGTGGGTACAAATGCTTTGTATAGAGCAGATTTGGTTCCTTTTCTTAAACCGTTTTCAAATAGGGAGAAGGAGTGTGGACCCAGATCGTACGGCAAGAAAAATTCGAGTTCTACATCACAATTCCTTGCCACACTGATGCGTTAGAACAGTATGGTAGGATTAACAGGGAGAATGTTGCCTACTTTGATCGCATTGTAGGTATATTATGGCAAAAGGTTGTCACTCCTTTGGAATTTGACATCACCAAAGTTGAAGTTTTTAACACATCTTTCGATCCCCCTCACGCCTCATGACAATTTACCCTCTCATCACCAAGAATGCCTGTACCCAGAGAAAATAATTTAGGGCTTACCGGGAGTGGAAAGTGTTCCTGCAACCACGCATACATCTTGGCAAAATCCTTATCATCCCGAATAGAGTTTGTACCTGATAGGCCATGATGTTGATGGGAAGTCTCAAATGAAACACCACAGTAGTTTTCTATTTGCTCACAAACATGTGACATGGTCCATCTATTTTGAATACTTCCTTGTACCCCACGCCCATGAGTCAGGCCTCCTTACACCTTCAGGCTCCTCATTAGAAACTGCTCAATGACCATATCGGTCCACATCCCTGACCAAAATTTGTTTGCGATCCGTCATACCGTAAAAAACCTTCAGATGTATACTTGTAATATTCATCGGTAAACCTTGTTACTTTCGAGTTTATCATATCCTGGAGATACAAGTGAGCGCATTTCGAGTAACGGAAGTGTCATGAGGCATGAAAATACGGCATCATTCTCCAGACTGTTTCCAGGTGCAACTCCCAATTTCCTGTCCTCTCAGCCAGAATGAATAGTTTAACAAGGTTGACCATTTCGATATACTGGACCCAGAGCTTGGCGGTAGGACCACGATTTCTCTACGTCGACCTTCTAACTGATTTCTCTACGTCGCTCTAGATCAAGGATATATCAAAATAATATAACACTAAAGCTAAATTTGATTCTAAGTCTGGGGAGGGAGTTATTGTTTTCATTACAATTTTCATCAGTAAAGTGTGAGATAAAATGTGGGCTCTCACTGCTCTGTAATAGGCGTGCCTTGTCATCAATTTTTCGATTGAATTCATTGAATAGCAAGTGTTAACCAAATCCATCCATCCACTACCATCCATTGGGTAACAGACTGATCCTAAGTAACACATAAGTAGGTGAAATCCGCCCAGTCGAGGCACCACATATTTCAGCCTGGGGTCGTTGCTGTTAGCTGCAATGAACCTTGCCTTTAATTACAGGGGTCGGTCGAATGTTATAAAGCACCACGTTTGACCTTTTGCACGACACTTCTCAACAGATTCCAGCATCGCGGTGTAGATTATGTCATAATCAGAGGGAGGAGAGTTGATGAAAGGAAGGCAAGCAGTATACGTTTTTTCGAAGGGGAGGTCCTTTGTCGCTTGCTCCCACTCCACTCCATCCAGGAATAATGCCGAATTCCATGTGTTTACTGTATAGCCACAGAACTTCAGCTACTGAGGGATAGGTGCTCGGTGATGTTTGAAATTCGATTGACAGGTCTTTCATCTTGAATTCCTTCAGTCCATCACCACCCTGTTTCGCCTCAAAATATTTTAAAGTAAAATGACCAAATCTTCCAAAGACCTCTGCAGCTCGTATCTTTGTTAATCTGAAAATGGTGGCATCTGTAGGAACAACACAAGCTGGGCCAACAGTATACATCCCTCCCATGACATGGAATGTCTTGTATCCATCTATCGTATGAGTGTTGTAATCTGGGTTAAATGAACTGCATAAAACCCTCGGAACATACTTTTGATTGTGTTGTCAGGGTGTAAGAAATTTCAAATCGTACTGCTTCGACGTAAGTGCTGCAAAACTCCAGCGAACTCATCACATCCAATAATTTTCGGGATCCAAACTTTTTATAGGAATGCTGCTAACCCAACATGTAAATTAGACAAAAAGGATCTAGGTCTTACAGCACTGATGATACAATGAGAAATAGCGTGGCTCCTATTTTTCCAATTCTCCTTGTCCCTGCCCTTTTTCACAGATATGGAAATATAGCCCCTTTTGGGCGCGCTCTAACGGCGAAAAGTTAAGTCTTAAAAAAAACTTTATTTTTGAAAAATGTACTTTTGTAGCATATAAATTGTTACAGCAGTTTAAGTATCACAGCAAGGGCAATTTCCGCGAAAACGGTGAATTTCACTAGATATGGAAATATGGCCCCTTTTGGGTGCACTCTAGTGACAAAACGGTTAGTCTTACAAAAAAAAACTAATTTACAAGAAATATAGTGATTATCTGCATCTGCATATAAATAAAGTAGACCTCGTAAGATTGTTGTTCTGGATTTGCACATGTTTGTGCACGGCTAAATTCATGTCAGTCTGCCTGTCCATGCATTCGTTTGAAATCTTACAATGTCAAAATCGGCAATTTTACAGTAGAGCGAAAAACTTATAACATTACATTTTTGTAATATCACATTTGAAACAGTATAAAAACACAAAGCCTCGAGAGCTGATATGTTTTTTTTTGTTATTTTCAAAAGAAAGTATGTTTAAATGTTATATAATAAGAATTATAGAATGTTTTTTTGCTTTATTTTTTTTTAATGAATATGTCCTTGTTAAACAAGTACATATACATCTTCCTACGTTCCCTAAAATAAGCAAATAAATGCTTGTGCTTAGGTGAACGAAATCGGTCGAGGCAGGATTCGAACTCGCGACCACTGGATTCGACGCGCGCTAACCGCTCTGCCACCTACCCATCTAGCTTTACTCGCCGAGTCGCCAAAATTGATTTATGCGAATATACCCTTACGGTGATTAATATACCAACGTAATTATGTGTTTGTTCCCGTCTTACCCAGAACTCATAAGGCACGAAATAATGAAATCCTACATAGGGAGAGGGAACAATTTACATGGAACAATTGTTTCCTTTTGCATTGTGGGTCAAATTTGCTTTACTTGCATTGTTTCACCGATTTAGCTGTCAAAATAGGTCAAACTTTACAAGTGGCATACAACGCCAATCATATTGATTTTTTGTTTAAAGGTAGACAATATTATACATATTACGGGAAAAATATTATTTTTTGTGGAAACGTCTAAATTTAAAAAAAAAAATTACGAAAAATATATAAAGGAATATAAATGGTTGGTTTTCGACATCTATCGGCAAATTTTCAAACTTATTGTTTTTATGGAAACATAAAATGAATTCATTTTTGCAAAAAACAACTTTTTTCCTACGAAATTTTGTAAAATAAAAATACAGTTTAAAAAAATATAAGATTACAAAATATTTAAATACCTTCTACTTTCGTGTTAGGTCTTGAAATTTAATTATTATTTTATTACGGAGTATTATTCAAATGACATCACAAAAGCGCCACAATGCGTTCAAAAATATAAGTTTTCTTCCGGTAAGAATAATATCGAAATAGATATATCGAAATAATAAAAAGGTCATAAAAATGAAATATTATTATCAACAACTATTGATTAAGTATAAAAAAATGTATGATGTGCACGTCACAACTTTCAAAACATATTCGTTCTATATGGGAAACCCAACGTTTCAATTAATTGGACTAACATAAATAAACAAAATACTTATTTAAAAATAATTGAATAAATTGATATTATTTAACTTAACTAATTGTTGAAGAATAATAAAATAACATAACTCACTGATTTTCAAAACATAAATAGGTAACGGCCTACAAATCATTTTTTTAAGTTCAATTTCAAACTAAAATATAATCAGGTATTATATGTCTATAACCAACATGAGGTAAATAACTACATTTTGAGCATGGAGAATAGAGTGCTGTTGCTCATCATAATATGCCCATGAGACACAAAGCGAAGATGCAGGTAGATAAATTGCAGCATCCAGAGTAATTTATCTTCCAACGGAACTCACGGCTAAGGGCAAGCGTTCATTATTTCTCGCGGGTGCTCAGGTTGACGGGGCCAAGTCTTCATAGGCTTAGAGGCGGGGCGTGTCGCTGAGGCCACGTATCCATGCGAAGTAGCCGCAAAAACAACACTGGTAATGTACTGGAAGCCCGCACCTTGCGGAGTCCACTGGATATTGTGACGTCCACCAGGTGTAAAGTGTTGTCGATAAACACTGCACCAAATATGTTTTTTACCATAAAAGCTTCGCTACATTTTGTTGCATGAACCGCCGGAGTCGGCCATTTACCTCACAGCAGTAAAAAGTTGGCTGAAAGCCCTAGCTTAGAAGCCGAGCGAAGCGATGCTTCTCAGCTAGTATTATAATAAAAAAATAAACATTATGGGCATACATATTTTCACATTTCTATACAATCCACAGGTTGCATTATCTCTTATTGCCTCTTTTCTATATAGTTTCACGATAGATTGCTTTGATACTTTGACAGTTTCACGATATATTGCTTGATACTTTGGCAGCATTCGGCTCCTGAGCCTATTGTCCCGGGTTCGATTTCCGATGGAGACATAATTTATAATAATTGTGTTTTCAGTCTGGATCTGTGAGACAATAAATATAAATATCATAAGTCTCCAAAATGTGGCAACTTGTTATTGGTTACATTAATATTTGACATTGTTACCTGTCAGGTGCCTGATAAGCAATACAAAATAAAATAAAAATACTTTGCTCCAGTTAAGCTTTCAGCATGGCTATGAATAAAGAAGGTATAGGCTGGCCAATCTTGACTTTGGTATGACTCATCGCAAAAATATGTCGATCGAACAAAAATACTTCTGCTTTTAATGTATCTATTTCTTATTCTCTGTATATAAAAAAACAGAGACGGAAGATGAAAGTAAGTCTCAGTGAAAAAACCAAACTCCCATATAAAATGTTGAAACGTACGTCTTTTATAAATCATACACTTATTTCGAAGATACCACGTGACGTTTGTGAATGTGAATGACGTTTTAAAGAAATATTTCAAATCTTCGTCTATAGGGTGACAATTTGTCCTAGTGCGTATTTTTAAACAACAAAAACATTATTTTAACAAATAGAATGTATGAAATTTGTTTCATACACACCACAACCATTTATTTGTCATTGATATTTTATTATTTATTAAATATTTTGTCAAAATTTCTATAATATTCTTATTGTAATGATTACGAAACCATGTAAGGTACGTAAAATAATGTGCAAATATTAAAATATATGTACAGTTATTGAATAAAATTATACTCTTTAGAGAACTGCAGAAGCATGTGGTATCACCGAATATAATGTGTCCACGATAAAAAAGAGAATGAGTAGTGATACACCTCTATTAGAAACACCAAAAAAACGTAGAGTTATAAAAATTAATATGTCGACGTTGACAATTTTACAAAAGATGCAGTCAAAAGAAAAATATATGAAATGCATTCAAAATATAAGTTGAACATCTATAAAAATGAAATTGATTATGATTTATTACCCTTACTATTCTTTTCATTCTATCAATATTTGTCCATCATATCGGTTTTTCAAGTACCTATTGTGAGAATTTAAATAACTCAAAATAATGATGAAATATTTATATGTTTTTAGTAATACCTGTCACTTTGAAATTGCTCGAAACGAATGATGACACACCGGATATCGAGGACAGTGATTAAATGACATTGAATATTTACTAACGTGATGTGTTTAATATGACCTGTTTTACTTTTGAAAAATTGTTTATATTGTGTAAAGTCCTCAGTTGCAACATCAATTCACAGTAAACCTTCAACATACTCGAACCAGTTGCTTCTCGGACTCCTCCATTAACACAGCAGCCCTACTATAGAACAATCTTGACCGAATTCTGTGTTTCACCTTCTCTTATTATAAGATCGAAAAAATATATTATTAATTTATCAGATTGCAAACCTTCCCAAAGGCTACGTAGTGCACTACTTCGGAAGCGTAGAATGGACCCAATTCCTTATAGCTGCCCTTACGCAGACATGTTAAGTAAGGTAAGAATTAATAATTACATTCTTTATTGTCTTAAATGATGTAATAAGTGAAAATGGAAAGATGATCAAAGTTAAATAAAAAATTGGGTCCATTGTAAACAAAATGATGGTCACCGTATTGGCATCCAAATTACATGTACAAACATACGACTTACGACGGGTCGCATAGTTTTTTGATGACGTCATACTAAAGTCAAGCGTGGCCGGCCTATAGTGACATATGCCATTAATTTCATTTTTCTTTACTAACCATTCCAAAAACGTCATTCAGCAATATCGCCTGATAGACTGCATTATGTCTATCATTTTCTGTAATTTTCGTTCTGCAATAACGATTGTACGAAACGAAATTATGCGGTCCATTATAATATTACAATCAATTACAATAGAAAAAACTCAAGGATTACATTTTTTGATTGATTGTATTTTTTGTAATGTTCGTCACAGTCCACTCAATTTTTAATTAATTTATTAGTTTAATGTATAATTATGTATAATACTATGTGAAATAACATTACCTCATACGTTATTTTGATTGAAAGAAATTGTCATTTCTTAAATTCTCATTAAATCCACCTTAACCAACTACTTATATGTATATAAAGTCAAATAAATGACATTTATATTCGATTAATCACAGAAAATGTAATATACTAGTATAATATTCGCCAAACGTCTTGAACAAGCTTTTGAATGAGCGCAGAGCACAAATTTGTGTCTTTTGTGCTTCGTTGGTTTACGTGCAAATCACCCCCCTTCTCGGCTAAAAATTCAAGTTATTTGTCGACAACTATAACGTTAATCCACATAATATTATTATAATATTTTAAGCTGTGGACGTCTTTGCTAATTTCCTTACAAATTTATATTATTTGTTTATTACTTTAAAATCGGAAAAGGTGGAATGAGAGGTCGTATGATATAAATGAAAGATGGTAATATACGAAGTCAGAATAATAGGAGAGCATGTATGACGCGATGCATGGATGTAAATGAGGCAAAACATGTATGTCAAGATAGAGGTGTCTGGCGTTCGGTCCTCTCTGCCTACCCCAAGTAGGGATACGGCGTGATGGTATGTATGTATGTATGTACTTTAAAATCTCCTTGTCTTTTTCTTATTAGCATTCTGTGAATATATTTATATGTTACATATATTATGAGAATGATTTTTTGAATGTAACAATTTTTCTTCATAAATATTTTTTGTTCAATGAAGTAGGTAATATATTTATACAAAAAAAACATTAATTCGATAGACGATTTAAAATAATCCACGTATTTTTAAAAATAAACTTTCAAGTATAAATAAACTCCATTTTTTCAAAAAAAAGTTAAAACAACACATACTGCATGATAGTGCATTCAAATAGATTTTCCTGTACGCCCGGCTAACTGTTTTGGGCTCCAGTATAGTTGAATTTTCAATTTTTTTTTTTTGTAAACTTCATTGTTATGCTATTGTTCACCACATTGTATAACATGTCTTAATCTAACTAAATGTCAATATAAACCAAAATGTATGTCAACACTCATACCAGCAAACGCTGTCTGTGTTGAATTTTTTAATAAATAAATAAATAAATAAATACTGAAAAAAATGTGTGGAAAATATAGTTTATAATGCCTCATTGATTTGTCATCTACATATTATAATGATTCGTATCACCACACACAGTAATAGAGTGCACCATAAAATAAATAAAAGCATGGATAGATAAATTCATCCATAATATAGTGCATGTTGCATCAGATCCAAAGCTCGAAACAGCACGTGTAAGAGTTCCTTGGCCTGTCCACTATCCAATCCACAGGCAAATGTACAGGCACGAACACGAGCATGAGGTATCATCTACCAAAGTGAGTGTTGACCCCAACTGGGCCCGGTCCTACTCAAGGTGATATGAAGCACACAACACAACCGACAGAAGATGTTGATGCCCTTTCATTTAACACACAATAATATAAAATTAAACGATATCAACAAGTAGGTATACATTTCTCATAGATATTTCATCACATAATAAATTACAAAACATTTATATATCACGACATAAATATCCCACAATGTAGGGTAACCACTGACAGGTATGCGGGTGTGCATTACCTTAGAAAAGGAATCACGACATATGCGTGTATACCCATACACCAGTTTCGTCAACGGCAATATTATACCCAAAACCCGAAAACAATGATAATAGAATAAAATATAAGCACTAATTGATAAGCCGGTGCTGGTACATTAAAATCACTCTTATATTTGAATTTTAGTGCCGTTTGATATGTTTATGATATGTTTTATTTGTGTAATTTTTAATAATAAAATGTACCTACTAAACAAACAATGCATAGTATAACCAAATATATTATATCAGTGTAACTATATAAACTGTGTTTGGTTAAGCAATTATCATTAATATACCTACTATGTTTTGCATGGGCTAAATAAACAAACAATGCATAGTATAACCAAATATATTATATCAGTGTAACTATATAAACTGTGTTTGGTTAAGCAATTATCATTAATATACCTACTATGTTTTGCATGGGCTAAATAAACAAACAATGCATAGTATAACCAAATATATTATATCAGTGTAACTATATAAACTGTGTTTGGTTAAGCAATTATCATTAATATACCTACTATGTTTTGCATGGGCTAAATAAACAAACAATGCATAGTATAACCAAATATATTATATCAGTGTAACTATATAAACTGTGTTTGGTTAAGCAATTATCATTAATATACCTACTATGTTTTGCATGGGCTAAATAAACAAACAATGCATAGTATAACCAAATATATTATATCAGTGTAACTATATAAACTGTGTTTGGTTAAGCAATTATCATTAATATACCTACTATGTTTTGCATGGGCTAAATAAACAAACAATGCATAGTATAACCAAATATATTATATCAGTGTAACTATATAAACTGTGTTTGGTTAAGCAATTATCATTAATATACCTACTATGTTTTGCATGGGCTAAATAAACAAACAATGCATAGTATAACCAAATATATTATATCAGTGTAACTATATAAACTGTGTTTGGTTAAGCAATTATCATTAATATACCTACTATGTTTTGCATGGGCTAAATAAACAAACAATGCATAGTATAACCAAATATATTATATCAGTGTAACTATATAAACTGTGTTTGGTTAAGCAATTATCATTAATATACCTACTATGTTTTGCATGGGCTAAATAAACAAACAATGCATAGTATAACCAAATATATTATATCAGTGTAACTATATAAACTGTGTTTGGTTAAGCAATTATCATTAATATACTATGTTTTGCATGGGCTAAATAAACAAACAATGCATAGTATAACCAAATATATTATATCAGTGTAACTATATAAACTATGTGTGGTTAAGCAATTATCATTAATATACCTACTATGTTTTGCATGGGCTAAATCTTGGGCTAAATAAACAAACAAAGAAACAAAAATAATCATTCTGGGTCATTTCAAGGGCGGCATATCTAACATAAGATTTTTTTCACGCGTATCACTTTTTTTTTATTTTTACCCTTTCATTCTCGTGAATCTCATGAATTTGATTATTCATGTAGGTACCTATATGTATTAATACAAATTATTTTAATTCAAAGCTATTTTTAGAAATAAATAATGGTTTATTTTATTCTCTTACTTGGTATTATTTATTGTAATCTTGTATTATTTTAATATAAAAAATAGGTACTTCTAAGGATTCAATGTTCAAATTTTGTTATTATGTGAATATGATGTAAGTTTGTACAAACAGCCATCCATGTTGAGTTACAAAAACACAAAAATAGTAAAAAAATCATAACACATTATTTACATGAAATGTCGAATGTGAAAATATGCCTAATCAACGCTGGGTCTGGACCAGTGGTTCCCAACCCGTAGATATCTGCGGACCACTCAGCCTGAAAGTAAATTACCACAGACCATCTATTACATTATATCATACCAGTTGTAACCAAATTAATAATAAGTATCGATTGAGAAACCATTATAATTAACAATATTACAAACATATAAATGGTAATTTTCAGAACGTAGGCTACATTGCATATCAAAACGAGTGGGTTGTGCCCAACAATAAACATTCCACTACATAGTAAGCGTACATTTTTTATTGAAAGGTTAAAAATCCCTAAATGCATTTTTTTAAGTAAATCTTTGTTAGATTCTTAAACAAATATTAGAATTCCAGAGGACAAAAGTTTTCACAATACACCATACTCACAAAAACATTGTCACGAAACTAATATAATACACTTTCTACATGATACCTGTTGATTAAATGATGTAAAAAATGCATTACTAGCAAGATGAGCATATATTATACAATGTATCAATGTTGATGAGGCGATTTATGTGTCATGACAGAAGAATGCAGTGTTCGGTTCTCACTGTCTGCTCCTTGAGGAAAATAGTAGTGGAGAATCATCACTCAATTTTCCCATACAGAAGCTATTTTACTTCTGTATAATACATTTATTATACAAATATGCAATTTATTTCACATTGATATAACAGATTATAGATTTTTTTTCTTTAAAGGTTGACAATCTCTGAATATATTTTTATTGTATCAAAAGTTCGAACAATATAAAAAAATCTTGATTTACCAGACCGTGAGAGCATTTTGAAAATTTTGACAGATGAAATCATAGAGAAGAAATTAACAGATATCTATGGAAAACTAATCAGCTCTATGTTTGTGGGCTTTACATAATACATGATTATCAATATGAAGTCAATGGACATAATATAATTTGGGCTATAGAGAGGATAAAAAAAAAAAACAATGTAAATGATGAAAACATAGAGAGTAAATTAACTATGAAATTAAGAATTTATGAAAAACTAATCATATATAGCACAAGCATTTATGCTTAATTTAGGGAATGTAGGAAGATGTAATTTGGATGGGTCGATGGCAGAGCGGTTAGCGCGCTGGGCTAGTAATCCAGTGGTCGCGAGTTCGAATCCTGCCTCGACCGATTTCGTTCACCTATAGCACAAGCATTTATGCTTATTTTAGGGAACGTAGGAAGATGTATATGTGCTTGTTTAACAAGGACATATTCATTTTTTATTAAAAAAAAAAATGTATACATATGTACTTGTTTATCAAAAAAAAATATGAAGTCAATCGAACTTATAGTTTGGGCTGTAGAGATGACACAAAAAAATGCGGCGTACGTTATACATACAAACACATCACGACGAATCTCATAGTGAGCACTCTCTACATGATACCCGTAGAAAAATTGATGTAAAAGAAATACGCTTTAAAATTGAGAAATCATAACTCTCCACTATTCCATTGTAGTGGAGAGTAAAACTAAAAAAATATTTTAATTGTAAATTGTCTAGGTACACCACACAGAAAATATTATAATTGCGTTACGATACATTATGTTATAATAATATTTATGAAGATAATTCAATCAAGATCGATATTCATAAGAACGAATTTATTTACCTAATCTTGTTCAAAGAAAATCGTATAACAACCTATTTATAAAATATTATAATTTAATCGCGGGAAAATATTACTTTTTATAAGTAGGTACCTAGTCACCGGTTACTCCTGCGGACCACCCCCGAGGCTCTCACGGACCACCGGTTGGTAAACACAGGTTTAATAAGACGGTGTCTACTGAGGCAGGAGTACGTACCGTGCATGAGGTCAATGAGACTCGCAGGGACTCTTCTATTGAAAAAGTATTTTTTCATATAAAATTAAATGCGATTCTCGTTAATTTCATTTGTAGTATTCCATCGTGGGACAAAATGAAGCTACATAATAGATCGTTACTGGTGCTTGGTGTTCTGTTTATTATTTTGTCAAGTTCTAATTAGACTTCTTCTTCGTGGTAACAATTCTAGGATTGGTTTGCACCAAGCACTCCATTTCTCCACATATCTCTCTGTTGTCCCCCAGCCTCTTCATCTCTTGGTAGATGCTATTTGATCTCACCTGATCCATAAAGACACTGGGAACAATAAATACTTAATATAATTATCATCCTACCCAATAGAATCCATTGTGTGTCATCAAAAAATTTATTAATACTATCGATTTTTATGTAGGTAGGTACCTACTTGTCTGTCTACTTCGAACGATCCAGAAATAATTGAATTTTATTTTATTGCATACACAGGTAAGTACTTAATTGAAATAATTTCTTGCCATATTTTATTTTTGTAAGTCATATAATTTGGTTAAACACAAGACATGAAATGTAAGGCAAAAAGTAGGTACATCAATGCACAATAATTATCTTGTAATAATGTAGAATGAGTCATGAATAAACAAGTATTTTTGTAGATCAGTCAATCATACTATGTTAGGTTCCTTTTTTAAACTTGGGATTTTTTCAATTTGAAAAAAAAATGCGTTCCTATGCAATAAATAAGGTGGTTCTTATGCCTCCCGTTCATTGTCTCGCGTTGCGCTGTCGGAAATTTAGGCAACTCAAACATACTCTGGTCAATGAACCCTACACGCGTAGGAAGTATTTAGTTTAGTCACAAGTATAGGTACCTACATACAATAATGTAGTATGCTCTCAACTGCAATTCGACTCTATGGAATCCATATTAATGTCACGAACATGAACCTAACAAAAATATTATTTGTGGTCTCATATTTTTAGTACGCAATACGCAATGATGGCCTTAATAGTCTACATAATATTCAATTGTTATGTAGGTAGGTACATAATATTATGTACCAGCACTGAATACAATACATAACAAATTTATATAATATTAAATTAAACCAAAATAATATTTTTGACACTATATAAATATAAGTACTTACCTCTTTGTTAAATTAATCTCAAAAAAGATACACAATTATATTCGCAAAAAATAATTTGGTACTTATAATAATATTGCTTCTCGGGCAACTAACAGGTACTATGTCAAATATTTATTTAGCACACATCCAATAACAAGTTGCCACATTCTGGAGACTTACGATATTAATCGTCTCACAGATCCAGACTGAAAACACAATTAAAAACTGTGTCTCCACCGGGAATCGAACCCGGGACCTTTGGAGCAGCAGTCAGATACCCAACCAACTGAGCCACGAAGCCCGATAATCCAGCCTTGAGTGGGCCTTGGCTGAATCCAGAAGTCTCTTCCGTTCATGCTTGTATGGATATATCACCGCTGACAAATTCCACCATCCATCGTAGTTTAGGCCTTCCTGGTCTTCTTTGACTGGGTTATCGTCGTCCATTCTGATTTGGTAATCACCTCATCCCAAGCGTCTCACATTGATGGAATTGATTATATCGAAATTTCCAAACCTTCTCTCTGCTGTGTTGGCGACGCCAACCATCATTATTATCTCTTACGGGACCATAATATAGACTGTTCTGAGGATATCCTTCTCTCAAATGCAGTAATGGATCATTTGATGATTTCGTTAACACCCAGGTTTCAGATGCATATACCTATCTCGACTGAATTCAGTGAACCGTGGCTCAAATATTGAACTTCAATTTGACCACATTTCTTTTTTATACATGGGTCAAGAGTTGAACCGTGGTTCAACTCAAATGCCAAATTGAACAGGTGCGGTGACGGGGTAGTTAAACACTATTTTTGTGAAGACCATAGAAACAACGATTTGCAGCCTCCTGATTTCTTCTCTTATATCGCTGTCCCTAATGGACCCTAATGACTTGTGGAGTCAAGGTGAACTAACGTCCAAACTGTACTTTCCATCCGTGAAGGTTTGAGAAAACTTTGAAAATTACATAATAATATAATATTATGGTAAAAAGATCGATTAAAATCTTTTGAGAATCGATTAAATTAAATTAACATTCAAATTCAATACCATGATCATATTATATTTTTGATATTGTGTAACCTTAGATTATATCATATTATGTAAGTGTAACCAAACATACTCGATCTTCAGTTGTTTTCGACCCCTATTAACAACTTTGTCAATAGCAAAATTGATACCATTAACACAATGATCGACAAAAATTTCAAATATAATCGCTTTTTGAGACGTATAATAAAGACTTCTCAACCCCAAACTATCAGATTGATACAAATTTGCCGTTGATTAAATTAATATATTCTTTATTACTTAATTTTATAAAGAAACATATTTTAATTCGATAATTTTGTTATTATTTGACGCTATTTTGTACCTATATCATGATGTAAGGAATATAATAATGTACCTACTCTATTTTTGTTAATATTCCCAAATCTCGATATATGTAGTGAACCATAGATAAATAATGTCATTATTAAGTTAGTACCTACTACATTATGTGTACATATGTGTACATAATCGAGGAGAAGAGATAGTGCGCAGATGCGGATCTCCGCTCCCTTGAATAGGCCTATCGATTCGATGAGATGAAAAGTAGAGTAAAAGCGAAGCTGGTATAATATTCTTGTCCTACACAAAAAGCGCGCGGTACCTATCCACAATACAAAACATGTTCTACGGGAAGTAAATACTACAAGCATTCAATGATTTTATAAGGTACAAAAGAAACAATTATCGCTACCGAGCCCCAAATTTAATATAAATGTTTGATGATGATACTTATATGGAAAAGTATAAAATGTATAGATTTCCGTGATCTATCAATAGAAGACTAATGTAACATAATCATCGATCATTTGTCGAACGAGTACCTATCCTATAACAAAATACTCATTCCCACAGAAAATTATTCTTCTTTAAAGGCAATAAAGTGCTCCGGTGAAACTATAATATATTATAAAGCTAAACTGAATCATTAATTTTGTACAAGTCACTTCTTAGTTTTTTATCAATCACCATATCACTATAGTAAGTTTGCGAGTACAGTTGTAGCCAAACATCTTGAACTTTTAGCCGAGAAGGGGGGTGGGGGGGATTTGCACGTAAACCAACGAAGCAAAAAGCTCGTTCAAGATGTTTGACAGAAATTATAACTCAAGTGAGTATGTAGAACAAAGTCTATGCCTAATATTCATGGGATTTCATTAAGATTGTACACAAACTCCATTATTATATCTAATAATATTGATCTACTTCATCTTCTGTAATTTTGATAACCACAAACCACCTCTACAATAGGTATATATTATAATACTTGCTGCAACGTAGAATTTGTTATCTAATATTCTGGTTAAAATTTACTTGAGTACCTATATCTTGTATGTGATAAAAATATTAAATAAATTATTCATATTTATAACGATAATTTAATAATACGCCAAAAAATCTAATTTATCACTTGAAGTGATAGAAGATTACATAAATTATGAATTTACCAACAAAATTCTACTCGCCAAATATCATCCCCTTTTCCAAATTCGTGATAAATTGACGAAATAGTAGTGCGCAGGACGGAGTTAATGCTAAAGGTAGTAGCTAGGTATGTACACTACACCCTGGTGTGCTGGTGGGCGGGGTGTAGGAGAGGGGAGCGGGAAGAGAGAGGACTAAATCTAGGGCATGCCAGTATTTTCACTTTCCGTAGGCAATGGCGGCGTCATAACCACAACCACCCTGAAGCCGAGAACAGAGGTTATCGTCCCGGGGACGTGGCCTCGGTGTGCCTAGACCTACCCCCACCCACATTTACACCCCACATCCCTTACACCCGCCCATACCGCACCAACCTTCTCGTCAAACGTTATAAATACAACAACTCTCACTCTCTCTCAACTATGATATGTATATATTTTATCATAATGTAAACAATATACTTACATAGTACCTATAGCACGGTAAATCAAGTCAACAATTTTAAATACATATAGATATATATTTATTTTGTCATTCATTATGTACTCAGATAATAGTAATAAATATAGAAAAAATAGCATGATAATCAAAACAGATGGGTAAAACTAACTATAAGTTATATAATATAATCGGTCAGAAATAGATTGATTAAAATTTTACATATACATAAATGATTATTTAATAAATATATTTACCTCATTACATTTTTTTTGTACTTATCTCTTATTTTTATTACTATTTTTCTTTAGTTCTTCTTCTTCTTTCAGCCCCTTTCACTCCACTGCTGGATAAAGGCCTCTTCCTGAGTTTTCCACTTCTCTCTGTCCTGGGCGCTCTGTTTCCACCCATGTCCCACCAGTTCGACAATGTCATCAGTCCATCTCCTCTGTGGTCTCCCTACACCCCTTCTATTACACCCTTTCTTTAGTTAAATTTTATTATTTTGTAAAAAACTACTTTTTTAGTATTTTTTTATTAGATACTTATTACCTAGTTAAAATATATTTTTTTGGTTTTTAATGACTAACTTGTTATTAAAAACTAACACTTTAATATGTTATACTCTTGTGATTAGTATGTGATTGATCTTATTTTTGTAAGTACATATTTTTTAATATAATTTTCAATTTGACTGTATAAGTACTGATTCAAATAAAAACACAAATATTTAGCAAAAGTCTCAGATATTTCAACCAATTCAACGAATCTAAGGATATACCTACATAATATAATATTTGTCCAGTCAACGTTTGTTTACATTATTCCTAATGCCTTATTTCCATTTAAAATTATTATTACATAAAATAATAAGCTATATCAAATGGTCAGTTTATTTTAAGAAAATTTAGTATGGTAAGTAATAAAAATAAAAAAGCAAAATAAATAAATATGGGCTATTTGTTTCGAATGTTGTGAAAGTCGATGATCTGAAGCTACAGAATGGTAGGTAAGTACATAGATAATATGTATAATGTTCGGTCCCTGGCACTGGCACGGGCATCAAGAGTAGATAACCAGAAGGGCCGAGGTTGAATTGAGTGGTGCACGGGCACGAAGCTCCCTGCACTCCACGTGGCGAGAGGGTTTTGCCCTACGACCCAGATAAAGTTCATTCGTCTTGTTTGTGTGTCCCTATGGGCGCTTCCACCAATTCAACTTCGGATGCGGCATAAAACCCCCGCCTCCCGGCCTGCACTAATACCAACCAAACTGCCTAAATACTATGTATATACATACATACCAACTGCCTACAATATACATAATAATGCACCTACATACAACATCATGCTCGAACAATGCACTCGTCTTTAACAACGATTTACGTGCTGTTGGTCGTCAATATTACATCATTTTAAACAAATTTTTATAGTTAGATAATGGTGACATTTATACGAATATATTTATGCATAAGTTTATATACCAAATATTATATTATGTTGTTATTTTCCGTCCCTTTTTGAGATACGTATTAGAGATAATCTTTGTAATATATTATGTAGGTATTCCAAATCTAATACACGCATTATATAAGATGGATAATACATTATATTTATGATAAATTTGTACTATATTCTATTGTGTTAAGAGATAGTTCTACCACATATCCATATCACAGAAAAAACTACATATTATAACTTTTGTAAAAAAAGATTACTTAAAAATCATGGTGCAAAACATATTAAGTGAAGAAAGATCACATACTTACTTCCCATTTTTTCTGTTATTGTGGTTAAATGATCATTGAGTTTATAAATGTACCTACATGTTTAACGCTCGTAAATTATTTAATTGTTAGGATCTATAAAAAATATATCATCTGTGTAGTAGGTAGTACACATATGAAATACTTTTTTAAGTAGGTAGGTATTCGATGTTTTTTTCGTGTCATAATGATTCGTAAGATGCAAAAAAACAATCACTAAACTATACGAGCACTCTATACTATCATAATATGTATCTAATACGTACCATACATACATAGAATTATAAGGTACATACATATAATAGAAATTATACTTTCTGAATATGCTTCGTATTCAAAAATATGCAGTAAATACAGTCATTGTATCGTATTGCGTTTTTGTCTGATTAATGAATAATCGTGATAATCTGTTTGGGATATAATATGATAAGAAAACTATTTTTGAAATCAATTAAAATACCTACTTATCATATCATAGTTATTTTCATTACACTACTACATATCTATGTACATCTAAGTATTGCATAGATTTTCATATAATATACTAGATCTAGATGTAGTACTCCGTGCAAAAAGTGAGTCATGGAATATCGCGCGTTTGACGTTTTAGTTGGCAACATATTGCAGTTTTCCTTATATTTCAACACATGCTTGATAACTGTTCTCTAAATATTTATAAACAACGTGTGTTTTTTCGACAAATAAATCCGAAAACAATTCACATTTATTAGTCGTTATCAGTCGTTATGCTCTATAGAAAAACGATGTGGTCTCCCCACCTTGTTGTCGAAAGTCCCGTGGAAAAATGCCTCACTTCGATTTATACAAATTTGTTAACTGCGACATCTAGTAAGTAATCTATGAAAATCTATGGTAAATACATTACTATACGATCTTGTGTATAATTGATTCAAAAATAATTTTAATAACGAACGATAAACAGCACATATTTATTTATTTTCTATTTTATTTATTTATTTATTTATGTATATTTATTTCCCAGTTTCTCTCTGAAATTCTAGGAATGTGGTTCTGCAAAACACCTTTTAAGAACCTAAGTACATAACAACCTGCATTAATAATAGTCATTATGTTTTATATAAGTTATCTATAGTTTTGTGATCTAGTCTGCGAAAAAAAGGGAAAACGTAATTTTATCTATACTGAAATAAATTTGCCATAAAATCTATCTCTTTTTTGCATTTAATCTCTAATCAAAACGACAAGGCTAGCGACAGTAGACTTTGCTAGTGTGAGTATGTTATACAGTTATTAGTCAAATTAAAAAAGAATACATATTGTTTTTTGATGTATTAAATAAAAAAAAACATCAATAAATAAAACTTTCTAACCTACATTAATTTTTATATAGTATACGAACAAAAATGACTACTTAAAAAAATAAATATATAAATAATGCGAATTCATTTATTTTAGAGATTAGCACTTAAGTTTTATTTTTTTTTAAACAAAAAAAAAATATGACCCATTCAATAATATCCATGAATTTAATTATCGCCAAGAAAAACAATTCAGAATGGTAATATCGCTGCTGTTGATTATTGAAAATCTATACTTACTATAAAATATATTCCAAAAAATAATAAAATAGTAATTTGAAACTGATAAATAAATTAAAAGACATCGTATCTTAACATATTTTTTACCACTTGTCAGCAATACAAAAATATGTATCTTATGTAGCTTCTCGGGCAACTAACAGGTACTACCTATGTCAAATCATTATTTAACACGCACCCAATAACAAGTACGATATTAATCGTCTCACAGATCCAGACTGAAAACACAATATATGTATTTGATAAGACATTTTTTAAAACCAAACATAATAATATAGTCGTATAGTATGGAGCCCTAGTTACAATATTCACATCGACAGAATTGAGAGGATTCAGAGAAGGTTTGTTAAAACGCTCAATTTTAGAAAAAAAAATTACCGCCATGATTATGACCAATCTTTAAAATTACATGGGTTTATATCACTTGAGAAAAGAAGAAAGATATCCGATGTCTATCTGCTTTATAAAATACTTATAATAACCTTGTAGACAGCTCTTACCTACTCCAAAAAAATTCTTTCAACTGCCCCATGAAAACAACACACCAAAATCACCTTTTCTATACACCACACTGCTGAACAAATTACGCACAGAATAATTATGCCAACAGATGCTTAAATTATTACAATAGTCTTGACCCCCAACCTGATATATTTAACTCCACACAGACATCGATAAAACGCCAATTACGCGCGGTTATTGGTAATATTACTGGTTATAAATCAAACCTACTTTCCTTAAACCTTCATCCCTTCCTTATCAACGCTTTCCTATATCCATTACCCTTCCCTTTCCCCCACATACACTCACCATCTTACAATGACTACCCAACATCAATAATATATAATAATTTAAATATGTGAAACTTTATGATTGGCTATTTATTTTGCTATCTCATTTGCAATTAAGTATTATAAATGTATAGCTGTTAAGTTTCCAAACAAATAAAAAATAAAATAGCAAATTCCTGGGCAAATCCCTAGCATTTCTCACGCAAATATTCCTTTTCTGGTTTGGAAACACTAGTAAGTTGGGAAAAAATTCATATGGCACTTAATACGCCACTTGCGCAGCGTGCAAGGAAGTGTGTATTTATTTGTAATAAATTTAAAAAAAATGCAATATAGTACCTATAAACCATTTCATATCAACATCATAGACATCCTTGAAAAAAATGTTTTAACACTCTTATTCAAAACATTATGTTTGAAAACAATTCATTTCTAGAAACAATTAATTGTGTCTTGAGAAATAAAACGCTGATTTATTAATATGTAATTCTCTTTAAACGATATCACAAAAACTTATTGTTCAATAATGTTACGTTTCCCCTTGATTATTCCGTTTCTTTCTGTCATCGAAGTTTGTACAGGATGTGAAAGAGACGAAGCATTTGACTTTGGATGAACTTGCCTCAGTGTACGGACAACGTTTATCTGTGTTGGGAAAGGTTATACAGCTCTAGTGCACCGTGCCCGGCTCGGAGGACCTAGATCGTGGTGGCCACACTACACGTGTAACGTAGTCAGGTCAACGACCATTCTCTGTATTATCTTTGATCATGTTTTGTTCAAACAACATTTGAACGACGTTCGCGGAAATTCCATCCGAAGTATATTAGAACTGGAACATTCATATTATTATGGTGTTCATTATCATGCTCTTTATACATAATTTTATAAAAGATAAATTACATTTTTTTCTATTTATGTTAAATTTGTATACTCATTTTTATTAAAACCGTTGTATTTTTTAACAAATTTATGATTTTTTAATCCACCTTATACTTAATTCTATATTTTAATTTAACTTTTTTTCTAGGTCGAAATTCTAATACTGGTTTGCACCAAGCTCTATCTCTGTATCTCTCCACTTCTCTCTATCATTCTATAGCTGACATATCGCACTTCACTATTATAATTAAGATAGGTTATTATTGTTTTGTTATATTTTTATGTGGTTATGAGAGTAGGACTCATAGTTCTCTCTGCCTAGTTTATAAATTATGAAATCATGGACTTGAAGTAAAATCTCAAAACATAATTTTAGTAGCAAACATACGTAACATAATCATAAAAATATGCACAAAAAAAATTAAAAAAACGCCGTTTAATGTTCACTCATTCTATACTATTCAATGTCGAACTACGTTACTTCTTCTTTGAATAAGCGGGGACTCCGCGGTAGTTCGCCTCCACGCGCCATACTAATGCCGGGTCGTTCCAACGAGACACAACGGACACGAGATCGGGTGATTCCGCCTCTGTTCGTGTCTCTACCGAATTGTGTAGAAGTAAACATTACCAAGTGTGTCGGTATTCTGTGCGGGTGTTTTAATATGTTTCTATCAAATTCTGTATTAAAAATGGTTTAAAATAAATAGTTTGTGTTAGGATATAGTCTTTTGTATTGTGTGTGAACATTAGTGAGAGAAAAAAAAAACAATCGTCGCCTCGCTATTTGAGTGCTGATAATACATTGCCAAATATTTTCAACCTATGACAACAAACTTTCTATTGAACGTCGTAATATTAGGTGGGAGATTATTTTAGTTAATTTATTTATATTTAACCATTTCCATATATTTTTGTCTATCTCTTAATTATTTTATTTTATAAAATATTTAATAATTTATTGCTTCAACATACCAAATGAGATGGAAAGGTAAGTATTTTGGCGTAATTTTTACATATAAAACTTTAATTACCCATATGTAATATTTATTTTTTCACTGTGTTTCAAATACAAATAATTGGAAGAACGTCGTTAATTTAAACATTATTCGTATTAAATAAAACTAAGTTAAAAATGTTTATACCTAATTAAGTTTGTCTTAGTGAATCATATCATCATCACTCAAAACAGGGGTTTTAAAACGAAATTGCGTAATATATTTATTCAGGAAAGGTAATTTCAAATAAAACTCTCAATTGTTGATTTTACTGTAAGTATAGATTGATATCTTCGCATTTTTCAAAGAATTACAGAAAATTCGTAGGTCCACAACTCCATCCGCACAGTTGATACATGCCTATATAGTCGCATCGCAAAAATTCGCATTCATACGAAGCGATGCTGATTGTGACGCGGTTCGATCCGATTTTATGCGATGCGGTTCAGCCCAATCTGACTGTTTAGCTAGACATTTGAGCCTACAATCGGTATTGAATTTAATAATACAACTCGATAATTCTACCTAGTTTGACTTTAAATATTACTATTATCAGAAGGTTATCTATATGACCGAGAAAATGAAAATATTATGGAACCCGCAAAGAAAACAAAACTCTCAAAAGAATTTTAAAAAATATTTATTGTTTTACACATAGAATTTATATAATATGGTTTTACAATTATTTTTAAATATTTTTTTTACAAATACCGATATAAATGTAACGTAAATAAATAAATATAGTAAAAGAAAAATAAATAATTTAGTTAACTACTAATTATTATAATATTATTTTTTTTATGTAGTCAAATATTTATAAAAGTATAGTATATCAAAAATGGTCGCAGTGCAGGAAAAATAAAAGTCGTTTACTAAAATTATAACACCTAATATATTTTGGTTTTTTAGATAAAATAGATTATGCTTGTAATCCAATGCCCTTATAGTTGTGTATCTAACTACTTAGCTGGGCCTGCCTATATAATACATACATAATTGCTATCGGGTTTTTGGGAATGCATTATGTAGGTATATTTGTCTGTGAGCAAGTAAGTAAATACGTGTGTGTATTTGTTTCTATGTATATGTATCGGAGTGTGTGCGCATGAGGCCTCACCGCACCGCGAGTTGGACAGGTCGGTGATCGCTGGTGGGAACACGTGGCGGCCCTCGCCCAGGCGACCCCGTGTGGACTACGCGATCCTGGGCCTCTTACGTCATCACCTCGCGTGTCTCACTTCTACAATCTACAGTCTCGCTCGTTTTATTGACCGAACTCGTTTTATACAAAAAATATTTATTTTTTCATCTTTTTCTAAACGACCTGTTCATTATATTTTTATAATGGATGTGTACCTATGTAAGTAAAATATACGATTTACTAACAGAGGCTCCGCAGAATATATGATAATTCACGAGTTCGTAGTAGAACATTTAAGTGTCTGTGTGTGTGTTCCCCCCTTTCATCCGCTTGTAAAATTTAAGGCCTACAAATCTTTTGTGTTTTTTTTTAGTTTTGAATTACATATTATGTTCCACGTACCTATCTCAAAAACCATAAAAGCTAGAACGCTGAATATTTGTATAAATATATCTCAAACTTGTTTTTTTGAAAACTTTCTTTAGTGAGAAAACATTTTTCTGACAAATTTGTGTGTTTAATAACCTATATTTTCAAAATTATTAAAAATATCAAAAAAAAAACGTTGAAACACGCCAACTAGATAGTTTAATTTTATATACAAAAATACAAACATTATAAAAATACATCTCCAACTTTTTTCATAATTTTTGTAAAAATTGAATTTAGCGACGAAATCGTTACATAAAATTTGTATTTTTATTTGTTTAGAAACTTAACAGCTATACATTTTTAATGCTTAATTGTAAATAAATATACAAAAATTATATACTACATTATATTATATACAACAATAGTTATTTCACACATGTACTTGTTTTTTGCTGAAAACAATATTTTTTTTAAATATACGTGAAAAAAATAGTAAATACTTGCTCCAAAAAAAAGAAAAAATATTTCAAAATGAGTATTTCAAATACCTGCAAAAACGCTAGTCACTTCATAACAAGAATAATAATAACCAAAGAAAATATCATAATGACTTCATTATTCGTCACGTGTTTTCGCGCGCAATATATTATGATTTAACATTTTTACACAATATACGGCATAAGCCATTTACTTGTTATAATACTAAAAATGATTGCTTACAAGATAAAAATATAGAAATAGATTTAAATATAGAAACATATAAAAATACAGATATAGATAAAAATATAGAATTAATATGTTAATATATATTATATTCCAACCCATTAATTTATTAGTCTAAATCAATTCTAAATATTTCATTAATATTCTTAAGATGTGGAAATATCCAATTATATTTGTAAACAGACACAAAACACATACTTACTATTATAAGATATATTATAAGTAAATTAAAATGTTTCTTATGTTTTACAATCAGGTCCGTTACTGTACACGAGTTATGAATACATACATAGTGATGTGTTTTATAAAATGACGTCACAGACGCAAAGTTCCTCACACTATCGTATTGTTGTGTCTATTGGTTATTGAGTTAACTAGGAACTTATAATATACAACCAGGTATCCTACATAACGTACCTATCTTATATGCGTGTTTGTATAGAATTTATATAACATACTATTTACTACAATCTTATTAAATAATGCTGTGAATATTATGACGCCGACATCAAAAAATGATGTGATGTAAATAAATATTTTGCATCCTGTTGTATTACCTTATTATAAACTTCTTCCATCTGTTCGTACTGGTATTTTTTAGTTGATATCTTAATTGAATTCCCGGCCAGTTAAAGAAAGAGCTCTGATATTATACAGTTTCATCTATTTAATAAAATTGAACAATTTTGTATTTCATACAAACTTATTGTACCTAATTGTTTATGTAGGTACCTACCGTATATATCGTTTCACAATTGAGTATATAGGTATGTTCTGTAAGTATTTGAATTTGTTTGCTTGAGATTATGTGTTATGTGAGACATTGGCTGTGTGAATGTTTAGTAAGCAATACGGAATTATATGAAATATTATTTTAAGAAAACTTTAAAATAAGTGTGTCCTAATTTTTTTATTTCATTTTTTAGTCATGAGTTGTGTTAGATGTAAAAATAAACGCGGTTTTTAATTAAATTAGGCAATTATATTATACTTTTTAGTGCATTTTTTAGTTAATGTTTTCATTATAGCCGTTTTGAGAGTGTTTTTTTTATTCCTTTTATTTTACCTTTTCAGTGATGTTGTTGAAGGTACATTTGAGAATTCTACATATCTACTTGAGGTGACATGATGATTTTTCAAATATCGCGCAATAGAGCTTTAGTTTTAGCGAAGGTGAATTTTGACTAGAACAAACCTCTGACTCTCCTTATTGTATACTTATAACTTCCAAAGCACCACTAAAATATCGAAAATACGAACTCTTCATATAAAAATTAAAAGTACTTCATATAAAAATTAAAAGTAATGAGTATAGTTGTCGCCAAATAACTTGAACTTTTAACCGAGTAGGGGGCGAAATGCGCGTAAACCAACGAAACAAAAAGACATAAATTTGCGCTCTGCGCAACCGGAAGCTCGTTCAATATATTTGGCGAAAATTATACTGTTCTGTTCTTTGGAGACCACATTATGCTGCCCATATAAATACAATCGAATCCGTTCAAAAGAAATTTCTTCGTATTTATTTAAATTTCGCCTATCGTACTGGCGACTGTCGAAACCACAACTTAAATACCTATAATGGTCACCTTAATCACTACAAAATCAAAAGTCTCTCATCCCGCCGTCGAGTCACAGACTTGGTCTATTTGTATAAAATTATTAACAACCAAAGAATTAGAAGAAAAGTTCAATTGAGAGATTGCAAGGATATTAAGTCGTTGAAAAAAAGAATGGATGTCTGCGCGGATGGGAATGTGTGTTATTCTATTCTATTCTCTCTGCTTAATTTAGTGTTTGGTTTGCATATCGCGTACTGCGTGCAATCTGCAGTAACGAGATGGTTTCAATTTGGTAAAAAAACTAGGTACCTACCTAATCTTAACTAATGTATAGTTTAATAATGTTCTTTTATAATTGGCTGACTTTTAATATAAAATATTTATTTGTAAAATTGTTCATAGCTGTTGACAATCTAAATACATAATATAAATGAAGACGTATGTTTCTGTATTCCTCATTATTGACGTGAACATTTTGGTAATATAATAGGTAATGTATATAAGTAGTAACACCTAACGTAATCTAGTAGCAGCCAGGAACAGTAAAATTAATACATCGATTTGTTAACAATAAACAATATGCTTTTTTTAAAGTCAAACAGGCATGAAACTAGTGGTTTTAATAGTTTGTCTTTTTGTCTGACATAAAATATTTAAAGTAAATAAATATTTAATGGCGATTGTGGGCGTTGCTCACCTAACGTATTACAATACTATGTGAGGATGCGATGCGCGGGTCCAGGGTCCATTGAAAGGAAAATCGGTCTCGAGCGAGGCCCGCTTTTCCCCGCGACACGACACTGACCCGCGCACGACACGTGTCGCTGCAGCTCCCCACGTGCAGGGCCGATGGCCCTACGCTCCTCCTTCGGTCCTCCCATTGCCCCCTCTCTCCCGCACCGCTTGTAGGCCCTAAGCCCTAAACCGAGCATCACACGGAATCGCTCCGCGGACTGAGATACCGCTTCCTCGCGTTCAGCTATGGCCGAAGAGTTGTGGGAAAAACGACACAAAGAATGGATCAAAAATGTTTTCATGCGACCTAACGAAGAAAGTAACGATAACTCTTCCGGTCAGTTTTATTTATGTACTTTTGTTTGTTCGCGTATCTAGATCATGTTTTTTTGGAAAATGAATGTAAAATTTGTTTTTTTTTGTTACAGAAAAAAATTGGAATCGGATGAACGAGATGGTCGGTTCATACTATACCGGTCTACCGTCCCTGGAGAATGCCGAGGCTGCAGCAGAAGGAGGAAAGCCCGAAGGCGCCGTACCTCCTTCAGAGACTCCTCCTGCGTCTCGTTTCTCTTGCCAACAATGCGGTATGAGCTTCGCCACCAAAAGTGCCCACACTAGCCACGCGCGCTCACACGGTCGGGTCAACGGAGTGGGCGGGGTTCCGGGCACGGAAGGTGCGGATCCCTACCGTTGCGACGTGTGCCGTAAAACCTTCGCCGTGCCCGCTAGATTAGTCCGACATTACCGCACGCACACGGGAGAGCGACCCTTCGAGTGCGAATTCTGTCACAAGATGTTCAGCGTAAAGGAGAATCTGCAAGTGCATCGACGTATCCACACCAAGGAGAGACCTTACCGCTGCGAAAGGTGCGGCCGCGCCTTCGAGCACAGCGGAAAGCTCCACAGACACATGCGCATCCACACGGGAGAGAGACCGCATAGTTGCAAAGTCTGCGGGAAAACGTTCATCCAATCCGGTCAATTGGTTATTCATTTACGCACACACACCGGGGAAAAGCCGTATCGTTGCGCGGCTCCCGGATGTGGAAAAGGGTTCACGTGCTCCAAGCAACTCAAAGTGCACTCACGAACACATACCGGAGAGAAGCCCTACCATTGCGATATTTGCTTCAGAGACTTTGGTTATAATCATGTACTCAAATTGCATCGTGTGCAGCATTATGGATCTAAGTGCTATAAGTGTACCATTTGTGATGACACTTTTAAAAACAAAAAGGAAATGGAAACTCACATCAAAGGACACGCAGAGGACCTTCCGTCGGAGCGTCCTGTCGCTCCTTCCCTGTCGCCTCCTCCCGCCCCCTCAGGATTGGATCCCGCCCTGTTAGCAGCCGCAGCAGCAGCTTCCGAGCCCCCTTCGACGGCGTATACTTTCGAACAAATACGTCAACGAGTTCCGTCGTTTTATCCTCTCCCCGTTGCGCAATTTCAACCAGCGTTGGAAACGGATAATAATATAGTTAAATGTGTAGAAGCTGCATTAGCGGCTGCCGAAGGAGCGTCTGCGCTCGCTCTCACACCCCCGGCTTCTACTCCGGAACGTTCACCTTCACCTGAAGATGCGCCCCTCAGGGACATGCTGACACTGCCCCTTAGAAAACGCAAGATGTATATGAAACCCGTGGAAACTGTGCCGATTAGAATGAACTCGGTTATTCAATTCGCAAGGGCGCACAGTAGTCCCGAATATGTACAAAGCTGGACGAAAATGGAATATTAAATATTGTGTTTTTTTCGTGGCAATGATACGATAAAAATATTCATTCCTTAAGTGAATTTATTTATAATATCAGTGATGCCCATTGGCACCGTGGATTTTCTAAAAAGTATTATTGATCAGTGTTTCTGTGGCATGACGTCGTATTCGTTTTAAATTTAAATGAAATGTAAAATTGTAAACTTGATATGATATTATATTAATTTGGAAAAGTGTCCTCTGCAAATGTGGATAGTAAAGTATGTTGGCCATCTATAGAACCTTCCAAATTAACCCATGGGGTTCAGTGAATACTCAAGACTGAGAGTGTCGATACGATAAATAAATATTGTATGTATGTATGTTACTGAATTGTTATTGAAAATCATTGTAGTCTTATGTGCTAGTTTCATTTTAACAAGTATAGTTAAATGATTATTCGTTAATTTCGATATTGCGATGCGTGATTCTTGTAGGTATGCGTATTAGGTATACCTATTTGTATGCTTATGTCTTAATTGTTATTAATGCCCATTAAAGGGTGCCATTGCTAACGCGCTAAAGACTGTTGTCTGATAAGTTTTTGCACTCTCGAGAGAATATTAAAAACATACCAAATTCACTCATCTGAAACACTACCTACACATATTTTTGATTAGTGCAGTGAATTTTTTTTTACAAAATGTGAATAATCCTACTCTTGACAAAAAGCTATATTTATTTTTATTATTCAAGTAGTCAAGCACCTATATTTTTTGAATTATTTTAGTTTTTTATCGAAATTATTGAAAATATATAGGTACTTAGTTATTATTATGTATATATTTTTAAATGTATATGTATATCAACAGTTCATTAAATTATTTGTTACTTGCTATATTCTCTCGAGATTGTTGTAGGCAAAAAAGAAAAACCCTGATTATTGAGAGCCTGTCCTAGAATCAATTTAACATTACAAAGTATATTCACAAATTTGGGTCGAAAGTATGTATTATTTTACCCATTTTAGAAAAATATACATACCTATTCGGTTATTAATACACAATATTGTTAATAAATATCCTATCCATTATACAATGTTATATAGGAACATCAGAAATAATATGTATATTTGTTTAGTTATCAAAATAAGTACACAAATGTTAAGGGTCGAATTTCGTTTTCTACTCCTGGCTCTGGACTCAAAAGACGCTGCCGACCCACTTGTAATTCGGCTTCTTTTCAGAGTCGAAAATAGGAAAAATATTTTTGTCCATTGATATTTCATACCACTACGAGTCCAACCACGGGTATGAAATACGGTATGAACCACAGGTATGGTAGTGGTATGAAATATACTTGATGTTAGTTTCTTGTTTTGTCCGACGAGCAGCCGCTCCGGGGATGAAAATAACTACAATTTCTAAAACTATCCCTATGGAGTGGGATAGGAGACTGCGAAATATTCTTAATACCCATTGATATTTACATTAAAAACAAATTATTTAAATCAATGACAACAAATATCAGTAGAATTCGAGATAAATCATCTTGATAAATCGCGTGTTTTTTTTGCTTCGTTGGTAGATGCGTTAACTGTTTCCTCCGGCGAAAAAACTGTCAATATGTTTGTTTTAAACATAGCTACCTACAATGAGCGAGCTCTAAAACTTTCATACCTATTATATTTATGCAAAATATATTCTTTGTAATGTGGAATTGGTTCTCGATAGTACAATATTTATCACAATGTTGTATAATGGCTGAAGACTGTTATTCCGGACTGACGGTTAATTTAGGAGATAGGATTTGATACGGTTTTTTATTAACCAGTTTACTATACACTTTCACAGTAAGGTTACATAAAACTATGACAAACGATAATAATTATCTCAATTAAATATTATGTTCAAATAATACTTTAAGTATGTGCGTTGTTCCTTGTTATTCCATTCCTTGGTAACAATACTTCCTACCTCCTACCGCTTACGGAACATTACTAAATATATTATATAGGTAAAATATTTTAATTATGCATTATTTTTAATTGTCTGTTTTGGTTGTTTTTATGAAAGTTTATACTGTAATCAATTGTTTTTCTTTATAATTACGAATATTGATTTGTATATATATAATATTATGTTTATGAACAGCTTTTATGTATGTACCTATATTTCTATGAAGTCATTATTTTATAAATAAATTTTATGATAAGTGATAATATATTTTGTTGTTTTCATACTTACCCACCCCCCAAGAAATTGTCGCTAAGTTGCTATGTGTATTACAAATTTATCAACTGTTAAAATATATTAGTGTACTTGTATGTTTCTTTTAAAACAAAAACTGGACAGGAAGAAACGTTAAAAATAAATAGAAATAAAAAAATAAAAAAATGGGGACACCCATTTTACAGAGCCCAAAATTTCAGAAAATATAAATAGTTACAGGCCTAAAAAACTTTTATACTCAGAATTTAAAATTTTTATTTCAATCAGGGGTCATCAACTTTTGAATTATTATTTTATTTTTCCATATATCTCAAAAACCATAAAAGCTGGAACCCTGAAAATTAGTATAAATATAGACAAATACAAAATATCAAATGTGTTATTTTTAAAAAAGTTCCAACGTTCCGACCGCCGTGGCACAGTTGGTAAGCCGTTTGGTTTCTGTGCGGGCGTCCTGGGTTCGATTCCCACCAGAGGAGAAATTTATTTAAATTTATTTCTCACACAAATATTTTTTCTCTGGGCTGGAAACACTGGTTAGTTGAAAGAAATTGCCATACGGCAATAAACTCGTCACTTGCAAAGGGTGCAAGTGGTCCACTTATGAAGGAAGTGTTTATTATTATTATTATAACGTTTTTCAGATTATTTATGATACATTTATGTTTTTAACTACCTATATTTCCAAAGTTATTTAAAATATCGAAAAAAGCCGAAACATTCCAACTAGATACTTTAATTTTCTATAAAAAATTTGAACATTGTATCATACAATTTGTAAGGCAGTATACACTAGTTGCATGTAACACATGAGATCCAACTGTAGATAGCGATATTATGTATGATTGAAGAATAAGTACCAAACTATAAACTCATAAATCCAAATTATTGAATATTTTAGGATATTTTATTTTCTATTCAACACATGTATGTACTTATGTATGTCAAGATAGGACAGTATGGAGGTCAGTCCATTTTTCTACCCAGAATATGAAAACAGCATGATGGTATGTATGTATGTTTCGAGATTTAAGTATCAAACTATTAAGTTTTCTTACATATTGTGTATAGGCGACTGCCATACAAATTGTATGAAGTGATGTCACTAAATTCAAGTTTAAAAAAAATTGTTAAAAAAAATTGAGATTTACTTTACAATAAGAATATTTTTTATAGAAAATTATATTATCTAGTTGGGGTGTTTAGGCTTTTTACGACATTTTTAGAATATTTGGAAATATAGGCAGTTAAACTCATAAATTTATAATAAAAAAAAATTTTCTTAGTAAAAAATGTTTGAGAAACCCTGGAATTTTTTTGAAAGAATATATTTGAGATTTTGTATTTGTCTATGTTTATACCAATTTTCAGCGTTCTAGCTTTTATGGTTTCTGAGATATATGGTAAAATAAACCAAAATTTCAAAAGTTGATAACCCCTGACTTAAACAAAAATTCACAATTCTAATTATAAAAGTTTTGTAGGCCTATAACTGTTTATATATTCTGAAAATTTGGGCTCTGTAAATTGAGCGGATCAAAAGTTATAAGGGGACGGACGGACACACACACACACCCTCTCTCTCTCTCTCTCTCTCACACACACACTCACACACACAAAACTCACATAAAATGTTGTACTCCGAATTCTGAGTAAATTCATGTATGGGAACATATAATATACTATGCTGCGAGGCCTCTAGTTGGTGTTATTAGCATGCAAAAAGTCCACTACGCCATACAAAATGTTCCTTCGTACACGCATCTTGGCTTAATAATGTCGATTCATTCAGAGAATAGAATTCTCATGAACGAATCGACAGTTGGAAAATTGTTAAAAAAAAAGATTTGTACTTCTACAATATTGAATTTTTTTATAGAAAATTAAATTATCTAGTTGGGGTGTTAATTAATTGGTGTTAATTGAAAATTAAATTATCTAGTTGTAAAAAGCTATAGGCCTACAAAACTTTTATACTCAGAATTGTGAATATTTGTTTCAGTAGGGGATTATCAAATTTTGAAATTTTGGTTTATTTTTCCATGTATCTCATAAACCATAAAAGCTAGAACGCTGAAAATTGGTATAAACATAGACACATACAAAATCTCAAATTAGTTTTTTTTTAAAAATTCCAGAATTTCTCAAACATTTTTTATTAAGAAAAATATTTTTTTTATGATAAATTTATGAGTTTAACTACCTATATTTCCAATTTTTTTAAAAATATTGAAAAAAGCCGAAACACCCCATCTAGAAAATTTAATTTTCTATTAAAAATATTGTATTAGCACATCTTAATTTTTTTTAACAATTTTTATAAAAATTGAATTTAGTGACGACATTGCTTCATACAATTTGTATGGCAGTAGCCTACATACAATATCTAAGAAGTCTTAATAGTTTGTTACTAATCTCCAAACATACATACATACCATCATACTGTTTTCATATTCTGGGTAGGATCAAAGGACTGACCTCCATACTATCCTATATTGACATACATACCTAGGTACATGTGTTGTATAGAAAACCAAATATCTTAAAATATTAAATAATTTATATTTATGAGTTTATAGTTTGGTACTTATTCTTCAACTATACATACTATCGCTATCGACAGTTGGCTCTCATGTGTTACATGCAACTAGTCTCAGATAAAGTTTATCATAGTATTATAGCTTCATGGTTTATCATTTTATGTTTTGACATAACCGTGCCGTCTGACGTTTGTGCACTGACACTTGACATTTATGTATGGTCAGGACCACGGTTTCAGTTATCATCGAGTTTTAATTTGGCTCGTTTGGCGAGGTTTGTGGACATTTTATTTCCGGACATTGCAAGACATTGAAAAATGAGCTCATCCTCCAAGCGACATGGGAGGAGGGTATCAAACTCTTCTTTCGATCTCTTACCAATCCGTCCATTACGTTGAAACATGCTTCCCAGATAGACATATTCGTTGACTTGCTTTTATTTGGCACGCTGTTCTGCTTTCACTCTTTTCAAACACCATAACCTTTGATTTGCTAGCATTCATCCTCAGTCCGTTCTCTATGCATCCTTCATATACCATACTTACAAGATACTGTAAGTAACTCTTCCATACTTTCTGCTAACAAAACTTTATCGTCCGCATACATCAAATCTCGCATTATTACAGTTCTCAATTTCAGACCCTTGCTTTCATCCTTAAGGGCTCTCATGTACAGATTGAAGAGCCATGGAGATTGCACGTACCCTTGTCTAACGCCATTATTTATAGAGAACCACGTTGTCACTGTGTCGTTGACACGAACACATGCTTCTCTGTTCTCATACAATGACGCGATTGGGCGTATCAGCTTCACTCTGACGCGACCTCTCCTGTTCGCGTTATTTTTATTTAAATTCGGCGCCAAATCAGCTGACCACAAACAAACATTTGTGAAAAATAAAGTGTGTGAATAAAAAGATTATATTCTGACAATACGATAACCTCCAAAATGTGACATTGGAAGTGACAGTGACAGTCGAAATTAGACACGCGTCGTGTCGACACGGACCGCGCTCATAGCGGCCGAAGGATGAACGTCTGCATCCCTCATGGCCAGAGCAGCTGCAAGCCGCACCAAAGGGTGTCGGTTAGGCTCGCTCCACATCAGCATCCATGGACGTGACACCTGGAGTGCCGAAATGGATCGGCGCACCATCATTCGGCGAGAGAGTCGCTTTCCTGGACCGAAGCGGGTGCTGAGTTTGGAAAGTGTTCCAAACGCTGTTGGGTCGCGCTGGACCGTGGAGCAACGGCCTGTATCTCCTTGAGACTCGCGCCGCCGTCGTTCGCTTCCGCCAGTCATCCAACCGGCATCTGCCGGTGTCTGGGACCCGAGGTTGCTTTCGCCGATAGCCTTGCCCCTTCGCCCATCGACGACGGTCCATTCCGGCATTGGCGGTGCATCAGCACGCCCATGGCCGAGAAAAGAAAATTATGTGTGCCCAAAACAACAATATTTGTGACATTTTTTTTTATTTCCGTGGTGACAATATTTCGGCTGTGTGATTTTTATTCCATTATTTTACTGATATTATTTTAACGTGTGACGTCCAATATTGACTCTGTTTATTTTAATTTGTGACGTCCTAATTTATTACCAATTTTAATTATTTATTTTATTAGAAATTTTTACCATTTTATCTTGTGACATGACCGTGCCGTTAGACGTTTGTGCGCTGACACTTGACATTTGTGTATCGTTAGACCACGGCTTCAATTATCGTTTAGTTTTTTTTATTTATCTCGTTCAGCGATTGTGTGTGGACACTCAAGTTCCATTCGAACATTGGAAAGAGGTGAGCTCGACCTCCCAGCCTCTTGAGAGGAGGGTATCAACTCCATACACCGCTAGTACCTACATATATCCCATAATTTTTCTCTAACAACTTTATCATAAGCCTTTTCGAGGTCTATAAATGCACAGAAAATTTTCTGGTTTTCATCCAGAACCTTTCCGGTGACCGTACGCAGAGAATAAATTTGGTCTATAAATCCTCTGCCGCCCACAGCTAATTAAATTAAAAAAGTTTGTTTTCTATAAATAAAATAAAAAAAATATTTTTCTGATGTTTTTTTTTTCACACTGTCTATATATATTTTGGTTGCTTGTGGTGTGCTGATTTGGCGCCGAATTCAAACAAAAGAAAGCGCGAACAGAGGTCGCGTCACATAGCGTGATGGTGTGTATGTATGATGAGCTCAAAAATCAATTTCAACTTATCTAGTTGATATTTCCATAGGTATATTGTGATCGATATATTTCCATGCATTATGATATCAAAGAAACCCAATAACCATTATTTTACTTTGGCCTAATGTATTTCTTCTATTAATTCTAAGAACGGATTATAGCGGCCCCCCAGGCCTTGTTCATATGTTTTAGCATTGTCTTTTATATTGAAAATAAATTTGAAATGTAAAATGCATTAGGCAGATTCCTGGAATCTTGGTTGTCACCCGGCGGTACGGGTTGGTTCTTCAGTTTAACCTCCCCCCCCCTCCCCTACTCCATGTTTCACGGGCGCTGGGTCGCCCTGCTGTGTACAGTTCAGTTGTCATTCGGTAGTTGTCAGTGTGAGTTGTCATTCGGTAGGAGTCAGTGGTTGGTCGGTAGTTGTAGAGACCCGCGTGCAAGAGTGCGAGTTTGCTAGGCTATCGGACGGCCTTAGCATTTTTTTTTAATTGTATAAAGTAGTGATTAAGTTCTTTTCAGGTTCTCTACCTATCATCGGGGGTGAATTTAAGATAGTTTAAGTTGCTATTAAAAATAACTTTTAAGAATAAAAATAACTTAAATAATCGCATAATAGTGAATAAGTGTGTTTCAGGTCCATATAACCAACGAGGGGTGAATTTAAGCTAGTTTAAGTTATTTTTTTAATTAATAAAAAGTGATATGGAGTGTAAGTGTTTCCTCTACAGCCTCGTTACGAGAGCAGCAGTTTGGTAAGATCTTTCCAGTTATGTATAGATTATTTTACCATGCCTGTATTTGTATGTATTTGTCTTTTCAGGCACATCGCAGCCGATTATGTTTTATTTGATTTTTATTTTCAGAGGCAGAGTTTAATGTTTATTTTTATTATGCTTTTCAGCTTCTTTAGTTATCAATTTCGCGTCCCAACATGGGACCAATATATTTCTTCCCAGCCTCCTTATATCAATCTCGCGTCCCAACGTGGGACTAGTATTTTTCTCCGCCTTCTCTAGATATCAATTTCGCGTCCCAACGTGGGACGAGTATATTCTCCGCCCTTCTTCGGATATCAATTTGGCTCCCAACGTGGGACAAGTACTCTTCTCCGTCTTCTCTCGGATATCATAGTAAGTGTTGAAATGTAAGGAAAATTGCAATATGTTGCCAACCAAAACGTCAAATGCGCGATATACCAATACCTATCTACATACATGCCTTTACATGTATAGTGCTGCCCTCTGCAAAATAGTTTCTTATGGGGCTGACGTTTATACCGTTTGACCGTTTGTTTATACCCGCTAAGGTATATGTATTCTGTGTGTTAATTTTGCTCTAGCTCTTTAAAATTAGCTTTCTTGGAAGTCTTTTGCATTTTTTGTTATTGTATTTGTCTTTAATTTTGTGTTATTGTTTAATAAAAATGATTTGAAAGTGCGTTGTGCGGAATTGTCGAAGAAATTACGATGTGCGACCCAAAGAACACGAGTTCTCATCCCCTAAAGACGAATCTTAAAAAAATGGCTAAAAGTTGTATGCAGAAAAGAAATTACTCCAACTATTCATTCTAGGGTAAGTAACTATTGTATTCAATAATTTTTTATTTAATATTTCATTTAAAATATTCACTGTCATTCTTGCTTAATTTATCTAACCTCTAAAATTGTATCATGCTTTTCAAAATATCAAAACATTCCCGTACTCCTCCAAGCATTCCCGATTGTTTTATTCAACAATAAAATCAATTAAGACGCAGTGTTTTTGTTTATGTTCGTAGTAATGCACATATTATTTTCTGGCGATTCGAAAGTTATGACATAAATATCAATAAATCTAACCTATAACATAAACTATTAATTTACGATATTCGTTCAGTAAAACATTTACAACAAGACATTTGATATTATTTTTCTTTATTAGTATGTTTATTAAATTTTATTCTTGAAATATGCCTGCATATCTGGTTCAGGTAATGAAGATATGTAATTACAAGGAAAAAAATAAATATATATTTATATATTATTACTTGCATGCATTACAAATGATGCATCACTCTAGATGATAGATATCCCATACAAAAATAGTTTTATAAATAATTGATTATCATACATGCCATCACGCCATGTCCCTCACGGGGTAGGCAGAGAGAACCGAACGCTACATTTTCTATCTTAGCATACATTCATCAAATGAACTATTGATTATCCAACATATTAATATAATTTGAATTTACAGGTTTGTGAACTTCATTTCAATTCAATGGTTGGGCCATGTCTACAGGACGAGTGATGATCGTACTACCAACAAGGTTTTAAACTCCACACCAGACGGAAGAAGAGGCAGACCAAAAATGAGATGGCTGGACGATGTGGAAGCTGATATACGAGCGCTGGGCCTTACCAACTGGAAGAGAGCTGCAGAGTGCAGGGAGGAATGGCGACGAATCTTGAAGGAGGCCAAGCCTCACAACGAGCTGTAGGATCAATGATGATGATGAACTTCATTTCAAGGAGACAGATATCTAAAAGGAAGTTTCAATATTGAGTGGTTCACTAGAAAGGATTACTATGCCTCTTTCTAGATGCCGTTTATTGAAAGGTGCAGTACCATCTATTCTGCCGAATTGCTCAAAATATCTTTTGGCACCATCTACATCAACCAGGGAAAGTCCTAACAGAAGGGCTAATCGCAAGGAATCAGTGCAGATGAAAATGGCAATTGCCAACAGTATTGTGACTCATAATGACTATAATTTAAAAAAGACTTTCATTGACTGAGGCATTTATAAATGTAGTGAAGTTTTTGGTGACTGGAGTGTATTTATAAGATAAAGTTCGGTAATATTTATTATCAAAACCTTCAACAACATTACAATTTTCTATTGTTGTAGATACTAGTTTAAAATTAAAATTTAAATAATTATGTAAAGAAGAAAAACAATTTCATCAATGTAGCACCATCTAGAAGGCGAAAAATTTTGACTAAAAAAACATTTTTCAAATATGTATAATAGGATAGAATAAATATATTGTATTTATTTAATTAAATGTGTGAAAGAGAAGTATCACCTAAAGAGAAATATACTTATAATGTGTTTTTATTCAATGTTTAAATGATATTAAGGATGTAATAATATGATGTTTGAGTAGATTAATTTTATATAATGTAACATGAACGTATGGTGTGATGATGAAAATGTCAATTAAGATGAATAATTGTAATGAGAACGAACGATTTGTTTAATTTTTATTGGGTTTTTATTCAATGTTATTATGACAACTTAACATTAAGGATACAATAAGTTGATGTTTAAGTAGTTTGACTGTATCTAATGTAACATGAACATTATGATGTGAATGTAAATGTATTTTATCTAATGTAACGTGAACATATGATTTGAATGTAAATGTCTGTTGTATTATGAAAAACATGAAAGAAATTTATATGAAAAAGTTATGTACAAAAGGAAATCGTGAATATTTATCTTAAATAATTCATTGTGATAATTGTAATGAAAAGGACCCACTTTTTTAAAGTTTTTATTCAATGTTGAAATGTTATTATGACAACGATAAGGATATAATAATTTGATTTAAGTTTATTTTTTATTCAATGTTATTATGACAACTTAACAATAAGGATATAATAATTTGATTTAAGTTTATTTTTTATTCAATGTTATTATGACAACTTAACAATAAGGATATAATAATTTGATGTTTAAGTAGATTAATTTTATCCAATGTAACATACACGTATGTGATGATGTAAATGTCTGTTGTAGTTTAACAAATATGAAAGAAATTTATATGAATTAGTTATTACAATAGGAGAGTATGAATATTTGTCTTAAATAATTTATTGTGATAATTTTAATGAAAAGGAACCACTTCATTAATTTTTTATTTGGTTTTTATTCAATGTTTAAATGTTATTATGCCAACGATAAGGATATAATAATTTGATTTAAGATTATTTTTATAGGGTTTGTATTGAATGTTATTATAAAAACGATAAGGATATAGTAAGTTAATGTTTCATTAAACTAATTTTATCTAATGCAACACGATTGTATGATCTGATGATATCTGTTTTATTTTGCAACATGTTACATGAAAAATGTATTTAGTTGACCAGTTTTCTTGTCAGTTTTTTTCTGGTGAAACTAATCGAACCGACGAATTTACCTAAATAAATGACATTTCTATTCCTACATAATTCCTGTTTTATTTCCCATGTTTCACTAAGGTTAGTAAAACTTATTAATAAACAGGATGAACAAATTGTTAAATGAATATATTTTGTTCAAGGTTAAAATAGGGAGTATGTAGTAATTCATAGTGTGATTATATTGTGTATATATCTGCATTTTATTAGTAATGTTTACATTACTAATAATTATGAATTTTAACTCTGCATATTCCATAAGGGACAAAGAATGATTATTATTTGAAGTTAGTACAACCAAAAGTAAGTACAAATATATGATTGATATTTCATAAGTAATACACTGCTGTGGGTGATTTGTAAAGGGTTATTTCATTAATATAGAATAAATTCACATTTTTTCTAAATATTATTTTTTCATTTCTTTACTTTTCTAATTGAAATGTATTTTAAAATTTAATAAAACATGTAAGAATCTTTTTGCAACATATATTATGTAGTATTGAATGACAGCTGTCAAATTCATACAAATATGTGGTCAGCCCCATACGGCGGCCCTTTTGTTTGGCTGTTAAGGCATGTATGTAGATAGGTATTGGATATACTCACTTATTGCACGGAGTATTCCATCTAGTATCTTATAATGAAAATCTATGGGTATTATGAATGTCTATGATAGTGAATTATTTATTATCTATGAAATATAATCCATACAAACAATTTTCTATGACATTTGAACTGTCAATATTCGTTAAGTTTTTGTTTGACGCTATTTGAATAAATAAGTTTCTTGCCGAATCCATTATCATCCAAGATTAAAAATGGTAATTTATTTTGTTATGTTTAATTTCAGCATATTAATAAGCTCTATTATATTATTTTGACTGTATTTTTCGTATGTTGTTCATTTTCATCGGCATCTTTTTGAATACCGGCGTAAGTTAAATAATTTGGTTTGTTTTGTTTTAGACGATCGGAAAGAATAACAAGATGATTCAGCACATAAACTATCGTGTGAGAATCGTGTTGCAAGATTCACGAACATTTATAGGAACATTCAAGGCCTTCGATAAACATATGAATCTGATTCTTGGAGATTGCGAAGAATTCAGAAAAATTAAATCCAAGACTTCGAAAGCGTCGGAGAGGGAAGAAAAAAGAACTTTGGGTTTTGTGTTGCTACGCGGAGAGAATATAGTATCAATGGCCGTAGAAGGTTTACCTCCTCCAGAAGAAGGGTTACCACGAGTGCCCCTGCCGGGAGCTGCGCCTGGTCCAGGTTTAGGGCGGGCGGCAGGTCGCGGTATGCCAGCCAGCGGTGGTGGTGCTCCCGCTGGTCTTCAGGGCCCCGCCCGCGGAGTAGGAGGGCCTTCTCAACAGCACATGACTCCAGCTGGACGCGGTCAGGTGGCTGCTCCTCCACAAATGCGCGGTATGTTGGGTGGTCCTCCTCCTGGCATGATGGCTATGCCACCGATGGGTGGTATGGGTCGTGGAGCCCCTGGCATGGGTGCACCTCCAGGGATGCGAGGTCCTCCCCCCGGTATGATGAGAGGAGGTCCTCCTCGACCATATTGAAGTAAATGATCTTATTTTTAATTTATCTACATATGAGGTGAAGAGTTTTTTATAAAACTTTTATTCATTAACTGAAGGAGACACAAGTATTTAAATGTGTTCAGATATGCAAAAATTGTGTTAGTTCCGTTGTTTAAGTGTAAACTGATGACATTAACAATCAATAATTGTAACTACTAGGATATATATTATAAAATTGTGATTATATTTGTGTTTTTTTTTTATTACAATTTCACTAGATTTGATGTAAGTATAATGCATAGAGCTAACATTCTAGTAAAATACAAATTAATTGCATCTCACCATTTTTTATGTGATATTGATACATCTATGTCAATAAAAAAGTATAAACCCTTCTGTGAAAGGCTTGTTTCATTGATATGAATATTAAAGAAAGACACTTATTGATATTAAAGAAAGACACTTAGTATAAATATAATACATCGGGAACCAGACTGCCTCGATAAGCTTGTTGTGATGGACAGAGATCTCGTGGTCGCTCACCGACCAGATGGAGCGGTTTGGTTAAGTCCACAATGGGGTCTTCGGTGACTGGTGCTCTGCGTTCACCCCAAAACAGATCGGCATGGAGGCGGGCCATACGTGTGGCGACGGACTACAGCCGCTATCCTCAATCATGAGGAAAAGGACGAATATATATGCATTTATTCCTATACACTTTCACTATTGGTACTCCCTAACATGCATATACATACAATAAAATTGTATCTGTTTCTTTACTCTCCTTTGACCCATGAGATTGCCTGTTTTCAGTGGGTATAATAATATAAAACAGTGTATTAAACTTGATACAAGAAAAATATATCTCCGTTTTGGATTATCTATGAAAAGCCCAATTTATTATATAATAGTATTATATTCAGTATATTCTGGTAGTAGAAAGTCTAGAAAAGAAAAAAATAAAAGATGATCACAATGCAAAAACATAGACATCAGATTTGAATGATGTTCTATTTTATTTTAACACTCCTCCTCACTAACTAGTCTGATAGTCCCAGCTCCATCCGCAGTCGAGACAGCCTGGACCCTGGAAAAACTTTTGTTAATATATTTGCTTCCATATTTTCAGTTGACATGCTTCAGGTAGATAAGCTTCAACTGCTTACAACTGGGTTCTGACTTATGTTAAATGCTACCTGGTTGTCATTAACCGTTTCAGTGCTAATCCCGAGACGTTATCGTGATGAATCATGCGCTACACCAGTGCGGATCACGATAGGTTATCGTGATGGACAATGCTCCACTTAAACTCGCTGTAGAAATCCTATTTATCGACATATCAAAAAAATAATAATTACATCGTATAACCGAACCATTTATCTAAGTAAATATGTTTTTAAAAAAAATTGGTAGATGGCAGTAGAGTGTTTACTTTTTGTCTATTTCATCCCGAGACGTAATCGGGACCCGCACTGAGATACCGCTTTGTATGGATATTAATGTTGCGTATAACCCATATCCGAGTTCTTAGAGATTGTGCGCCAGTTTAGAAAAATATTTATATTCGGTTTTTATTTAATTTATAAATGCAAAGTATTTTGTTGTAAATTTATATGTCTTTATTTGTGTCTTAAACTTTGAATCATATTTCAAAATAACTCTTTTTTTTAAAGTTATATCTATAATTAAAAGTAAAGACTTTTTTATTCTACATTAATTTTATTATGCGCGATAGGCCTATTTCGCCTTGTTAGGGCATTAACTAGCTTTTTCTAAAGTTCATGTGTTTTTGAGAGTAACTACGATTTTTTGTGTTACCGACTTTTAAAATTTTACTAGGTGATAGACAAAATACATTGAACCTTTTTTGCTTTTATGAATGAATTTTGCTTTTATAAATGTTCTGAAAAAGTTCTCAGAGCCTGTTGAGTTATTACAGTATTATTTATAACAACCAATGATTTTATGACTATTTTCTACTATATAAGTTGATAAAGTTACTGTGCAGCGGCGCATAGGTCATAGCGCTTACAGATAAACTTCATACAAACATATAAGGCACTAAGCAATTGTTGAAAACTGTGTTTGTTTTCGAAGAAATACTTAAAAATTCATAAATTTTAAGCTGATTTTTATTCACTATAGATTTTCCTATATCTTTTTTTACCTATGTAATATTTTTTTGCTAATTAGTCATGGTTTTGTGAGCTGGAATGTTGAAAAAATCAGTTAAATAGTATGCAGAAAAACAAAATAAACAAAAAATTCTACTCAACATTTAAAACAGCTAAAAACGAATTCTCGTCGAAGATTTCATGTATCTCAGGTGGGTAGTTATTGAGATATGACGATTTTTATTTTGTCCGAAAATTGCGCCGCACTGAGGTGTTACATTGTTTAGCATACGCCTAGCACGGAAAAGGTTAAATATTGCTATTTTTCTTGGTTTATGCCTAGGTCATCAAAGGCTTTTAAATGTACAGCTTCTGTTAATCCGGCGTACTCTGCTTCTGCTGTTGATAGAGTGACGCTTTGTTTCTTCGATGCCCAACTTATTGAGACTCCTGCGTAAGCAGTATCCTGTGAATGATGTGTGCTCCAATTCGCATGCTCCCCAGTCAGCATCTGCCATGCCATGCAAATATGCAATTCCATCTTTGTATTTTTGAATATCAACCTGACATTTTTATTCCTTTTAAGTATCTGAGTACTCATTTTGATACCTTATCATTCTTGGAAGTGAAATTCGCATTCTTTGTTTCTTTATCAAACTCTCCAAATAATATAAACCATTGCTTCTTTTGGCTTTCAATTATCACATATTCATTTTTGTCCATTATATAGGCTTCTTTTTTTCCAAAAGAACTTTATTTCCATTTTCAGTTATCTTACCTATCGCCATAAGGTTAAACGATAGTTCCCGCACATTTAACGCCTTGTTTAAATTACAAATCTCATTTTTTATATTGAGTTTTATGATTCCTTTACCAACCACAGCCATAGTGTGATTATTGAATTTCAGCTTTTATACTAAATAGATTTTATTCACTACTCATGTGTGAGGTGCAACTGTTGTCTAAGCAACACTTATTCTTATTTTTATTTATTTTAACATTATGTTGAACATGTAATATTGAAATTAATCATTTTTATTATACCAACAAGCTTCTGTGGTGTGCCCTTACTTCTTACATTTTTGATAATATTTTGTTTTTTTAGAGAAGAATGCTCCTTCACCTTTTCCTATATCTTTATTTCTTATAGCTTAACTTTCTTCTATAATTTTTATTTTAAGTTCTTCTGGTTTGGGCAGATTATCTCTCGACTCTACGGCAATTCGAGAATTGTCAAATATTTGGTAGGCTAAACAAAATCTTGATGCTTAGAAGATCTGGATGTAAGTTCACATTCATGTCTGCTGAATAGTCCCACTATATTAATATTCACGAACATCACTTTTTTCAGTATCAGTTGCTGACGAGTAAGTAATGTGGCTTTTCTTGCTGGACCAGTACTTTTATATATGCTTTTCAACTTGTCCCATAGGTCTTCGAGGTTTTGCAGCCTTTTACTTGCTTCAATTCAGAAGGTGAGATCAACAATAATAATTCGGAACACGCTAGAAGGTCCTGTTGTGAAAATTTCCTTTTCTTTTCTCCATTTACAAGTTCCCACAATCCATTTTTAATTAGGATTGCTTGAGCTTGTACACACCTGGGGAGCAAGTCTGGTCGAGCGGTGAAATCAAAACCCTCATGATTACCCATATAATGGATATAATTATCTTAAAGAGTTGTATAATATCTTAATTTATTATACAACTTCATATGATAATTATATCCATGATATGGGTAATCACGAGGGTTTGATTCCATAGTTTGACGGGACTTGTCCCCCAGGTGTCAATTTTCCTATAATGCATTGAAGTGTTTGTATGTAGCCAAAGCCGATGTTGCATTCATTTTTGTTTAGAACATATGTATTTCACTTTTATTTCAGAAACCCAGTGCTCTCCTACCAATTTGTTGGGATTTTGCAATGAAAAGCATATAATTATATAGTAGTATTATATTCAGTATATTCTGGTAGTAGAAAAGTCAAGAAGAGAGAAAAACATAAGATAGTCACAATGTAAAAATATAGATATCAAATTTGACCATAGATTTTTATTATAATAAACTAGATGTAGTACTCCGTGCAAAAAGTGAGTCATGGAATATCACGCGTTTGACGTTTAGGTTGGCAACATATTTCAGTTCTCCTTACATTTCAACATATTCTACCCATGGTGTTTATTGTGATCAAGTGAAGAACAGTGAATAGTAATGCTATTATAACTTTTGTTAGATTTTATATACTTTATATATATGTATATTTTTTTTTTGTAGTTATTTAATTGATAATCGTGTAAAATATTCATAGGTTTTAACCTGTTACTATACCAATGAATAAATATCCTAGATAACTGTTCTCTAAACCTTAATATACAAAGTGATTTTTTCGATAAATAAATCCGAAAACAATTCACCTTAGTCGTTATTCTCTACAGAAAAAGATACGGTCTGCCCACCAAAACGTCAAGAATCCCCCGGAAAAATGCCCCACTTCGATGTCATACTAAATTTGCTAACTACGACATCTAGTATATTATAATAAAAATCTATGGATTTGAATAGTGTTCTATTTTATTTTTAACAATATATTATCATACATACCTCATAGATGTCGCAGAGGCTTTTTTCTGCGGAACTTTTGACAACAAGGTGGGCAGACCATATTGTTTTTTTATAAATAACGACTTATGTGAATTGTTTTCGGATTTATTTGTGGAAAAAAAAATGCTTTGTTCATTTAGATTTAGAGAACAAAAGGAAGTGTTGAAATGTATTGAAAACTGCAATATTTTGCCAATCAAAACGTCAAATGTGCGATATACCATGACTCACATATTGCATGGAGTACTCCATCTAGTATATTATATGAAAATCTATGTACTCTTTATCCATGAAACTGAAACAAACACATCTCCCAGAAAATCAACTATACTAATAACACAAATTTAATTGTTGCAAATAATATATTTGCAACAATTTGTCGGGTTTAAGAATTTTCATATGATTTAGATATTTTGTAAAAAATGAAAGCAAAACCATAATAATAGAAAACCATATAACATAAATAAAATTTGATTTGACCCAATAAGAATATACCTAAATATAGAAGATAATGTGATACCTATGAATTGATTGATGTATATAAAATATAATATCTTTTAACGAATAATATTCTAGTCTAGATCATTACTTAAAAAACAAAAGTCATCAGTAGACAAAATATATTCTGATAAATTTCTATTACACCAACTATTGACAGAAAAAAATGGTAGTTATAATTAAAGGAGCTCTTTTAATCTTAAATATTAATAAACATTAACATTATCTATTCATTCCTTCGAGATAATTACAGAAAAAGGTTGAAAACATTAGCACCAATGATATGCCCATAAAGAGAAGAATCTTATATATTTGAGAAATTAATTATTACATAAATGCAATTAATAAATTTAATAATCAAGTTATATTTATTTATTGCATGAAAGAATTGCTTGTTCCATTGACTTTACAAATTACTAGATGTCATTTTTTAAATCTGTTAGATTATTTCTTTACATGTACTTCTTGTAAATATATGATAAAAAGTGAATAAAGATCGCATCACTAAAGCAGAAAATAAAATAATAACATGTGTAATATTACATATGTATTATAATGAAGTATTATCTATCTAAGTAGGTATATTTAATGACAATAATTACACTTTGGGTGACATTTGGTTCCATTGAGTCCACACTGACAGCCACCGGAGGTGTCACCCTTCCCTCCTGGTCCCCAGCGTGCCCCTCTTGTCACCCAACATATCTCTGTTTTACACATGGAACACTTCAACCAGTCACATCCCCATTTCTTCATTAATACTACTTGACACGATGGGCAAACCATTGCCTCTCCTCTATTGAGCATATCTTCCAACATTTGCTTTGTCCGCTGACCATCTGCATTCACAGTTGAGTCCTCCCTATTTATCATTTCTTGATGTTCCTTACAGTTTTTACCTTCGTGAATGGCCTACAAATAAATTTCTCATTTAAATTTATTTAGCATAGATACAGGCAAGAATGCTGAAATATTGTATGCATAATAGTTATAGGTAGATAAAAAACACATGGTGTGGGTAAATATTTCCTACCTACACTATCATAGTGCAGTGCGTGGTAGGTGCAATATCTATTTTATATTATGTCTATTTATATTACATAGTTATTTTAGAGCCGTAGATTTAAGATTAATTATTAATTGAAACACATTCTATGTTAGAATATTTATTTTAATTTTAAATTACATTACTTCTCGGCAACTAACAGGTACTATGTCAAATATTAATTGTCTCTCAGATTCAGACTGAAAACACAATTAAAAACTGTGTCTCCACCGGGAATCGAACCCGGGACCTTTGGATCTGCTGTCAAATACCTAACCAACTGAGTCACGAAGACCGACTTTATATTTATGTAGGAATATACCCAAAAGCACTAGTTGTTAAATTAAAATGATGTTTTTATTTGGATATAATATGAAGAATGCACATGGAAAATTATTGGATAAGGATGCTTAAAGTATTGTGATTTAATTTTTCACTGAAAAATATATAAATTAATCAACAAACCTGTATAAAACTACTTCAAAATAACAAAGTTCAAATAAATTTAGTGATAAAAGTATATGTAGTATGGTACAATTACTCCTCAAGGCAAAACAAAATTTAGTATAGCTTTTTATTATGTGATTAAGGGGGGGACTGCTGCCAACGTACCTATTTTTCAATTTGATATACCATCGTTATTTCTTATCAAATCGTTTTGAAAAAAATAATTTAGATAGTTTGGATATTAATAAACAAAAATATACCTTAACTTTTTGATAATGTTCTGTATAAATTCTTGTAGAAAAATAATGGCATACCCCGATTTTCAACGTTTATCATATATTTTTAATAAACTATAAGGCGTAGAGGTAATATATTTTTTTTTAAATTAAAGAAGACAAAAATATCTAGAAAAATATGATGTGGCGTTGCATAAATGCTTCAGGTTTAGTAATTAAACCTAAAAAACATTTATTTTCCATTCAGCGCCATTGCGTAATAAAAGTTTTTTTGGTTTATTTACTTGACCTGATGCGTTAATGCAACGTCATATCATATTTTTCCAGGTATTTTGTTCTTCTTTAATTTATAAAAAAAAATATTGCTCTATACGAGCTCTATACCTTATATTTTTTTAGAAATTTAAGATAAAATGTCTAAAATCGGGGTATGCTTATTATTTTCCTACAAGAACATATACAGAACATAATCAAAAAGTTAAGGTATATTTCTCTTTATTTATATCCAAACTAACTAGATTATTTTTTTCAAAATGATTCGTTAAGTAATAATGATGGTATATCAAATTGAAAAAATAGGTACGTTGGCAGCAGTCACCTTCTTAAGATCATTAGTTTTAAAAATGTGTTAGTTGTATTATAAAATTTGACATTTGTTAATTAATTTAGAAGTAAAGATTAAGATAATAATTTATGCCCTTATATAAATCAGTTTTAGTTCAAAAAGAAATATGGGAAAGCGATTTTTATATGATTATTGAGTATACAGTGATAAAATATGTACCTGACAAGTGAGGCAGTTCAATTTTTTGCACACAGGACAATTGAAATGATTCACATTTTCTTCATATATACACCAACCTACGCAGTCAGGTGACTTGCAGTGAAATGCATTCTTGATTTTGTTTTCAGCCAAGTTAACTGACTTTGATAAATGTTGTTCATACATTTGTTTATCAACCAAAGATTTTATTTCACGTTCTTGAATAACACTGTCACAGAAATATTTCCTGTCCCTATATGGACATTTTACATTTTATTTCAGCTTCTTCACTAAACTTAACTAAATTTGCTAAGCAATCTTTACAAAACGAATGAAGGCATTCACGGAGTACTACACCGGAATATGGATTGCACTCTGTTAAACAAACAGGGCATTCAAATTTGTCTACATTTTGCACTAAATCTGTGTTGTCCAAATTAACTAGTTGAAGATAGTGGTCCTTTTTATTTTGTGAAATGTTGGCAGGTTGATTTTCTGAAATTTGATTATCTTTTTTATCAGATTTTTTCGATCCACATGCACTACAGAGTGGACTGAGTAAACTATTGATTAAAGTACAAGAAGAACAAATCCAAGTCTTTTTGGATACATTTTTTAATGCAGGATTTTCATGAATTATTTGAGTTTTTGATGGGCCTGCAATCACTTCATTATTATTTGATGAGTTGGTGTCTGAAATATTTTTCTTTACATCATTCTCTGAAACTTCACATTTTTTTACGTTTATTACTTCACACCATTTTTGTTGTATTTTATTTAGATTTTGTGGATCTGCTTTAGTAACGTATGTCTCTGCATGGGCTGTTTCAGTTTTTGTGGATATTATCTCCGTTATATTATTTGTTTTTTCTGGCTTTGATTCTAAAATAAAATAATTAAAATTGTTTATTATGTAGGAAGCCCTTAACTTAAATATGTTGCTCTATTCATGCAGTGACATTTAACTATCGATGGTAAAATCATAAAATAAATCTTTATGATAAAGGGTGTATTCAACAATCTCTTTATAATTTTATAAAGAAGCTATCTGAGTAGGTACCTTTTATAAATATAGGCAAATAACTTGAGAAATTTCATAGATACCAACCAAGCTCAGAGACAAATTAGAGCTCTGTGCAGCCCATGTTATTTCTCACATTTTTTATTGATAACTATCACTTTATTATACATTTAGTCAAAGGTCACCCGTATTAGTTCATAGACCATTAATTTATCAAATTGAACTAAAATAAGTAGGGAATTTAAAATAATTCAACACAACTTGTTGTTTTACTGAAAATACAAAAATAAAAGTCGATTTATGAAACTAAAATAATGAAGTCTAAAACATAATATTCTTTAATAAAATGATACATACCAGGTATAACAACATACAAAAATAGGTCACTATCAAAATTATTGTCATTATAATGTGCTAATGTTAAAGAATCATCATTAGTGAGGTGTTTTCCAACTATCCATCTCTGTACAGCTATTGGAATATGGAGTTCTGTAAATACTTGTTTCTTTAACTGTTCCATTGTTATTGTTTCATCTACCCTCAGTGATATCGGTCCTTGGTGGGAGAATTGATCTTCAATGTAAATTTGTATGCTGGAATATTTCAAAAGAAAGGATTATGAACTTTACAAGGTGGCTTTTTTTCTATAGCTGTGTGAAATTTCAAATATTATTAATTTGTGTAAATTAATTTAATCTTGATATAAAAACGGACAATTTCTTACATCTAGTATTAACAAAAAAATAAACATATAGAAGAACAAAAAACAATAAAAATATCCATTGAAGAACACAAAGAACAAAAGAAACACACTATATATAAAAAAATCCTTTATGTATTCAACACCTAGGTGACGAAAAGCAGCAAATCATTATACAATTGGAAACCTTTATGTATTCAACACCTAGGTGAAGAAAAGCAGCAAATCATTATACAATTGGAAACCTTTATGTATTCAACACCTAGGTGAAGAAAAGCAGCAAATCATTATACAATTGGAAACCTTTATGTATTCAACACCTAGGTGAAGAAAAGCAGCAAATCATTATACAATTGGAAACCTTTATGATATGCAATATTTTCTGTACCTGCCAGATTTTTCTGAAGCAGTTTATAGTACCACCGACTTCTCGTCGGAAAGGTATGATTATTTTTGCAAATATGCTATTCACACACCACTGTAAAGTAAATTAACACATGCTTACTCACACACCACTTGTTTCAAATGTTTCACCTAAAAAGGCACTACATTCAGAATGGGTGGTGTACGTGAACCGTAAACCTCATTGAATATACTTAGTAAATATCTTTATATAATGGATCTTCTGTACGTGTGTATGTCACTGAACTCCTAAACGGCTGGACCTATTTTGACGATTTTATTTTATTGTGCGTGTTTGAGTGGGTCCCTGGATGGTTTAGATTCACAATTCAAATAAAAAATTGTAACAGTGGAAATAAATATAAAAAACATGTCTAACAAAATGTACGCCTGGTGTTATGTGAAAAAGGGGGACGTTTGCTAAACCAGCTAATAGCTGGCTAGCCAACATTCGGGCAGAACGTCTGTCGGGTTCACTAGTATATTTATTCATTGCAACCGATTGTGATATTTTTTAGTTATTTTAGTAAGTTTCAATTCCAGATTTTATTTTCTGAAAATTGTCACAGTTGTTGTTTACATAATTATATTAATATGATTCGTTTTTCTTGTGCATCATTAAAGTCTATATTATGACTCGATATTCTATTATTTCACTAAGATATACAATACTTGACCACTACTGGCTCCATATAGTTGTGCGGTGGGTAAAAGCACCGTTTGTTTTATCTAAACATGAAAGGCCAGTTTGGAAAGGCTGATCTATTTTGCCTAAAGTTATCGTAAAATAACTAGACCCAGACTAACAGGTGCGCAGTTCGCACATTTGTGTCTCTTTGCTTGGTTGATATACTGCAAATTGCCTCCCTCCACAGCAAAATGGCTCGGGAAGTATGATGAAAACTTTACAAAGGATCGATGCATTAACAAGAGGAATCGTAATATACTTCTATATGTATAGTATGGGGTACGTATTTGGAGGAATGAGGTGAAAATATCACCTTATGTATTATTCAAATTAAAAAATCTTCATAAAATTAACTAATGGAGTTTATGTATTTGTTGACCTGGTAGCTTTTTACTTCTTCGTGTGTCCTGTCGGGGGGACCCGGGAGAAACTCACTGTCCTGCGCGGTGCAGAACGTTCCTTCACATGCCTCATTCTGGTCCATTCCTGAATAAATATTCAAGTTGACCCCTCTACGGCCCTATCAACTGAAGGATCGAGTATTTCTCTCCTATCATTATTTGACTAAAATACAAAGTCCTACGAAGCTTGACTATCATGAACAACTTACTGTCAGTCGGTATTAGCTCTACGCAAGACTTCAACGTTGCTCACCATGTCGATTCAGGATATATGTTCTCAGCATTCTTCGGTGAATTCACATTTCGAACGCCTCCAAGCGGTTCATGGTACCAACCTTGTGAGGGTCCATGCCTAAACACCCTAAGAGTAGGACCGACCATTCCATTTGATTATCCTTTGAGGTAGTTTCAGGTTGATGTCATCAGTATAAAGGAGATTTCACATTTTATTAAATGAATTGCAGGCCGCTTCTATCCTGCACTTGATTTCAATAACAGTGTTAAGGTTTTCAGTAAGTTATAATAGGTAGGTACTGCCCAGACCCCCTACACAACGTGTCATTTAGCTCAAGAAAAGATAACTCAATGTATGGAAGTGACAGTTGCCACGTGACTGACAACTGTCACCTCCATACATTGAGTTATCTTTCCTTGAGCTAAATGACATGTTGTTGCCACGTGACTGACAACTTACTCTGTCACTTCCATACATTGAGTTATCTTTTCTTGAGCTAAATGACACGTTGTTTAGGGATCGTTATTCTGTTTTTCGCGGACACTAGCCCGCGTAAACTTCCGCACATTATGTCGAGAAAACTTCCGTTCGCCGTTCATAACGCGGTATTCTGATTGGAGCGAAATACGTGTGACATTCAATTTATTCGCAAAGTTTAATGCGGCATAGCGAGGTGGTGTTAAGTTCTGTGTAAAGACAAAAAGCGACGCGTACACACATTCGTTCGTTTCACAGATTATCCAACTGTCGATTTGTTTAAGAGAATTTTAATATCTTAACCTGTCGACAAAGTTTCAACCCAAGATACGCGAGATTTGTATGCACGGTCTATATTTTTGAAGTCAAAAAACACCAACTTAGAGGCTTCGCAGCATATATGTTCTATGTTATACGGATTTACTCAGAATTCGGAGTAGAACATTTAGTGTGTCTGGGTGTCTGTCTGTGTGTCGTCCCTCCCTTATAACTTTTGATCCGCTGAATTCACAGATCCCAAAATTTCAGAATACATACCTAATATATAAATATTTATAGGCATACAAAACTTTTATAGGTACTCAAATTTTTGTTTCAGTCAGGGGTTATCAACTTTAAAATTTTTACTTTATTTTTCCCATATAATTATATAATCTAAGATTTTTCCATATATCTCAGAAACCACAAAAGCTAGAACGCTGAAAATTAGTACCTATGAATATAGACAAACACAAATTTGTTTTTTCGAATAAATTCCAGAGATTCTTAAAAAAATTTTACTAAGAAAAATATTTTTTTATGATAAACTTATGTGTTTATGTTTAACTGCCGATATTTCCAAAGTTTTTTAAAATATCGAAAAAATCCGAAACAGCCCAACTAGATAATTTAATTTTCTATAAAAAAATTATTAGCATTGTAGTAGTATATCTCATTTTTTTTTATAATAATTGAATGTAAATCTCAAACAATTTTTATAAAAATTGAATTTAGTGACGACTTTGCTTCATACAAATTGTATGGCAGTCGCCTATATTCAATAATATTTAAGAAGACTGAATAGTTTCACCCTTTCAATGCTAATACCGTCCAAATTGAGGCTCTCCCGACTACAGTAGATACTTTACTCCATTAAAATGCATTACATTTGTCAAAAATCTACATAACTAGGTATAGGTATTTGGTTTTTTTAAAAAATGAATATAACATTATACATACTTATACATTCCCTAAACTAAGCATGAATGTGACGCGACCTCTTCTGTTCGCGTTATATTTTGGTGAGCTCGTCCTTCAAGCGTCTTCGGAGGAGGATATCAAATGATCAAATGCTTGTACTATAAGGTGAACTAAAATCGGTTGAGGTATACCTTATATTATGTAAAAGGTGGAGTTAGCATTGCATACTTCCTACTGTAGACGGCAAATTTTCGGTCAAATCTAAGTTGCATTTCAATTCACGATCATGATTCGTGATATAATACAGCTTGTAAAGTTATCCTCTGTGTATCTAAAACGTGGAGAGTATTTGGGGTTTTCAGTAGAACAAGGTGTATATGTTTCATAAACTCCAGACGAAGGCGAGTCAATTGAGTCAAGGTAATGGTGTATAAAAATAATGAAGCGTTAACTTCTAATATGAAAAATTATTTATATTAATAATACTATACACATACATACACTCGTATGTATCGAAATCGTCGATCGTTTATCGGAGATCGATATAGCTAGGTATATATATATATATATATATATATATATATATATATATATATATATATATATATATATATATATATATATATATATATATATATATATATATATATATATATATATATATATATATATATATATATATATATATATATATATATATATATATATATATATATATATATATATATATATATATATATATATATATATATATATATATATATATATATATATATATATATATATATATATATATATATATATATATATATATATATATATATATATATATTTGAAAAACACGCGCTGTATATCAAGTACCTACATATAAATAAATTGGAAAAGGATTGTTGAAAACAAATTAGTCACATAAAAAGTTCATTAATTTTTTTTCACATGCATGTAAGTAGGTATATACATAATATGTGTTTCTGATCAACTTTTGATTAAAATATTGTGTTTTATGAACTAAATTGGTACTAATATGAACACTGATCAATGGGATAATAAAACTAATTTGCGTTTGAAAAAAAAAACACTGTTCCCTTATGCGAAGTATTTTTACTACTTCAGTCGTCAGTGCATATTAATTACTTACCATAACAATTATAAATCGGAATAAGCATCATTATATTTATATAGATAAACTTTAAATTACTTACCTCTTTTTATTGATCTCCTTTGAATGTATAGTATTTGCACTAGTGACTGAGCAGTTGACTCGAAGTAACGCCAAATCTTTTGCTAATTTTGCAGCTAATAAGTCATCACCTTGTGCGATTGCTGCTTCTAATTGTTTTAAAATAATTTTAGTATTTCCATTATTTACTTGTTCAGCGTTATTTGTTTTTAAAACAGGCGTTTTAGATTCTTCAATATTTATATACAGTTTATCGCACGTGTATGGTCTGACATCATTATCACCCAAATTGTTATTTAATTTTAGGTTATTTGTTGTATTGATATCTAAAAGTTGATCAGATTTTCTAATAATACAATTTGTTTGAGCAGAACTATTAACTTTATTTGTAATTTCTCTTAAACGTAGTGGTTCTTGAATAGGTTTTTTTTCTTTATAAATTGATTTTTGTTCAGTTTGGCTATCCAATTTTGTGTTTGTTACTTCATACTTCTTCGATTCATTATTCGTTATATTTTCTTCGATTTTTGTTGCATCAGATATAAGAACCTGAAGTTCATGTTTTGAATTCATCGATATTTTTATTTCATTTTGAATTGAAGGTACATTGTCATGTACCGTAACTGTTGCCACATTGGGAGCTTTCACGCATGATGGTTTTGGTCGTTTTGGAAGAGAATTTTTCATTTCTTTTAACATTTCCCGAAGTTTAATTTTTTCTTCGGTTTCATTATTCATTTTTTGGTTTTCATTGCTTGTATTTTTCAAATTTGTCAACAATTTATCTTGAGAATAATTGAAATTTGGTATAGCTGAAAACACTTCAACTTGAAATGAATTTGTTGTATCATTAATAATTGAAGCAATTGGTTGTTGAACTGCATTGAGTTGTAAATCGATACATTTAATACAATTATTTCCCGTGGTTGTGTTTTCTTTTGAACATGTTTTGCAATATTTAGTTTCACTTAAAGATGTTTTAGTGGCATTAGATTTTATGTCTTGAACCGGAATTACTGAAGATTGTGCTTTAACATCTTTTTCAAATATTATATTTTTTCTAGATTTCATGTTTACTGGAGATTTTGTGTTAGATGTTTCCCCATTATTCTTAACTAAGAAGTTTTTAGTGTTAGCATTTGCAGCGTTATTAGTGATAGCGTTAAATTTATTAATTAAATCTCGAGCAGACGATGGTTTACTGACGTTATTGATATCACTGAATATATTTTCAGAACCTTTCTGATTTTCAAGATCTTTTTTATGTTTTATAATTTCCGCGGCTTCTCTATCCAATTCACTAATATTTGGTAAAAGACAGGATATTCTTTTTTCTGATTTGTTATTTGGATCAGAATTGTCTGATGTAATGTTATTTAGTTTTCTGTTTTCGAAAATTCTCGAGTACCTAAAAAAACTTATTTCTGGGTATTCGTGTTTTTTCTTTTTGTCAGAATCATTTTTTTCATTTTTCACTTTAGATTTATTTTCCGATATTTGTCGTTTATACCACGGTCTTGGAAAACGTTCATTTGCTTTATTTGCTTCATCACTTGTTTTGGTTAAATCTTCAAAAATATAAGTTTTTACTGATTGTTGTTTAATATTATTAGAATCACCTTTATGATTATAAATATTTTTATTAATTTTAGCTTCTTCGTTGTTTTTAGTATCTATCAAAAAATGTTCAGCAGGCGGAGGAGGAGCTTGGCGTTTTTTTCTGTACGTTTTGACGAATTCTACATTATTTATGGGTGGCGGAGGTGCTTTCCTTTTTCCTTTGACATGGCAGCTATTAGACGTTTTGGAATCTTTTGATGATAAACTTGCTGTTCTTCTGTTGTCCTTGGTATCATTCATATTATCTGTTCTTTTTTTAATGGCTGGCAAACTAAAAGTATCGTAACTTTGCAAATTTCCCGAAGACTCCATTTGATCCTCACTTTTTGGAATATTTAAGGAAAAATCTTTTTTGCTATTTATAGTTCCACTGGAATACAAACTGTACTTCTTTCTTAAACTTAAATTTTTATCTAATCTTCTTCTGCGATTTCTTTCAACAATTAGTCGATTGTATGTTTCAGTGTATGGACCAGAAGCAATAAATTTTTCCGGCATACATGCATCTCCATATGGCTTATAAATATTGGCGGGTAAAAAGGCAAAGCTAGCAACCGTTGCCGTGCTTGATGAAGTCGAACTATCATCGTTGCTTTCATCACTTGAACTGGATATTGTTGAATTCTCCTCTTCTGTCTCCTTCTGTAGATTTTCTATTTTTTTAAACCAATTCAAAAAAGATTTAAATCCCGAAGAACGTGGTCGTTGTTCGATTACTTTATTTGTTTGTAAATTGATATTTTGTCTTTTCTCAAATTCATTGAGCTGATTTTCAATATTTTTATTAAATTCTGTTTCCATTGTAAAATTGGATCGGCAAGCGGGAAACCTGTAAACATATAGTTTTTTTTATTAAATACAAATACAAATATTGAGTACAATAATAATTTTAATAAAGTAGGTACAATAACTATACATGCAAAAGCTCAGTACTGCAACATTATTTTATTGAATTTCATATATTGCATATGTAGATAAGGCAAATAAGTCAATGAGTTGGAATAAATATCAATGTACCTAAATATAATGAAAATGTCAAATATTACGCGCGAAAAATGTACATCACGTATGGAGCTAAGAATTATGACGCCATTATGAATTAATTATTCATCATTTTATATGGTTATTGTGATTCTTCCCACGTCATTATGACATTTTATATGGTTATATTATATTACTATTATTATTTATATAATATTGTTATATTATTTTATATTCTTCCCACGTTTTTGGTACGTAGCTCAAATAGTAACGTTTTGTGGGTGTTTGAAATAATTATTTTTCAATATATTTTTAAATTTTTTGGGAGGCAAGGATTTAATTTTTTATTTTACAGATATTCTTTATAAATAATTATTCATTGTTTTCATCAAAGAACAAAAAGTGAAATTAGTCTTTTATGTTATTGCATTTATTCAGAACTAACTATATAGTTGCATGCAACACATAAGAACCAACTGTAGATAGCGATAGTATGTATAGTTGAAGAATAAGTACCAAACTATAAACCAATAAATTATTGAATATATTAAGATATTTTGCTATCTATACAACACATGTAGGTATGTATGTCAAGATAGGATAGTCTGAATGTCAGTCCTTTTTTCCTACCCAGAATATGAAAACAGCATGATGATATTTATGTATGTTTGGAGATTAATTAAGTATCAAATTATTAGTTCTTCTTAGATATTATTGTGTATAGGGGACTGCCATATAAATTGTATGAAGCGATGTCGTCACCAAATTCAATTTTTATAAAAATAGTTAAAAAAATTGTGATGGACTACTACAATGTCAATATTTTTTATAGAAAATTGAATTATCTAGTTGGGGTGTTTCGGCTTTTTTCGATATTATTAAAGTTTTGGAAATATAGGCAGTTAAACACATAAATTTATCATAGAAAAAAGTTTTTCTTAATAAAAAACGTTTGAGAAACTCTGGAACTTTTTAAAAAAACCAATTCGAGATTTTGTATTTGTCAATATTTATACCAATTTTAAGCGTTCTAGCTTTTATGGTTTCTGAGATACCTATATGGAAAAATAAAGTAAAAGTTCAAAAGTTGATAACCCCTGACTGAAACAAAAATTATAAATTCTGAGTATAAACGTTTTGTAGGCCTATAAATATTATATATTCTGAAATTTTGGACTCTGTAAATTGAGCGGATCAAAAGTTATAAGGGACCCACACACCCTTACACATGACGCACTAAATGGATTATATGTATTTAATCCGAATTCTGAGTAAATCCATATATGGAACATATATGCTGCGAAGTCTCTAAGTTGGTGTTTTTTTGACTTGAAAGTTGGAAAAACTGTGAAAAATATAGACCCTGCATACGATCTCGCGTATATTGGGTTGATACATTGTCGATATGTTAAAAGAACATAGTTCTCTTGAACAAATCGACAGTTGGAAAAAATGTATATTATATCTTAAACCTAAATAAGAAAAATAAAATGCATAAAAAATCATTAATTAATATATAATAGTATAGTATTTTTGTACTGTAAATATTTACGCGAAATAGGTACTAAACTTAATGAAAAAATGACAGAAGGGTACTCACGCGTAAATATTTCCAACTGAAGACAAAAAAATGTATCACCTCACTTGTTAAAACCACAAGAACTTCACAAAGTATAACCCATATAAGATTTTCATAAAGTAGAAAATCTTTGTTTCAGTAAAGCACAAAGAAACAAGCATTGTAGAGAGCGTGTACAATAATTTCAAATGATTCAGTAACTATTTATAAAACTTTACAACTTCTACTAATTTATTGAAGAAATATACGTTTCATTTTGTAATTTTATTGGAAAATGTGATTATTCTGATGAATACATGGATATCGGAAATTCTTAACTTATTTATTAACGTAAATATAGAGAGGAAAATTAGTTAAAATTAGATCATATTAGTGAACGACGCGCCCGCTTTTCTTGTACCGTTTTAGAACACAACAGATATTGCCAAACTTTTTTAATGTCAAGTAAATCGTGCACACAACTATTAAAAAAGTTATTATTTTATACTGTGTTGCGATTTTTGATACCTGCATTATATTAATTTTCAGTGTGTAGTGCATTAGATAGCTAAGCGTTCTCGGCTCTGACTTTCACTCATTGTTATAATACAGTCCGAGGAAATACTTCGAATTTTTGTAATAAAATTCGAAGAATTGAGTCAAAACTCAAACATAAAAATACAAAAATAAAACTATATAAATATCAATGTTTTCTGTGATTGACGTTTTAAGGTAAGCGTCCACAGTTCCCTGTCGTACGGATTCGTTTGTAGCAGTGCGCCTCTGTATCTGCAGCAGTTTTCGTAGCATTAGCAATAAAAATTACCTACTCAATCGTATTTTCGTTTCAAATCTGCGTTTAACTGTCTATATTTCCATTTATTTAATATCAGAAAACTTCGAAACACCCCAACTAGATAATTTAATTTTCTATAACTAGTTCCATGTAACACATGAGATCCAACTGTCGATAGCGATAGTATGTATAGTTGAAGAATAAGTACCAAACTATAATCTCATAAATACAAATTATTTAATATTTTAAGATATTTGATTTTCTATACAACACATGTACCTACATATGTATGTATGTCAAGATAGGATAGTATGGAGGTTAGTCCTTTGATCCTACCCAGAATATGAAAACAGAATGATGGTATGTATGTATGTTTGGAGATTAGTATCAAACAATTAAGGCTTCTTAGATATTGTGTGTAGGCGATTGCCATACAAATTGTATGAAGCAATGTCGTCACTAAATTCAATTTTTATAAAAATTATTAAAAAAAAATTGAGATGTGCTAATACAATGTTAATATTTTTTATAAAAAATTAAATTATCTAGTTGGGGTGTTTCGGCTTTTTTTGATATTTTTAAAAAAATTGGAAACATAGGCAGTTAAACTCATAAATTTATCATAAAAAAAATATTTTTCTTAATAAAAAATGTTTGAGAAACTCTGGAATTTTTTCAAAAAAACTAATTTGATATTTTGTATTTGTCTATATTTATACCAAATTTCAGCGTTCTAGCTTTTATGGTTTCTGAAATATATGGAAAAATAAACCAAAATTTCAAAAGTTGATAACCCCTGACTGAAACAAAAATTCACAATTCTGAGTATAAAAGTTTTGTAGGCCTATAACTGTTTATATATTCTAAAAATTTGGGCTCTGTAAATTGAGCGGATCAAAAGTTATAAGGGGGGGACAGACACACACACACACACATACACACACACACACACACACACACACACACACACACACACACACACACACAAAACTCACATACTAGTTGCATGTAACACATGAGATCCAACTGTCGATAGCGATAGTATGTATAGTTGAAGAATATGTACCAAACTATAAACCCATAGATACAAATTATTGAATATTTTCAGATATTTTGTTTTCTATACAACATATGTAGGTATGTATGTCAAGATAGGATAGTATGGAGGAAGATCCTTTTTCCTACCCAGAATATGCAAATTGCATGATGGTATGTATGTATGTTTGGAGATGAAGTAACAAACTATTAAGTCTTCTTACATATTGTGTATAGGCGACTGCCATACAAAATGTATGAAGCGATGTCGTCACTAAATTCAATTTTTAAAAAAATTGTTAAAAAAAAATTGAGATCTTCTACTACAATGTTAATATTTTTTATAGAAAATTAAATTATCTAGTTGGGGTGTTTCGGCTTTTTTCGATAATTGTAAAAGTTTTGGAAATATAGGCAGTTAAACTCATAAATTTATCATAAAAAAAATATTTTTCTTAATAAAAAATGTTTGAGAAACCCTGGAATTTTTTTGAAAAAACTAATTTGAGATTTTGTATTTGTCTATGTTTGTACCAATTTTCAGCGTTCTAGCGTTTATGGTTTCTGAGATATATGGAAAAATAAAATAAAAATTCAAAAGTTGATAACCCCTGACTGAAACAAGAATTCAAAATTCCGAGTATAAAAGTTTTGTAGGCCTGTAACTGTTTATATATTCTGAAATTTTAGGCTCTGTAAATTGAGCGGATCAAAAGTTATAAGGGGGGGACGGACACACACACACACAGACACACAGACACACACACAGACACACAGACACACGAAATGTTCTACTCCGAATTCTGAGTAAATCCGTGTATGGAACATATATGCTGCGAAGCCTCTAAGTTGGTGTTTTTTGACTTCAAAGTTGGAAATGCCGTGAAAAAAGTAGACCTCTCCATACATTTCTCGCGTGTTCTGGCTTGATACATTGTCGATATGTTAAGAGAACAAAGTTCTCCTGAACAAATCGACAGTTGGAAAATGTTCTACTCCGAATTCTGAGTAAATCCATGTATGGGAACAATATATGCTGCAAGGCCTCTAGTTGGTGTTATTAGCATGCAAAAAGTCCACTACACTATACAAAATTTTCCTTCGTACACGCATCTTGGCTTAATAATGTCGATTCATTAAGAGAATTGAATTCTCATGAACGAATCGACAGTCGGAAAACGTACACATTATATTAGTAGGGGAGACCTAGGATAGTTGGGACAATTTTTGCTTTTTAATTTTTATATTTTTTCACCTATGATATTTATTAATAATCTTTTCGACAATGGATATCTTATTTCATCAACTACACAATTCATTTAAATAAACTACTCAAAACAAAATAGAACATGGTGATATTTTCATTTGAACCAAGTTAGTCACTTTGTCCCAACGGGACCAGTCCCAACCCTCCTAGTAGTAAGGTAAGTTGGGACAACAGTCAAGGTCATTTGGGACATCTCATATATGAAGAAGGTTAAACTTCAAAAATAAGAAATCAATTCAAATGCTCTGGTTGTGTAATATCAAAGACTGGAGTGGCATATCAAGTGTTGAGGAGTTGTGCCGAAAGGCAAGACTTTCGTCGGAGTGGTACTAACGTCAGGGAAAACTGATATAACACAGAAAGATGAATAATAAAGTCTAATCAGATAAACAGTTGACACACGAAATTCAACTCTCCCCCAGTACAATTTCCATAACAAAAGAAACCACATTTCATCTAAAAACAAATATTCATATCACGTAGGTACATGTTTTACGTATAAGGAGAGTTGGGACAAGGTGTCCTAACTATCCTAGTGTTGAACTGTCATATTTTATGTCAAATTTCTCCCTGGAGCATACAGAATCAATAAAAACATAGATAGTTTATCAAAGAGTGCAATCAATATAGATTCTTAAGAAAATACATGTTCTTAAAGCAATAAAAGTAAATGAAAGCGTGATAAAAAAAATACTTTTGCCCAAAATTATGACGATATGTTCATAACAACACAACCGCTCATCTCACGATACTGACAAGTTTGTACGCGTGATTTGAGTCAAAACAGTGTATTGTTGCCAGATCGCTAGGTTCGGTATTTTCGGAGAAATGACGACTGTCCCAACTCACCTTAGTTCCAACTCACCTCGGTCTCCCCTATGTGCCTACTTACATCTTAACATTTTTTGTAATAAAATAATATAGTTGCGACATGTCTCATACAATTTGTATGACAGCATACACAATATCTACGGGAACACTCAATAGTTTGATACATCTTTACACCATTAAGCTGTTAACATATTTGGGGTAGGAAAAAAGGACTTACCTCAACGAGATTATAATATCCTGACATACATGTTTCGTATAGAAAACGAAATATTTTAAAATGTTCAATTATTTGGATTTCAAGAGTTTGGTACTAATTATTCAACTATACCTATGTACATAATTTCTGATTCGTTTCAGAGTACGAAATCTCTATATACCTAGACTGTGTCCTGTTATTGTTCGGTGCCTGTTTCTGGGATACGGATATATTTTTTGGATGACTTTTGACAAGGTGGACAGAAAACATGTTTTTTTATAGAGAATAACGACTAATGTGAATTGTTTTCAGATTTATTCTGCGAAAAAACACTTTGTTCATCAAGATATAGAAAACAGTTATCTAGGAAGTGTTGAAATGTATAGAAAACTGTAATAGGTTGCCAACCAAGAAATCAAACGCGCGATATACCATGACTCACTTATTGCACGGAGTACTCCATCTAGTATATGGAATTCTTTGAGATATTATTTATTCATTTATTTAGAATAAATTTTGAAGGTTTGTGGTGTTCATAGATTTGTATTGCATAATGATTTATGACGGGAAATTTTGTCTATGCAGGACTCGCAATGACAGTGATGAAGTGCGTGTACGACCGTGCGGATCAGTTGTGTTACTCGATTACCAGCTATTTCAGCCGTTCAACTAGGGCAACAGTGAATATTGGTAATTTGGTGAGATGTTTCGACAGCGAAGGAGATACTATTCAGTGGTTGGAGACGTTAGAATTGATGGCGAGGTTGAAGGACATCGGCGATCTCACGACGATTACACCGCTTTTCCTGGAGGAGTCAGCGTTCGCTGTGTACAGCGAACTCGGGGACGAAGAAAAGAAGAACGCTGAGAAAAAAGGCATGTCGTAATACGTTTGCCATTAACGCTTTCCGGTCACGATTTCACGCGAGTTGAGGGCGCTGCCAGGCGTAGAAACGTCTGCTCTGTCATCTTTGTTAGAGCGGGCTCGGGTGTTGATGGCGGAACTACATGACCCAAGCGTCGTTGCTGCGGTCGTAAGACAACTGAGTGCTCCAATGACAAGGAAAAGTTTCAAATGTGGTGGGCCACATTTTGTAAAATATTGTACGGTGAAACCAAAAAGACTGTCGTGTTGGTCATGTGGAGAAATGGGTCATATGTACAGAGAGTGCCCCATGAAAAAGGGAAACGTGAAAGGAGGAGTCGGTGCGCCGGTAGTTCTTCCTCGTCAACATTGACGGCGTTACCAATTGTTAATATGTGTGTGAATGGGAAGTCAGTGCGAGCTTTGGTGGACACAGGGTGTTCTCGAACGGTGTTGTCAGCTTGTATCGGGTGTGCAGTTCGCAATGGGGGTAACCGGTGCATGTTGATTAGTGTTGATAAAGGGGGCAATTAGATGGTGTGTGGATGAGTTGCGTGGTAGTTTGATGGTGTGGACGCAATAATTGGGATGTATTTCATAAAATTGTGCGGAGGAGTGATAGTAAATGATAACAAGTGATTTTTTTAACAATCTTAATGTAAACAATTGTGATGTTGTGAATACAATAGCAGAACCCGATGTTATAAACATTGAGGACCAAGATTTTCGGTTTGATAGTGAGAAGTGATGGGTTAAATGGGTGTGAAAAGAAGGACCGATAGACCTAAAAAATAACGTTGCATCATATTCCAACCTTCACGAACATGATGTGAAGGACGCGATTAAGGATGAATTGTTGAGGTGAATAAATGAGGGTTGGTTAAGGCCTTAGGCTGGGGAGTGCAGTGATGTAGTGTCACTCCTGGGAGTTTTCCAGAAGAATAAATATAATTTCTTACTGGCTATCCCTTTTTTTCCTTAAATTTTTGTTACAATTAAAATAAGGAAATATTTTACACCATGATATTCACATTCACCGCCTGCTGAAATTAAGGAGAGCAAGTAATCCTCGTACCAACCAAGCGACGCAGTCGTAATAAAGCCGCCCAACGCAAGGTGTACTACAATGTGGCGGCCAGGTATTGTAACTCGTGTTGTAAGTGATAATAATATAGAGGTAGACGGCATACCAAGGTATGTTTTGGACATAAGATGATTGTTTGATGACAGTGGAGAAAGCGAGTTGGAAGATCCAGACACAGATGGCTGCAGTGAGGCTGTGGATGTCGATGACGGTGCAGCAGTGGAAGATATCAATAACGTATTGGACGAGTCCTAAGAGCAAAGGTGAGGAACGAGGTTTCGGCGACCCCCGCAATGGCTTGATGATTATAAACAATGATGAAGACATCAGGAGGACGTGTGGTGCTACATGATCTATGGCGGGACATTTTGTCTAAGCAGGACTTGCAGTGACAGTGGTGAAGTGTGCGTACGACCGTGCGGATCACTTGTGTTATTCGGTGGATATTACAAGGTTAAAACAATATACATATTATGTAAAATTAAAAAAATATATTCTACGCGGTCCTTCCTCACATATAGCTACCATGGATATTAATTATTTGAACAAATTTTATTTTTACAGCATTCGGGATAAAATGATATAATGAAAAAAAAAATGTATTCAAAATAAGATATTATGATGAACAAAATTGTTTTGGTATTATTTTATAACCAACTGTGGCAGACCAATTCGAGTAATTTCTGTCGCGCGCGCGCCTAGTGACAACAAGAATATTTGTTTGTCGCTGAGCCGAGTTCATCGGCCTCGGTGTCGAGCGTGCGCCAGTAAACTGCTATAGCGATATGTTACTACAGCGAAAGGTTCGAGATATTTCGCGGACATTGAACTTGCCACCCTTAACACCGGACTATATAAGGGAGAGTACGCATGTACACGATGTCACTTCTCGACCACGCGAGCACGCCGTCACTTCGTCACTCGACCACCGGTCACCTCACTACGCGAGCACGCCGTCACTTCATCTCTTGAACACGATGGTACTTCACCACGCAAAAATTAGGTCACTTCGACTCGCTCACTAACTCGCTCGTTATACCGTTTCGACTTATCTTAAATACCTACTCATTGTGAAAAAATTTCTCTGTACGTGTATTACTGATTGTAAAATTTATCTGTGTAAAACTGTTAATTATTTCACTGTAAGTTGAAAATCATTCTTTTTTTTCATACTTCCTCTCTGACACTGTTTTCTGTATTTCTTAATCTTGAGTATCTTGTTAATCACCTTCCGTGATAACTAGACTTCTTTACGTGATCTGCTAAGAAAGAAAATTTGTTGGTGACCCTAGTACCTAATAATAAATCAAATATAATTTCTCTTAGCACGTCACGTCGAGAAGCTACTCTAAATACAGTTCAGAGCTACATCCCTTCTGGAGTCAGCTTAGAGTATTGTATATTCCAGTTATTATTGTATATTATTATTGACCAGTATAACACCACATAAATTGGTAATCACTTGTTTATCAACTTGCTAAACAACGATATTTTTCTGTATATGTTGTGTTTTATAATTCAGATATGTCGGTTGATGAAATTTCTCGCATACCACGAGAACATCAAAGCCAATGCGGGGGAAGAAAATGAGACAAATGATGGTGACACTTTTAATAACAAAATGTCCACTGCAAAAAATAAATAAAAAAAAAACAGCAAAGAACGGAGAGCAAAAAAAAACACGTGGCATAAAACGAAAGGACTGTCAGATATGCGAGCCCATGAAAAGACGCTGGCTAGAAGGTGCAACCCCAGGGTACAGTGATATACTATTTCCAGGTTTCCAGGTCACTGTCTCCCACGTGGTGACTGTAAGTTAGGCGGGGACCAGTCTAAACAAAATACTGGCAGATACTTGTGATGCCCGGCGTGATATATTCTTCTCCTCCTGTGCGATGCTTTAGAACGTCACACATTGCAGGCTTCGTGCGGCAACGCGTTTACAGCATCTTTCTTCTCAGTGACAAAGGTGCCAGGCCAGCAGGGAGCCTCACTGGAAGCGAACAGACGACACGGAAATCCCCTTGTGGTCCAATCTGTGAGCCACCGCGTTCCCTGATGCGGTAGCTCAAGTTGGGCCCTGCCTCGACACCTCTGTTAGTTGGTATTTTCATCCTGGTTCCGTGGCATCGGTAGCGTCCATGCGTGTTACGTATTTTGTCATGTAGATCTCCTGCGTATTAAAAAATACGGCAGCCATCGGGAATACATGAACCGTCCGTTCCACACCAGCGTGAAATGTTGAATTTGATGAGACCTCTCGTCTACCACGAGGAAACATCAAGCCAAGGTGTGGGGAAGAAAATGAGAGACAAATGATGGCGACACTTAAAAATTGTTTTAGTACGGCGCTTTTTTATTTATAATATTCACAAATGGTCCATGGCAAAAAAAAATACTTAAATAAAAACAACAGACAACAAATAAAACAGACACACGTGGCATATACCGAAACGAACTGTCAAACACACGCGAACACACGAAAAGACGCCGACCAGAATATACCGCCCCAGGGTACAGCGACATCCTTCCTCCAGGCATGTCACTGTCTTCCACGTGGTGACTGTAGTTCGGTGAGGCCCAGCCTCTGCGTCAGGCTAGCAGGTCTTCCTCGTGTTCGGCGTAGTTTCTTCTTCTCCTCCTGATCTCCTCCTCCAGGCCGTCACCCATGGCTGGCTCTGTGCCCCACGGCACGCTATGACGGCGCATCTCGACAGAGGTGGCATACCAGCTGGGGCCTCACCGGAGGCGAACCGACGCCCCAGACGACACGGATTGCCCCTCGTGGTCCAATCTGCGAGCCGCCGCGTTCCCTACGCGGTGGCCCCACACTGCGCTCTGCCTCCAACCTCCTGTCCTGTTGATGCCCTCATCTTGGTTCTGGGGCACCGGGAGCCATCGGGAGCACATGTCGACCGATGACGGCGTCACACCAAACCGTCCGTCGTCCACCAGCGTCGAATGCCAAGAGAGCGCGTGCCATAGCGCGTGCTAGCTGCTAGCTGCAAGTTTCGTTGCTAGCCCGCAACGAGCGCTAGCTGCTTTTAGAAATGTTGCCGTGGAAAAAAATTAAAAATATTGTTTTTCGGCAAAATTTATTCTCGGGCATAACAAATTATAAAACAATTTATTTATTTATTTGGTTTATTTGGGACAATAACAGCATAATTAACTAATATGAATATAAAACAATGAATAATAAATCAAGGCCAAAAAACTGTCCACAAAGTACATATTTACAGTTGATTCTGAAAGAATATTAATATTATATACCTATTAAAAACTAAAAAAAATATATACATAACAAAAACAACAAGGATAATGACGGAGATGGGGGAGGAACTGTAGGAATAGAAAAAGAAAAATGGAGGAATGTGAGAGGTAGAGAAACTATGGTATGTCACAACACCTTTCGTCATTATGATATACGTCCGCACTCGCACCTAACCCTCTCCCGGAATTGATTATGGAAAAATATATCTATATCATTAAAACTTTCATTATATTGTCGACAAATTCGAGGGATAGTTGAAAACTTCCGATAGTTGAAATTCGGGCCGTCTGGTAGTTCTTCCAGAAACTCTGAGTGGTATAAAGTTTATTAGTTCAGAAGAGTCAAAAAAATTGTTTATTACCTTATATAAGAGAGATTGATCGGCCATAATTCGTCGATTAACTAGTGTGTCAAATTTGTGAAATTGAACTGATTCGGAATATAAAGGAAAATATATGCGTAAACGAAAGTTGATATGTTTCAAATACTTCTTTTGTACTTTTTCAATTCTATTTATATGTTTTAGGTAGTAAGGAGACCATATTGGAGTGCAGTATTCTAAATGTGGACGTATGAACGTGGTGTATAACCTATGAAGTGTACTGACATTTTTAAATGGTTTACACAGGCGGATAATATACCCCAAAGATTTATAAGCTTTATTAACTATTATATCCAGATGTTTGTCGAACATTAATTTTGAGTCAAGCGTAATCCCCAAATCTCTTATATGATCCACTTCTTCGAGCGTGTTATTGTGAAGCGTATAATTATTATTTAATAATGTTTTTTGCACGAGTGAATGAAATTTTGTTACATTTTGAGATATTCAAGTCAAGTTTGTTTTGTTTGCAATATTGTGATAATCTATCCAGGTCACTCTGAAGTTTATGGCAGTCTGCAATTGAACGAATTTTTAAATAAACCTTCATGTCATCAGCATATGAGACATATAAGGAGTTTGTAAAGCACATGTAGATATCGTGAGTGTAAATATTAAACAATAACGGTCCCAAGTGTGAGCCTTGTGGAACGCCAGATGGAATAAACTTAAAATTGGACCTGTAATTGTCAATTTTTACTGACTGAGACCTGTTTTCAATATACGACACAAACCACCTGTGTAAGTTACCGTGTATCCCGACTAATTTTAATTTCTTAGCTAATATAACATGATCGACTCTGTCGAAAGCCTTTGAGTAATCTGTATATATTGCGTCAATTTGATATTTATCCTCCATATTAGATGATAAATATTCAGTAAAAATGAGCATATTTGATAACATGGAACGGTTTCTTAGAAAACCATGTTGTTGGTCTTGAATATATTTAATTATTACAGGATATACTTGATCATATGTAATACGTTCAAATAATTTACTAAAAACTGATAGTATTGATATTGGTCTATAATTTTCTGCATTGTTCCTCGACCCCTTCTTATATATGGGAACTATGAGAGCCTCTTTGAATCTATTAGGAAATTTACCTTCGTTCATAGATCTGTTAAAGAGAATGGTTAGTGGAAGTGCTAGCGTTTCGGCGCATTGAAGTATGAAATACGGAGGGATACCATCATTGCCCGGACCCTTCCTGATATCTAAAGCTTGTAAGTATTTCAACATTTTGCTTTGATCAATGGTTATTGCACCAATACCGTCATAGGCACATCTGGACTCCAATTCATCACCAGCAGACGTAAACCCAGCGGATGAGGTTGTAACAAAAGTAGAATTAAAATAATTAGAAAATAAGTCACAAACTTCCTCGCCACCAGTCGCTGATTCAGTTCCTAGAAATATTGTTTTAGGTATGTTTGTATTGTTCCGTCTACTTTTTTCGTAGGACCACAGTTTTTTGCAATTACTTTGTATACTATTCTCTGTGTCATCAATGTAACGTGAGTAACATTCCCTCTGAACAGATTTTTGACGGGAACGGAGTAACGTGAATTCCAAATAATCAAGTGGATTGTTGTGCAATTTCCACCTTTTATGAGTTTTACGTTTTTCTTTGATAATTTTGATTAAAGCTGATGAATACCAACATGGAAATTTGTTTTTCTTAATGGTCTTTTTTGTACATGTTTCGTAATTATTTGTTTTAACGTATCATAAAAACAATCTACAGCTGCATCTAAAGAATCACATATCTGAATAAATGTCCAATCGGTATCGGATAGATGGACATTTATATCGCTGTAATTAGCTTTTTTAAATAACAAAATATCTGTTGTGGTTTCTTTTAACGGGACTATATTACCTAAATGTAATTCTGTATATAAAGTAGGATGATGATCGTCTTCGTCTACTAATGGAGTACATCCGCGGGTAACAATACAATCAATGTTCGTGATAATCAAGTCTAAAAGTCGATTATTTGTATTAATTATATGATTGTATTGATATAAACAAGTGTAGGCCAATGTATCAGCCAGTTGAGTATTGGGTGTGTTGCAAAGATTTTCTGGTTCTAAATAATTTGTGTTTGAGTGTAATGTCCATCTTATGTCCGGCATATTAAAATCACCCATTACGAAAATAAAGTCATTGGGATATTTATCTCGCACAAAGCATAAAGAATTCAAGAAAGAGTCAACGGCCAATTCATATCCTGTTCCTTGAGGAAGATAAACACAGGCAACGTGAACATTTTTCCCATTAGTGAAGCTAGAAGCAGGCACAGTAACCCAAAGGCATTCGGCAGAGCATACAATATCGTCACGAGAGTATGCTTGTAAGTTCTTTTGTGCTATAATCATGACCCCGCCCCCTCTACGTTGTGTCCGGTCAGCTCTATCGCGTCTGAATATGTCATAAAGATTCACTGGTGCAAGTTCAGCATCATGAATTGTGCTCACAAGCCAAGACTCAGACACACCGAAAATGTTACATCCATCATTCGATAGTATATTTTGGTAAAATGAATCAGTTTTTGTGCGTAAACCCCTACAGTTTTGGTACAAAATGTTAAACATTATTGATAAGATAAATTATATTATTAAATAACAAGTCTAGGGTATACATTCGATTCAACAGGATATCACTTATAATAATAGATAATACGTAGAATATAATTAATACAAAAAAAAAATATTGGAGGCCATATAGTGAGTGAATGTGATATTCGTGAATGTGACAAGTGTAAATAGAAAATGACAAATTCAACAAATCATTACTATGTTTTGTCTGATGCAATACATATGGTGTAGATATGTATAAAAAGGTTCTAATAAATAACATGTTTTTATTTATATGCATGTAAGTAAGTGTACATAATATGCATATTTTATTAAATCTATGTATATTGATGAGAAATATATTTAAAGTAAGTAATAATGTAGGTTGAAAATATGTCATTATAAAATATTGAGGTGGCATACGATACAACCAAGTGAAAATATGAATGAATTGCATGTGAGTGATATGATATTGAATGTATAGTGTATAAGCACTATTGTAATAGTTGATGGTATTATCCGAGAATGACGAATGCGCACAGTCTACGCTACCTAAATTAATTAATATGATAAAATAACAAGGAACACTTACCCATTTTTGACAGTTGAAACAATAAATATCAAAGAAATAATTACGAATGATATTTGCATTAGTTATGTACATAAAAATCGAATCAAAGAACGTTATCCGAGAATTTATGAGTGCGAGCGGGACAGATATAGACTTATCGGTGCAGTCGGCATCGACAATAATGTTTACAGCAATATTGATATAACCAGTATTTCTCAACACGTTGGGACGTGGTCGGTGACAATTAATAAACATGAAAGGAATGAGTAAACTGGAGATGAGATAGATGATTATATGTGTGTGGTGAATTCGGGATGGAAAGAAATAGAATGGAATGACCGGAGAATCAGTGGAATCTGAGGGAGCTACGGATAGCAGGAGAAGTTGGCAACTGAATATTAGGCGATCTTGGTTAGGTCGTCCTCTCTTGAAACCAATATCGGTGGGGATGTTGTGTTCTTCCGAACGTAAATCCGGCAATTCTTCAACCAGACAAATTGATATTCCCTCTCCTTGGCAGTTGCTCGAGCAAGATGAAAAAGGTGCTTATTAGATTTAGTCAGGTGATCGCTTATGTAAATATTTTTGTCAGCACCAGGAAGTCCGCAACTCTTGGTAGATAAACCCTTTCTCATTTTAACGGCAGCAAGAAAGTTATTTTTTAAATCGATATTGGCGAATTTCACTATTATTGATTTAGGATGTTGCGTGGTGGTTGCAGATGCTACTCTAGTTGAGAAATTTATGTCCTTTGTATCCAATGGCACGTTGAGTGTGTTTGCAATTTTCAAGATTATATGATGTGTGTTTTCATCTTTAAGTTGAGGAATTCCTCTAATCTCCAAATTTTGCTGTCGACACCACTGCTCCCGATTGTTTGCCTCTTCCTCAAGTCTGGCAACTCTGGTGTGGAGAGAAGCAACCTCGATCTCCAGAGTGTCAATTTTATTTATTTTCTTTTCCAGTTCCGTAAATTTCGAGGCAAATGTATCCATCAGAGAATTATTGTAATTAATGGATTTCTTAAAGTCCGCCATTTCGCAGGTTAACTCATTAACTTGAGTTTTAATACTTTTCAATGAGGATAGTTCTTCGTTCATACGTTGAAGTTCCCTGATTATGGAAGATTCACTGTTGATTCCGGGGATGGTTTTACATGATTGACATTTCCAGTTATTTTTTTTTTCCTGCGACAATTTACGAAAGTTAATTTCAGTGATACCTCCGCAAGCAAAATGATAGTTTTTGTTACAAATCTTGCAAAAAACTCCATCGGTAATAAGGGTGTTACACGTTGCACAATCCATTTCTTCCGATAAATTTGGGAACTACTGGAGATTACTGTCAAGGTGATATGTACAACTTGCTATCGAAATGCACAACACTTCACAATAATTGAACGGCGGTAGTTTTTAAATACCTATTAAGCAAAGACCTTATATACTAAATATTATAAGGTCCTTGCTATTAAGGTAATGTCAATAAACACAGTAAATTTAAATTGGATATTTTAAACACAATGAGTGTATAAAACTGTTTACCAGTATCTGTACGGATATAAAAGAAACTTATTTACACGTTAGAATGTATTTAACACAAATAATTAGGCAAAAACAGTCTAAAATTGTAATAATTGTTGGAGTACAAGTTGGAGTTGGAGATGGAGATGGAGTTGGAGAACAATAAAAACTTTTGTTCGTAACTCACCTTACTTGGATGTGGTGTACCAGAAAGGAACATATATCAACTAAAACAAAAAAATCCAAATAATTTAATCTTGGAGGAATAAATAAATTTAATATTGCATATTTTTGAAAAAATATAATATAATTTTAATATTTTAATTTGATTTTGACTAATATTTTTACGACGAGACGAGACCTGAAAAAATTATACATAGATATACGTCTGCAACATAGATAATTATATTTATCTGGTTTCTGTGGACGTTTCCGTTTATCTCTCTTTTCGTGTCAACTCAGCGAGGCGAGTTGACATTTCAAACATTCATTTATATTTGAATCATCGGTAGAAGTTGTTCTCTTTGCGATCTCTTGGGTAAAACCTTGAGTCAAAAGAAGTATGCGGGCTAAGGTATTTTAATAGTTTGATTATTTATTTTCATTTTACCATGAGTTAATTTTAATGGCGTGTTACTTATTTTGCTTGTTTTTTTCTAGTGGCGTAAGAAGCGTATGCGGAGGTTGAAGCGTAAACGCAGAAAGATGCGTGCAAGGTCCAAATAAACGAGGTAATCATTAATTTCTATTTACGTGCGTAGGATAAATCCAATTTGTGGTTTTAATTCATATTTTCTAAACATGTACATATGACATGCGGTTTAGACTGTGAATATCTTGGTCGCCGTGTCGAAAACAAGGCCCACCCGACGAAAAGTACGCAGGTGGTAGTGCTTAAATCTATTGGAGCGTCTTAGTTTCTATGAAAACGTCTCGACTTTCTATCGCGAGCACATGGACGAACATAAATCGTATTGAATGTTTCGTAAATTACCCCTCAGATTTTATGGTTTGGCTCACGATTGGGCATTCTGGGTTCGACCCTTCTTCGGGCTGGAAACACTGGTTACCATATTCTACTAAAGTCGTCACTTGCAGGGTCCAAGGAAGTGTTTACTATTAATATATGTGTCTGAAATCAAATCTCTGAATAACTAATACCAAAGTAACAAAATTTTCAGTATAACTTATGAAATTTGTTCCCAGTGAACCTTCAGACAAAATCTACTGAGCTAAAATTCACTAGCGAAGTTGATCTCAGAATAACGTTTTTTTTTTCCAAAATGATATTTCAATTTTATGCAAACTCAGTCTGTTTTTGACGCTTGGCGGTGCAGTACATATCTATAAGATATTGTGTAGGTAACATGGTTTCAAAGTGCTAAATACGCATCTTTACCCACCTTTCATGTTTCTAAAACTTATTTCTCTAAAAAACATTTTTACTGTGAAACAATTAACTATCATTCAATCAATTCAGCTTATTTGTTAGTCCAACCGACAACATATGATGTATATTTTATCTAGGGATGCAACTTATCACAAAGCATCGATGTTAAAAAACATCTGCAATGAGAATGATACATCTATGTATCATCAATGTTTTTCCTAAATGTTATAAATATGTAGAAAAATATGCCATATTTAAATAATACCTTATTTAGGTTCAATATCACGCGACTTTTCAATACAATAAGGAATAAGAAATAATGAATAAACAGACTAAAGATATGTATTACTGTAGTTGTCGCCAAATATCTTTAACCATTTCGTCGAGAAGGGGGGAGATTTGCACGTAAACCAACGAAGCATAAAGATAAAATTTTGAGGAGGTGGTGTGGCGTTTCCACCCCTCTCCCTTGATACAAATAATCATAACCAACCCTTTGCTATCTTTTGGTTTCAATAGGATTGTATGTAGTCATAATTGTAAGTCGCATTATATATATTCAACTTTTCATAGACACTTCCCTTAAAAATATGTATGTGGTAAAATTAGTGTAAGTACTTAATATTGTAAAAACTAATTACATTTTTTTTATTATTATTAAACCAAACAAAATATAACAATATACAAACAATAAAAATGTTACAAAAAAGTACAATTTAAATAGGTTATATGAAACATTTTTTATAGTATTATTTGGTATACACCACCTCACTAGGCTGAGCCTGTACCGGGTGGCAGTTTTTTTTTTTTGCGTTATATCTGACGGAAAAATATTAAACTTGTATTAACTAAAACTTGATATAAAATATACCTATTATAAAATAAAAATATAAACTATTGTAGCTTGATCATGTTTCCGCAGTAATCCATGTTTCTAATCCAGTAGCCCTTGTTTCTAATCCATGTTTCTATTGTTTTCATGTTACATAATTCATTCTCAATTTTTTAATGCAACAAACATATCTTTCTATTGACATACATTTTAGCGAGAGCCAGAATTGTTATTATGTTTTTTAAAAAAATGTAGTCACAATCACTGAATTCAATTAACCTACAGACTTTTCTCAAACCTGTCCAAATCCAAAAATTTGTGGTTTATGCACAATTTTTTTATCCTCATATTCTTTTTTTTTCAGATCATTTATTTTCTAAGTTCCGGTTCTATCCTGATTAAAATAACTGTAAGTTAATTCATTTTTAATATCCCAAAGCTGTACGAGTTTTTCTTTTCTTTGAAAAACATGCATAGCATTGGGTATAACACATTGGATGCTCCACGCTGGAATAGATGTAATGTCAATTCTCAGTACTAGGTTTCCAAACAGTTTGATTGATTATCTAACTTATATTTCTGGATTCTTAGAATTGTCTAATGAAGAGGAATGAGAATGGAAAAGTTATTTGGCTTATAGATAAGTATAATTTTAATGTTGGTTAGAAGGAATATGTGATATTTTGATTTATCTGACGAATTAACATTTACATACCATCATGTCATGCCCCTCACCGGGTAGGGTAGGCAGGGAGAGCCAAATACCCCATTTTTCTAATCTTGACACACATTCATCGCCTCATTAAAATTCATTCACACATCATTTGATACATGTTTGTCTGCTGTTCACGCTTACATTACACCTTTTAGATAATCATTTACATCAGAGGTTCCCAACCCCGTGCCCGCGGGAACCATGGCGCCCGCGGAACGATTCGTATGTGCCCGCCACTATTCGACAGACAGAATTTTTTCATAAACTAATTAAAAATGTGAATTATTTTTATTTAGTTAGTTTTTATTTGCGATATTGTATGTATGAGTGGTCTGGTCTGTCAGTGAAAGCAATAAGCATGACCCCGACAGCCAAACTGACTGTCTTCTTAATAAATTATGAATAGGTATAAGAAAAAAAAAATGAGAAAATGAGATGTTGTGGAAGGAGTTTGTCGATTAAAAATAGGTGATGCCCGCCACCTTACCGATATTTTAGAATGTAATCTAGTGTACAATAAGGTTGGGAGCCCCTGATTTACATGATCATACCATCTTTTTCTTGGGTGATCATCCACTCCTGTCCGCCTTGTGTATATGGCTCAAGAAGTTTTAACTAAAACTACCATCTATTCCATATGTAAAAGCAATTCACTCTGAAACAATATATTTTGTAAAAGCGTAAATATTGAATTAAGAATGTAGTATTAAACAATTTATAATGCGACTTATTTGCCATGACCTAGGTAGAGTTATCACCAAACATCTATAAATATAACCATAAAAAAACACTAGATTTGTTTCTAAACAGTGAGCCCCCTTTAATTAACAATTAAAAAAATATTCTGTTGACCCAATACCCTTGATAATAATAATAATGCTTTATCACAAAATGTTTTTGTAGGTTAATGCACATTGTAAACATTTTTTAATTTCCAAATAAATCATTAGGTTTGTTGATGATGACTTAAGATTGTCTGTATTGTAAATAATGTTGATTTTTTTGTTTTTTCAGATTGGTGAAGCAGTTTTTAAATTCTAGGACATGAAGTATATTATTGTTCAAAGTTTTTGAAATAAAAGCAGTTCATCAATATGTTCTCGTTTTATTTAATAAAAGTTCTGAGTGTCCTGTGTTATAGTCGCCAACAGAAAAATTCATTAAAAATATTCAAGTAATAACAAATGTATTTCTGGGCTGTTGCATGTTGCCATATTCTGGAGACAAAACATTAATTTATTGTCTCGCAGATCAAGAATGTAAATATTTTTTAATTATCTCCACTAAGAAATGGAACAGTTTTTTTTGGCTAGAAAACATATATTTAACTGAGCTAGAAGATCAACAAACAAATAAGCTTGTCAAATTTCACAAGTTTCCTTTTTATTCCTTGTGTCAAAATTGATTTTTAAAGTTATGGATTGCGATAAGGGAACATTAATTTTTTCCTTCTATTAAGAAAACATGGTGCAAAAAATAATGATAAAAAAATAAAGTAATGGAAAAATTTTTTTTTTTGTCTAAAGCATTATAGCATGTAAAACATATTCTGTAGATTTGTTCAAGAGAACTTGCGCAAAATAGAGAGAGCGTATAAACACCAGGTCTCAACTCTACAACAATCAGATTGGATTGCAGCGCAAACCGACTATAAGAACACACTTGCAGCCAAGAAGAACTTTTACTGGACAGATAAAATCCAACAAGAACGAGATAACCCTAGACAAATGTGGAAATCCATAAACACGGTTTTAGGAAATAAAAATAATGGAGTTTCAACTACTACGGATATCTCTCCAGACGCCATCTCTGACTTTCTGCAAAACAAAATTTCGAAAATTCACTCTACAACAATTTTGCCATCTCCTACCTCATATTCAACCAACATAAGCAATAGTTTTCTAAATTATTTCATTGAAACAAGTGAACAAGAAATTATCAAACTCATCAATTACTCACCCAACAAACATTGTTCCTTAGATCCGATACCAGCATGGCTCTTGAAAAAATGCTCTGTTATAATAGCACCCTATCTCTGCAAACTGTTCAATTTATCATTGAGCTCTGGTGTAGTACCAACATGTCTTAAGGAAGCAATAGTAACCCCGCTTCTAAAGAAGCCAAACCTCGACCCTGATGACATTAATAACTACAGACCCATGTCCAACTTACCTTTTATCGCTAAATTACTAGAAAAAATTGTATGTACAAGACTAAATGACTTCATTGAGACAAACGGAATGTTTACCAAACTTCAATCTGCGTATAGAAAATATCATTCAACTGAGACTGGACTTCTTCGAATTTTATCTGATACGATTCTAGCTACTGAAACCGGAAATCATGTTCTATTAGCATTTCTCGACATGAGTGCAGCTTTTGATACGATTGATCACACTATTCTCACTGAAAGACTCAAAATAACTTGCGGTATTCGAGAAAACACATATAAGTGGTTTCAATCTTATCTCACAGGGCAGCACCAAACTATCAAATTCAATAACCTAAAATCATCTCCCGCTTTTGTAAAATTCGGAGTTCCCCAGGGTTCTGTGCTAGGTCCGTTACTTATCTTTCTTATACAAAAGACATATTTTCAATCATTGACTCCCACGGACTACTCGCACACTGTTATGCCGACGATTGGCAGCTTTACTTTTATTGCACACCAGAAAATGCTCACAACTAAAAACCACAATTTGTAAATGTATCGAAGATATCGGTGTTTGGATGTCAGCAAACAAACTTAAGCTAAACCCAACAAAGACAGAACTACTCTGGACAGCAACACGCAAACGAAGCCATTTAATAGACACTTCCCCACTAACTTGCGAAAATTCAGATATTCTTCCCAAATCCTGTGTTAAACTTCTTGGAGTCAATATAGATTCAAATCTAAGCTTTTCAAACCAAATTAACACAGTTACTTATTCTGCTTTCTTTCAACTAAGACGTTTAAAGTCAATCCGAAGGAGTATCCCAATTGAAGCCATGAAATCTTTGGTAAGCGCCTTTGTTGTCTCCCGTTTGGATTATTGTAACGGTATATGTATATGCGAATTTACCAAAGAAAGAAATTAATAAAATTCAGTCAGTTTTCAATGCTGCAGCCAGACTCATCACTGGAGCATCCGAATTTTCTCACATCTCTCACCATCTTCGCAATCTACATTGGCTTAAAGTCCCCGAAAGAATTGAATATAAGCTTTGTCTCATAATCTTTAAAGCACTTCGTGGTATGGCTCCTACTTACCTCTCGGAACTGTGCATTCCGCTTTCAATAAATGACAGACAATCATCACTTCGTTCAGCTTCTTCATCCATGGTTGGGAAATTAGTTGAAATAAACAGGGTGCATACAACTAATTTCGGTGATCGTCCATTTGCTGTGGCAGGACCCAAATGCATGGAATAAGCTCCCACATACCCTCAGACAAACCGAAAATATATCTTCTTTCAGAAAAAAACTCAAAACGCACCTTTTTCGCAAATCTTACCAGAGCCAAAATGATACAATGTAATCAATTTTTCAGCGCCCTTGATGTGAGATATTCACAAAAACGGCGCTATATAAATTATCCAAATTTATTATTATTAACTTGGTCTCAACATATCGACAAAGCTTCAAGCCAGGATATGCGAGATTTGTATGCACGGTCTACATTTTTCACGACTTTACCAACTTAGAAGTCAAAAAACACCAACTTAGGCTTTGCAGCATAGCATATAATGTTCTATAGGATTTACTCAGAATTCAGAGTAGAACATTTAGTGTCCCCCCCCTTTTATAACTTTTGATTCGCTCAATTTACAGAGACCAAAATTTCAGAATATATAAATAGTTATAGGCCTACAAAACTTTCATACTCAGAATTTTGAAGTCAGGGGTTAACTTTTGAATTTTTACTTAATTTTTCCATATATCTCAGAAACCATATAAGCTAGAACGCTGAAAATTGGTATGAATAAATACAAAATCTCAAATGGGTTTTTTCAAAAAAACTCCAGAGATTTTATATTAAGAAAAATATTTTTTTATGATAAATTTATCATGGTGATGGTTTAAAGCAGCGTATCGATTATGCGCTCCTGCTGCGCGCGCAGACTGTGCGCTCCGCGGAGCGCGCTCCAAATTTTGAAGGCATCTTAACTTTGCACTCCTGGCGCGCGCGGCAGCTGTTCCAGTATTTATTCGTTTCTCCATTTTTCTCTTCTGTAAGATGATAAAAAGCACGGTCATTTTTTTTCTTTAATTCCTCCACAGGCACTTGCATTTCACTGCTTATTTCCCTCCATGCGTCCGTTCTAAGTGCTTTATTATGGTATGAACGACTTTTGGTATTCCATAATTGTTCTTTGGTACCATATAATTGTATTAGTTTACGGCAACTTTGGTTATTCATCTTGGAACGCAACGAACACTAAAGTATGAAACGTCTATCTCAACTGGTGCGCGCGCCAAAACTGGGCTTCCTTTGGAACGCGGCAAAAAACTGACAGAAAATGGAATGTCCCGTTCCACGTTCGAAGTCGGTATCAACTTCGCGCGGCTGGAACGCGCGCCAATGTTTGACCTCTTGGAGCGCATAATCAATATCCGGCTTAACTGCCTTATATTTCCAAAGTTTTTAAAAATATCGAATAAAGCCGAAACACCCCAACTAGATAATTTAATTTTCTATAATATTAACATTTTAGTAGTACATCTCAAATCTTTTTTAACAATTTTTATTCAATTTTTTTTTAACAATGATCTACAATACATGTGTCAGACCTATCCTAACATACGCCATTGAATCCAGAGCTGATACGGTCCGTACCAAACAACTTCTGCGCACCAGCAAAATGAAAATACTGCAATGCATAGCTGGCAAAAGTCTCCATGATAGAGTTAAATACAGAGACTGAAGAATCTGCAAAGCTGTGGACATTGTAAAATGGGGGCGCCAAAGAAGGTACTGAAACTAACAAGTCAGCTGCATGTCCGAAGATAGGATCCCAAAGATAGCCCGAGACAACATACCAGAGGGGTATAGACCACGAAGACTCCCACCAAAAAGATGGCGTAATAGTTCGCAGTCCACATTACAGGAGGCTAAAAATGCAGCATAAAACAGGCCCCGGGCCTAATGAAAGAACAAGAAGAATTTTTATAAAAATTGAATATAATGACAACATCCCTTCATACAATTTGTATGGCATTGGCCTGTACACACTACCCCCTATTCAGTAATTAAAATAGGAACATACTAAAATTGTAGATTTTAGATTTACGGTCTTATTTCAGTGTTATAAAATATCAACTTGGACTAAATGGAATGAGAACGTACCTATTTTGGCCGGAACGTTCTTAAAAAGTTACTGAATTAGACGTATTTTGAATAATCATGAAAATTATAAAAATGTAATAATTTTCATTATTATTCATAATACGTCTGATTTAGTAACTTTTTAAGAACATTCCAGCCAAAATAGGTACGATCTTATTCCATTTAGTCCATGTTTATATTTTATAACGCTGAAATAAGACCGTAAATCTAAAATCTACCATTTTAGTATGTTCCTATTTTAGTTACAATAGTTACTGAATAGGGGGTAATATCTAAGTTCTTCCGCGAGTCTTAAAAAAAACTGAAATAAGTATATTCAAAGCGCCCTTGAGGTGAGGTTATCACAAAAACGGCGATATAAAAATTATCCCAATTTATTAAGACTTAATAGTTTGATACTTAATCTCCAAAAATACATGCCATCATGCTGTTTTCATATTCTGGGTAGGAAAAAGTACTGACGTCCATACTGTCCTATTTTGATATACCTACCTACATGTGTTGTGTAGAAAACAAAATATCTTAAAATATTCAATAATTAGGATTTATGGGTTTATAGTTTGGTACTTATTCTTCAACTACACATACTATCGCTATCCACAGTTGGATCTCATGTGTTACATGCAACTAGTTTTAATTATGCATTTTATTTGGGTCATGGCATCGGTGATATGTTAAGAGAAATAAATTCTCTTGAACAAATCAACAGTTGGATAATGATGACAAAACACTTTTGGAATACATTCTAATTCTACATTTGGAATTTTACTAATATTAGAAAAGTGTACAAAAATATTAATCAATATAATTTTTACTTCTCGAGAGATAATATGACTTATTTATAGTATGACTAAAATCTACTTATAACTTTGTTGTCTAATATTTTAGTTTTTATCAAAAAATTGCATATTGTTGGATCCAGCAATTTTTTTGTGCAAAAATTTTTCTGGATTGCAATCACTATTAGTGTCCACATAGACGCAGCGTATCTGTGGGATGCAGAGCATCGGATTTTAGTTTTCTTTACCTCATCCGTATGGTGTGCTTATGTGGACGGTTTTAAATAATGAGAGGATTCTAAATATCGAAAACAAATAAGGATGTTTAAAAGGATGGATTATATTTAACAGCAAATAAATATTTATTTTTTAAATATTCTAACAAAATTTCAAAAGGATGGATTAAAAATGCAGGTGTGATTTGAGGTAGGTACTTACTTTAATTTTTAATAAATAGTACTTGAATAACATTGAAAATATTTGATTGTTTGAAATTTTGTTAGAATATGTAAAAAATAAGTATTTTCTGTCAAATATTTCTATTGTATAATATGGGCAAACTAAAATGGGAAAGGACTTTACCGATACGAAATGCAGCTTATTATGGATATATTGTATCATCAGATTATTACAAATATCAACAAGTGCCATGGCAGTTTATGGTATGTTATATACATCGAATAATAATAAAACTATAGAATACTCATTCCCATACAATACCTCGCTGAAAAAGTGAAGCCGTTTTATTGGCCGGCTTGTGTCAATATATGTATGACTGCTATAATTTAGCAAGTAATTTTGCTAACTATTCCGTAAATAATTTTGAAAGCAGTTAAAAAATTCCCTATTTGGAGAACATATCAAGCAGACGGCCAAATGATTACTGAATGCTCGTAGCAAAATGTTGACCAAATTAGTCAACATAAAGCAGTCTCATACTGCAGGCTAGGTATTCTATACTATTATAATTCTATGGTTATATAATAATTTTAAATAGGAAGAATCTAGAATGTATTGTAATTCTAGATTCTTCCTAAATCCTAAGATGTTTTCATTAGACCAGAAAAAAAAAATTATACTTCAAAAAAGATTTCGAACTGAAATAAATGAATTTTTCACAATGTTGATGCCTTTACCTTAGAATATTTGTATGAACCATGTTAAAAATAAAGAAAAAAAGTAAATATGAATAACAGAAGGGTGTCAAATTTAAAATAAAGTCACTGATGTGTACATATCGCATTGTGAGTGTAAAACTGAAGTATGTGCAAATACTTTAGTTGAAGATATGAGAGTAATCCAATTACTATAAGAAAGTAAGAGGAGGCTGCTTCTGAAATCGTCTACTGTGTCAAGGAGAAGAAATTACTGGTGAAGTTTTGGTAACCCAAGAGTTTAACTGGCTTAACCTATCAGGACAAAAGCATGCAAAATCAATGATCTCAGGCTTCTCAGCTAAAAGATCTAAACAAATTCTTACTCTTAACAGAGAAAATATAAGAATTCTAATCAGAACACTGACTGGACATTGTAGATTGAATAAACACCTATGCACAATGAACTTAGCAGACATGCATCTATGCAGATTTTGCCTAGACGAACATGAAACTCCGCTACACCTGCTCAAGGACTGTGAACCACTGATGCAAACAAGAGCCAGAATATTTGGCTCTCACATCGCTGATGAAACACAAATCAGAGAAGCCAGCCCACTGAAGATCTTAAGATTCATTCGAGAGATTGGACTATGGGAAGACCTCTAGAAGCCAATCATTCACAATGAGCTACACATCGAGCTGACGTGAAGAAGCCTCTAGAAGGATTTAAAAAAAAAAAAAAAAACCCAAGAGTTTAGGCATAGAATTATAAGGTACAAAAGCCGCGTATAGTACAAATTTCAAATTCAAATGTATGACAAGTTTTTTACATGTTTGTGTGAGGCGGTAGATCGGTAGGTGGACATATTATGTAGGTGTGCGTATACGGCCAGGCGAGTGAAACTCAGAACATTGTTCTCTTAGTTTTTGTTGTCATAATTTCATTGCGCTGACTAGGTATCTGTATCATATATAATCTAAGAGTTTAGGTAAATCCAATTTTCTAAGAACTATGAAGTCTTTAAACTCCCATATCTCCAAATTATCGTATTTGCACATACTTCAGTTTTACAGTCACGGTGCGATAATATAAAATCCCTTGACAATTTTTTAACCATTGATAGATGTAAATGTAAAGCCAAAAATAAAACATGCATTATAGGGTGCAGCAGCGGTAGACATACCTAATCTAAAATTTTATGGGAATTATCTCAATTCAGGTATAAGCAAATAATGGTTCAAATTTGGTTGTGAGATTTTTGATGTCATTTAATATTTCCATATTTTGTGGTGAACCTCGGTCTGACACTACTTGTTGTCTATATATTAAAAAAAGTTACAGGGTTTCTCAAACTTTTTTGGTAAGAAAATATTTTTTTATTGACAAAATTGTGTTTCATTGCCGATATTTCCAAATTTTAAAATATATCAAAAAACGCCGAATACTTTTCTTAACAATTTTTGTAAAAATTGAATTTAGTGGTGACATTGTTTCATACAATTTGTTTGGCATATAATAAACAATATCTACAGGACACATTTTGAAAAGAGGGAGACACCAATCCAACGTCTGCTGGCCGCCATATTTTATAAGTTCAGCTGATACACTATCATACCCGGCAGCTTTTCCCGCTTTTGCATGTTTCACTGCTTCAAGCACTTTGTCTTGTGCAATTTCATCATTTCCATCTTCGCTTACCTGCCATGGTCTCTGATTCGCACACTCGCCTATATTGCCACCATCTGTAATAGAACGATGTATTGCAGGGTCAGAAATGAGGACATAAGGAAAGAATGTAGGATAAAGAAAGATGTTATTAATAGAATGAAAGTGAACACATTGAGATGGTTTGGCCACATGAGGAGAATGAATGAGGAATGACTAACGAAGAAAATATACATTGCGGACAGGAATGGAATGAGAGGGCGGGGCCGCCCAAGGAAGGGATGGCATGTCCATGTGAACGTTATTTTGAAAGACGGAAATGTTAGAAGCTAGAACAACAGACGAACATGTATAAGACGACGTATGAATGTTGACGAGGCGATGAATGTATGTCAAGATAGAAGCAGGTGGCGTTCGGTTCTTTCTGCCTACCCCGTGAGGGACATGGCGTGATGGTATGTATGTATGTATCTAAAGGACTATCAATAGTTTGATACTTAATCTTTATACATACATAGCATCAAGCTGTTTACATATTTAGGGTAGAAAAAATAATTTTATTTTTCGAATCGATTCCGAAAAATTACATTATTCTGATGTAAGGAACCAGTTTTTTCTGTGGTAATTATTTATTCTTACCACATTCATACATATGACACATTTGGAGTGACTATAAATTGTTGTGCTTTTGCAAGAGTATAAAACAATATTTTTTAATTTATTTTGGGAGGCAAGGAATCAATGTTTTCTTTCACAGATATTCTTTATATACGTACAATTATTTATTATTGTTTTGGATAGTATTTATCTTTATCTAGAATAACAAAAATATATTTTTAGAAAAAAAAAATTGCTTTTAATTGTACACATTAAGAGAATATAATAAATAATACAATATTAATATATATACAGGAGGGTGAAGCGAATATGTATTTATTGCTAGCATATGAATATCAAAGAATGTGGATTAAAGAAAGAAATCTATGGCAAAATAAAATGCATCCACCAGAGACAAATAAAGTTGATTTGGTAAAGAAATATGTCCAAACATTTAAAGGCAAACCCAAGGTGATTGAAGAGGAAAAAAAAATGTTCAAAATCAAAAAGTAATTTTATAATATTTTACTATTTAAATTAATGTACTGATCAATTCTTGTTGTATATGTAAATCAAGGGTGATTAGATTTGTTTGTGTGGATTAAAATATTTCCAGGGAGGGATTTAATTGTAGATTTTATTAGGATTCAATGACAAAAAATTAAACACATTTCTTGTTATTGACAAACATCTTGAAATTTTTCGGCAGAGAGGAGTTCAATGGCTGTAGATTTTTTATAGTGAACATTACAATATAAGAAACATAAAAGTAATGTGTAAAATATTGTTGAATTTTTTACATGTTTAAACATGCTTTCTTTGTTAATAATATAATAATAAACACTTCCTTGCACCCTGCGCAAGTGGCGAGCTTATTGTCAAATGGCAATTTCTTCCAACTAGTGTTTCCAGCCCAGAGAAGCAATATTAGCATGAGAAATCAATTTAAATAATTTCTCCTATGCTGGGGATCGAACCCAGAACGCCCGCACAGAAACCAAACGGCTTACCAACTGTGCCACGGCAGTTGACTAAATAAAAGTTTCTACTTAAAAAAAGATCAAAATATTTTTTTATTTAAGATGACAAAATTTACGCACCAACTGTTTGACACAATTGAAATATAAAAATATGGCCCTCATTATTTTTTTTCCGGCAGGACTATTTTGGGTTTCCAAAAAAAATTATATTACCTACTTTATTTTTAGTTTGGTTTCTTGAATAAAGTTCCACATCATGTAAATTGAGATGTCCCCCACGTTTGGGTCTTAGTATAAAAGCTCCAAGGTGTCTGTGTCTGGATTCCATTAGAGCTGGGCACTCACAGATCACATGTGAGGCTGTTGCTTCCTCTTGTTGACACTTTCTACAATTTGGTTCATCAGCGATCCCCATTAAGTAATGGTGTTTTTTCAGATGACAGTGACTAGTGAATAAACCAATCATTGTTCTCTGCTGAGATTTAGCAGCTTTCTTGGAGGGCCCTTCAATGAATTCTTTTGCCTGTCGTTGTCCACAACTGGTCTTCTAGAATTCTTTATATTGAACTGTTGTCCAGTTTTTGATCAACATTTTAATTGTGGTGGCAGATATACCAACTGCTGGTTCAGGTTCTATGAAAGGTTGCCTTGATCCCTTTTTTGCTATATTATCTTCTCTCTCATTTCCCTCTGTACCTTATCCTCTGGATCAGGTATCCATACTTAATGTATTTTGTAGTGTTGCCCTAGTTTTTCAAGGTACTTTAGACAGTCCCATATCAGTTTTGATGTAATCTGGTATGATTATAATAGCGCCTCAAGGGCTGCTTGAATGTCTGATAAAATTATTGATACAGTATACTTTTTCTTCAATGCCTTTACAGCCCATATTGAGCCTTGGCCTCCAGCAACTTCCTCCTCCAATCTCTCCTGTCACTTACTGCGACCTTCCAGTTTGGCACATCCAGAAGCTGGGACGTGTCCCTCACAATATTGTCTTCCCATTGCAGCCTCGGGTTCTCTACCTTTCTTTTGCACCCGGGTGCCACTCTAAGACTCTTTTTGGTATCCGCGATGATGGCATTCTCTGAACATGCTTTGCCCATCTCAGCCTGCTTAGTCTTATATGTTCAGAAAGTTTGGAAGCTTTATAGATGTTGCACAACTAATTGTTGAACCTAATCCTCCATGTTTGTCCATCATTCACGGGTCCCAGGATTTTACGCAGCACTCTCTTTCAAAGATGTCTAGTATTTTTGCAGACTTTGCTGTTAGTGTCCAAGCCTCGCACCCATATGATACAACAGTCCTGATGACTGTTTTATACAGGGTTATTTTTGTCTTTCTGTGGACACTTCTAGACCTGAACACTGGTAATAGAGAGAAGAATTCTTTGTTACCTGTCGTTATTGGCTTTTATATATCTATGATATCTTCATTATCTTTATTGATAGTTGAACCCAGGTATGCAAATTCCTCAAACAATATGCAGCATATGCCATTTTTGTGGTAAAATACTAATCGAGTTACAAACAGTATAATTAATTTCAAGGTTGTGTGTATTGTACGCTAAATAGTAAATATTTTCCCCAGTACCATCAAAAGATACGTCTTTGAAATAAAGAACAGTTTATTTTTATATCTTTATTCGATTGCGTGAGGTTTTTGATATTTGAATTTGTTTAATACTTATCTTGTAAAATTAGTTATAGAAAAACCCTTTTTTAATTTTTTATTGAAATTAAATAAAAAACTATAAGGCCTATGAATTATATTTTTACTTCAATCGAAAGAAAATATAAAAATAAACCCACTGAGTTTTTTTACTATTTTAATTACTATTCTTGCTATTTAAAAAAACCCTCTAAATTCACCTTTTCATCATATCTGTGATATACAATATTTTTTGTTTCATTCATTAGAAGGTAAAATTGAATCACCATTTCACAATGAAGTAGAGCTGATAATAAAAATAAAATGTTATACATACCTAAATAACTATTTTTGACAGATTTGAAAAAATTCCAAGCAAAACAGTCTCTAAAAGAAATAAAGAAGAATCTCAGAAACCTGGAAGACAATGCAAAGAAGATAAGAAAACTGATTCAAATAAAAACTAATATATATAAATACATCTGGTGCATAAAAATATTGAAAAAATATTTGGCTTTTTACTAATATTTCCAATATTGTAAATAACAGAAATAAATAAAAAAATTCAGTCTTTTCTGATATAAAAGGATTTCCTATAGAAATTAAATATGTGAAAAAAATTCAGATCTTTTTAATTTATCACAAAACATGGTAATTATAAAAGCTATCTTAAAAATTTAAAATTTCTGCCTTCGTTAGTTTGTTGGATATCTGACTCCTGAAGCAAAGGTCCTGGGTTCCATTCGCGGTGGAGACACAGTTTTTAATTGTGTTGTCAAACTGGATCTGTGAGGCAATAAATATCATACATATCCAGAATGTTGCAACTTGTTATTGGGTGCGAGTTAAATTATTAGTATTTCACATAGTACCTGTTAGTTGCCCGAGAAGCAATACAATGTAAACATTCTTCTAGATGTCAGTTTTGTTAATACCTAGACAAACCTTTGGGACATGTCCTACGGGAATGTTGGAGCCTAATTGTATTCAATGGATCAGAGTTCCTCGTATATATCAATCTATGGGCCTCAACAAAGACTCATTAGTCATGCAGATTTATTGCGGCCGCACATTGGGTGACTAGTGGCGGCCACAGCAAAGAAAATAGTGGCCACTACAAGCTGTGGAAGAAATTTTCCATAAATGTAGCCCAGTGTGTGGCTGTTCTTAATGATTTTGGAGAATAAACAAAGCATTTAAATGATCATCTCATAGAAATGGTGTCTTATTTAGTGAATTAATTTTTACCTGATGCCACTCTGCTAAAAAAATGACAGCAATATATTCAGAATGTTTCAAAGACAAATAAGCTCCCTTGTCTATATTAACGGGCTGACCAAGTCCTTTTTTTTGGTATCACCTGTTTCAAAACCTTTCACATGTATGCAGTGCTTTTTCATAAGTATAGAATGAATCAGAAATTTTGTGAATTTTTCATATAATAGTCAAAATAAGAGCAACATTATTATTTTATACTATGTGCAGTTATATGGTCTTATACGTAACTTAAAAGGTTGGCGGATGAGTGGTGAGCGTGACTTGAGTCATAAAGGGGTCCCTTAAGCCAGCAAACATGGCTATTCTGACTGGTACTCTCGTCGCTTGTGTTCGTAGGCCCGGATTTGTGAATCCAGTGAAACCACGATTGCCTTTCTCTTTTGTATCTTAGGTTTGTAACAGTGTAAAACAACATTACTAAATATCACTATTCATAATAAAAGGCAACTTTATAACAGTTACATTACACCTATATAAGATAAAAACGGTCCCAGATAGTTTTAACAGCAATAAAGAAGATTATATGGACTGAACATCTCAGAATGTTGTCGTTGGTCGCATTAAATGTTAATAATTTTTGATGTTTGTGAAGCAACGTGAATAATTGTCATTCTCCTTCATCAAAAAAAGTAAAAATGCAGAATGTTGATATTTTTAGACATACTAAAATAAAATATAAAATTGCCATCTCTGAGATCCTTAGACGTTTACTGTAGCTGATTCCTGCTTTGTTTTTTTTGACTGCGAATGTCACAATCTTCCTTTCCCTCTTTGACTGCGAATGCCACAATCTTCCTTTCCCTCTTTGACTGCGAATGCCACAATCTTCCTTTCCCTCTTTGACTGCGAATGCCACAATCTTCCTTTCCCTCTTTGACTGCGAATGCCACAATCTTCCTTTCCCTCTTTGACTGCGAATGTCACAATCTTCCTTTCCCTCTTTGACTGCGAATGCCACAATCTTCCTTTCCCTCTTTGACTGCGAATGTCACAATCTTCCTTTCCCTCTTTGACTGCGAATGCCACAATCTTCCTTTCCCTCTTTTTGTCATTTTTCTTCTGAATTTTGAGTAACTACTGAATTTTAAATAGGATTTGTTTTACACTGTGCAGCTTAAAAAGATAATGTAATATCCGCAAACAAAATTGGTCTATGATATATTGTTACAGTCTTACTAATAAACGTGTTGTAAAAGTTACACGACCGTTTAACACCCGTGTAGGCAAAAACGTTACCAACAAAAAACGCTGTGTATCAAATCAGTTGGTCAACGACTGTGTATCTCTCATACAAATTTTACACATCGATCGCACGCCTGTTCTAGGTAGTTTAGCGGTGTTTTAAGACAAATTTCAACTATCACAATTTAATATCATATATCATATTTTAATTTGATATGCGTGTTTATATTGTTATATCTTGGAATAATATGATGAAACCTCTACAAATTACTATATTCTCGATAGTTGTGCATTTTAGGAGCGAAAATTTGTCAAAAAATTTGCTCTTTTATAATATCTGCAATGGTGTTTGCTTGGGTATTCGTCTGATGAAATTATTCGTTATATTTTCCATATTCCTATTTTGAAATGTCAAAATTATAATGGCGGATGGCGGCTCTGCGCATGCGCGAGTGCGAAATTACAATGTTGTCATTATTTTTTGTTGTACGCTTGTTTTAAGTACACAGTCGTTATACAGCGTTTATTAGTAAGATTTTCAAATAATCGCTGCACGGGCTTTACACGGTGTGTAACTAACACAGTGGTGAACGGGTGTGCAGTAGATTTTTATTAATAAGACTGTTAGAATTGAATTTGCTGTAATTTTTGTTTGTATGACTGTATGTTTGTTAGGTTTAAATAATAAATAATATTTGAAAAATTATTTCCATAAATTAATAAAAGAAAAAACAGATAATTATAAACACAATCTAACATATTGTTTCATATCTTAACATGACGTAAACGAATAACGAAACAATATTTGTTATAACCACTGACAGATCATTTGAGAATGGCTATATTAATTTTAGGTTCTCACTTTTTTATTATCGTTCCCGTTTTCACTACAGTTTTTCATATAAATCTCACAAAATTATATTCACAAAATAAAAGATGAAAATAAAGCACAAACACCATAAGAAATTATTGTATTTTTTTTTATAAACATTGATAAATTAATGTCAAATCACCGGAGAAACATGAATGAATTGTAACTATGTCAGTTCAAACAATAACATAGAAACTTATTGTTATTGATGTCAATCACATATAGACAAGAATATGAGCTTATGTGTTTTAGTTATATAATGTTATTACAAAAATATAAGGAAATATTATGAATAAGACGGACAGTTTATTGGGTTCCTATTTATATATTTCGTTAGTTATCAGATTACTTTTCCATTCTTTAAGAACCAGGTAATTTATTCATAATATATTCAAAGGAATATGCACAGGGAATGTAAGATCGCTTTACCGTGCAGGTGCACTGAAAGTGCTTTGTGACCAACTCCTCAAATACAAGGCCGATATTACAGCATTGCAAGAGATAAGATGGTTGGGAGACGGTACATTTGAAAAAAGAGAATGTAACATTTATTATAGTTGCCATAAAAAGTATCATATATTGGAAACTGGCTTCATAGTGGCAAAAAGAGTGAAACACCTAGTGATAGATTTCAAACCAGTGAATGAATTTGTGTTATCCAGATTAAAGGAAGATTTTACAATTACAGCATAATTAATAATACCCATGCACCCACAGAGGATACAAGTGATGACGAAAAGGAAGAATGGTACAATTTTTTGGAACACACTTATGATACATGCCCTAGAAGCGACATCAAGCTAATTGTCGGTGACATGAATGCTAAAGTAGGAAGAGAAGCGGTTTTTAAACCAACCATAGGATTACACAGCCACCACAGTGACTCAAATGATAATGGCAACAGATTGATTGATTTCGCAGCATCACGAGGCATGTCAATTAGCAGTACGCTATTCCCACATAAAGAGATACATAAAGTTACATGGAGATCCCCGGATGGTAATACATATAATCAAATAGACCATGTACTAATAGATGGGAGACATGTATCCAATGTCATGGATGTGCGAATGTTTAAAGGTGCCAATTGTGACTCGGATCATTATCTTGTTGTAAGCAGGGTTAGAGCGCGTATATCAAAGGTAAAAAACTACAGGACGGAACGCTCATCAAAGATTAACACAAGCGCACTAAAAGATCTCCCAACAAGAGCAAGATACAGAGATCACATAAAACAATCTCTACAAGACATGGAATTGAATGCTACTGAAAATCAAACAGTGGATGACAAATGGAAAAAGTATCAGAATATCATTAAAGACTGACATTCTTGGCATAGAACGAAGACACAAAAGATCACCATGGTTTGATGAAGAATGCACGGAAGCAACCAAAAGGAAGAATGAGGCATATTTGACAATGCAACAAAGAAAGACAAGAAGTGCTGAAGAGAAGTACAAGCTAAAAAGGAAACATGAAAAACAAATCCACAGACAAAAGAAGAGGCAGTATGAAAAACAGCAACTACAAGAACTGAAGATATTGAGATCGCAAAACGAAAGCAGAAAGTACTACAAGATAATAAACCAGCAGAGAAAGGGTTTCAAACCTAGAATTACAGCATGCAGAAATAAAGAGGGGGAAATATTGAATGACAGAACGGATGTACTTGAGCGCTGGGCGCAACATTTTGACGAATTATTAAACACAAGCAATGACGACATCCGGAACAATATTGATCTTAACACCGATGACACAATAAACATCACTAATGCTCTAAAAAAACCCCCCTACAATAGATGAAGTGTGTCACAGCATAAGGTGCCTTAAAAACAATAAATCTCCAGGTCAAGATGGTATTCCAGGAGAACTGATCAAGTATGGTGGCAGAGGCGTAAGTCAGATGATGCATCAACTTATTAACCAAGTTTGGGAGTCAGAAAAAATACCACAAGATTGGAATACAGGAGTCGTATGCCCTTTGCACAAGAAAGGAGATGCTATGGATTGCACCAACTACAGAGGCATAACATTACTCCACACTGCATATGAGGTGGTTTTTGCAAATGTACTCTTTATGAAACTGCTTCCATTTGTTGAGGACATGGTGGGACAGTATCAGTGCGGATTTAGGCCTGGCAAATCAACAGTTGATCAAATTTTCACCTTAAGAATGGTCCTGGAGAAAACGTTGGAATTTAATATAGAAACTCACCATATGTTTGTAGACTTCAAATCTGCTTACGATAGTATCTCCAGACACAAATTATATGAGGCCATGAGGGAACTAAATATTCCACAAAAACTAATCCGGCTCACAGTGATAACCATGTCTAATACACAATGTCGGGTAAAAATTCAGAACAGCATATCAGATCCCTTCAAGACTTACAATGGACTAAGACAAGGTGATGCCCTGGCTTGTCTCTTATTTAATATTGCCCTGGAAAAAGTTATTAGAGGCGGAGATAGAGACATCTGGGACTATATTCAGAAAGTCTAGTCAAATATTTGGATATGGTGACGATTTAGACCTAATCTCAAGAACTCTTCCGAGGATGAAGGATGACTTCCGCAGGCTTGAAAACTTCGCGAAAAATATGGGCCTTAAAATTAACACTGCAAAAACCAAATATATGATAGCTAAAAAAACACCACATAATGATAACCTGCGTCCTATTGATGTGGAAACACATACAGTGGAATCGGTTGATTCTTTTTGCTATCTAGGCGCTATTGTGTCTCATGAAAATAATTGCAGCACCGAAATTAAGACAAGACGTGCTATTATGGTCTAATAAAGCATATTAGGTCCAAAATACTAACAAGGAAAACAAAAATCCTAATTTATAAAGCTCTTCTCAGACCTGTCGTAGTGTATTAAGATGAATGCTGGGTCTTAACAAAAAGACGAAAAGAGCCTCTTGATATTTGAAAGGAAAATCCTGAGAAAGATTTTTGGCACAGTAAATGATAATGGACTTTGGAGGATGCGATATAATCACGAACTACAGGCATTATATGACGAACACAACATTGTACAAGTCATAAAAGTACGTAGACTGCAGTGGTTGGGACATGTCAGCCGGATGAATGATGATCGTGTCCCCAAAAAGGTTCTTAATGTTGAAATGTGATTTGAAATTGGCGCCATTATTAACTATAATACTTAGATATTATTTGTATTGTCCATAATCTGTGTTTCATATATATCTATGCTTTTAAAAAAAGTAACTGTCAACCGTATACCGACGCGACGCGCGATTGTAATAAAATAAAATACTCTGTTAATTATATGTATACTTAGTTTTTATTTCGCCAAATATAACCAACAGGTTATGGGCCCAGGAAGTCGCGTGCAGAGTTAATAAAGCCTCAGTAAAGTTGTGTTTATTATAAAGTTCGCCGACATCACGTTTTTTTATTCTTCGTCAGATATCCACGTGTTTTCGAACTCCGACAATGAGCATCAACTTCAGCGTATTGCCAAAGTTTGCTGGCAGCAATTACAGACAGTGGAGATTTCAACTCAACTGTGCTTTGAAGGCTAATGGATTATACAATGTTGTGTATAATACGACGGCGTTGACAGCTGCGGAAGTCGAAGAAAAATCGACGACGGACGCCAAAGCGATGTTCCTCATATCATCGGCGCTAGACTTGGAGACAATTTCGCTAATTGAGAATTGTTCATCAGCGAAATCTATAATAGAAAAATTAGACACAATCTACGACAGAAAGGGAGAGTTAAATAAAATGCTCCTTTATGAACAATTTTCCAATTACAAAATTACAACCGACGCGTCGATGAGCAGTCACATATCTAAAATAGAAACCATAGCTCGTCAATTGCGAGAAGCGGGCGAATCAATCAGTGACACTGCCATCATTACAAAAATCTTAAACAACTTGCCAGAAAATTACAAATCTTTGAGACAAGCATGGCTGTCACTAGACGAAGGGAGGCAAACCATCGACAATTTGACAGCCAGGTTACTCGATGAAGAGACAAATAATGAAAAGGATCATCAGCCTAATGCTACTGCGTTGTCAACTGTCAGAAACAAAAGGAAAGCAATTATTAGATGTTACAACTGTAACAAACTTGGCCATATGGCCAGGAATTGTAATATGCCAAATAAGAGGGACGGCAACAACAGTTTCTTCAACAGTGGTTCAGCATTTAATGTAGAAGATATGAAATTGCCAACTGATCCTTCTGATGTATGGATCCTGGATAGTGGAGCTTCAGCTCATATGACTTATAGAAGAGATTTCTTCCAAGACCTCAAAGAATGCACACACTTTTCGGTTAATTTGGGAAATAACGCCGAACTTGTGGTAAAAGGAACTGGAAAAGTTAACATCAAGGTACTCGTTAAAGGTCAGTGGTCAAATTCGACCATGTCGGATGTGTGGTATATACCTGGTTTGAAGAAAAATCTGTTTGCAGAAGGTGTCCTAACAAAAAAAAACATGACAATCATTAAAAAGGGCGAAAATGCCATGATCTATGATAATGGTTCATTGGTGGCATGTGGAAAAAGGTCCCAAAATAATTTGTATTCCATGCTCATAAAAACAGAAGTGAACCAAAGTGAATGCAACACAGTAACTTCATTGAGCTTGAAGAAGTTGCACGAAAGAATGGGACACACAAACATAAACACCATAAAACACATGATTGAAAATAACCTGATAAAAGGCATAAAAATCAATAACTATGATGATTTCTTTTGTGAAGCATGTGTGAAAGGGAAACAACATCGCCTACCTCTGAAAGGTACATTACCGGTGAGCCACGAGAATGGAGATATCATATATAGTGACCTGTGTGGCCCCATAGAAACACCATCAATTAGTGGGAGCAAATATTTCATCACATTCACAGACGGCTACTCCAATTTTAGAGTAGTTACATTCTTGAAGCAAAAGTGTGACGCACTGGAAGCGTTCAAAAATTATGTCCACTTAATTCAAAATAAGTACAACATTAGAGTTAAAATACTTCACACGGACAATGGCTCAGAATTCTGCAATGGTCTCTTTAGAGAATTTGCAGCCCAACGTGGAATACAGTTACAAACCACAGCTCCTTACACTCCGCAACAAAACGGTGTGAGTGAGCGCTCCAACCGCACCATAGTAGAAAGTGCTCGATCAATGATATACGCCAAAAACTTGCCAAAATACTTGTGGGCTGAAGCAATAAACGCTGCAGTGTATGTTCTTAATAGAACATCATCAAAGAAGGAGGTGACACCCTATGAAAAATGGACTAGAACCAAACCTGATCTCTCACATCTCAGAACCTTTGGGACAGTATGCTACATGCATATTCCTAAAGAAAGAAGAAAGAAATTTGATAGCAAAAGTGAAAAGCTATTATTTATAGGATATGAATCGAACTCCAGTAACTACAGGTTGTACAACATGACCACCAGACAAATAACTATATCAAGAGATGTAATATTCACTGAAGAAGAAATGCCCATCGAGATAAAAGATTCCGATTACCAACTCATAGAATTCCCAAGCTGTGAGAACAATAACGTAGTTGAAGATAACTCAATTCAACAAGATGATGTTCTTCAAGTTTATGACAACAATGAATTTGAAAACTTTATGGAAGACAATATTCCCCATATGGTGCAAGATAATGATAATCCTGTACCAATGCCAGAATCTAGTGCTAATTCTGAATCAGGCGTAGAAGCACAATTTGGAAAAATGACGCTAAGAGTAAGAGATACATTGAACAAACCAAAAAGGTATGAAGCAAATATAGTTCAATCTATACCGGAAACATATAAGCAGGCCATCAACTGTGACGAGTCTACCGACTGGAATCTTGCCATCAAAGAGGAATTAAAAGCTCACGAAGAAAATAATACATGGCAGTTGGCACCCAAACCTGCTGATGTAAATGTTATTGGATGTAAATGGGTATTTAAACTTAAAGACATGGACAAAGAAGTTAAATATAAGGCAAGACTATGTGCCAAAGGATACTCACAGATAGAAGGAATTGATTATAAAGAAACCTTTGCACCAACTGTCAGATATGATACAATTCGCCTCTTACTTTCATATGCAGCTATGAACAATCTGGAGATGTATCAATTCGATATTAAAACTGCTTTCTTATATGGTGAACTACAGGAAGATATATACATGCAAGTACCCGAGGGACTCGACCAAGATAATGCTAGCTTAGTATGTAAATTGAAGAAATCTATATATGGCCTCAAACAATCATCGAGGTGTTGGAACGACAAGTTTACCATATTTCTGAAGAAACATAGGTTTGTAGCCAGTGATGCCGATCAGTGCTTACACACAAGTCTTATTGGGAATATCAAAATATACTTGCTGCTGTATGTGGATGATGGACTACTAATATCACAGAGCATCGACACCATCAACTATATTATACGTGACTTGACAATTAATTTCAAGACAACGCTACACACAGAGGTCAATAGTTATGTTGGTATTCAAATAGACAGATTCCGTTACAAAAATGCGATCTTTCTTCATCAGGAAAAATATGTCAGACAATTGGTAACAAAATGGAATTTAGAAAATGCAAAGAGTTTATGTATCCCAGCAGATCCACACTCTGTGCTTCAGAAAGGAGAACCGCTTGATGACAACACTCCATATAGGGAGATAGTAGGCTCATTAATGTACTTAGCCATTGTAAGCCGTCCAGACATCATGTTCGCCGTTAGTGCACTCAGTAGATACCTAAACAATTATAGTCAGACACATTGGATTGCGGCAAAGAGAGTTATACGATATCTAAAGGATACCACCAGCTTTGGTCTTTATTATGATACTACTACCAACATGACATTTAATATATTCTCAGATTCAGATTATGCAGGTGACTTGGATAGTAGACGTTCAACCAGTGGCTATGTTGCAATGACAATGAACGCAGCCATAACATGGAGCAGCCAACAGCAAAGAACCGTTGCTTTATCCACTATGGAAGCTGAATTTATGGCAGCGTGTGCAGCCACCAAAGAATTACTTTGGTTAAAACAATTATTAAATGACATAGTCATTGACAATGAAAAATTGACCTACAGTCTACACATTGACAATCAAAGTACAATCAAATATATCAAGAACTCCAATAACCATAAGACCACCAAGCACATTGACATAAGATACAAGTTTATAAGGGAGAAATTCAATGAAAACCTTTTCACACTAGAGTATGTATCAACTGAAAAGCAAATAGCTGACATACTAACTAAACCACTGACGAGGGAGCGTTATCAGAAGTTAAGGTCAATGTTGGGAGTAATAGATAGGAATTTAGCTCAATCTTTGTAACTACAATTGATTGATACATATATATTTTTTTGTGTCTTTCACTAGTATTATGATGGTGCCAATTTGGTGGGAGTGTTGAAATGTGATTTGAAATTGGCGCCATTATTAACTATAATACTTAGATATTATTTGTATTGTCCATAATCTGTGTTTCATATATATCTATGCTTTTAAAAAAAGTAACTGTCAACCGTATACCGATGCGACGCGCGATTGTAATAAAATAAAATAACTCTGTTAATTATATGTATACTTAGTTTTTATTTCGCCAAATATAACCAACACTTAATACCAATCCAGAGGGCAGAAGAAGTAGAGGCAGGCCCAAGCTAAGATGGCTGGACGATACAGAAGACGACATAAGAGCGATGGGAATCGCAAACTGGAGGAGAGCGGTGGAGGACAGGGACGGCTGGAGAAGGATTCTGGAGGAGGCCAGGGCCCACACAGGGCTGTAGCGCCAATGATGATGATGATGATATTCAAAGGAATGTTTTTTTAAATAAATTTACATTTTTGAACTAATAAAAAAGTAGGTTGTTCATGAAAAATAAAAAATCAGAGTAAACACGCAATTGCTATTAGAATTTATATATTATTGACATTAAAATTGCTGTTCAATTTAATGAATAAATACAATAATTAATTAATAAAAAAGGTACACATAGTCAAATTAGGTATACCTGTGACAAATATATGTCTACCCCATTAAAATTATAAACTTAAATGTGAATCTACATAACATACATTCGGAATCTACACTAATTTCAGCCAAATTGGAAACTCATTCCTCCCGGAAACCCTCCTGAGCCATGAAAAGATGTAAATGGAGATCCGCCACCAAAGAAAGCTTGGAACATCATATTAGGATCAATATCTGAAAAAAAAAAAAGAAAAAGTATTATTACTCCTGACTTCATCAAAATGCATGATTTTTGTCAAAATAAAAATTTACAATAATGCTTTCTGGTACACATCGCCACTGATAGGTACCGTACAGATGAAAATTTGAATGGCTGCAATTTTAATTACATGCTAATTTGACTATTTATTGTCTTTGATTTTCATGGGATCAAAATCTTATTAATTGGTGATTAAAATTGATGAAAATAAATGAACATTTTTCTTCGTCACTTATTTTTTATTCCTTTCTCCTTTTTCTACGCATGACATATTCTAAATCAAAAATAAACAACTGTTTTTAATATGTCAAAATTTTAGATCTTACAGTTTCCAGCAAATAATTTGTGAATTTTCGTCGCAAAGGGGAACAGTTTGCACATATCGTCGCTGTCCTGACTAAAGGTCGTAACTGGTAAAATGCAAATTGTTCAGGAGAGCGTTTTTAGTGTTTTGCGCGTGCATATTTTAATCTCTCCCAGCACACGGTGACACGGTGTAAATATATTTTAATATTTTATTTGTATTCTTCTATATATGAATCATTCTTATATATATTAGAATCGTATTTGCACATAGGTCTATTAGTGATATTTTATTTTCAGTAATTCATAGATAACAAATCACTAAGCTATTCCAAGTTAACGGGAGGTGATACAGTCGAGACCTTTAGTGAGAACATGCGTACAACATATAAGTACACATTGGTGGTCCTAACTCGATTTTGCAAAAAATGTCAGATACGGCTGTTAGTCAGGAGAGGGACGATATAACAATCAAGCAAAAAAACATAAATATGCGCTCTGCGCACCCCACAATACATTAAATATACACTGTGAATATATACAGAGCTGACATAAACTGGCATAAAGTCGTAGTTTACGTCAGCTCTGTATATATTCCTTACATTATGATACATATATACCCAATTTATTACTCCAAGGAATTTGATTATTACTGTAACATTCAGAAATAGATTCTGGTTTTAAAACGCTAATATCCATAAAGATAATGAAAATATTCCTTTAATAGTTATTTAAACACTACCTTGTTCGCCATTTTCAAAGTCTTGTCCACAGTCATAAGGTGTTTTCTTTTTGGGATCACTGAGAACTCCATAGGCTTCACCTAATTCTTTAAAGCGTCTTTCTTGTTCTAGGCGATCTGAATCAGATGCTCCTACATGACGATCTGGGTGAAGAACTAATGCTCTCTTTCTGCAATCAAACATAATAATTTATTGATAAATTCTCCTATTTACTTAATGTGATGAGACCTCTCGTCTACCACGAGGTGGGGAAGAAAAGGAGAGAAATGATGACGACACTTAAAATTTGTTTTAGTACGGCGCTTTTTTATTTATAATGTTCACAAATGGTCCATGGCGATAAAATAATAAAAAAAAAAAAACAAAACAACAGACAACAAATAAAACAGAAACACGTGGCATTTATCGAAACGAACTGTCAAACACACGCGAACACACGAAAAGAAGCCGACCAGAATATACCGCCCCAGGGTACAGCTACATCCTTACTCCAGGCATGTCACTGTCTTCCACGTGGTGACGGTAGATCGGTGGGGCCCAGCCTCTGCATCAGGCTAGCAGGTCTTCCTCGTGTCCGGCGTGGTTTCTTCTTCTCCTCCTGATCTCCTCCTCCAGACCGTCACCCATGGCTGGCTCTGTGCCCCACGACACGCTATGACGGCGCATCTCGACAGAGGTGGCATACCAGTCGGGACCTCACCGGAAGGCGAACCGACGCCCCAGACGACACGGATTGCCCTTCGTGGTCCAATCTGCGAGCCGCCGCGTTCCCTACGCGGTGGCCCCACACTGCGCTCTGCCTCCAACCTCCTGTCCTGTTGATGCCCTCATCTTGGTTCTGGGGCACCATCAGCGTCCATGCGCGTGACGGGTCCTGTCACACAGACCTCCTCGTGCTCTTGAAATATGGCCGCCATTGAGACGCGCGTGTCGACCGATGACGGCGTCACACCAAACCGTCCGTCCTCCACCAGCGTCGAATGCCAAGAGAGCGCGTGCCATCGCGCGTGCTATAAGCTTCCTTGTCATTCTCTCACGCCGTCAGGGGCGCTAGTAGTCTTCCGCCAAAATGTTGCCGCGGAAAAAATTAAAAATTATTGTTTTTCGACAACACTGTTTTTCGGCTATAACAAATGTTTCATACAAATTTACTAACTTTAGCAAAATTCTCAAGTCCTTATTAATTATTTATTTATTCACACCATCTTGGGATATTTCACAATGTAGGTTAACCATTGACTGGTGTGCATTACCTTATAAAAGGAAGCATGGCACATGTGTGAATACCCACACACCAGTCTCGGCTCACCTAATGGGTGATGAAAATCATTGGTAAATTATGTGTTGTTATTTTGCCTGTAGTATTTTTGATTACCTGGCTCTTAACCCAATCAAGACGGGTAGGTACAAGTACTTGCATTCCATACGGACGGACAGTATTTCACGTCGTACACAGTTTTTTTTTCAATCTCGTTTTAATCGAATATAATAACGGTAAAAAAAAATCTAACGATATAGATATATGATATATCACATAAACTCAATGAAATTGAACACTTCATAATATAAACATAAGATAAATGAAGAATAATCTCCATCGTGGTTATCTCCATACAAAAAAGTACATGGCGTCATCGATATGTCACGTGATCCTTCCGGCATTTGATGTAGATAAGGAATATGCGCCGATTTTGTATTGTTAATGATCGAATTCAAAGCAGAATGTTGAGCGCGAAACAACAATATGAACTGGCGCAGTATCCCTCTTTCCTACGCGCATGCGTATTAGATACTTATAAAGCGCGGGAGAGTGTGAATTTCGCCGGCGATGATCGATGAATTTCAGTGTTTAGAGTTTTTAATTTTTTTAAATAATTTAGCAATTGTTTTGTTGATTCACCGACAGATGTCTTGAAGTCAAATATATGGGAGTAATATTCATCCAATTTTCGTCTCAATCAAGTATGAATTTACTGAGATATGAAGGTTCACAATTGTGTATAGCCATGAGGGCATGTATAGATGATGCTCGGGGTTCAGGCACGCTGCCGGTGGGCATCTATACATGACGCTCGTCTTAAAAAGTTTAAGGTACACCTAAACCATTGCCACACGGTGAAATTATTAGCTTGCAATACCCCTTGTTCAGCTGAGCATCACATTCCAAACTATATTTTTACTTATTCTTCAATGGCTCTACAGCCCATATCAAGTGTTGGCCTCCAGCAACCTCCGCCTCCAACCTCTCCTGTTACTTGTTGCGGAAGCTGGGACGCCTCTCTAACATCATCCTCCCATCACAGCCTCGGTCTCCAAACCTTTCTTTTGCCTACTAGGTACCTGTGATTACATTCACTTAACATGCCCGGCCCATCTCGGGGTTTAGTTTTTTTTTTTAATAAAAAATGAATGTCCTTGTTAAACAAGTACATATACATCTTCCTACGTTCCCTAAAATAAGCATAAATGCTTGTGCTATAGGTGAACGAAATTGGTTGAGGTAGGATTCAAACTCGCGACCACTGGATTACTAGCCCAGTGCGCTAACTGCTCTGCCATTGACCCATCTTATATTTATATATTCAAAGTTTGGGATGTTCTACAACTTCTCGTTGAATCTAGTCCTCTGTTCTGATGTTGATGACAGTTCAACAAAAATTTTACCCTTTCTGTCTTTCATTATTGAGTAAGCTGGTTCAACTATGGTTGTAAACAGTTGAAATCTGTGCTTATTTCTACTTATTAAACTTGTTATAGCATCTATTTAAAAAAAAAAATATTTTGTATAAAATTTCACTATGTACGTTATAAAAACTAAAAATATCTTGAATAGTTTTAACTGTGCAATACTTTTTGGACGTGATAATCATGACGTAAAATAACATAAGTTCTGAGGACATTATTTTTAAGCATTCATTGTTAGTCATTGATAATTCAGACAGGTAAATCTACAAATATTTCACAGATTTTGTTAAACATTATGCAGAGGAATATAAAATACCTATGTTCCGTGAACATTGATATTATATTATTACTATTTTACTAAACATCATTTGCTTTGCTATTATGGCTTGTTGAAAATTATAGTTTTAATGAAATAAAAATGTTAACGAACCTATAAGCTTTTTTAATTTCATCTTCAGAAGCATTCTTTTCCACTCCTAATATTTTATAATAATCTTTACGTTTAGATTTTTTTAAGGCAATTTTGGCATCATGTAAAAGTCTTTTATTTGCCAAGCTTTTGTCCATTTTATATGCTTTTTCATAGTCCTTAACTGACTCCTCAAACTCTCCTAGGTCGGAATAGCATTTGGCCCTTCTAAGAAGTGCTTTAAGATATGTTTCGTCCAAATTCAAAGCGTCGGAACAATTTTGGACGGCTTCTTTTACTTTATCTAATTTAGAGCAAACTGTGGCTTTATTAAAGAAAAGCTTAGCATTAACAATTTTATTAAGTGGATCAATTTGTAAGGCTTCAGTATATAAATGGTATGCTTCTTGCCATTTTCCCATTTTGAATGCTTCATTACCTGAAATTTGAAAAATATTTGCATTATTTCAATAATAACATGTTGATTAGAGCTTAATTAATCTACAAAAAAATGGAATTTAATGTTTATTTCATAATTTATTGCTGCTATTAGCAGTACATACAATACGGTATAAATTAGTTTTGTCAGGTTTTATTTAATGAATAGATTAATAAAACTTCTAGATTACCTAGCTTGTGACTATTATGTTATAAATATTTTCACAATATTATTAATAACCACTTTTACTTTGATGGCCCACACCTTGCCCACACCCTATTTCAAGCTTTGGCCTTCATCAACCCTCGCTTCCAACTCCTCCAATTCTGTGTTCATAGCAGCTTGGTTGCGTCCTTCCCAACTTCATCCTCCCATTTAGCCTTGACCTGCCCACATTCCTTAGGAATTAATAACAAAACAATATCAAACAATCAATAAATTACCTTCTTCCTTCTTTTGTCTGAGTAATTTAGCCTTTTTATAAAATTCCATAGCTTTGCGGTGATCGGGTGCAAGTTTCAAAACATGTTGGAAATGTTTTAGTGCTTGGTCAACATTATCCTGAAATTGTAAATGAATATTAAATATAGAATCAATTTAAGCAAAATAAGTTCTTCAATTTGGACAACTGAAGTTGTAAATACAAGGAAATATACCTGATAGTATAGACACATTCCACGAACAAAGAGAGCATCAGCATTACAATTATCCATTCTCCAAATGTCATTTGCAATTTCTTGAGCTTCTTGACACCGACCTAATAATGCTAAACATTCAGATTTTAGAAGTTTCACTCTGGAATAATAACATAGTGCTATAGTATTTTAAATTAAAATAAACACAGGGAATCATTCTCTAAAGGTATAAAAGTAGGTGAAACTATGAAGTACATTTAGTTTCTAAGTCTGATTCATATCACACCTACCTATAACTTGCTGGACAGTAAGTTAGGCAACGATCCATTAAGAATACAACTCGACGGAAATCTTTTTTGTCATATGAAGATTGTGCATCTTCTTGAAGGCGCTTTACTTCTTGCATGGCTGTTCTTTCTGTTGCTAGATTTTCCACACCACCCAACTCCTCTATGCGGGTCATCGATTGTTCCAACCCAACAATGTCACCTGGAAGATATAAATTGTGGAAAACCCTATGGAAAAATTCATCATATGCAATTTTTGTCAAAATCGAGTTATTTATACTGGCAACCTTGAAATTTCAAGCTCTATATATGAATCAGCAAAATTCTATCTGTACGTTTTCAGAAAGAATAAATAAAAAAATATATATTCACCAATTTCCAAAATTCATAATTAGTGTTAAGCAAAAAGTCACCAATTGCGTTGGTGAAATTGGCCAATAGATTTTGCATTGGAAGACATAGCATTCAGGAAGGTTTAATAATAATTCTATGACTAGAGAAGCTCGTAATGAGAGGCATGGAGGGTAGACGATCATGAGGTCGCTCACCGACCCAATGGAACGACCTTGTCAAGTCCGCTACAGAATTTTCAATCACCGAAGCCTTTTGGTCAAACCAGGATTGTCCTACATCGAGGTGGATCATTCGGAGAGTGATTGAGTGTACTAGCCATCTTTAGTCATGAGGCCAAGGAGGAGGGAGCAGAAGAATTTATAATTAAGATATTCTTTTGTATTTGGAAGACAAATGGAATATACCATTTAGAAAAGTAAATTTGATTCAATATTTGTTTGATTAAAAACAAAAATATAGTATAATAACTTATCATATTAACCACAATATAAGAAAATATTGTTAACAATACATGATTAGAGTTTCTTATTTTACAATAATATTGACAGTCCCCTGATAAGATAGTATTTTTGGATTGTTGCAAAATAAATAAAATGTAGATAATAATGAATTAATATATATGAGAAAACCTATCAAAAATCATGAATGAATTACAAAAGATAATTTTTGAAATAGAACTTAAACAATTTTAATATAAAATCTTAGGAGCAATATCAGTATAAAATTGTTATGATTGTTATAAGTTTATTGATATAAAATTTTAAATACAATAATACAAGGGTAAATCAAATTATCTAGAAAAACGATGAAATTGAATAGTCTCAGAATGTCAAGATTTTTTTTATTTGTTCCATTTGTGATCCTAATTAACCATACTTCTTCTTCCCTATGTGCCTTGTCGGGTCCCCCCGACGTTGACGATCACTCGGGTGAAGCTTTCCCTGTCCTGTGCGGTGCGGAACAAGTCCTCTACAAACCTCACTCAGGTCCATTCCCGAATTTTTGGAGTCAGAATAGCTGCTTCCTGCCAACCTCTCTACGGCCCTCAATCTTCCCTTTTATGATCAACTGTAAGATCGAGTATTTTTCGCCTCTCATTATGTGACCAAAATATGAAGTCTTACAGAGTTTGACTAATTTACCATACAATATTTTATTGCATATCTACTTTATTTATATGCAGATATTGAAAACTTTGTAAAATAAGTAAATAAAAATACATTTTTGCTGTCTCCAAACTTTTAGTAGCAATAACTAATAGTTTTAGTAAAAAAAAATCATAACCTTGCCAGTTTTTATAACATCACAATGATTTTTCCACTAATAATAAAAAAAAAACCCTACCGAAAAAGAAAAAAAAACATTTCTGCAAAAATGCGATATTTCATTTTTTATACAAAACGATACTTTATTAAGACCTCCACCATCTGTAAAAAATCACGGCTTTCCGTTACGTATTTTTCGAGATATTTCATAAAATAATTTTGGGCGCATGATATGGCATAGGTGAATTTGTCGAGCCAGAAGGGCGTATAAACATACTTCGAAGACCAAACCGATATCTTTGTGAAATATTATTGAACCAGATGGGCAAATCTGCATATTCCGAACATTAAACATTATTTTTAAAGAAAAATGTCTGAAAACAAATGATTGAAAAAAGAAAATAATATGATACGATCTTTCAAAAAATTTGATGATGCCATAGAAACCTGCCAAGCCAGAAGGGTGTACCTACAAACATTAAAAATGGCAGAAGCTTTAGACTAGTTGTCTCAATTTCGCTATCAAAATGTTTAAATACATCTCATAATTAAGCTACATATTTTTTCTCTAAAAAAGCTATGATTCATAGCTTTTAAAAAATTTGTTTTTACGCCCCACAAAAATTATGAATTTTTTATGCAAAAATTGAGTCCACATCTAGAAACATTAGCGAGCCAGAGGGGCATATGTGCAAAATATATAAGAAATTCACTAGTTATTGAAATTTAGATAATACTCCTAGATGAAGCTTCAATTTTGCTAAATTTTCCATAAAAACTCTACATGGTTACAGAAATAAATAGTTTTTTGTCTCTCCTGTAAAGTAGTCATTTCATTTGTATGTCCTTCAGGCTTGACACCCGCGATATGTTCCTTACTTACTACTTGCAAATTGACTATAGTTCGAATAGGTAAAAAACTGGGTAATGGGAAGATTAAAGTAGTCGTAAATAGCGAGTAAGACTGTATTGGTACAAAAATAATTAGTTTCAACAGTACTCAATACATACTTAAACTCAGATTTCATTAAAAATTTGAAGAAAAAGCATAATACTAATTAGCATAAATATGATACATTTTATAATTCATTTAGAAAGTTAAGCAACATAATGTAAATATATCAGTAAGCAGAACAAACCTAAAGCAAGGCAGCATTTGGCAATGCGGACATATCCTTTAATGAAGGCTGGATCTAGGGTTACAGCTTTCTTAGCATCTTCCAAACCTTCCCTGTATTGACCGAGCATCAGATAGCATGCAGAACGATTTCCATAGTACGAAGCTTTGTCAGGACTCAGTGTTATTGCAGCTGTGTATTGAATCAACGCAGCTTTGTAATTTTTGACAGCATATAACTGGTTTCCATGTTCTTTTTTCTCTTCAGCATCTCTAAAAACATAGTTGATAATGAAGGCACCATTAAATCAAGGGAAATTATTAGAATGTAGCATGTGCGATAGACAATGACAGAACGGTAAACTGATGACAAACATCGCATTAATATTATTGCAAATAATTTAATATACATTGATGATGTTAAACCTTTCAATGTCTTTAGGAGGTCCGTTTTCATCTATTATTGAGTCCGAAATGAAAACAAACGGTTCACTGGTCGACATATTGAGGAGAAAAAGAAAATTCTCGCGAAACTTCAATCTCAGTCCTCAATCGACCAAAAACACGAAATGAAAAAATGACGTCACAATATGGCGGCTTATCCATAGAAACACCATAGAAATAGAATATGAATACCTATATTTATTATTATATAAGGGCTTTATCCCCACTTTTTTTTTGGTAAATGTCAAAGTAATATTTTGACGTACAGTTTGTCAAAAAAGAGTAGGCCGTGGGTAAATCGAAAACCAAAAAAATATTACGTTGGCAATACTGTGAATGCATCGCCAATGCATCGCCTTGTCGGAGCCCTCTATATGTTGTGAACTGTTCCGAGGTGCAACACTGTATTTTTACATGAATACAAGAACAGTAATTAAAATAAAAAGGGTTTTATTAAAATTAATTTTACAAGAAAAGTATTTAATAAATTGAAATTTGAAAAAAGAACTCATGCAATTGAATAAATATATAAAAATAAAATGTTTTTTATTTCAAAGATAATTTTTGATATTTTGGAAATATACGAAGTTAAGCACATAAATTGTTTTTATGAGCTTAACTTCCTATATTTCCCAAATTCTTAATGTTTTTCTTAGTAAAAAATGTTTGAAAAACTCAGGAACTTTAAAAAAGTTCAGTACAGCGCGTACCTACTGCGCGTACAGCGAGTACAGATCGAATTGGTAGGGATCTGGATATTTACGATGACTTGCTTAAAGGTCCTTCTTCCTCTTCTTGGCCTCAGGACTGAGGATGGCGGCTACATTCGATCATCCGCCGAATGGTCCGTCTCCATGTATTACCTACTACCGTCTTGGGCAGGTCGAAGTGATTGAATATTATGTAGCGGACTCGGACAAGATCTCGCCATCGGGTCAATGAGTGACCTCTGGATCTTATACCCTCCACGCCATCCATGACTTTGAGTGATTACATGACAATAGAATAAGAGCCAGCGACGACCTACTTCGAGTGAAAGCATTGTTAACCACGCCTGTGAAAGCAACGTGTATAGCACACAAAGTTAGGATATATATAGTTTCCGTTAAACTTCTTGAGCCGTTTCGTCGTGGAGGCCAAGCAAAATGACACAAATTCACGCTCTGCGCACTCACTTGACTGGCTCAAGTTGTTTACTATAAATATGACAATTTATTAAACTCTTAAGTTGTCTGTCGGTGGGTTTCCACCCTCCCTAGTAGTAGTCTTCCGTAGTATATATAAAATCATGCTTTATGGTACGAGTATAACGCTTCATGGTACTGAAGTGTTAAAATAGCAATTTTCAACACTTTGAAGGCTGTTTTCAACGAAACCCACCACTACACACCACTCAGGGTTCATATTATTTTCAAACTGTTATTGTCTGCTGTGGTATCCTTACGCAGAAAAAAAAATTATGATCATTATAGTTGTTTCTTTGTTTAATAATGATTATGGACACTTTTGAAGTTAAATAAATTGTTGTCTCTCTAAAGGTCTCTTTAGATGGAGGGTGGCAGAGCGGTTAGCGCGCTGGGTTAGTAATCCAGTGGTCGCGAGTTCGAATCCTGCCACGACCGATTTCGTTCACCATTTATCATTCACCACAAGAATTTATGCTTAATTTATGGAATGTATGAGAATGTTTATGTAATTGTTACAAGGATATATTTATTATTAAAAAAAAGTGTTATCGGGGATTTCCACCAACTAATGTGTTTGTCAATGGAAGGCGTGATTTCTAACAGTCTTCCGTAGTACCTAAATATAAAAAAAATTGTAGTAAATATCCAATCGTTGTTACCTGCTATAATATCAATATCAGAAATAAATCAGTTTTTATAATACGAGGTAAATTTGGCTGTTGTTGGCACTGGGTGTATTATAAATAAAATAATGATAAGGATATATTAAAACGCAGATGTTCAATTATAAATACATAAAAATATATTTATTTAATTGTATCGCCAAAAAATAAAAAAATAAATTAACATAGAAAAGTTTTTTTAACAAGTTATCAAATAGCAAACAATTATATTTTCTTTTTGGTAATTATTTAAAAGAAAACTTTTGGGTTCCATATAAACAGTAAATAAAAGAATTTATTTTGTAACTTAAGTGTGTAACACAAAGTTATATATTTTTTTTTAATACTGCGAAACAAATTCATAGGTACTTACTTATATTTTGGCATAACTTAAAAATAAGACCGTAATATTGCTGCAAAACTGTCGAGACAAAGAATTGGTTCTTTTTTTATATAAATCTATTAAAAAAACAATCAATTATTTATATTTATAGTGCCTACCTATATAAATAAAAATTAATTTATCAACAAATAATATACAAAATTAAACAGAAAATAAAAAAAAACAGTCTATATTATAACTAATGTTGACTAGGTGATATTTTGGCTAAACAAATTATTCATTGTTGATTGATTTCAATCAAATAAGATAAGACCTTATGTTACAATAATAAAAAGAATAAGAACATAATATATTATGTTTAACGTTTAAGGATATTTAGTTACTGGCAAATTATAAGCGATACGAAAATACCCAAAACTTTTAGATATGTACATCTAATATCAATAAATAATAAACAGTGACATTAATTTCATACGTCTAATGAATATTTCTACATTACAAACATTATACACCTACCTAGTTACATAATATTAATTAAAAAAAAAATATTTACTTATACTTGAAACTTAAAAAGATTACATTAAACTTATTCTTATAATTAAAAAATAGGTACACGTATTTACACGTTGTGTTATTACAACATATATTATCATAATGGAAAAAAAGTATTTTACGTTCAAGTAATGACTCGAATATACATATCATATAGGTATATTTATACTAAAAAAATACCATCTATAATTATTCAAATTGGCAACAAATTCGATTACCGATTGTATATATACAAATATATATCCCTCTATAATAATTTAATTCGTTGTTTTGTGATCGATTGGCTTATTCGATGAATCTAATAAATATGTACAAGATTCGATTATTATGTTTCCATTACCAGAATAAGAGATATAGGTATGTGAAGCTGAGGACATAGTAAGACGGAGACGACAGTGAAAGAAGGAATGATTCAGGTACTCTCCTATGTCGCACTAAATACACTGATTTTTTTTGTTATTAGTAACAAAATATCATGTTAAAATTAACCGAACTATAGTGACTACAAAACATAATACTTATAGTTTTGTGCATATAAATGTTTTGTACACATAGCCAAACCGTACATAATAAATAGATAAACCTTTATTACTGATAACAATGGTTTGGCTAAAACGCAGGTGGCCAGTTCGGTTGTCATAATATTTTTTTTAGTGTAATCACTAATAAGTCTCTTTATATAATAAGTCTCGCTTATATTATAATTTGTATGTTTGATTTTTTGATATGTTATAATTATAATTAGGTATGTGTTAGATATAAATGGGTTACATAAGTAAGGACTGTGTCAGTTAAAATGAATGTAAAGCTACTCCGACACAAGCACTTAGTGGAATAGTTCTTATCCACTGGATGTTGGTACTGATAGATTGTATTCATTTTGTCAGTGCCAACATATACTAAATTGTCTATTTTTCATAATTTAATTGTACTATGTTTCACTATTGTATTGTTGTAACTTTTTTGTATGGTTATTGTGGATTTTGAATAAATAAATAAAAAATAAATATAGTGAGACATCTTCGTAAAAGACTTCCTAAAATTCGGAAAGATATCTGGGAATCTAACTCACAGGAGGAGAAACCCTCTGTAAAATAGACCTTGAACCGTTAATAGACCACTTAAGAACTCAATTTTCCACTACGTAATGTGGATCTAATAGATCTAGATTACACTGCATGTATCGCTAATTACTCTAGAAATTAACCCTTCACATCTAGAAAATATTATAATGTTAAAGAACTCACTGCAGAGTGAAAAATATAACAAAAGTTGTCAAATAGCAAGGAGTTGCATGTCAATGTTCACAAATTAACAAGTATAGTAAAAAACTACAGGGGGTGCAAGTCTGGTGAACCAGCGGAATCAAAACCATCCATGTTTACACTTGATTTTTCTACCTATTTTATTACTCAATGTGTTAAGATTTGTTCTGTATTATTATTGTATTTATTTCTTCTCGTTCATATTATTGTAAATTAATTTATTGTTATTGTTACTATCAACATAGTTTAATTTATTTTATCTGTTAATACTTTTTTTCTACCAAGCACCTTAAATTTGTAATATTTCACGAGTAAATTCGTAATTGGAATACATTTTAAAGATTATGTTAATAATGTTATGTAATACATTCTGTGAATTTACCAACAAATAAAAATAAATAAATATCGTTGATATCTAAGGTATATAATTAAGATATATAATTATCTTAAGATAATTTATCAAAATTTATATATTAATACGTGAAGCGAAAACGTTAAGTACAATTTCCGGATAAATGGGCGCACGGACGAGTTTGAGATTTGGCATACTTAAAGTTTATATGGAGGACTGCAGAAAAATAATAGTAATACATATTATGTATGCGTTATAAATAAATTAAATCAAATAAAAAATATTTCACATCAAACCATTTATTGTGTACCATAGAACAATGAAGAGAGGGGAAACGTTATTTTAATATACCCACATAGGTAAATTAAAATAACGTTTAAATATTCCGATAACACACAGTAGGTAGGTAGGAAATATTCATTCTTTTTATTCCATGTTCTGTGGTCACATTTAAATGTCATTGTGGTATTTACGGCGCATGCGCAGTTATTTAAATTCAATTATAAGAACATTTTAAAGGAAAATACTTATTTGTTTACCTACCTACTGTGAAACAATATAAATGGTAGGTAATTTTACACAATAATTACACAATAATTTCATTTATAAAATTGACTTGCAATACATGAAGAGAAAACTGTGTTCCTTGATGAAAACATGATATCTATATTATAAATTTGAATGTTTGTATGTACCTATGTATGCATGTGTTGAATGCGCTCCTAAACCGTTCATCCGATTGTTATGAAACTTTGGTGAATTGTCGAGAGTATACCAGGGATGGTTTCTGAATCAAAAAAATGTTTCTTCTTCTTCATCGGGTATTAGGTCATTTTATCTATGAAGGTGGACTATCCTGGGAACCGTTCATCCGATTGCAATGAAACTTTGATGAATTATTGAGCGTATGCCCGGGATGGTTTCTAGATTAAAAGAATTTCTTCTTCTTCTTCTTCATCGAATATTAAGTCATTTTACCTATGAAGGTGGACTATACTGGAAACCGTTCATTCGATTGCAGTGAAACTTTGGTGAATTGTCGTGCGTATACCCGGGATGGTTTCTGGATTAAAACATTTTTCTTCTTCTTCATTGGGTAATAGGTCATTTTACCTATGAAGGTGGACTACCTATGAACTCCTGGGAGAAGGTTCAATTTTCCTTCCATCTCTTCGCAGGTTTCTGGATATACCTAATCTTTTATCTTCTTCTTCGTAATATTTTCTTAACAGGGCGGGAGGTTCTGAAGGGACGGGAGGTACTGAAGGGACGGGAGGTACTGAAGGGACGGGAGGTACTGAAGGGACGGGAGGTACTGAAGGGACGGGAGGTACTGAAGGGACGGGAGGTACTGAAGGGACGGGAGGTACTGAAGGGACGGGAGGTACTGAAGGGACGGGAGGTACTGAAGGGACGGGAGGTACTGAAGGGACGGGAGGTACTGAAGGGACGGGAGGTACTGAAGGGACGGGGGGTACTGAAGGGACGGGAGGTACTGAAGGGACGGGAGGTACTGAAGGGACGGGAGGTACTGAAGGGACGGGGGGTACTGAAGGGACGGGAGGTACTGAAGGGACGGGAGGTACTGAAGGGACGGGAGGTACTGAAGGGACGGGAGGCACTGAAGGGACGGGAGGTACTGAAGGGACGGGAGGTACTGAAGGGACGGGAGGTACTGAAGGGACGGGAGGTACTGAAGGGACGGGAGGTACTGAAGGGACGGGAGGTACTGAAGGGACGGGAGGTACTGAAGGGACGGGAGGTACTGAAGGGACGGGGGCTACTGAAGGGACGGGAGGTACTGAAGGGACGGGTGGTACTGAAGGGTCTGAAGGGACGGAAGGTACTGAAGGGTCTGAAGTGACGGGTGGTAATGAAGGACCAGATTTTAGTTCCCTAATGCTTGATATGTTTTCTTTTTATTTGATAATTTAAAATCGATTATTACTTCGCGGGTCGAATTTGGCTCCGGGCCGTAGTTTGCCGACCCCTGATCTTGATTATCTCGAATGTCTATAATATTCCAAATAAAATAAAATAAAAAAAATATTGTTTTTCAAGTAGGTACATATAACAAGTCTGTGAGTGTGTATTATACCCTTCTCAAATTGTAGGTACATATAACAAGTCTGTGAGTGTGTATTATACCCTTCTCAAATTGTAGGTACATATAACAAGTCTGTGACTGTGTATTATACCCTTCTCAAATTGTAGGTACATATAACAAGTCTGTGAGTGTGTATTATACCCTTCTCAAATTGTAGGTACATATAACAAGTCTGTGACTGTGTATTATACCCTTCTCAAATTGTAGGTACATATAACAAGTCTGTGAGTGTGTATTATACCCTTCTCAAATTGTAGGTACATATAACAAGTCTGTGAGTGTGTATTATACCCTTCTCAAATTGTAGGTACATATAACAAGTCTGTGAGTGTGTATTATACCCTTCTCAAATTGTAGGTACATATAACAAGTCTGTGAGTGTGTATTATACCCTTCTCAAATTGTAGGTACATATAACAAGTCTGTGAGTGTGTATTATACCCTTCTCAAATTGTAGGTACATATAACAAGTCTGTGAGTGTGTATTATACCCTTCTCAAATTGTAGGTACATATAACAAGTCTGTGAGTGTGTATTATACCCTTCTCAAATTGTAGGTACATATAACAAGTCTGTGAGTGTGTATTATACCTCCAATACTATAAAAGTTGGCGCGATATGAAATTGCTGAGTTCAAAGTTCGTAGTTCATTTACAAAATCGTTTTTGATGAAAGCGTTATATACTATTTACATTTTAAAGAATCAATTGGAAGTGATTAATCTGAGGGCGATGATTTGTTAAAATTTAATTAAATCGACTGAATTCCGTAACTTTCTACCAGGCGATATCATTGAAAATTAATTTAAATCATATGCTTGGGAATTTACAATATCTGTAAATGGCAATACCTACCTATGTGAAAATTATCATAGTATATTACGAATATTTGCATTCAATTTTGTCGATAGAAAGTACTAACTTCGAACCCCAGTTTGATGAAATGTTATCTAAAAAAAGCAATTACTGTTATCTCAAGTGCAGCTTATAATAATAATAATAATGATAATAAACACTTCCTTGCACGCTGTGCAAGTGGCGAGTATATTGCCATATGGCAATTTCTTTCAACTAACCATTGTTTCCAGCCCAGAGATGCAATATTAGCGTGAGAAATTCGAACCCAGGACGCCCGCACAGAAACCAAACGGCTTACCAACTGTGCCAAAGCGGTCGGCGAAGCTTAGTTATTGTGATTATGATAGGTTATTTGTTCTATTGAAGAAAAAAAACTGATTCTATGATAATTGATAAATGTAAATATTTCATTCGAACAAACGATTTGTTCTTTGTAAAATGCCCGCGAACCAATTTCATAAAAAAAATCACACACAAATCGTTAACAAACAAATGCAATAAATTAAATAATTCGCAAACCCTGGACATTTTTCATGATAACTTTGGTAAATTTAGGTCCCAGGTGGGGCTGTTGTTGGTGTGATCTATTGGGGCGAAATCGAAAATCTTCGAGGTTATTCCTATCCCTCTATTCCCTCTCCCTTCCTGTTCTATAGATGGTTGTATGCCAAATTTAGTATTTTATTTTATTTTTTTGTTGTTGTTTATATTTTGTATTGTAAAGATCACTCGTATTATCTAGCCATTATTTTGATTGTATAAAAGCATTAGGGAACTTAACTGGTTTTGTATATATATATATATATATATATATATATATATATATATATATATATATATATATATATATATATATATATATATATATATATATATATATATATATATATATATATGTATATATATATATATATATATATATACATATATATACATATATATACATATATATATATATATATATATATATATATATATATATATATATATATATATATATATATATATATATATATATATATATATATATATATATATATATATATATATATATATATATATATATATATATATATATATATATATATATATATATATATATATATATATATATATATATATATATATATATATATATATATATATATATATATATATATATATATATATATATATATATATATATATATATATATATATATATATATATATATATATATATATATATATATATATATATATATATATATATATATATATATATATATATATATATATATATATATATATATATATATATATATATATTTATATATATAATTATTGGTTTTTTGTTTTACCACAAGCTGTATATAACTGTCTGTTCCCAGAATTAAATAAAATAAAAATACCCAAACGAACATAGAATTATCCCCGCTAATAAAAATGTCTGTTTTTTTTTATAACTAGTATTATCTATATAAATATAGCCAAGTTTGATTTCTTGCTTACTGAATTTTTTTGAAAAAAATTTCGATCCAACTCTCTACCAATACCTTAAGAGGGATAAGATTACCATCCACGTTTTTAATCAAATAAAAAGATTTGGGAAACGTGTCGTCTTTCTATACAAATCGGCTATCGAAAACCAAAACAATAGATGATCTGTTGAAAATTGAAATCAAAGCTACAATAAACTCCAAAAATTCCCAATCAAATCGGAGATATGAAAAATTTGATACAAATCACAGATTAAAATACAAAGGAATTTTCCGAAATAAATTTCAAGTTCAAGCAGTCTTCAATAATAACAAAAGCACAAGATAATAAACAAATTATTATTTATATGTTTAATGAATAAATAAATAATAACGTTAAATGGTATATTATTCAATGGCAAAAGTATATCACAAACATATTTTTTTTATATTTAACAATAATATCTTATTTTAATCATGCTTCTCAGGTAATATACATGTAAATATTATTCCAAATATTACATTAAATTTATACTGACGCGATCAAATTGAAATTAAATACGTCATAATCGAGTAACAAGTTTAGTTATATGTACCTATACGGTTTATATTATAAAATATCAATTGGAATTTGATCGTGTACTACTAAAACGTTTATGATTTCAATTTGATTGCTTAACAATTTTGCTAAAATTATGAAAGATCTACACACGGAATCAAACGCGATAATTCAGATCTATAACCATATCAGACAACCTTATTATGTAAACACCTAAATAACAAAAAAAACATATTTCATTCATCTGAATATACAGTATTGTGCAAATTAATGGAATCAAAGAAATAAGGGGATAACTGTTCTGGAATAGCCCGTGAATTCACCCGATCTTAACTCTATGGGCTATTTGTAAAACTAGACTATGCAAAATCGACTGTAATACAAAAACAAAGATGATTTTAATGCTTTTTTAAACTTTTCTACGGACAATTCTTGGTAGAACTCCATTTCAAATTATAATTAAATTTGGAATGGTAAATTTTTTTTTATTTTATTTTATTTAATTGAGCACAGACACAGGCATGAATTCCCAAAATTTTCTGCGCATAATAGTTATACATAGGAAGTACATTGTTAGTATTGTATGTAGGTATACTGCTTCCTACATATGTACACTACACTATGCAGTGTACGGAAGGTGCAGTGTCTATTTTATATAGGTACACATATAATATTATTATGTTGCGGGTGGAAGTTACATAGCAAGTTCACAGTTGTAGACCCAAAGATTTTTATCTTTGAGTCCACTACAATTTAAACAAATGAAATATGAATACACAAATTAAACAAATGAAATATGAACACAAAAATTAAACAAATGAAATATGAGAATTAAACAATAATTGAATATGAAAAAATAAACAGAGAAGGTATACATAAATTTATACACTAAAATAAAACCAAAGTTTTCAGTTCTACTAATTTAATGACACTAATTTAATTACACTTTGAAAATGGTCACTGGATGACCGAAATTAGTCAGTGTCATTGAATTAGTAGAACTGAAAACTTTGGTTTTATTTTACCATACCAAATTTATTTATAATATGATTTTAATGGTTATTCAGGTAGGTATGGTATCGGGATGAAAGGATATCTGTTAATTGTCAAAAACTAGTAGAGTCCATGCCAAAACGAGTAAAAACAGTTATTTGAGCCAAAGGGGACATATTTCCTATTGATAAGTGTATTCGAATATTTTTATTATTGCATATGCGCAAACATTGGATTTTTTCCCTGTCGGGAGTCAAAGATATTTTTAACAGATTTTTAATTATCTCAATAGAGACGAAGTTGGAATATTTTTACTGTAGGAGAACCGGGAAAATTTAATTTTTCAAAAAAAAAAAATTGAATCGATAGGGATCTCATTAAAAAGGCATAATTGGTGAACGTTGCGCAAGCGCATAAAGTGATCACGTAAAGCAGCTGATGACAGGTCGTAAGCCCTGTAGATGCCTTGATTTCCCGGTTCTCCTACAGTAAAAATATTCCAACTTCGTCTCTATTGAGATAATTAAAAATCTGTTAAAAGATAAGTGTATTGGTAGTTGTATAATTTTGTCAAAATACTGTATTATTTTTATGCAATAAAAGGTATTACCATAATACTTGCCTATGATTTCATTAATTTGCACATTGTATGAATTTTTGTTCTTACATGGTTTCTAGATGAGGTACCCAACATGAGTAAATGTTTCAACATTATTTACACTAAAATACTGAAAGGTTTTTAATTAATTGATAGGTACAATTGCTATAAAAATTGAAATAGCAAAACATACTAACTCACCAATACCGCGATTACCTACATACGATTGAAATAGCAAAACATACTAACTCACCAATACCGCGATTACCTACATACGATTGGTAATGAACTATGTGATGTTGCAGATATTTTCGGAGATAGTTTGTCGGTCTTCAAAAAAAAAATTACGGATCTTTTATATCGATATAGCTGTCAACTTATACCTATAGCTGCAGTAGATCTATTGTCACATTCGATTTTTTTCCCACTTATCATTATTATTTTTTTTTCATCTAATTTTCTGATTCTTTTTTGTCTATTTTTATCTTAATCTGTGTTTTTATCTAAATCTATATATTTATATTGGATGGGTGGATGGCAGAGCGGTTAGCGCGCTGGGTTAGTAATCCAGTGGTCGCGAGTTCGAATCCTGCCTCGACCGATCTCGTTCACCTATAGGACAAGCATTTATGCTTAGTTTAGGGAACGTAGGAAGATGTATATGTACTTGTTTAACAAGGACATATTCATTTTTTTTTAATAAAAAAAAAAAAATATTTTATCTAAATCTATATATTTATATTTTATCTAAATCTATATATTTATATTTTATCTGAATCTATATTTTATTTTTATTCACAAACATTTTTTCAACCAATCAATACAGACGAAGTTGGGATATTGTAGAAGAAACAGGAACTCGAGACACCTACAGGGCTTACGACCTGTCATCGGCTGGTTTACGTGAATGCGCTTGCGCAACGTTTACCAATTATGCCTTCTTATTGAGTTCCCTTATCGATGTAATTTTTTTGAAAGTTTTATTTATTTTATACAACTATATTTTATGTTTTTATATTTCATCTTTGTGTGTAATTAATTATTGTAAGCGTATATTGTAACAAGTAAATGGCTTATGCCGTATATTTTGTAAATAAATACATACCTAGAATATTTAGTAGGACTTGAAAAACAAGAGAATGCGGGTGACAGTTTTATAAAGCGTTGTTAAATATCAATATCTATGGATGCAAAGGTCAGTTCTTAGATATTGTGACACGTAGGTAATTCGCTACACAACGTCGAAAGCCAACTAATTTTATTGGTTAATACAAATTAGAGTATTTTTCTGCACTAAAATTAGTTTGTGCACAGGTTATGTCATCCGCATTCTTTCGCTGGGCGAGGTATACTCCTGTAAATTATTGATTAGGTAAATAGTTTTCAGCAAATATGTAGTTTGATAAATCGCGTGAACTGTGCTGAGCGCATATTCAGCTTTTTTGCTTGGTTGATATATTTTGTGCAAACCCTTCAGGACGAAAATAATTTGCTGTTATTTGCTGGAAAATATACCATTTTTTTACAATAAGCAAGTTTCATCACATGAAAAATTAATATGCAGTAGGAATGTACAAATTTAAAACGAAAAATCTTATATTTATAAATCTTAAATAATATTACAGAGACCGATCGTATAATTTGACAGATCATTGAGACGTACTTATCGGCATTTCACGAAATTAATAAACTAATTGCATGTAACACATGAGATCCAACTGTCGATAGCGATAGTACGAGTATGTATAGTTGAAGAATACGTAACAAACTATAAACGCATAAATCCAAATTATTGAATATTTTAAGATATTTTGTTTTCTATACAACACATGTAGGTATGTATGTCAAGATAGGATAGTTTGAAGGTTAGTCCTTTTTTCCTACCCAGAATATGAAAACGGCATTATGGTATGTAGGTATCTATAATGTTTGGAGATGTATGTAGGTATGTATAATGTTTGGAGTATCAAACTATTAAGTATTCTTAGATATTGTGTATAGGCGACTGCCATACAAATTGTATGAAGGGCTATCGTCACTAGATTCAATTTTTATAAAAATTGTTAAAAAAATTTGAGATCTACCGCTACAATTTTAATATTTTTTATAGCAAATTAAATTATCTTGTTAGAGTGTTTCCGCTTTTTTCGATATTTTTAAAAACTTTGAAAATATGGGCAGTTAAACACATAAATTTACCATAAAAAATGGTTTCTTAATAAAAAATGTTTGAGAAACTCTGGAATTTTTTTGAAAAATAAATTTGATATTTTGTATTTGTCTATATTTATACCAATTTTCAGGGTTCAAGCATTTATAGTTTTTGAGATATATGAAAAAAAAGTAAAAATTCAAAAGTTGATAACCCCTGACTAAAAATATTCAAAATTCTGTGTAAAAGTTTTATAGGCCTATCCTATAACTATCTATATGTATTCTGAAATTTTGGTCTCTGTAAATTGAGCGGATCAAAAGTTATAATGTGAATCGACAGTTGGATACTGTTGAGTTCAACGTATACGGTTTGACGATTAGCTAATTGTTATTTGTGAAATTATTTGTGGTAGCGGGTAAATATTTTGGTTGAAGGGCCGAACTGAGAATTTAGTATATTTTATAAAATATCATTTATCATAATATGAGTATTGATTAATTTTTTGGCACATATGCATCGTTAGTAGTAGTTTCTCTTAACAACTTTTTTAACACGAAAAAATAAAAAAAAATACAATAAATAAATACAAACATATTTATTATTCGTAGTTCATGTCAATATTTATCATATTTTAAAAATATACAAAGCAGTAGTTTACTGACTGAAAAGTATTTTTTGACATAAAGAATACAGGAACTTCGATTTAGGAATTAATGGTTATGTCAGGGCTGACCCACAGCTTTCTGGGCTCAGTGCTTTAAATTCAAAAAGCGTCCCGCAACCACTTTACCACAACAATTTTTCATATTTAATTTATTAAGAGTGATTTATAACAAACACGTTATATGATGCAACTAGTTCAGGAGAGATACAAATATAACATAAAATATTTTTACCAAGTAATTGTTACTCGTACAAATTAATAACTAGTAGTTGTAAATACATTTTAGTACACACACAAGTTCACTTCTTCTTATTTAGATCAACAAATGACATTTAGGGTACAACTATTTTGCATTTGGTTACGGTAACCAAGCTTTAACATTAAATTTAATATTTTGGAGGTATTTTACGATTTGCCTGCTTTCACGGTGACCGTGACAAAGCGTTCGAATTGGCTCATCGATAACGTTATTCGTCGATCGATCAATATTAATATAGCTGATATCACGATACGACAAACACACTATGATCTGACGAATTATACGATCACCCTCTAACTTGTATATTTCTAATACGTACGTACATAGAAGGGTTGATATAAAATGAAAGGACCGGATCTTTAATTATCGACACTTTTAAATTGCACCTCCCCTCCCTTAAAAATTAGTATGCAATATTTTATTATTCGTTTTGAAAATTATGATTTACAATATTAACGAATTTAATTGAGGGTATTTAGGCTTTTTCTTTTATATTTGACGACCCATGTTTCTTTGCAACGTGGAAAGGGGTTAGTGTCAGAAATGTAATAGGGATTCAATATTACGATAACTTTAGGCTAAAATTAATAAACATCCGGTTATATTTATTCACGGAGGACGGAAATATAAACAAATAAAAATGTTCAGAAAAGATTTAATTGCCTTACCAATATGGATTAAAGGTCGATCTGGGGGCGAGTGTCCCAAAGCCGGGCCTGTGTTTGATGTGTTATTAAATTCATTATACAAATAGGCTCGATGTGCGTTTCTATTTGTAGGGTTTCATACAACGGCATGAATTACAAACATTTTCGACCCTGGCCATATTTTAGCTTCGGTTTGTTTGAAGCTTAAGATAAATTACGTAAACCTAATATTATGAATAGTTATGGTACTTGTACATAAACCATCGATATTTATTTACATTAATCCCATTAAAAGGGGTAGGAAATTCGTAACATTTTGATAGCCAATCTCATTGAGGCATTCTATTCAAGAAGCTCTAATTTGGTACGAAATTCTTAGCTATCACAGGCTTTGGCTTAAAAACCAGAGTTCTATTTTAAAATCTCTACTCTTAATTTTTTCATCAGAATTGTGGTTAGGTATAAGTTTTTACACTTACCAAGCTCACATGTTTATAACATTTCTCATATATTATGATTATTATAACAGTTCCTAAGCTCGTGTGATTATAACTTCTTCCTAAGCTCATGCAAGTCTTGGACAATTTGCCTGTAAATAATAAACACTTGCTAAATATACCGATATTTTTGAATACCTAATCTGGAAGTGCAGTAATATAATCTGATATTAAGACAGGCGACGTAGGTAGGAGGTATCCTTCAGGATCTGTCAGTTGATGTTGTAGCGGTGACGGTGGACAAGGCGGAATGTCGGGTAAAATTGGCGGGGGTCGAGGAAGACGCCCTCCAAGGCTCGCCCTTCCCAGAGACTTGGTCCAGTTTTCTCTGTTGTCGTCTCCCGATCCACCTAATCCCTCCCATCCGCCATTATCGAAAATCAACTGTAACTTCTCGCAGATGTTCTCGAACCTGATTCTATCTTTAGGATCGTTCCGCCAGCAGCCCTTCATTATCTCGCAAATGAATGTCGGACAATCTTCAGGTGGAATCAGCATGATTCCTTGTAATATAAGTTTACTAGCTCCGTCGTTGTTGTGTCCATAGAACGGTTGCTTGCCTAGACTGTAAATCTCCCATAGTACTACTCCATATGACCACACGTCAGATTCTAGTGTGAACCTGGCGTATACTATACTCTCAGGAGACATCCACCTTATTGGCATAGGTCGGTTTCCTCCCATTTTGTAATAGTCACACGTGTACACATCACGGCTCATTCCAAAGTCAGCAATTTTCACAGTCAGACCTTGACCAACTAAACAGTTCCTACAAGCTAGATCACGATGTACGAAACGTTGCGCTGCTAAATACTTCATTCCACGAGCAATCTGTTAAATAATAAATTTATAAAAATAATGATTATTTTGAATTATTGATTTGTGTTTTATTCATATAAATTACACATCTCATTGTAAAAAGTAGGTAAAATAAATACACAACCACTATTAGTCAATTGCATTTTTTCATTGATTATATTAACTATACATAGATTAGATTTGTAATAATGTCATTAGATTTAAACAAATTTTGTCTTGGAAGTACAATTAAAAAAATAATAATTAATGAGACTTTTTTATACCTACGTCTAATGTAGTTCACAATTATAACATAACGTTAAAAAACTAGCTTTGATATTAAAATAAGACTCAAACAACATTTATGTGATTCATATATTCTTTCCTTATTCTTTATTCCTCTTTTCTATCATAGCAATTAAAGAAAAAAATATTTCACATTTATTATACCTACCTACTGTTGTTCTTTAATTTGATTATGAATTTTGAAAATACATTCTTTATATTCCCTTTTATCCTAGCATAATTGAAATTTTATTTTTGCACATTTGCAAATACACGAACTTTCCTTGTCTGGTTCAAACCACAATACTGATGGTTAAAAAGAAAACTCTTAGGTTGGAAACAAATCATTAAGGCTGTATTTCTCGAATAAAGAATAAAGTAAAAGTACTTTTGTTCGTTTCATTGAAATCTAATGCCGTTACACGACAGAATCTTGAACAATTTTATGAAATCAAAGTAATTACTGATACTTTTGTTTTGTTTTTTTGATAGTTTTTTTAAACAACCCAGTGTACAATAAATTATTTATCTGAACACTAATATAATGAATATACAAAATAAATCGAGTATATTTATGGTTTCCCGGTTCTTCTATAATTATATATAACAAATCTATTGATATATTAAGTTCGTCTAAAACAAAATAAAGTTATTTTTTTTAAATTAATAAATTGTACCAAATTACCTGGAACGCAATAGAAAGTAATGCCTTTGTATCCAAAGGTGGCAAGCCAGGTATAGTTTGTCTCATTGCATGAGAGTTACTTCGGAGAACACCAACTAGATCACCAAACGGCATGTATTCAAACACCATCCACGGGCTGTGACCACTATCTGCTATTTAGATGGAAATATTTTTTTATTATTTTGCAAATTAAAATGGCATACAGTTGTTTTTAATCTTAAAATAATAATACCATCCTACTCCACAGTGCGAAAGTTCGAGCTACTTTCTATTTATTTTATTAAATAATCAAAATATAAACAATCGATTTAGATTGTACAATATTTCATTCACCAAGGGTCGAATTTATCTAAATACTAATTAGGCATAAGGTCTCAATATCTAAAGGTGTCTTCTTCCGCATTGTATGAAATAAATTATCATATTTTACGCTCTTAAATATGTATGTACAGTACATATTGAACATCCAACCACTCTAACTGACTTGTTATTTTGGTACACTTTAAACCTTACTCAGAAAAATGGGACGTGCAAAGTCCTCGTAAGTGGATAGCCTCGGGCATCTCTTCATCTTATCTAAATCAGGCCCTGAGTACACTTTACGTTGATTTATTTAAATTTAAAACAACAACGGGGTTATCTATAGGTCATACGTAGGTAAAGTAAATTTTAATAACATTGTTGACTTTTTGATATCAAAAGAACTGATTTTGACTTTCGGTACCAAACATCCTACAAAAGATAAATACTTTGAGACTCAAATATATTATGTAAGCTACGAGGACGAAAATAAACTATAATCATTTGTTTTTCGTCATAAAACACATATTTATTTTCCGTATTTGATTTAGAATTCGTTTTATGAATGTAAACATCTGAAGAGTCTATTCTGAAACAAATCAAATATGTATGGATTGCACAAGCACTTTTAAAGGAATAAAGGAATTTTATTACATTTTTTTTAATATGGGCATCGAATATTTTCAAAACAGGAGTTCTTCTTTGCAAATCGTCTAATATTTGTGCTGTTAAATGATATTGAACAAAAATCGAGATTAACTGAATTGTGAATCCAGTACACTACTTATCTTTCAGGAATCAATAAAGTCAATATTATATTTTCAATTTTTTTGTGGTGTTTTTTTTTTGTTGTACATTGTTAAATAAAAAATGTGATGTTTTACCTTTTTGTACAACTCCCATAAGTGTAAGAATATTTTCATGTTGAAAAGCACTCATTATGCTCACTTCTCGGTTGAAGTCATCTTCTGCTGTTCTACTGGCAGATTCTTTTAATGCCTTTATAGCAACGGTTTTAACAGTTTTATTTTCTGCTCTTAGTTCACCTGAAATAGATAATACATCTAGTCATACTTCTGATTTGTTAACTTTCTCACATGCTTCTAAACAGTTTCCAATAAAGACATCACATTTATTGAAAAAATAGAATCGATACAATATTACAATAAGATTCTACGATATGACCTTCCAGAAAAATAAAGCATAATGATTTTTAGGTTTACCGTATTGAATCTAGTGTCAAAATGATTTTAAAAATACCTTTATAAACCTTTCCAAAGAAACCTTCTCCAATTTCTTCTATAAATGTCAAGGCATCTCTTTGTATTTGTGGTACAGGAGCACCATGTGAGTTATGACTTCCCGGAGTATACTCACTACTGTATTGTGGATTGGATATATAGCGCTCCGCCAGGAGAGGTTCTGCCGTTCGGGGCTGAAATAAAAGATTCAATTTATTATTTATAAATTTGTTCGGCGCAACGCACATGTTCTGCGTCATAGTGCTATCAGAGATCAATTATTTGTTTGTCTTAATTATAACAAACATACTGATCAAATAATATATTTTAATACAAAATTACCAGCACTTATTAGTATCATATATTATGGTAACATTTTGACAATGTCAGTCGGGAATCAAGTTTGAGTTTAAATGAGATAGGAAATTACTTCAGCGAGAAACGTGTTCAAAAAAGTTTATATCCTGGGAGAATAGTCTGAGTGGGAAAATGTGAAGTGCACTGGATCCTGGTCAACTATGCCATTATAGAAAGATGTTTATTGGACGTCCAGCACTCAATAATAACCAATATTATTTTCTTTTTATGAAAATTGTAAGCTGGATGTCAGTCGATGTACCCTTTTAATAAATAATAATTAATATATAATAATAAATAATTATTTTATCAATTAAATTTCTTACTTATTCATATTTTTTATTTCATATAAAATTATTGAGAACTCAACACAAATAAAGAAGTCTACAAAAACTTATATACAAGAGTGTTTTTAATGGTGTTTAAATTTTATCAAAACTATTAAAATATTAGTGTTAACATTTTTACCTAAGTATCGCAAAAAAAGAATACGTAATTCTGACGTATATTTTCCACGATTTCCCTAGCTTGTCAAAAGTACAGATTGAACATATTCCATAAATATGAAAAAAAGTTTTCGAAATTGATTGACTAGAAAAATCGACACCACTTATCGGAAAGATAATCCTATCAATTCATGCATCATTTGACAGTTAATTCTTTCAATTAATTATTATTGATCGATGTTGTTGATACACTAAAATTACGCGATACGTCACGTAATTGTCTCGTCGTGAAAAGAGCCAGTTAATTTAGTTAGCAATGTTCTTACTTTCAGTTCGATGAATTGGAAAAATACGTACTTACTCAATAAGAGAAGTACCTAATTGAAATAAAGCTTAATCTAATATTTTCAATAAGACCTACATATATCTTTTGCTATAGTAAAAATAAACTATCTTAAGTACCTACATTTAAACAATAGACAATATCTTTTTCAATGACTAAACGGTTAGAACAATGGACTCGTTAAAGTACAGAGGACCCCGGTATTCATCTCACATATTTATAGTAAAAATAATATTTTTCTGCTAAACACCGTAATATTTGTAATCTCGATAACACACCCACACAAAATTATTCACAACCGTATAGACTCACCTTATTTACTTTTTAAATAAAATTTTTACTGCCCATCACGCAATTTCAGATATCAGTTTTTGTTCTATGTCGACCGATGTTACACAAACTACTCACAAAACAAAAACATTAGACGGAGTTGCTCTAATTACAATACATACTTTAAACATTTCAACATAATATATAAATCACAAGCAGATTTCAAAACATACATATTACAATCATTCGATAAATAGCACATACCATAATTACATTCATTCATAATCTATCTCGCATATAATACCATTTAATACATACATACATAATACCATATAACATTATACACTTACATATTATACGTTACATATAGTATTTTATTTGTCACTTTTATATTATGATATTTATATTTGTTACTCTTATGTAAAAACATATAATTGGTATTCTATGAACTTATCATACTTTTTATATTATCATATTATATTATTTACTTATAACATTGTATCCTGGTTCTTTTCAAACAGATCAGAACCTCTATAAAGATCCATGAAATAGTCAAACAAAATAAATATAAACAAAACGTTATTTCATTTAATATCTTTTTTAAATAACAAAAAATTAATATGTCCTTGTTAAACAAGTACATATACATATTCTTACATTCCCTAAATTAAACTTAAATGCTTGTGTTATAGGTGAACGAAATCGGTGGAGGCACGATTCGAACTCGCGATCACTGGATTACTAGCCCAGCGCGCTAACCGCTCTGCCATCGACCCATCTAAACACATGAGATCCAACTGTTAATAACGATAGTACGTACAGTTGAAGAATAATTATCTAACAATGAATAAATCCAAATCCAAAATATTGAATATTTTGTTTTCTATACAAAACATGTATGTCATCATAGGATAGATTGGAGGTCAGCACCTTTTTTCTACCCCGAATATTTAAACAGCTTGGTGGTGTTTGTATGTTTTCATAGCCCATTCTTTCCACGTGTCCTGTCCATCGCAGACTACCTATTTTTATAACCTTTGTAATGTTGGGCTCATTATAAATATTGTATGTAAAGTATCAAACTATTGAGAGTCCCCGTAAATGCAGTGTTTGGATTCTGTGCGGGCGTCCTGGGTTCGGCCCCAGCGAGAAGAAATTTATTTGAAATCATTTCTCACCCGATTCTTGCTTCTTTGGGTTGGAATCACTGGTTAGTTATAAAATTCTAAACCATCTAATAATATTGTAAACTATCCAGAGACCCACACAACATTTCATCAAAATCAGTGACATACACACGTATAGAAGAATTATATCACAAAAGTACGTAGGACACAAAATTTCATAATACGCCACAAACACAAAAACATCAAGACGAAACACATTGTATTCACTTTCTGTATGACACTTGTTGAAAACTGATGTATAAAATAGGTTCAAAATTGTGAAATCATAACTCTTCACTATTTCAAAGTAGTGGAGAGATAAAATAATAAGTTAACGTGATTTTTGTTGAAAATCTCATGTTAATATTGTGTTTTGTTGTTTCTCGTTGGTAACTAACATGTATTATGTCAAATATTGATTTGACACGCACCTAATATAATAACAAGTCACGTTCTGGAAAGTTATGATATTTATCGTCTTACAGATCCAGATTGAAAACACAATTGAAAACCGGAATTCCACCGAGAATCGTACCCGGGACATTTCACCCGGGGGTTAGATATTTCATCAACTAGGTCACAAAAGCTGACTCCAAGGCTGACCCATACTTCAAATAATAGTACCTACTCAGTTAATCTTTTTTTTATTTTATGAATAATGTTTGCAGTAGGTAGACATTTCTATAAAAATGATATGAACATTGAACACGGTAGGTATTCATAGTATTTCTTGAAGTGTGAATGTTTAAAGCTTTGATCTAAAATAACTTGGAAAACCTACCGCTTCAACTTTTCTCGTAGATTTGTCTTTGCACAAGATCGATGATATAGATTTTCTTTTCCATAGACATATTCCTATAAAGGTTGTTATTAAGATGAACGCAAGTAGGGCTGCTCCAGATACGGTTATTATATCTATATCAGTGTCAGGTCTGGATGATTGTTCCGTCTGAAAAAAAAAATATATTTATCAACTAGCTCAAAATCGAGATCAACTAAACTAGTTTGAGTTAAAAAAAAACTAATTTGAGATTTTGTATTTGTCTATCTTTATACCAATTTTCAGCGTTCTAGCTTTTATGGTTTCTGAGATATATGGAAAAATAAAGATTACCCTTGATTAAAACAAAAATTCGAAATTCTGAGTATAAAAGTTTTGTAAGCCTATAACTTTTTATATATTCTTAAATTTTGGGCTCTGTAAATTGAGCGGATCAAAAGTTATAAGGGACACACACACACACACAGACACACACACAGACACACACACAGACACACACACAGACACACACACAGACACACACACAGACACACACAGACACACACACACACACACACACACACACACACACACAGACACACACAGACACACACACACACACACACACACACACACACACACACACACACACACACACACACACACACACACACACACACAGACACACACACACACACACACAAAACTCACATAAAATGTTCTACTCCGAATTCTGAGTAAATCCATGTATGGGAACATATATGCTGTGAGGCCTCTAGTTGGTGTTATTAGCATGCAAAAAGTCCACTACACCATACAAAATTTTCCTTCGTACACGCATCTTGGCTTGGCTTATGTCGATTCATTAAGAGAATTGAATTCTCATGAACGAATCGACAGTTGGATAAGGTTTCAGTTGAACCACGATTCAAGGATTTTTTTCAAAAATATATTTTTTGATAAGGTCTCCAATGCTACACATTAATACCTTTTTAAAAAACTTTTCGTTTATTTGTGACTGTGGCCATAAATGAATACAATAGACTGTTTTTGTTTCTTTCACTTCAAACACATGTATTTTATATGTTATATGTATCGAGATTTTCCTTGCACTTGTATGACTATTATAGTGATGCAAGACCATGAACTAAACAGTTTGGTCTTGTATACATTCGTTCATTCTGTACGCAAATCTTGCAATATTTACAAAAAAAATCTGAAAACCAATAGATACTAATAATCACCATGAAGCTGTCTAGTTCATAAATATAAGAAACCTTTTAACTTCCGGTGGGGATTCAAATGTTGTCTTGATTTCACTCATCTATACAGACTTAAGCATTTTATTAATTTTCATAAGAAAAATACAAATAGGGATGTTTCACGAATATTAATGATAATATTTGGTATCGATGTAGACTACTAATAAATAAATATCAATACCTATTGCAAGAAAAGTTATCATTATTTTTTTTAAGGAAAATGTGAAATGATACATTACCTACACGAGAAAAACGGACCATCACACATGTAGCGAATAATCACGTCATTCATTATGATGTCATTATTCGTATTTCTCTATGGTTATTGACATTGACTGCGGGTGTTTGAAACAATATTTTTTAAATATTTATTTTTTTTTTGGGGGAAGGATTTATTTTTTCTTTCACAGATATTATTTATTAATTCATTGTTTTCACCAAAGAAAACAATATGAGAAATAAATAAACTATTTTTAATACAGTTTCAACATGTTGATCTCCTTATAGGTACAGGAATAATCTTAATTAATATGTAAATATATTGAAGTATCTAGCGTTGGTACAACCTTCATTCATTTAAAAGGTTTTTTCTGTTTTTCGTGCTACATAATTATATTATTACTAAGCAGGTATAAATATAAATTAGGTTCTTTTGATGACATACCCTTTGTGTAGTAGTACTAGCATTACTTCTAGAAGTAGTACTGATTCCTCCACTTGGTGGAATAATGTTGTGTATGGGTTGAGGTGCTACTGGAACTAGAGAGAAAAATACAAATATAAATGAAAATCAGTGAATAGATGTAACGTTCATATTTCATTTTCATTAGGGTTCATATTTTATATGAATATATTTTAAAAAGTTACATACATATTGCAATAAAAAAAATCTGTAATAGGTATAAAAACTATTTGTCAGTGATTTTTGTCTAGCAACGAATGCATATTTTTGTTCATAATTAAGTACTTAATGAAATGTTAATAATTATGGTGTTGTTTGGAGTGATTTCGCGTTTAATTCTTATACCTACGTAATTATGGGCCCACGTTAGAAAGGGCCCGTGACGCAAGTCCCAACCACCTTTCACCTGTACTCAAATACCTATGCTAAAATTCCCATACAAAAATTGTATTGAAACCTATACTAAAATACCGTCCCATACAAAAAAAATCCCCTTTTTTCCTAATTGTTATGCCCGAAAAAACATTGCCGAAAAACAATGATTTTAATTTTTTTTCGGCAATATTCCTGGAAAGCTACTAGCGCTGTTTTACGTGTAAGTAACGAGACTTGCAGTTGACGCCCTTTCTCTCGGCATTCGACACTTGAAGTGGAAGGATCTCTCTCGGTATTCGACGCTTGAGGTGGAAGGATCTTTCTCGGTATTCGACGCTTGAGGTGGAAAGAGCTCTTGGCATTTAATCTGGTGGGAGATCAGGCGGTTTGTTGTGACGCCTTCATCGGTTGACAGTTGACATGTGCTTCCGATGGCGGCTATATTTTAGAGGACGTAGGAGAACTGTGTGACAGGACACATCACACGCATGGACGCTGTCGGTGCTACGAAAATCAACATGGCAGAGGAGTCGAGGCAGTGTTGGGCCACCGCAGCAGGGAATGCGGCGGCTCGCAGATTGGACCACGAGGAGCTTTCCGTGTCGTCTTGGGCGACGGTTCGCCTCTGGTGAGGCTCCCAGCTGGCCTGCCACCTCTGTCGCTGAGGTGAGAGATTAATTAATTTATTTAGTTTGATTTATTTATTTTTATTTAATATAGTTTATTTTTATTTGAGCTATTTTTTCTTGCTTAGTATATGAACCAATCTGGCAACCCTCCCACTGACTCTTGCGTGAATGGAATTATGAATGGTTTGACATTAAAAAATATTTAATTTAATGTAGGTATTTGTAACACATATTAGGCGCCGTACCAAGTTTCTTAACATATTGCTAGCCTCACATTACCATATTGCCAGCCTCAAATGGCAGTGGGCAGGTCACGTTGCAAGACAGGGAGTCGACAGATGGGCACCACGAATTCTAAAATGGAGACCTTGAGAAGACAAAAGAGGAGTAGTTCGAGCCCAGAAAAGATGGGCTGACGATGTAGTTGCAATCGCGGGAAGGACGCCCAGGATAGAGAAGGGTGGAAAAGATGAAGGAGACCTATATCCAGCAGTGGAGAGATGGCTGAGAAGAAGAAGAATATAATTATTTTAGCTTTTTTCTCTCCATCTCGATGAACTTTAACTACGCTAAATCTCATGCGCTCAATATTCACAAAAAGAAAATTAAAATCGATCTAATAATGCCTGAACATGTATAGCAATCATAATTCAAGTTCAGAAATATAAAATCATTCAATTTAATCAAAATATAAAATGAATCAAACTGAAAACAGTTTTGACACACATTGTCATCGGTGATATACAAATTCTGAATGTTTCAAGTTAGTTAAAAATCAATTTCAAAATACCAGTACAGACAATAGGTGAAGTAAAAGAAAAGGGTGTAAAAAGGAGTTTTTTCAATGTATGTAGGTATAATTGACAGCAGTGTCAAATCCTCGTTATCATAAAAATATTGAACCTAATCTATAATATTATTATATATCAATGTTTTCGCCAAGGAGCACAAAGTTTTCTCTTCACGTATTCAGACAGACAGACTGTCTGTCTGTCTGTCTGTCTGTCTGTCTGTCTGTTTATTTAAAAAAAAAAACTGGAATGATTGACGAAATGAGATTTATTTTATCTTTATTGCATATTTGTAATATTTAAATGTTATTCTTGCCCCATACACAAGTGTCTACACTTTTAAAGGGGCAATAACATTGAATTGTTATTATTTACTACTTAGCACTTCTTACCCTCGATGTAAATGTCGAGTTTATAACAAAATGACAATTTCTTCCAACTAACCAGTGTATCCCGTCCAGAGAAGTAAGATTTGTGAGAAAAATGAATTTAAATAAATGTCTTCTCTTCTGAAAATTGAACCCTGGGGGGCAAGCCTTGTCCAACGGGCGAAATCGAAACCGAAGTCCATACACTTAGAACTGGCGAAAACTAATCAGCTCTAAGTGTATGGACTTCACACTTAGGTATAATATCGAAAAATCGAAAAAAAAAACAACGTAGGTAAATGATGAAACCAATGAGAAGAAATCAGCGGTTGCATATGGAAAACTAATCAGCTCTAGGTCTATGCACTTTACACATAATATGATGAATTATAGTTAAGGCTCTAGAGAGGATTCAAAAATGAAACACAGCATGCCTTACGCCGTATGGCATACATACAAACCAAAGACCTTATACGAACCTAACAGTGTGCACTCTACATGATATCCTTTGAGATATTGATGTAAAAAATACCTTTAGAAATTGTGAAATTATGACTCTCCACTATTCAATATAGCGGAGAGTAAAAAGGTGAGATCGTTATAGATTTTTTCTGATGTTTGTATTTACCTTTGAACATCAAGCTTGAATAAAAAAAAATGAATAATGCTCTTAAGATCGAAGCAAATTTTTCTGAATTTCATTATAAAATTCCAAGGACGAACGTTTGAGCTTCTAAACATCAGTTGAATTTCGTAACAAAATGAACAAATAACGTTTAAAAATATATTGATCATCATTTTATCTTTTAATTAGTGAAATATTTTGTAAGCCAGTAGGTATCTAGTGGTAGTAATATTATTTATCAATCGGTTGTTACCTACTCCTTTCTATATTTCTCATCCTTTTGGTTAGTCGACGACAATTTAAATCAAAGCGTGGAAAATTTCACGCCGATTTGGTTAACAACAAAGCTAGATATTTGAAATCAACTACTATTGATTAATACCAACATAATATCGCACACTTATGTAAAATCTGTTTTTCAATGGTACAAATGAGGTAATGTAATGATATTGTACTTACTTATTTCTTCATCAGATTAAATATCGTAACCTCTGTCATGAGTATTTTTTGTAAATTTTGTAAAAAGCATCTCATTTTTAAATATTAAACAAATGAATCGCTTTAGGGCAATAAACCTAAACCGAATTTCACTGGACGGTCACACACCGCCGGCAACATCACATAGAAAACACTCTGTCTCTGTACCTACTCTCTGTTGCAGACACCGACATTATTCTCAAGTCCTCCGTTAAACTTCTCGAAGTACATATTGACTCAAGTCTTGAGTTTCAAAAAACATATAAACAGCACAACATCCTCTGCTTTCTACCATTTAGGCGAATAAAATCTATCAGACGAAATATACCTACGGAAGCAACGAAATCTCTAGTAAACGCTTTCGTTATTTACCGCCTGGACCACTGTAATGGTATCTATAAGCAAACCTCCCAAAGGTTGAGCTAAACAAACATCAATCCGTCTTCAACGCTGCTGCTAGGCTTATCACCGGAGCCGCGAAATTCTCACACATATCCCACCATCTACGAAATATTCATTGGCTAAAAGTGCCAGAGAGAAGCAAGTGTAATTAGCTAGTTGACTTTCAAAGCCATCCATGGCATGGCTCCCACGTATCTTTCAGGCTTCTGCATCTCTCTCACCGTAGACGAGCGACAACAAACACTTCGGTCAGCCAACACATCCATGATTAGCAAGTTAACTGAAATAAATAGAGTCAACACTACATCCTTCGGTGATCGTGCTTCTGCTGTGGCTGAACCAGCCTCGTGGAATAAATTACCACCTGAACTGAGACGAATCGACAACTTGGCCATATTCAGGAAACACCTGAAAACTCACTTCTTCCGCGAGTTTTACAATAACCTGTAATATATTAAAAGCGTCCTTGAGGTGAAGTTATCACAAAAATGGCCTCATAAAAATCATCCATTTTTATTATTATTAAACCTGCCTTTGTACATTTTGGTGGTAGGTACTTATCTTAACAAAATTAAACAAATGATTAAAGTTAAAGAAATAATTCTGCATTGCATGATTGTATTTGTTAATATATTTATTGTAGAATTATTGAAGTGTTTACGAATATATAAATTTACACAAATAAAATAAGAATGTCCTATTTTTACTCCTCACAAACCCAAGGGGGTATAGTGGGGAGTAATGAATTCGCAATTTTTAATGTTATTTTTTTAATTGCAGATATTCAACTAGTGTGCTAGTATTCTCTAGAAGACAAAATAAAAATATCATACATTCGCGGAAGCTTAGGGGTGACAGGCATTAACAATAAATTAGAAGAAAGACAATTTAGATGGTATGGTCACATATTAAGAAGACCCAAGGTTCATATTGTGAACCAGGCTATGGCCGTAGACATCCCCCGACCAACGAATAGGGGAAGACCAAAAAAAAATGGATGGCGCAAATGAGTTCCCAATTGATGAGACAAGAATTGACATCGGAGGCGGCCCAGAACCGAAGAGTATACAGCCGAAGACGAGGAGAGCTGACCCAACAGTCTTCACAAACGATAAGTTGGGAAGAGGCCAGGAAGAAGAAGAAGAATCAACTAGTATGCTGAGATTGTATTCTGAAAGTTTCATCACAATGTATCTGTGTGTGTGTTTACTTTGTACTATGTACGGCGTGTTTATTTAACTTTATCAATTATAAATAAAAGTAGGTACTAATTTGATTATTTCCAAATTTTGCAAATTTGTATATCTAATACTCGCATATGGATATCTGATCAGTGCTTCACAATTTTTTTTCTGTCAAATATTTCAAAGTGGCCCCAAGCTCAGTAAATTTAAATTTGATATTTAAATTTTCAAATTGCTAAAAAGGTACACCACTTTTATAAATGCCATTGAAGAATTATCAAGTTTTCTTAGTAAAATATTTAAATACTAGTTGCATGTAACACATGAGATCCAACTGTCGATAGCGATAGTATGTATAGTTGAAGAATAAGTACCAAACTATAAACCCATAAATACAAATTATTTAATATTTTAAGATATTTGGTTTTCTATACAACACATGTACCTAGGTATGTATGTCAAGATAGGATAGTATGGAGGTCAGTCCTTTGATCCTACCCAGAATGTGAAAACAGCATGATGGTATGTATGTATGTTTGGAGATTAGTATCAAATTATTAAGTCATCTTAGATATTGTGAGTAGGCTACTTCCATACAAATTGTATGAAACAATGTCGTCACTAAATTCAATTTTTATAAAAATTGTTGAAAAAAATTTGCAATGTGCTAATACAATTGTTATATTTTTTATAGAAAATTAAATTTTCTTGTTGGGGTGTTTCGGCTTTTTTCGATATTTAAAAAAAAATTGGAAATATAGGCAGTTAAACTCATAAATTTATCATAAAAAAAATATTTTTCTTAATAAAAAATGTTTGAGAATCCCTGAAATAAAAAAGAAAACTAATTTGAGATTTTGTATTTGTCTATGTTTATATCAATTTTCAGCATTCTAGCTTTTACGGTTTCTGAGATATATGGAAAAATAAATCAAAATTTCAAAAGTTGATAACCCCTGACTGAAACAAAAATTAACAATTCTGAGTATAAAAGTTTTGTAGGCTTGTAATTTTTTATATATTTTAAAATTTTGGGCTCTGTAAATTAAGCGGATCAAAAGTTATAAGGGGGGGACAGACAGACACACACACAGACAGACACACACACAGACACACACACACAAAACTCACATAAAATGTTCTACTCCGAATTCTGAGAAAATCCATGTTTGGGAACATATATGCTGCGAGGCCTCTAGTTGGTGCTATTAGCATGCAAAAAGTCCACTACACCATACAAAATTTTCCTTCGTACACGCATCTTGGCTTAATAATGTCGATTCATTAAGAAAATTGAATTCTCATGAACGAATCGACAGTTGGAAAAAATAATTTTTGAATACTTTGTGGAGTGTAGGTATTAGTATAGTGAGGAGTATATCCTTGGCCACAACCCACTCGTTTTATTTGTTTTGGTATTTTCTCGTTTGAATTCGAACAATTCTTGTTACTGTAGGCAGTGTAGGCGCCCTCTGTTTATCAGTTTCTGGTGGATTATCATAATTTGAACATGTGGTCGATCTGACTCCGAAAATACATAGGTACCTACTTGAAATGCTGTTCTGTCAAAAGAATACTGAAAGAGCATGTTTGAGTTATTTAGTGACACATGTAACGTTTTCTTCGGAAATACAAATAAATCGTTGATAAAAATTTCACCTGTGAGCCGATTTGGACATTTGAGGTTAACAGTTGGCGGTGAAGAGTCGTGAGGGCACAAGCAGATGTACGTGGAGTTTGGCAGTTTTTTACAGGCAGCTTCTTCCCCACATATTCCGGGACGGCATTCTCCAGGTCGTGGACCACCTATAAACAAAAGCAAAATAACTATAGTAGGTACCTATACATAACAAAACAACGTACGACACAAAGAAACGTACGACAGACTGGTGACCAATTCCATTCAATAGATTCGATGTATTTGATTTAATAGATTTTATTTGTGTTTTTCTTGTGCGAATGACGATATTTGAAGGAACCTAATCGTTTCATCTTTTAAAGGTTTCTGTGCCCACCTCATTGAGTAAAATCAGCCATGCCCCTGCGTTAAATGCAAAACTAATTATTTTTTGGTTCTCTCTTCATTAATTACTAATTACTTACGGTATAAGTATGTAGGTATATATTTATGGAGACGATTTCTGGAGGAGGCCAGGGTCCGAAGCGGACTGTAGTGCCAGCGATGATGATGATATATTTATGTTAACAATAGGTATTACTTTGTCTTATTGTCTGTTAAACTTATTACATATTTATTTATTTAATATTGCTTCTCGGGCAACTAAGAGGTACTATGTCGAATATTAATTTAACACGCACCCAATAACAAGTTGCCACATTCTGGAGATTTACGATATTAATCGTCTCACAGATCCAGACTGAAAACACAATTAAAAACTGTGTCTCCACCGGGAATCGAACCCGGGACCTTTGGCTCAGCAGTCAGATATCTAATCAACTGAGCCACGAAGGCCGACAATATATCTATAAATGTGGGTTTTACATAGATGGACGCTGTTTGGTTTTTCTTTATATTATTATTATCAACCCACCCTATAAGGTTGTTTATTTGGGCTATCACATAACGAATGTGTGTGTGTGTGTGTGTGTGTGTGTGTGTGTGTGTGTGTGTGTGTGTGTGCGTATTATTGAAGGAGTCTTTTGAAATAGTTATGAACATAAGCAATGTTAATTTTGGTTTTGTAATACCAAGACCAGTTTTAAAGACTACCAGTCTCGTAAACTTATGTAAATACCTAATTTTTCAAATAAGTAAGCAAGCAGATACCTACCCAATGATGAAACTTTTAAAAAGAAGTTTTTTTTGCAAATATACTCATTGAAATTGAAATTTATTAATGAACCTAAATTTACTTTCAAACTGTTATTATTAAAGCATTAATTTGACCTTTTATAATTTTTTTTTATGAATCTTTTAATAGGGAGTTTTAAAATTATCAAACTGTCGATTTTGTTCAAGAGAATTTATTTCTTTTAACATACCGACAGTTTTAAGTCAAGACGCGGGTTCTAGGAAGGAAAATTTTGTATGGCGTAGTTGACTTCTTGCATGTAAAAAACACCAAATTCGAGGCTTCACAGTATATATTATCTATCTGGATGTACGTATATTTGTTTGTACGTATATTTGACTCCCAAACCAACCATCCGATTGCGATGAAACTTTGGGAATTTGTTCAGCTCATTCCGGAGAAGGTCAATGCATTATAATTTATTTATTCGGTATATCACAACAAAATTGAAAAAAAAACGTTGGTATTGAATTGTTACTTAGACTGGGTTGTTTCAACAAAAGTATCGGTAATAGTATAGTTAAAATACTTTGATTTTTATAAAATTGTTCAAAATTGTGTCGTTTAACGGCATTAGATTTCAATGAATCAACCAAAAGCTTTGAACAATTTTATAAAATCAAAGTATTATAACTATACTTTTACTTTGTTTTTTTTTTCTTTGTTCAGCGCTGTAGGGATGGGAGGGAATAAAAAGACGGAATTTTAATTAGCGAATCCAGAAAATAATGTCAAATAATAAAAAGGAAACATACCGATCAACCATTTTTATATATATGGAGGTAAATAATTAAACAGGCAGGACAACGTCTGCCAGGTTTTACTAGTGTTCTATAAATGGATAAATTCAGGATTCGGAGTGCAATATTTTGTGTGTTTTTTGTGTCTGCCCCTCCCCCACACATAACATTTATTTTTCGGAATTATACAATATCTCAAATAATTTAGGGGCAGAGAAGAGTGTGAGAGGGATCTTACTCATGTTTTAAAATGACGGATCTCACTCATGTCTTAACACATGTACATACAATACGCACGTACTACTTTTTGACTGACTAAATACTTGCACAGCTATACTCATTTTGAATAGGTATTGCCTCGGAACAGGATTTTGCCTAGTGAGGCAATATATCCAAGAACCTAATATTGATATATATTTTCTATTTGTATTGTACATATTAATATTGTAATGTAATTATGACTTATGTAATTCTTTTTATTTGGAAATAAAAACAACACAAAAACAAACAATTTTTTTTATGAAAAACAGGGTTTCAGGGTTTCTCATTTTTTTATTAATAAAATGATTTTGTGTTTAATTGCCTATATTTCCAATTTTTTTAAAATGATCAAAAACGCTAAAATACATTTTTCCTTTGCTAGGGATCGAACCCAGGAAGCTCGCACATAAAGTAAATATCTACATACACCTACGTGTCCTCAATCATAATTATTTATTTATTTTGTTTCAGAAAACTACAGATACATTATGGTTACGTATGATGATTTTAAAATTGAAGAATAGCCAAAACTATATTTATTTCATATTACTTCTCGGGTAACTAACAGGTACCATGTCAAATATTAATTTAACACGAACCCAATAACAAGTTGCCACTTTCTGGAGACTTACGATATTAATCGTCACACAGATCCAGACTGAAAACACAATTAAAAATGGTGTCTCCACGGGGAATCGAACCCGGAATCTTTGGATCAGCAGTCAGAAACCTATAGGAAATTCCTCAACTTTGGATTGATAACGTATTCGTCCGTAATCATTTTTATATTTTGTCTCTTGTTGGTTTTCTTATAGCTTATTTGTATTATGCGTCCGGAGGAAAGAATGGGTGTGGGAAGGCCAAAACTAATATGGAGGGATGGAGTCGAGAGGGACCTTCAGATAACCGGTGTGCGGAATTGGAGTGAAAAGGCCATGTATAGGGTGCAATGGAAACGATTTCATGAGGTGGCCAAGGCCCATCCTGGGCTGTGGAGCCACTGATGATGATGATGATTATTTGTTTTATCGAGTAGGTAATAAACAAGCATGTTTATTACTCTATATTTGTATAATAATGTTCTTTCAGTGGGTATGTAATATTTTGTTTTTTATTGTAATCTATTATTATACTAGTATTACAATTTTCTATAATTGTACTGTATTTAGTGGGTACTCAGAATGTGTAGAGTCTCTCCGTGGTATATAATATTAGTAGGTAGGTAAATATTATTCGATAACAAATATGAAAATAATGATTGCTTTGAGGAAATATCGCAGCTTGATCTGTCAAGTAAATGAGAAGGAACAGGCTACTGTGTAAATATACAACACAAGAAATAAACACCAAACCGGAAAATGCTTCAAAGGAGAACATGTAACATATTGTTTGAACGTTTCTTTGGAACATTTCGCATAGTATAAGTAATACCTTTTTAACCTAATTGTAAGTAGGTGTAGGTACTTATATAGTACCTATTATACGCCCACGATAGAGATTTCTCCAATACCACAGACTAATATATCGAAATCAATCAAGTTTGGTAGGTATATATATATTTAAATTCTATTATTTATTTGTGCTTCTAATTAAATACAGTGTAAATAATAGTAATAATAATAATGCAAACAGTAACTAAATACTTTTTTTAACTTTTCTACGGACAATTCTTGGTAGAACTCCATTTCAAATAATAAATAAATTTGGAATGGTAAAATAAAACCAAAGTTTTCAGTAACTTTGGTTTTATTTTACCATTCCAAATTTATTTATTATTAGTAACTAAATACTTTAAACCAAATACTTTATCAAACAGATTCCACAAGAAAACTAGTAAAGGAAAAAGAAATTGCATAAATCTGCATAACTAATCGACGAAATTTTAATTTTAAGTATGAGTTTAGTTATAATTACTTTCGTACTTAAAATGAAGTTGAGTTTTAAGTACAAAAACGCTCGCCTTCGAAGTCATCTACAGGACTATTTAGACATATTTTACATAAATAATACTGACGAATATGACGAACTTGTAACATTTAAGATTATTTTCACAGTGCACTTACTCATATCAACAACTTCCGTGCCGTCTTCTTCCAAGTCCAGGTCTGGGTCTGGTGGTGGTGGTGCCGGTGGCCAACCATTGTCTCTTTTCCAGGGTCGCTTCAGTCCCATATCTCACCTCTCCTTTGCGCAATGGTTGACTCTGGAAAATGTAAGTTCAAATATTGTATTATTTCATAAACACTTCCTTTCTCTCTGATCAAGTGGTGAATTTATTTTCGAATAACACCGTCTCCCAATCAACCAGTTCTTCCTGCCCGGAGAATAATTATATTTTTAGTAATCGAATGCAGGATGCCGAAAAAAGAAGTTAAACCACTTGCCATTATGTTACGATGGGTGAAAAGACAATTTTCATAACCTTCGAGTGATCAAATAATTACTGTTATACAATTTCAATTATAATAGGGATGATGAAGAGTATCTACTCTATACAATATATCAGTCAATTTTCGGATTTACCTACTCATAAATTATCCTATAAACTTTTAATCTCATCTAAACATCTCTTAATTCGTCCTAACTCGAGAAAATTTGGTTACCCAAGGAAATATGATTCGCATTTCTCAAATACATAAATGCCTACAATACACGTAATGTGACAAATTCTACAGATACAAAACATTGTTTTCCACGAACTGCTAGAATTTAAGGTTAAACTCATTACTGCATTTAGTATATTGGTGTGAGTTGTTAGTAATAATTATAATCTATTCAACAAGCGTTGGAATATAACAAATTTATTTAATTTCTATGAGAATTCCCAAATAGGTATTCATAGAATTATAACAAGCGATAGAAACTTTAACTATAATAATTCTCCTTTACAGTAGTTTATCACAAAGAGGCATTCTTGAGTACCTATACAGATATATTTTGTAAGTGAGACATGCCTTATGTATTACCTTTCACATTCAATATCGTTTGATTATCCCCGAGATATAAAATAATAATTAATTATAATAATGGCACAAATTTTATCAAATTGTTAAAATAAAGTATCAATTTCAATAATTAGTGTTTAATTTTTTCTTTTTGGGATAACCAATAATTATAAAACAAAGAAACACAAAGACAAAATAGTACCAAAACCAACATAATATTGTTTTTAAATAAAAACGAGTGGGCTGTAGCCAACACTAAACTCTCCACACCATAGTAAGTGTTCATTTTTTCTTCTTGATAGGTTGACAATCTCTAAATGCATTTTTATGAAGAACATTTCTATTAGATTCTTAAACAAATACAAGATTCCCAGAGGACAAAAGTTTTCACAATAGGTACACCATACACACAAAAACATTGTCACGAAACTCGTAGTATGTATTTTCTACATGATGTCTGTTGAGAAATTTTAAATAAAATTGCATTACTAGTAAGATGAGCATGTATGATACACAGTGTATCGATGTTGGTGAGGCGATGTATGTGTCAAGATAGAAGAATGCGGTGTTTGGTTCTCACCGCCTACCCCTTGAGGAAGATAGAAGTGGAGAGTAAAAAATACACTTGTCTATAGAGACACATACAATATCAATATGAAGTTGATCACTCAATTTTCCCTTACATAAGCTATTTTACTTCTGTTATATACATTTTTCATACAAATATGAAATTTATTTCATGTTGATATGGCAAACCATTAGATGTTTTTCTTTTAATTTTGACAATCTTTTAATGCATTTTTGATGAGTGTATTTTTCTTGTATCGAAATTTCAAACAGTATATAAAACACTCGATTTTCCAGACCGTGAGAGCATTTTGAAAAATTGGACAAATGAAATCATAGAGAAGAAATTAATGGATATCTATGGAAAACTAATCAGCTCTAGGTTTATGCACTTTACACATATGATGTTAATATGAAGTCAATCGGACTTATATTTTGAGCTGTAGAGAGGACACAAAAAAAAATTCCGTACGCCATACATACAAACGCATCACGACGAAACTCACAGTGTGCACTCTCTACATGATACCATGATAAAAATACAGACCATGCATATAAATCTCGCTTACCTTGGCTAGATAGTTTGTCGATATGTTAAGAGAATAAAATTATCTTGAATAAATCGACGGTTAGACAACTTTTAATTGCTTTTCTATGAATCATCATTTTCGTTGAAAATTCAAAAGCTTCCAACCTGTTCATGATTTACACTTAAGAGGCTGCCATTGCAAACACTCCCGCGATGTTTAGGTATAAATCTAGTTCCAAATCTTGCTCAGCGCGGCGCTCGTGTCGGCCGCACAGAGTTGAAAAGTTTCCAGCCCATGCCATCGAGTTTTTCAACACGCGACACCAGATAGTGATCAATGCAAGAAATTTTACATTGGTACCTACATTCATACAAACATTTACATAAGGTACTTTTTATGACAATATGCCTAATTCTGTTGTGTTATACACTGTCTACCTGTCATTGCATCTTCATCGGTAAATATTTTTACTATGGCATAGTAGGTCATGATTTTTGGAGAAGAAATATAAAATATTATCTTCGCAAGAAGACAATATCATTTTTTTTCAATAGCATGCAATAAGAACAATTATATTACTCTTCCTATTTTTCCTTTTGGTACACTTGGGTTCTATTTCTCAAACTATAACTAATTCATTTTTTTACCTTTCTTGATATAATATTATTTTTAATAAGAGGAAATATGTTCAAAATAAAGAAAATACTAAATAATATTATTTTTAAAATAAACAATATATAAATAAAAAAAAATATTTCCTAAATAATACAAGCAAATTAAATCTATTCCTACATCGTGTACTTACAAACACACATACACAAATATAACAGACGATGGAGACTTATTTAATTTTATTTTTGAAGCATTATGTTAACTAGAAATATAATTTTGAATTTTTCATTGATTTCTTATATGCATCAAACTGACAGTTTGAAAATAACAGTCAAAGGAAATGGGTGGATAATATCAAAGTATACAAATTTTAAAAACAAGAATACATAAGAAAACCTAATAATTAAAACATTAGTAATTGGGAAGTACTATTCATTTCATAGAAAATAATAATGAATGTAGAACATAAAACAAATTAGAACAGCATTTATTTTAATTTATCGTGTATGAAGCTCGGTTTTCTCTGCCTACCCCATCAACAGGTACATAACATAATGGAATTTATCAATGTTTGCATGTGTGTATGTTTGTGAAATCCTATTGTGGCTATTATTTAAAGTTGAATTTATTGTGTATGGCACTCGGTTTTCTCTGCCTACCTCAATAATAGGTACCATGACGGAATGTAATTTATCTATGTATGCATGTGTGTATGTTTGTGAAATCCCATTGTGACTGTTATTTTAATTTGAATTTATCATGTATGGCGCTCGGTTTTCTCTGCCTACCCCAATAATAGGTACATAACATTATGGAATGTTTCTATGTATGTATGTGTGTATGTTTGTGAAATCCTATTGTGGCTATTATTTAAATTTTAATCTATTGTGTATGGCACTAGGTTTTCTCTGCCTACCCCAATTATAGGTACCATGACGGAATGTAATTTATCTTTGTATTCATGTGTTTATGTTTATGAAATCCTATTGTGGCTTTTATCTAAATTTGAATTTATCGTGTATGGCGCTCGGTTTTCTCTGCCTACCCACATAATAGGTACATAGCATGATGAAATGTATATATATGTATGCATGTTTGTATGTTTGTGAAATCCTATTGTGGCTATTATGTTAATTTAAATTTATCGTGTATGGCGCTCGGTTTTCTCTGCCTACACCAATAATAGGTACATAACACTAAGGAATGTTTCTATGTATGTATGTGTGTATGTTTGTGAAATCCTATTGTGGCTATTATTTAAATTTGAATTTATTGTGTATGGCACTCGGTTTTCTCTGCCTACCCCAATAATAGGTACATAACACTAAGGAATGTTTCTATGTATGTATGTATGTGTGTATGTTTGTGAAATCCTATTGTGGCTATTATTTAAATTTGAATTTATTGTGTATGGCACTCGGTTTTCTCTGCCTACCCCAATAATAGGTACCATGACGGAATGTAATTTATGTATGCATGTGTGTATGTTTGTGAAATCCTACTGTGACTATTATTTAAATTTTAATTTATTGTGTATGGCACTCGGTTTTCTCTGCCTACCCCAATAATAGGTACCATGACGGAATGTAATTTATCTTTGTATTCATGTGTTTATGTTTATGAAATCCTATTGTGGCTATTATTTAAATTTGAATTTATTGTGTATGGCACTCGGTTTTCTCTGCCTACCCCAATAATAGGTACCATGACGGAATGTAATTTATCTTTGTATTCATGTGTTTATGTTGATGAAATCCTTTTGTGGCTTTTATCTAAATTTGAATTTATCGTGTATGGCGCTCGGTTTTCTCTGCCTACCCAAATAATAGGTACATAGCATGATGAAATGTATATATATATGTATGCATGTTTGTATGTTTGTGAAATTCTATTGTGGCTATTATGTAAATTTAAATTTATCGTATATGGCGCTCGGTTTTCTCTGCCTACCCCAATAATAGGTACATAACATGATGGAATATATCTTCTTCTTCTTCTTATTTTAGGTTGACACCTGTTTTTTTCAGGAACTTTGCCCGTCCCTCAAGGCCTCTTGTGACGCCGAGCTCCAGCTATCTCTCCATCTCTTGGGTGGTCTACCCCGTGGTCGATTGCCAAAGTTTATTTGTTGGGAGATAATTTTGGGCAATCTGTTGTCTCCCATTCTCGCCACATGGTCCCGCCAGAATCGTCTACGGCTCCTGCACCATCTGACAATATCCCTAACGTCACAGATCTGTCTTATATCGGTGTTCCGCATCCGATCCAAAAGGGTGAAACCCGCGATGGAGCGTAGGGTTCTCATCTCTGTCGTCCGGAGCAGGCTCTTTGTTCTAACGGTGTCCGCTCTGGCCTCAATCGCATAAGTCATAATGGGTCGCACATATGTTTTATAAATTCTATGTTTATGAAATCCAACTGTGGCTTTTATCTAAATTTGAATTTATCGTGTATGGCGCTCGGTTTTCTCTGCCTATCCCAATAATAGGTACATAACATTATGGAATGTTTCTATGTATGTATGTGTGTATGTTTGTGAAATCCTATTGTGGCTATTATTTAAATTTGAATTTATTGTGTATGGCACTCGGTTTTCTCTGCCTACCCCAATAATAGGTACATAACACTAAGGAATGTTTCTATGTATGTATGTATGTGTGTATGTTTGTGAAATCCTATTGTGGCTATTATTTAAATTTGAATTTATTGTGTATGGCACTCGGTTTTCTCTGCCTACCCCAATAATAGGTACCATGACGGAATGTAATTTATGTATGCATGTGTGTATGTTTGTGAAATCCTACTGTGACTATTATTTAAATTTTAATTTATTAATAGGTACGTAATATTGATGGTACCTAAGTATGAACAATATGAAAAAAAAAATATTATTTTGTATTTTAGACCTTCCCGCTTTTAGCGAATGAAGTTCGTTTTTCGATCATTCCAAACGGTCAAACGTGACAAAAATTGACACAGAGGACACGTCCGTTCAGTTCGGCCGTCAGCCGCTAACTGTATATGGAAATTAAAAACAAAAAAGGTTAATTTTCAATTAATAAATATCATATGAAATTTATGTTTTTTTATTTTTTTTTCAATGATTTATATAGATAAAGGTTTAATTATTATGTAGTTTTTTTTATTCAGTTTCAATTCTCAAAATGTGTGTTTATAGCGCTTTGAAAATCAACTTTTTCTTGCCAAATTGTGTTTTTTTGAAATCAAAAAAATCGATATTAATTTTAACTTTTTGAAAAAAGTTACAAACATACTTTTACAATAAATATACGTTAATATTATTTTTGCTAAAAATAAGACTATTTATTTCACAGGTTTTTCAAAATATGTGCGCAAAGACAACACAAATTATTAAAGTTTGAAAATAGGTTTTCGAAAAAGGGTTATTTAGCAATTAAAAAGGAAACTTTAAAAAATGTGAAAAACATTTTATCTTGACAAAGAAGTAGTCTTTCGATTGGTACTAAAAAAAAGAATTCTACGATTTTTAATATCCGAGTGTTATGTACCGAAAACTGCGTAAAAATGTGCTTTTTCAAAATTTGCGATGGCAGCTCGTTAAGGCTCTCGTATACCTTGGGCATACGGATGTACAAAAATATTCACACTTAATAACCTTCTAATGTATGAAATACGAAAACATATTGTATACCACAAAATTTGTGATATAAACAGTATTTATCCGTGAAGAAAAAGTACCATATAAAGATTTTTTTAAATAGCAAGAATTATCAATTAAAAATACCTACTTATAAAAACAGTAAAAAACTTAGCCGGTATATTTTCATATTTTCTTTCGATAGACGTAAAAATCTACTTAGAAGACCTTGTGTTTTTTAGTTATTTCAATAAAAATTTAAAGGGTTTTATCAAAAGTAATTTTGCAAGAAAAGTAAAAGATGTTAGTATAAAGATGATAGAATATTATATTGTTTTTTATTTCGATGGCGTATCTTTTGAAGGTTCTAGGGAATAGATTTTCAAAATTTACTATTTAGCCTACTATAAACTCGTAACAAAGTATTAGTTACTACGCATTTCAAGGACAATCTTTCTCTTTTTCAGTTGTGCTTACATATAGTGGATAAAGACAATTTTGTTTTGATTAATGAAATTCTAACATGGAATTATACTGCGAAATTTAATGAAATTTCGTAGTCTTTCATAAAAACAGACTTTATTAATGCATAAAATTACGATAAACATTTTCTTTATGCACGAAATTAGTTCATTTGAATCACAATATAAAACATTGTGTTCGCGCCATTTATTTACTTTAATTGCTATAAAAATAAAATAAAATAAAATGCACTGCTTTCGATGAATTGTGATGCCTTTGTGTATCGCCGGAAGAAGTAATGCACTAAGCCAGTGGCTATTGTGCAATCAAGAGGCTTCTTCTGGGATTCATCGTCATCTTCCGCACTCATCACCGCTTCAACTACCGCTTTACCTTTTACCTTACCGTTTGGTTGAATTTTCAAAATGCTCTCACGTTCTGGAAAATTGAAGTATTTTCAATCTGTTTGAATTTTCGATACAATAAAAATACACTCATCAAAAATGCATTCAAGGATTGTCAACATTTAAAGAAAAAAATCCATGGCCTGCCATATCAATTTTTTTTTTAATAAAAAAATGAATATGTCCTAGTTAAACAAGTACATATGCACCTTCCTACGTTCCCTAAAATAAGCATAAATGCTTGTGCTATAGGTGAACGAAATAGGTCGAAGCATGATTCGAATTTGCGACCACTGTATTACTAACCCAATGCGCTAACCGCTCTGCCATCGACCCATCAATGTGAAATAATTTTCATATTTGAATGAAAAATGTATATATGTAACAGAAGCCAAATAGCTTCTGTATAGGAAAATTGAGTGATCAATTTCATATTGATACTGTATTGGTTTCTATAGACAAGTGTAGAAAATTGAGTGATCAATTTCATATTGATACTGTATTGGTTTCTATAGACAAGTGTAGAAAATTGAGTGATCAATTTCATATTGATACTGTATTGGTTTCTATAGACAAGTGTAGAAAATTGAGTGATCAATTTCATATTGATACTGTATTGGTTTCTATAGACAAGTGTAGAAAATTGAGTGATCAATTTCATATTGATACTGTATTGGTTTCTATAGACAAGTGTAGAAAATTGAGTGATCAATTTCATATTGATACTGTATTGGTTTCTATAGACAAGTGTAGAAAATTGAGTGATCAATTTCATATTGATACTGTATTGGTTTCTATAGACAAGTGTAGAAAATTGAGTGATCAATTTCATATTGATACTGTATTGGTTTCTATAGACAAGTGTAGAAAATTGAGTGATCAATTTCATATTGATACTGTATTGGTTTCTATAGACAAGTGTAGAAAATTGAGTGATCAATTTCATATTGATACTGTATTGGTTTCTATAGACAAGTGTAGAAAATTGAGTGATCAATTTCATATTGATACTGTATTGGTTTCTATAGACAAGTGTAGAAAATTGAGTGATCAATTTCATATTGATACTGTATTGGTTTCTATAGACAAGTGTAGAAAATTGAGTGATCAATTTCATATTGATACTGTATTGGTTTCTATAGACAAGTGTAGAAAATTGAGTGATCAAGTTTATATTTATACTGTATTGGTCTCTATAGACAAGTGTATTTTTTTATTCTCTACTTCTATCTTCCTCGAGGGGTAGGCTGTGAGAACCGAACACCGCATTTTTCTTGACACATAAATCGCCTCATCAATATTGATACACTGTCTCATAAATATATGCTCATCTTGCTAGTAATGCAATTTTACTTAAAATTTCTCAACAGATATCATGTAGAAAGTGCATACTATGAGTTTCGTGACAATGTTTTTGTGTGTATGGTGTATTGTGAATACTTTTGTCCTCTGGGAATCTTATATTTGTTTGAGAATCTTATAAAAATGTACTTCAAAAAAATGCATTTAGAGAGTGTCAACCTTTTAAGAAGAAAATAATGAACACTTACTATGGTGTGGAGAGTTTAGTGTTGGCTACAACCCACTTGTTTTTATATGGCAAGGAAATCTCGATACGTCACATTTCCGATAAATAAAATCTTTTTCGTTGTAAACGGAGTTCATGACCACGTGAAAATATGGTAGGCGAAATTAAATGATTTTATTAATGGGAAACGGGAATTATTGGGTAAGTCACCTGTTTTGTACGTTTCATTGATTTAATATTATTGTGTGACACCGTAAATTGAACCATTCATCTGATTTTTTGTATTTTCCTTCAAAAGACTTTGATCTAGTCCTTTTTACCCGTTTTTCTCTTCCTCGTTTTTTTTATCATCCGTTTATTTTTATTTTCATCATTCTTTTCGTTTAATGAATCATAATTTGCGCCATTCCATCAATACCATGGAATGCAAATTAATGATGTAGGATGTAGCGATATCAGTATACCATTTGCACATCCAGCCCAGTTTTCTTCAACACGAAGTGAGGTTAAGCATGACGCCGCTGATTAATGAACCACGATGATAATTTAATCAGTAAACTACACCACAACCATAGTAATTTGATGTCTCCGATGTTCATCGGGTTTTGACAAAATCAATGCAGATTTTCATCGAGGATCGCATTGATTTATATCCCATGCGCTAGAAGATCATTTTGGCTGCGATGTGGAAGGGAGTTTCTTCAACCAAACAAGATTCACATCATTATTCGTCCCGAAGACATTGCTGCCGCACTTTTAGAATACTTCAGGTCGAGGATTTTAAGAAGGAAAGTGCTCGGTGCAAGAATGAAGTTGGTTCGTCGATAATTGACCCTTTTTCTGTATAAGAAATCGTCAGCGCAGAGCGTCTATTTTCCAGAGGAGCAAGTCCTTACAATATAAGATTTTCTGTGGTTGGATTTGGATGACGTAATGATGAAGAGATTCAGATTATGTAGGCAATTGATTGGAAGTTGAATTCTTTTGTATTATCCCAAAAAAAAATATGGATCATGTTAGTTTTAACTAAGTATTAAGTTGGATATTTATTTGATCTTTTGGAAATCAAAACCTTCAGTTTAAAAAGTAAGTTCATTTTAAATTCATATTTTCATATTTAAAATCATTTTTACTTATATTTTTGAGGCAGCTTAGAAATAACCTAAAAATTCGATCAATTTAATTAATTAAATTGTGCATCTTTTATTTCTCATTTTCAATCAGCATGACAAAACGATTTTTTTATTTACATGAAATGTTGAAATCTTAATTCTATTCATTACATATTATTTTTGCTCTTTGTTCAAACAATTTAGAAAGCCTACCCTGAAAATTATATGTGCCGAAAGGTCACCAGACATGTTAGAGTCTCGTGTCATTCAATTGCTGGCTATCGGTGAACACGGGGAACCGGGTGTGCGGGTCTTGCGACTTACAAAATTTCCTCCACTGCCTTCCCCTCTGTGGTATAAAATTTGATTGATTATAAGCATTGTAAAAAAAAATAAAGCTGGTCAACCCACTCCTTTATATACAGAGTAAACAAAATTTCATCAAAATCGGTTCAAATATTTAGGAGCAGTTTGGTGACATACTAGTGTACAGAAGAGTTTTATATGCAAAGATAATCACCATGGGGGACAATGGATGATTTTACTTTGGTAAAAGGGGGCGATTCTTTCAATATGGTTAAGAATCACTGGTGTAAATTTGTAAAAATGTCAATTGTTCCAAAAGTTTCAAGAGTTCATAAAACTTTGAATTTGGAATAGTCGCATATCATCAGTTTATAAGATCTTTGGTGTACGCAAATGAACATTCCCCAAATGGACCCGTTTCTTTGAACAATGTAGGTAACAGAACAAACGCGGCATAGTTGCAGTGTGCATTTATATTATATTACAATACATTCGAATCAAAAATACTTCTTCTGGGTCTTTGTGTTCGGATATTATAAGATTGAATAAAGTAAAACTTAACAACTATACGTATAAAACGTGCCAAGTAGGTATTTTGTGCTTGCAACAGTATATAAGTCAGGGATGGGCAAACAGTTGATCGCGGTCGCGGCAAGCGGTTTTAGGATCGATCGCGCGCATATTTACAAAAACGTAGGTACTTTAAATTTTACAAAGCTTTGTCTGGCCGGCTCAATAATAGCGTTAGGCTGCCTGTCCATTGATGCGGAGCGAGGCAGCGGAGCGGAGAAACGGAGAAATATTAACCAATAGGATTGCATAAAATCTCCGCTCCGAGATTTTATGCAATCCCATTGGTTAATATTTCTCCGTTTCTCCGCTCCGCTGCCTCGCTCCGCACTAATGGACAGGCAGCCTTATTCTACTTTAAAATAATACTTACTGCCCCCCTAGACAACGTGTCATTTAGCTCAAGATTAGAAAACTCAATGTATGGAAGTGACAGATGCCAATCACGTGACAACTGTCACTTCCATACATTGAGTTATCTTCCTTGTTTCTTTTCTTGAGCTAAATGACACGTTGTCTAGGGGGGCTGGAACGCAATTTAAAATAATCAATCTTAATAAGAATAATAAGTTATTCAATTTTATGCCCATTGTTTGTTGGCCCTTCGTAGCTCAGTTGGTTAGTTTTCTGCCTGCTGATCCAAAATTCCCGGTGGAGACACAGTTTTTAGTTGTATCTTCAGTCTGGATCTGTGAGACGGTTAACGATGACTGGAAATACTACAGGATTTATTTATCTACGAACTAATGAAAATTTCCCATATTCATCAGCAAGTGTTGTGTTCAGAACACTAAACATGGCAGATGTGATAACTCCATACGAGCCATAATCTTGCAATTAGAGGCCAGCGAATCTGAGCATACAGAGTTAATGCTCCATGCAGACGTAAAGTGAGAGAGCCGGAAAACATCTTAGAACAGTTTCAAGAATTACTGCCAGAAATTATTGGGGGTGACAACACTTAGATTCTTAAAAATGAAAGTTAGCCGTGTGACTTGGCTTTCCTCCCAGATGTGACTAATCGTTTGAAAAGTATCAAATTTCAGCTATTAGGGTAAGATAAAACTATAATTGATATGATTGGCACAATAAACTAATCAGGTTCTGATTAATCAATTCAAAATAGGGATTTGCCTTCCTACGAGAAATTAGCGGAAACACGCAGTGCCATTCATCGACCACGAAATAATATGTACCTACGTAGTAGGTACATATCTCACCATCCAAGAAAATTACTCTCTGAAATAGAGAGATATTTCACACCTCTACATATTTTTTTCTGCTTGCGAGTCGATCGCATTTTGTCCAATTTTATTGTTGTAGAGCGCTGACGGTGTAAGTCTGCCCACCCATGTTGTACGGTGTGCACTGTACTACTGTACATGTAGCTCGGGTTTTATGAAATTTAAAAATTTTATTCAATTCAAGAATAATGCTTACAAAACAGTTATAATATACTTAATAAATATAATTTACATTATGTATAATCTAAAGTAATAAAGCAATCAAAATGTTAGTGTCTGTGTGTGTGTGTGTGTGTGTGTGTGTGTGTGTGTATGTGTGTGTGTGTGTGTGTGTGTGTGTGTGTGTGTGTGTGTGTGTGTGTGTGTGTGTGTGTGTGTGTGTGTGTGTGTGAGGGTGTGTGTGTGTGTGTGTTTGTCTCACGCCTTCTGAAAAACCAAGAGCATCTAAAAATCTAATTTATGTGCGAACGTGTACCTGTATACCTGATGCAGTGTCACGCTAAAAATAATGCGATAAAAATGCTGAATTTTAAAAATATTTCAATAATTATTTTTTTCATACAAAATTTTCCAAGTCGTATCTGTCAAAAAAGTGTACATTTTGCACGCAAATATCTGTTAGTTTAAAAGTTAGAAGTACGTATTTACACGAAAAAAATTTACTTTCAAGTATAACTTAGCGTTTAAGTGAAAAACATGGTGAATATTTTGTATAATTATAATGTTTAACTTATTTTTAAAGTAAGCGTTTTGTACATAAATGCCGCCATTTTAATATCTTTTCATACAATATTTCATTTTCCTACCAAATGAATATGTTCTTGAAAATAATAAACCTTTGAAATAAATGTAATTATGAAATAATAAAATGAAACACAAGACATTACAGCGAGTTTTAATACATATATTGTAAAAATGTGTTTATTATTAGTAAAGATATAGGCATAATAAAATTGCATAATTTGTATATAATATTTGATTTATCTGACAATTTTCATTTTTATGGCATCGAACAAACCAATGTAGGTACCTACATATTCAAAAAAGTCTCAAACCATTTGATATTTTTAACGTATTGGAATGGTTACTATGGTAACGGAAAGATTCTGATATTCAAATAAAATTAGTTATGAATCGAATTTATTTAGAACATTGTTGTAGGTAGGTACCTACCTATTACTATTTACTTACAAATCAACAATATACTGATTTTCTATCGGAAAATTATTTTATTTGTTTATTTATGCATGTATGCGATGTACTCCTAAACCGTTTGTCCGATTAAAATGAAACTTTGGTGAATTGTCGAGCGTATGCCCGGGATGGTTTCTGGATTTAAACTTTTTTCTTATTCTTCTTCTTCTTCGTGTCTTTTATCATTTTACCTATGAAGGTAGAATATCCTGGGAAAAGAAGGTCCGACTGTCCTTCCATCTCTTCGCAGATTTCTGGATTTAAACTTTTTTCTTCTTCTTCTTCTTAATCGTGCATTTGGTCATTTTACCTATGAAGGAGGACTTTCCTGGGAGAAGAAGGTCCAATTTTCCTTCCATATCTTCGCAGGTATCTGGATTTAAACTTTTTTCTTCTTCTTCTTCGTGTATTTAGTCATTTTACCTTTGAAGGTGGAGTATCCTGGGAAAAGAAGGTCCTTTCATCTCTTCGCGGTTCTTCCAGGATGGTTTCTGGATTTAAACATTTCTTAAGCGACTGAAGGGACGGGATGCAATGAAGGTATGGGATGCACTAAAGGGCCTGAAGGGATGGGAAGTATAAAAGGGCCTGAAGGGACGGGAGGTACTGAAGGGCCTGATTGAAAGGGACGTAATGATGGATTGAAGGGACGGGAGGTACTGAAGGGTCTGAAGCGACGGTTCATGGAGTCTAATTCTTTTTCTTCTTAATTTTATGTAGACTTTACAGTTTTTACACAAACTATTTCCTTTAGTCTTTTTCTTCGTTTTCTTTGTTGAATTTTATACAAAACTATTTCCTATAGATTAATCTTCTTTTTTTTATGAAGACCTTTTAGTCAGTTTTTATACAATCTATTTCCAATAGTCTAATTCTTCTATTTTGTGTATGTTTTCTTATTTTATGTAGACCATTGGGATAGTTTTTTATACAAACTATTTCTTATAGTCTTATACTTATTCTTCTCTTTTTTATTTAGACTTTTGGGTTAGATTTAAGTCTAATAGTCTATTGTGCAGAAATATTATTAACGATATGCACACTTGATGAAAATACATATGTAAAAACGAATGGGATGTGGGATGTGACGATGTAACCTGCACTAGAATCTTTTCAATACTTTTGTTTAATCAAATTTAAACCATTTATATCATCCTATTTTGAATAATTTTCAACACCTTCATATTTGATTTCGTTGACGATATTTAAAGAATGGGGGTTGTGGCCATTACTGAACTCTTCACAACGTTTATATTCAAATTAAAAACTATTTACTATAGTTTAAGTCTTCTTCTTCTTCGTTAATGTAGACTTTTGTGTCAATTTTAAGTCTATCACTCTAATTGTGCAAAAATATAATGCACACTTGATGAAAAAATATAAAAACGAATGGGATGTGACCAACGCTAGATCTTTTCGGTACATGATTTAATCAAATTTTAACCACATTCCAACATCCAAAATTACTAAATTTTCAATAAGTACATATTACAATTTGTTTTCGATGATAATATTTAAAAATGGGGGTTGTGGCCAAACCAATCTCTTTACAACGTTGATAAATAGTCATATATTTAAAACCATTTCGCATAGTCCATGCGTGCAGAAATTGTATATTATACTTCATTCACACTTTATAGCAATATATAAAAAAGAATGGGTTGTGGCCATCACTTGAACATTTTACAATGCTTAAACTCAATCAAATTTCAAACCACTTTTCATAGTCCGATATTGCAAAATAATTGGGTGACAATATTATAAAAAACGATTGCTTATTTCTTCACAATTTTACATTCTTGGCCAACGGCGGGACATAAAAGCTAGTTAATAATAATTGCATTGTAATTGTTTTATATTATATTTGTAAAAGGCTTCTGGCCGTAGATACAAATAAATAAATAAATAAATAAATTATATAAAATAAAGGGAAAGCCGGATATCCGAGGATATAGGAGCAAGACATGTTTTGTACAAGCCGTGCAAAATAATGAGGATTGCATGGTCAGAAGTTTTATAGATAAAATCAGTCGTACATTTTGTACAAGGTATGCTCGTATACTATGTGCCAATTATGGATAACGAGCGCAAGAGTTTAACCGCACAAAAATATTACATACGTGCAAACAAATACACACATACTTGAACGTATGTAGGTGTCACGTGTCAAATTTGCGTAGGTATTAAGTAGTACTCGTAGAAATGAAAACTTGAAACACAATACCTACATATTGCCTAGCTGTATCAGCTAATCTACTATTCTCGAGAAAGATTCTAAGAATACACACTAAGCGATTCATTTGCTTACTTGCGAGAACTACCTATATAGGTACTTAAGAAACACAATGTTATTACCTACTTGGATTGAAACTAAATACAATGTAGAAACTAAGAATTCTAACAAAACACAAATTTTCTTTCATTAAAATTTGTATACTACGAGATTATCAAACACACCATCAGGGTATAATATATTACATACCAGGTATTTTTACTCTCCACACTATGGAATAGTGGAGTCATGATTTCACAATTTTTTTAGCTCATTTTTTTACATCAATTTCTCAACGGGTATCATGTAGAGATTGCACACTATGAGTTTCGTCGTTATGTGTTTGTATGTATGGCGTACGGCGTATGTCGTATGACGTACGGCGTCCGGCGTACGGAATTATCCTTTTTGTGTCCTCTCTACAGCCCAAACTATAAGACCGATCTACTTCATATTTACATCATAGACGCGTGAAACAAAAGAGAAATGCGTATAATCTTTGGATTTATTTCCTTTGAAGGCGAGACGAGAGTGATTCTGTTTATAATGTTATGCACGCCAGCACACCTGTCGCTGGTTACCCCAGACTATGGGATATGCCGTGATGTTATGTATGTATCTTTGGATAACTAATATCGAAAGGTTGAAACAAACACAATGTTGTGCCGTGTTGATTAGTTTTGACCACTATTGCAATGTCTAGATTGAAACTTAAGTGTAAGAACAGACGTCTTCCTTATTCTCAAAATGTAGCAAAGTAGAACTCGATAAACCCAACATAATCATTCATTTTGAATCATTCACCTTTAAATCACGGTCGCCAAATTGGTTTCTCATAATTTCAAAAGTTTCAATTATTTCGAAATCTCCACCTTCTAATTGGTATAAATCGATATCCACCTTGAAAAATAAAAAAAAAGAACAAGAAGAAGTTTAAGAACAGACGTCCTCTTAATTCTCAAAATGTAGCAAATTAGAACTACATAATTACCGCTAATTTTGTAAAATTTCGCTTTAATCACTGTCGACATATTGGATTTCTCGTAGTATTTTAGAATAAAATCGGTTCGTCGTCATAAACGAACATTTTTTCTTAAGTAAAAATGAATATGTCCTTGTTAAACAAGTACATATACATCTTCCTACGTTCCCTAAAATAAGCATAAATGCTTGTGCTATAGGTGAACGAAATCGGTCGAGGCAGGATTCGAACTCGCGACCACTGTATTACTAGCCCAGCGCGCTAACCGCTCTGCCATCGACCCATCTAATTTTTTATTCACGCAATTTATGTAACTCACATATGTTGAGCTGAAGAGGGCTGCACAGGATAGAGAGAAGTGGAAAGCGAGATGTAGACTTCTTCTGCAAACCAATCCACAGGATTGAGACTTTTGATGATGATGAAACTCAAATGAAAAAAGATAAAGATTTTTTTCTGATACTAAAAATAGTGTCCGCACGGTGAATTGTCCATACGGTCAATTGTCCTCACGGTCAATTGTCCGTATGGTCAACAGTCCCCACGGCCAATTGTCCTCACGGTCAATTGTCCGTACGGTAAATTGTCCCCACGGTCAACTGTCCATACGGTAAATTGTCCCCAAGGTAAATTATCCTCACGGTAAATTGTCCATACGGTAAAAAGGGCGTACGGTCAATTGTCCACGGTAAATCGGCTATGGTCAATTGTACGGACACGGGCCTGGACATGTTTTTATTGAATAAGGGACAGTTTAGGAGAGGTGTACGAGAAGTACTTGAATCATCTGATTCTTATATATTTATTTATTTGTTTATTGCTTGCTTTTTTTTTCTTTTCTGTTTATTAATAATTTATTGATTTATTTATAGATTTAATTATTTGTTTATAGATTTAATGATTAATATATTTTTTATTTTTTAAATTTGTATATAGTTGAAAATTGGTAATAATGAGTGTCTTCACTGGTCCATATTATGATGGTAACTCATTTGTGTTTATACATTGTAGATTTGACTGTCTGTACTCTAAAAATGAAATAAAATAAAAATAAAATAAAATACTTTAATTCAGTTTAATACATATTGTGTAACATATTATTTACTTGTATTTTTAAAAAAAAACTGTGTAACTAGTCAAGAGGCTTCAAGTCAAACAAATAAGAATCTAAATATTTATATTTACTTACTTACTACTTTCCGTGTCCGGAACACCATCATATTGGTTGGTGCTCCGGTGGTGGAAGGATTGGATATTTATATTGACAAACTTTTAAACATTTTTTTTGCAATTAAAAAAAATATTCGATTTGTATCTAAATATGTAAATACACAGATATTATCACACCTAAGTAGGTCGTTGATTTAAAACACTATATTATTTATATTTACTAAATAATAAGGTAATATTTAGATGGGAATAAAAAATGAAAAGTTTTAATTCATAAAATTTGTATTAGTTATCAAAACATTTATTTCAAAGGTATATTATTTTAAAGAACATATTCATTCGGTAGGAAAATTAAATATCGTATGAAAAGATATTAAAATGGCGGGGTTATATGTACATTTGTACAAAACGCTTACTTTAAAAATAAGTTAAACATTATAATTAGACAAAATATTCACCATGTTTTTCACTTAAAAGCTAAGTTATACCTACTTGAAAATATAATTTTTTCGTGTAAATACGTACTTCTAACTTTTAAACTAACAGATATTTGCGTGCAAAATGTACACTTTTTTGACAGATATGACTTAATAATTATTGAAATATCTTTAAAATTCAGCATTTTAATCGCATTATTTTTAGCGTGACACTGCATCAGGTATACTGGTACACGTTCGCACATAAATTAGATTTTTAGATGCTCTTGGTTTTTCAAAAGGCGTGAGACAAACACACACACACACACTAACATATTGATTGCTTTATTACTTTAGATAATAATAATGATCTATTTACATTTTATAGTATATTGCCGTATGGCAATTTCTTCCAACTAACCAGTGTTTCCAGCCCCGAGAAGCAATATTAGTGTGAGAAATAAATTTCTCATCTGCTGGGAATCGAACCCAGGACGCCCGCACAGAAACCAAACGGCTTACCAACAGTGCCACGGTGGCGGTTGGCACAGTTGGTAAGCTGTTTGGTATTGTTTTATTTGACCAAAACATTTTTTTAATAATTCGCTATAGATTTTTTTTTTTTTAACAAAAAATGAATATGTCCTTGTTAAACAAGTACATATACATCTTCCTACGTTCCCTAAAATAAGCAAATAAATGCTTGTGCTATAGGTGAACGAAATCGGTCGAGGCATGATTCGAACTCGCGATCACTGGATTACTAGCCCAGCGCGCTAACCGCTCTGCCATCGACCCATCTGAATCGATCAATCCGTCAATCCGTCAATCGATCAATCCGTCGGTCCATAAGTTAATTAATACCTAGTTTAAAAATTGGTACATGTCATAAATATAATATACCTCACCAAATCAATATGGTTGGTTGAAAGATGTTGCCATATGTCAATATACCCGCAAATTGTGCAATTTTATTGTAATATGAACAAAATGTTTAAAATAAATAGTGAAAAATTTCGTATGATTTCAATTTCGTAAGCATTTTGATAACTGATTGTAGGTCATATCTATAATTAAAAGTAAATCATTTTTTGATCCTACATGGATTTTATTATGAGCGATAGGCCTATTTCGCCTTGTTAGGGCATTTACTAGCTTATATACTTAACAAGGCCCTAACAAGGCGAAATAGGCCTATCGCTCATAATAAAATCCATGTAGTATCAAAAAATGGTTTACTTTTAATTATAAATATAACTTATAATGGAATTCTACTAAATAAAAACTTCGTCGATCATTATAATTGAAGGTCGTTTAGACAAAATAAATAATAATAATGGATCCAATATCAAAACTTGCGGAATTCAAAATTTTATTAAAAGCTTAGACAAGCTATTTTTTCGTTGATATTTCAACCAAGTAAGAAAGACATTAAGTTGCCAATGTCACATAAAATCTTCAATAGGATTCAAATTGAATAGAACTCATGTGTCAGTTTCAGTGGTAAGGGTATTTTATTTTATGCATGTATGTATAATTGTATAATGGTGTTTTGATGTAAAACAAAACAGATTTTTATATGAAAATAAGCAACTTAATATATTATCACCGATATTGTTTCCACATACCTATGTAAAAATTATCTCGTTGAAAAAGTATCGATTTTATGCTTAGATATTATGTACCCACATTATGAATTATAAAAGATTAGAGGTAGGATTCCATTGGTACGAGAAAACGCAGCGTATTTATACAGCGAATCGAATACTTTTAGCAATGTCCTTTGGTAGCCTGATAAAAATATAGGATTTCATTTATGTTAAACGAAGATCTCATTGGTCAGTGGTGTTACACATACATACATACATACATACATACATACATATATACATACCATCACACCAAATCCTTGAGGATTAAGGAGGGAGAGATGAGCGCCATACACCTCTATTGTTGCAAAATATCATGTATCATCTCATACATGCTTAGGTAGGTACCGATTGTTCAAGCTTTTTATGCTTCCTTCCTTTAACATATTTATTATTTCATTCTAGGGTGACCCTTGTTATTCACTGTTTACGCTTCCTTCTTCTTCTTCTTTTCCCTCGCCTTATTCCCATTATTTGGGGTCGGCTCTCCTAGTCCGCATGCGCCAGGTTGCTCTCTCCTGTGTTTCTTCATGTGTCACATTCCGCGTCTTCATGTCGCTGTGAACCGTGGACATCCATGTTGCAGGCGGTCGTCCCGGGCGTCGCTTTTCGGTCTCTATATGCAGAGCCTTATTTACAATGTGGGAGTCATCTCTCCTGCATATATGCCCATACCACCGCAATCTACCCTCCCTCATCTTTTCGGCTATGGGAGCTACCTTGAAGCTGCCTCGGACGTAGTCGTTCCTGACCTTGTCCAGTAATGTCACACCGCCGGCCCACCTCAACATTTTCATTTCGGTGACGTGGAGTCTCTGCTCATCCTGCTTTCTAGAAGCCCAGCACTCTGATCCATAGAGCAAAGATGGTCTCACACAGGTCTTATATACTCTGCCTTTAGTCTGGACTGGCATTCTTCTGTCGCACAGTACCCCTGTTAGGGACCTCCATTTTAACCAGCCTGTATGGATTCTATGCTCTATATCACTTTCGATCTTTCCGTCCTTTGTGAGGACGAAGCCTAGATATGTGAACTGTTCTGCTTGTTTTATTGTAGTGTCATCTAATTTTAGTGTGGTTATGGGCTGTGTATCTCCGGAAAAATTACAATACATGTATTCTGTTTTACTTCTGCTAATTCGCAGTCCGTTTTTTTCTATAGAAATAGTGCTATTTGCCACTGATTCAGTGATTGCTGTAGATCTTGGATGGTATCACGAATTAGCACCACGTCGTCTGCATATAGAATGTCCCATGGGGTTTGCTTTTGTATATGTATTGTAAGATAATTTATCGTCAGGTTAAACAGAAGCGGGCTCAACGCAGATCCTTGGTGCACTCCGACCTTCACGTTGAAAATGGGGCTCATTCCCGCTGGGCTTCTAACGCAAGTAGTAGAGTTTCGGTACATATCTTTCAGGATCTCGACGTAGCCTTCTGGTACTTTTTGTGCTTTAATGGACTGCCATACTAGATCCCTTGGAACTCTGTCGAATGCTTTTTGTAAGTCAATAAAAGCTATATGCAGGTCTTTTTTATTGTTCTTACACTTTTCCATCAGAATTCTTATGGTTTGTATTGCATCGATTGTTGACTTTCCGCTAACAAAGCCTTGCTGGTTTGGTGTTATAGTTGTTAAGTGGAGTAGTCTATTATTTACAATACGTTCCCAAATCTTTAACGTGTGTGATGTTAGCTTGACAGCCCTATAATTTCCACAGTCTCGGACATCTCCTTTATTCTTGTAAAATGGTATGAGGAAGCTATTTCGCCAGGAGTTTGGAATACGGCTTAGCTCTAGGATTTTATTTAGTAGTTTTGTAAGCCAGTGAATACCTTTGTCACCTATAAATTTTCCAAATCTCTACTGGAATTCCATCTGTTCCTGTAGAATTGTTGTTTTTCATTTTTGATATTGCTGTCTTCACTTCTTGCACAGAGATTTCTTGTATTGGTCCTGAAACACATAGCTCCGAGTGTACATTCTCTTTTGGAAACTCTTCATTTAAAAGCTTGCTGTAATATTCATGCCATCTGTAATTTTCCTTTCTTCCTTCCTTCAACATATTTATTATTTCATTCTATGGTGACCCTTGTTATTCACTGTTTACGCTTCCTTCCTTCAACATATTTATTATTTCATTCTAGGGTGACCCTTGTTATTCACTGTTTACGTTTTTCAATATTGTTCCAGTCAACCATTTTTTCCAGTCAACCATTCAACCTTCATTTTCATTTTACTTATGATATCCATTTCGCCATGGATTCTCTGCTGTCTAATTTTGTTTATTCTATTATCATAATTGTTCTGTAACATCTAATTATCATCAATAGCTTCACAACCCGTCGCGAGCCTTGACCTCCTCTTATACTATTCCTCGCCATCTCCCTCTATCCTGGCACTCACCCCTCCAATCCCTTACATCAACATCCAGCCATCTGGTTACATGAAAATTCTTCGGAAAACAATTTTCGAATCCACGATTCATGACGAACAATTTTTGTTCCGCCATATAACTGAATGAATAATTTGGGAGGTCGTAAAAATCGAGCCGACTCATAAGTCGGCGGGAAAATGCTGATAGGCAAAGGCACCTAATTTTTATAGGTAACTGCGCAAGTGAAGTATGAAAAATAAAACAAAGAAGGGAGTTTTAACTTTATTTTTTTATTTATTATGAATTATTGACATATTCCACCAAACTTCGTGAACCTTTTCGCCGTAGAGGGGAGCGAAAAAGGGAGCGTTTGTACATATACCAACCAAGCAAAAATATATAAATTTTCGATCTGCGCACCCACGTGACTGATTCAAGTTGTTTTACAATAACTATACGTAGTTACGTAGTAAAGAGATTGATGGGGTATGCTTTTTACTCTCACAGTGTCACCAACATAACGTCGTAAAAATGAGAACAATCGTAATTTTGGATAAAATTAATATTAAAATTTCTGTAAAATTGCTTTTAGAAAAATTGTGAGTCATAGAATTATTTTTCGAAAAATTGTTTTTTGAAGAATCATTGAGCATTTGATCAATGGTTTTTGGAACAATTGTACTCTATTTATTCTACTTTTACACGTCTACGTCACGTCCAGCGATCTTATCTACTCTTAACACTCAATTATAATCCCAATCTCAATCTACACTTAGAACCTGCCACATTATTCTTTGTTTTATTTATTTATTATATTTTTATTTATTTATTTAAGGATACAAACAGTTTTTTTTTTAACATAAATATAAATTCAAATTTAATTATTAAATATAAAAACCAAAATAGTAACACCAAATACTAAATTACGATCTTACGAAAAAGAAAAACAAAAAATACAAAGAAAGATAAAGAAACAAATAAAATAAGATCAGTCAAAATTAGTTAAACAATGGACAAGTTAGGAAAAAGGACAGGACTATGAATAGGAATGGAAAAAATTTGGAAAGGAAAATCACTTTTACGAATGCCTCAACATCTTCCTAAAAATGGCCGGTGGGCCAAGCATGTCAAAATCCGCGAACTTTGAATCAAACTGATTACATGATCTATAGATAAATGCATTCCCAGCATAGTTTGTTCGTACAACAGGCACACTGAATAAACGGTAACTCCTTGTCGTGCACGTGCAGGAATTCTGAGATTAATTCTTTCTAATAATTTAGGAGTATCGACGTGATTATTCAATATATTGTAAAAAAACATCATGTCTCTTATTGTGCGTCTCTTCTGTAGTGTAGGTGGGTAGAGAATACTTAACACAGCGAGATGAGTAGTCCGGGGAGTAAGTGTGTGATCTGTAGTCGAGGTGTTTCACAAACTTCTTTTGAACACGCTCTATTTGATCGACATATACATTATATTGAGGATTCCACACCACACTGTGCTCGCGTACTCAACTCGACTTCTCGCGTACATTCTCATTACTATTACGCTTAGAACCCACATAGAACCTGTTTGGAACCTAGAACCTTATTCTCCAGCATAGAGGTAGGTTTACAGCGTAGATTCAAAATTTAGTTTGGAATCGAGTGTCAAGAGTTTCATGAAAATACGTTCAACTGCATTTGGCACATCAAAAAATCAACACGTTAACCACGTGAAGTATCGCGATAATGTCAATTTTCACAGAGACAAATTATTTCACGAGGATCACATTTACCTATGTATATAGTGTCGTAGAGGGAAAACGTACAAACGCGACGAAAGATATGCTTCCGTGGCACGTGTATCGGGTCAACAGACTATTACCTTTAGGGATATGTGTGTATTGTAAAAGATTACTCATATTAGAGATAAATGACGAAGCATTAGTTTTTTATATTGGACCTATATTGCCTTTTTGATAAATATATATAAATGCTATTTTATAGTTCAATGGTCATAGAAGGATTTTTATATTAATATTAGCAAAACCCGGCAGACGTTGTCCTGCCTGTGTACCTATTATTGTTTATTTTAAAAAGCAAACTTACATATTCATAAATACAATAAGTAAAACGTCAGGTAACTACTTGGTGCAAGGACAAGCAAACTTTTGACATATTTGAGAGGAAAGTTCTCCGCCGCATGAAAGATGGGGAAGAGTGGCGTATAAGGTGAAACGAAAAACAGTTCAGAATATGTGAATCACCCAGTATCTCAACACACATAAGACTATCGAGATTGAGATGGGCAGGACATGTTCAGAGAATGACAAATATGCGAATTCCTAAGAGAATTATGACTGGTCATCCAGGAGGAAGAACGAAAATAGGAAGACCCAGGTTGCGATGGGAGGACGGTAAGGAGGGATGCAGCACAGCTCTTAAGCGTTACACACTGGAGGATGGCAGCTGAGGACAGACGGGGTTGGAGGCAGAAGTTGAAGGAGGCCAAGGCTCGACTTGGGCTGTAGCGCCATCGAAGAAGAACTACTTGGTGCAAAAATGAATTCTACATTTGGGCAAAGATTTTTGTATTTACTGCACCTCGTCTTTATAACAAACTGACACCAGATCTCAAAGGGTTACCACAATGTAAAACCCGTGGTAGCAAGTAATTACTTGATGTGGGTGATAAAATTAAAGTAATATCACAACAATATTATTTTTAAATAATATTATTTTTGTTACTGTTTCGATTATGTGTACCTTTAAAATTAGTGTTTTAAATTATGTTTTTTTTATAACTATAATGTAATAAATGTAATAATTTCACAAATGTACACATAAAGAAGCAGCTATTTTATACTTTTATAGTGTAAATATTGTTATGATTCAATAAATATAATTGTATCATGAATATAATGCAATAAATGTAATAACTTCACAAATGTACACAAAAAAGCAGCTATCTCATACTTTTATAGTATATATTTTGTTATGATTCAATAAATATACTCGCATCATGAATTTAATGCAATAAATGTAATAAATTCATAAATGTTCTTAAAAAGGAGCAGCTATCTTATACTTTTATAGTGTATATTTTGTTATGATTCAATAAATATACTTGTATCATGAATTTAATGCAATAAATGTAACAACAAATGCACAGGTAGCTGCTTCAGATCAGACCTATTCTATTGAAGCAGCTATCTTATTCGTGTACTTATTATGTATATTGTATGATACAATAAATATACTTGTATCATGAATTTAATGCAATAAATGTAACAACAAATGCACAGGTAGCTGCTTCAGATCAGACCTATTCTATTGAAGCAGCTATCTTATTCGTGTACTTATTATGTATATTGTATGATACAATAAATATACTTGTATCATGAATTTAATGCAATAAATGTAACAACAAATGCACAGGTAGCTGCTTCAGATCAGACCTATTCTATTGAAGCAGCTATCTTATTCGTGTACTTATTATGTATATTGTATGATACAATAAATATACTTGTATCATGAATTTAATGCAATAAATGTAACAACAAATGCACAGGTAGCTGCTTCAGATCAGACCTATTCTATTGAAGCAGCTATCTTATTCGTGTACTTATTATGTATATTGTATGATACAATAAATATACTTGTATCATGAATTTAATGCAATAAATGTAACAACAAATGCACAGGTAGCTGCTTCAGATCAGACCTATTCTATTGAAGCAGCTATCTTATTCGTGTACTTATTATGTATATTGTATGATACAATAAATATACTTGTATCATGAATTTAATGCAATAAATGTAACAACAAATGCACAGGTAGCTGCTTCAGATCAGACCTATTCTATTGAAGCAGCTATCTTATTCGTGTACTTATTATGTATATTGTATGATACAATAAAAAAATAATACATTTAACTACCTATGCCAACATCAATTTTTATATATAAATATATATTGGGAAGCTTGAAAAAGATATTGAAAAAATAATTACTTCAGGTAATAGATTCATTTATATAAAAAAGCTCCCTGTACAGCTTTCGCGACCTTGATGTATGCCTTTGAAATTCCATATTGGAATAAGAATACGTACGAGAGTTGAATAGACTCAGTATGTAGTAAAATAATATATGATGGGATAGAAAAAGAAGATACTAGATAAGAATGAAACAGAAAAATATTAAAATCAATATATTTTTAAGATGGGTGGTGGCAGAGCGGTTAGCACTCTGGGCTAGTAATCTAATGGTCGCGAGTTCGTATCCTGCCACGACCGATTTCGTTCATCTATAGCACAAGCATTTGTGCTCAATTTAGGGAATGTATATGTACAAGAATATATTCATTCTTTAAAAAAATCTAAATATAGACATACATAATGAAACTAAATACAATTATGAAAATATTACTTCTTATTTTCATTCAGGTTATTGAATAGAAGATATGTTTGAAAATTCACGAAAGAAACATACTTTAAATGGCAACATGTAGAAGTTTGAGGAGAAAATAAAGGATTTAATGTTTAATGGATTACAATCGATACAAGATTATTACTGTAAATAAACAATATCTTTATTTAATTGTTTGATTTTGTTATTGTGAATACAATTTGTGAACTTAATTGTTTGATATTGCTATTGCGAATAAATAATTTCTGAACATAATAGTTTGATTTTGTTATTGTGAATAAACTATTATTTTTTTTATTTTGCTATTGTGAATAAATAATTTCGAACGTATGGCGTACAGCGTATGGCGTAGGGCGTACGGCGTACGGAAAATCCTTTTTGTGTCTTATCTACAGCCCAAACTATAAGTCCGATCGACTTCATATTAACATCATATGTGTAAAGTGCATAGACCTAGAGCTGACAACTTTTGATTTCTTCTCTATGAATTCATCATTTACGTTGTTTTTTTTGTGTCCTCTCTGCAGCCCAAACTATAAGTACGATTGATATCATATGTGTTAAGTCATTAAATTTAGAGCTGATTAGTTTTCCTTGGACAACGGTTCATTTTTTCTCAATGTTTCTTTATGATTTCATCTATTAAAACTGAAAAAAATGCTCTCACGACCTGGAAATTAGAGAAATTTTAAATTGGTTTCAACTATTTATACAACACCAAGAATCTTCATAAAATTGTATTCAAAGATTGTCAATGTTAAAAGAAAAAATATTCAACGGTTTGAAAAATTATATTTTATTTAATGGATTTTTGTATGAAACTTATATGTAACATGATATTTTTTATGTTTGACAATGTTCAGTTCTTTGATTTCATATTGATATAAGAATATTGATAGCTGTAACTTAGAACTGATAAGCTTTTCATAGATACCATAAAATTTCTTCATATGATATCACGTGTCAAAATTTTCAAAATGCTCAAACGCTCTTTAAAACAAAATTTATCTGCTTTCATTAAAATATTTCATACAACATAAGCATTCTTCACTATACTGCATTAATAGTTTGTCTATCTTAATATAAAAATATACTATCGTTAGAAAATTTATATTCCTGGTAGTAAAATTTAGAATGAATAAAATATTTCATACAACATAAGCATATTTTACCATATTGAGATTGTCAACATTTCAAGAAGAAAAAGTGAACGCTTACTATGGTGTGGAGAGTTTTGTGTTGGCCGCAACCCACTCGTTTTATAATATAAGTATTCCAGCTGAGCCTTGAATATCATCAAACAATCTCTTTAGTTACTCGTTTTGGATATCTTGATCAGTACAGTTCGTTAATGAGATGTGTTATGTTCTTTTATAAACTCTATAGACTTGCAGATACGGCAAACACTTAGCACCATTTGCAATATATCAAGCAGATAATAGTGTAAACCATTATATGAATCATTTAAAAAAGAACAGGTAGGACTCTACGTGACCGAAAAAAGAAGAGTGATATTCAAAATGTTGTCAGATGAGGAAGACAAAGAATAAGCATTTGAGAGAGCATGCGGAAAGTACTTTGCTCTACATGAAATAAGAAGGATGACCCCCTCCCAGGCACCCCGAGGGAAGAAGGCCCCCAAAAGGTGTAGTACGATTGGGAGGCAGCAAACTCTGCACAAACAGGTCGTAGTAAACTAATACTAGTTGCATGTAACACATGAGATCCAACTGTCGATAGCAATAGTATGTATAGTTGAAGAATAAAAATCAAACTATAAACCCATAAATCAAAATTATTGAAAATTTTAACACATGTTGGTTTGTATGTCAAGATAGGACAGTATGGAGGTCAGTCCTCTTTTCCTTCCCGGGATATGAAAACAGCATGATGGTTCTGTATGTTTGTTTGGATATTAAAATCCTATCAAACTATTAAGTCTTCTTATATATTGTGTATAGGCGACTGCCATATAAATTGTATGAAGCGATGTCGTCACTAAATTCTATTTTTATAAAAATTGTTAAAAAAAATTTGAGATGTACAAATACAATGTTTATATTTTTTATAGAAAATTAAATTATCTAGTTGGGATGTTTCGGCTTTTTTCGATATTTTTAAAAAGTTTGGAAATATAGGCAGTTAAACTCATAAATTTATCATAAAAAAAATATTTTTCTTAATAAAAAATGTTTGAGAAACCCTGGAATTTTTTTGAATAAACTGATTTGAGATTTTGTATTTGTCTATATTTGTACCAATTTTCAGCGTTCTAGCTTTTATGGTTTCTGAGATATATGAAAAAATAAAGTAAAAATTCAAAAGTTGATAACCCCTGACTAAAACAAAAATTCGAAATTCTGAGTATAAAAGTTTTGTAGGCCTATAACTGTGTATATATTCTGAAATTTTAGGCTCTGTAAATTGAGCGGATCAAAAGTTATAAGGGGACACACACACACACACACACAGACACACACACACACACACACACACAGACACACGAAATGTTCTACTCCGAATTCTGAGTAAATCCGTGTATGGAACATATATGCTGCGAAGCCTCTAAGTTGGTGTTTTTTGACTTCAAAGTTGGAAAAGCCGTGAAAAAAGTAGACCTCTCCATACAATTCTCGCGTATTCTGGCTTGATACATTGTCGATATGTTAAGAGAACAAAGTTCTCCTGAACAAATCGACAGTTGGATAAGAAGTACCTATTTAAAAAATTTACTGGTATAAAAATTGTTTGCATTTCTATCCATATTAACGAATGTATTTATTGACGTTCGCAGACATCAACAATATCGGATATTTGGTGAGAGTTATAATAATCCTAGTCTTATACTAATCAATTTTGATCAACTGTATACTATAAGTAGGTACATATTATTACATATATTTCAAAATTATTGCTCGATTATAATGTTCATTATATTCATTTTAATAATTATTTTCTTTTGTAAGAATGTGATTACCTACTATTTTTTATAAGTACCTACCTACATTTCTAACGAAAATTAGATGATGTAGTAGGTACTAATGTAAAAGTATTGCTTGTTAACAAAATAATATCAAATACGATACAAGTGCATACAAAACATTATCGTGTGCCATTTCGATTATAAGATATGAATTCTAGCAGTAAATAATTTCATTTGATAATAATTCCGTGGCAATTTTCTTGGAAGTCTTTATTTCAGTGTGTATATATTTACGTTTCACGAACAAAGATCTCGGTTATTTTTGACGCAATTTAAAGTATTCTCTTAGTTTTTCATTAATGTATATATTAGCACTGAAGACAAACAGCTGGTAGATATGTATGTAGTATAGTTCTCACAGATGAGATTTCTCTCCATCAGGACCGTTTCAAGGATTTTGAAATAGAAATATTGTTTCAATTGAATTATCAATAGCATCATCGATACCATCATAATGTGCATATTGAACACAATGAAAATTTTTAAATCATCTTATTTAAATAGAATCATTCTCCTATGAAAAGGTTTTGTAAAAATATCATTTTTCTGGTTTTGTGTAGGTAGGTATCAACTTTAAAATATCTTTTTCTCATCTATTCATTCTTACCATCACGTCATATCCCATACAGTCATACAAAAATCACATTAAATGTTTTTCTCCAAATTCTGAGTTCATCCATATAATATAAAATAGATACTACGGATCCTGTAAGTTGGTGTTTTTTGCATGCAAATAGTCCACTACGTCATACAAAATGTTCCTTCTTTTATAATCTCACGGTTTAAAACTGTCAATATGTTGACAGAAATAAATTTTCTTGATCAAATCGACAGTTGGATGACATATATGCTGCGAAGCCTCTATAAAAGTTAGGTTTTTTGACATCAAATTTACATTGAAAAATGAAGATCTGGCCATACAAAATCTCACGCAGCGGTCCTGATGGTAATTTTATTGCTCAGATCTATTTCATATGCTATATCAAAAGCAAATGTCAATCGCCCGATAGCATAATGTTACAGTAACGCACGATACGTGAATAGTATTGAGCTCAGTACTTTGGTTAAATGTGTACCTATTACATTATAAAATATGTAAGCTTTTAGATATGTAGGTATACATCATGAAAAAACTAATGTGCATTTTTATATTTATAAGTGTTTGTCGTTGTACCTATAATATTTTTAAATAAATTTATTTAATTAAAACTTCATTTTTCTGTCGTACATATCTGTTCTTTGTTGTATTACTTTGTATTCTGGTAAGTTGGATGAAATTGCTAGTGTACGATACTTTTATGTAATTTTGAAAAAAATAAAGGTAAAAAATGCGTCCTCTTTTCCTATACATTTAGTCGAAATAATAAAAAACTTTGACTTTAGGTCGTCGATGCGATCACACGCGTAAATTGAAGGATTCAAAATTACGTGTAAAAATGTCATTAATCTATATTATAAATTTGAATGTTTGTATGTATGTGTTGAATGCGCTCCTAAACAGTTCATCCGATTGCGATGAAACTTAGGTGAACTGTCGAGAGTATACCAGGGATGGTTTCTGGATCAAAAAATTTTAACTTCCTCTTCTTCTTCATTGAGTTTTGGACTATCCTGGGAACCGTTCATCCGATTGCAATTAAACTTTGGTGAATTGTCGATCGTATGCCCGGGATGATTTCTGAATTTAAAATATTTTCTTCTTCTTCTTCTTCATCGGGTATCAGGTCATTTTACATATGAAGGTGGACTTACCTGAGAACCGTTCATCCGATTGCAATGAAACTTTGGTGAATTGTCGAGCGTATGACCGGGATAGTTTCTGGATTAAAAAATTTTTCTTCTTCTTCTTCTTCATCGGGTATCAGGTCATTTTACCTATGAAGGTGGACTATCCTGGGAACCGTTCATTCAATTTCAATGAAACTTTGAAGAATTGTCGAGTGTATGCCCGGGATGGTTTCTGGATTAAAAAAAAATTCTTCTTCTTCTTCTTCATCGGGTATCAGGTCATTTTACCGATGAAGGTGGACTATCATTGGAACCGTTCAATCAATTTCAATGAAACTTTGATGAATTGTCGAGCGTATGACCGGGACCTACTGAAGGGACGGGAGGTAATGAAGGGACGGGAGTAACTGAAGGGACGGGAGTAACTGAAGGGACGGGAGTAACTGAAGGGACGGGAGTAACTGAAGGGACGGGAGTAACTGAAGGGACGGGAGTAACTGAAGGGACGGGAGTAACTGAAGGGACGGGAGTAACTGAAGGGACGGGAGTAACTGAAGGGACGGGAGTAACTGAAGGGACGGGAGTAACTGAAGGGACGGGAGTAACTGAAGGGACGGGAGTAACTGAAGGGACGGGAGTAACTGAAGGGACGGGAGTAACTGAAGGGACGGGAGTAACTGAAGGGACGGGAGTAACTGAAGGGACGGGAGTAACTGAAGGGACGGGAGTAACTGAAGGGACGGGAGTAACTGAAGGGACGGGAGTAACTGAAGGGACGGGAGTAACTGAAGGGACGGGAGTAACTGAAGGGACGGGAGTAACTGAAGGGACGGGAGTAACTGAAGGGACGGGAGTAACTGAAGGGACGGGAGTAACTGAAGGGACGGGAGTAACTGAAGGGACGGGAGTAACTGAAGGGACGGGAGTAACTGAAGGGACGGGAGTAACTGAAGGGACGGGAGTAACTGAAGGGACGGGAGTAACTGAAGGGACGGGAGTAACTGAAGGGACGGGAGTAACTGAAGGGACGGGAGTAACTGAAGGGACGGGGGTAACTGAAGGGACGGGAGTAACTGAAGGGACGGGAGTAACTGAAGGGACGGGAGTAACTGAAGGGACGGGAGTAACTGAAGGGACGGGAGTAACTGAAGGAACGGGAGTAACTGAGGGAGGTACTGAAGGGACGGGAGGTACTGAAGGGACAGAAGGTACTGAAGGGACGGGAAGAACTGAAGGGATGGGAGGTATTGAAGAGTCTGAAGCGACGGGTGGTTATGGAGGACAATTTTTAATTATACAGGCAATACGAAGTTTGCCGGGTGTTCACTAGTCTATATATAAAAATTGATGTACGTATATTTGTTTGTTTGTTTGTTTGTTTGTTTGTTTGTTTGTTTGTATGTGGCCGATGGACTCCTAAACCAACCATCCGATTGCAATGAAACTTTGGGAATTTGTTAAGCTCATTCAGGAGAAGGTTTATGCATTATAATTTATTTATTTATTTATTCGATATCTCACAAAAAATTGAAAAAAAATGGTAGGTATTGAATTGATACTTCGTAGGTTTATTCAGCAAAAATCCTATATACCCATACATTAAATGGTATATTATATAAAACTGGACTAAGGATAAAGGTTCAAGTACCTATATTTGTTTGAATAATTAAATAAAATTATAAATTAATGAATGAATAGGGACGGAAGGAACTGTAGGGATGGAAGGGAAAAAATACGGAATTGTGAATCTATATAAGAATGTTTAGTAATAAAAAGGAAACATACCGATCAACCATTGTTATACATTTGGAGGAAAATAGTTAAACAGGCAGGACAACGTCTGCCGGGTTTTACTTGTTTCATATAAAAAAGAAATCCTTAATAGCCATTTTGCATGCTATAATCATATCGTATAGGTCACTACCGAAACTTCTATATTCATACACTGAGAGAAAAAAAATAATAGAAACCTACACAAACCAGAATTCCGTTCAAAAATCAGGAATAAAGATAAATCAAACATATTCTTCAGTGTACAATTCTCACTTCAATTTCATCCGATTCCATATTTCAGAATTTTTTGCGGTTGACCCAAACCTTTCATCCCACTCCTATTAGCCTTGTATTTCGTAAGACGCCCATAGCAGTTGACAATATATTTAAATGTATAAGGGAAACATCCTCATGTCAGCTTTGCAATAACCGAGATCAAACAACTTAACGCGCCAGATATCCGGCACCTCCCATCTTGTCATCAAAAATTTTTATTATATTCGTATTTTCTACTACTTTATGCCCTACATTAATCAAATTTCTAAACGTTTTGCAAATGGTGACCAATACTCTGACGATGTACTTCGTACGAAATGCTGAGTATACCTATAATCAAACCTATATAATCAAACTATTTTTTTTCTTCTGTACTTCTCAAATTACAAATTACAAGTAATCAGCTTAACACGTACCCAATTATAAGTTATTTATTTATTTATTTATTTATTTATTCATTTAGGAATACAAACAGTTACAGAAAATATGCATATAACTAATAGTAACATAGAATTCAAAGTTTATCTGCAACCTTACAGTATTCACAATATAAACATATGAAAGTGAAAATTTGCAAAGTAATACAATACTAATAAATAATAATACTAATAATAGTTGCTTCATTATAGGTACTTATGATGTTTATCGTCTTACAGATTCAGACTAAAAACAGTGGCTGCGCCGGGAAGAGAACCCAGGATCTTTGCCCATATTTTATAGGTATAAAACCATCTACCAACATTTTATATACCAATGGAATATCCATAATTAAACTTAGTTTAACAAACAAATGTTGAAGTACAATTTTAGGTAGAATTATTATGAAAGTCGATTCTTTGTTGAAAGATTTCTGCCTTAGATGTCCCCTAGCCCTAATGAATCAGTTGTTATGTTTGTTTCCTATAATTCTTAATAGGCTGGTCCCACTAATGAACAAACACACATTGTTACCTTTGTGCGGTTAGAACGTTATTCTACCGTTTCTGCTGTAAGTTCTAAAAGCACTGTAGTATTTCCTCTTCAAACGCAACTTTTTAAAGAATCGGTGGTCATAATGTGGGTTTATTACTCTCGTAAAATTGCAAAATAGGTACTCGTAAATAGATATCGTTCCACACCATAGATTTTCATATAATATACTAGATGACGCAGTTAGCAAATACTGTATGAATCGGAGTGAGGATTTTTTCGCGGGATTTTTGACAACAAGCTGGGCAGGCCACATCGTTTTCCTATATATAGAGAATAGCGACTAAAAAGAATTATTTTGGGATTTATCTGTCAAAAAACAACACTTTGTTCATTAAGATTAAAAAAACAGTTATCTAGGAAGTGTTAAAATGTATGTAAAACCGCAATATATTATGTTGCCAACCAAGAAATAAAACGCGCGATATACCATGACTCACTCGTTGCACGGATTACTCCATCTAGTATATTACATGGAAATCTGTGTTATACACACAGCAAATCGATGGTTTGCCGAAATCCAGTAGGTAGGTTCCTTATTTACTAATTTTCTTTCATAATTACGAGAATGTGATCGATTCTGAACCAAATTTTGATTTTATTTTAGGTTTGTTTTATAGGAACGTTTTATCGAATACCTACTCAGTGTTACATCATGTTGAATTGACGATACCTACTCTTAATTTATTTTATATCGTAATGATCTTATCTCTACATTCTCTGACCTTCCAATTCATGCAATTCTGAACGGTGAATCATGGCTTAAACCCTTACTACCAACATCATCTTTCAAATTACCCGGCTATACAGTCATCAGAGGTGACAGATTAGTACATCTCATTGAGCATTCTCAAAGTACTGATGATAAGAGTCCCGAATATTCATTTATTAGTATTAATCTCAAACCTTGCAAACTTCTTCTTGGGGTTTTATACTGCCCCCCTTGCTCTAACTACATCTACTCACTACATACTCAGATGTCTTACTGGTGGGAGATCTCAACACATGTTTGCTGCGTTGTGATAATCGTAGTAATCTTCTTAACAGGCTTCTTAATTCTCTTAATCCCACTTCCCTGCCGCTGCAACCAACCTTTCATACTTCTATTTCGAAATCACTTGTTGACCTGAGTATCACTTCTAATAGGTACTGCCAATATTCTTAATCACGGTCAATTTGTTGTTCCTGGTTTCTCAGACCATAATTAAATTTACATTTCATATAATCTTCATTGTAAAAAAACACCACCCAAGTTTACCTTTCTGAGAAACCTACGCAATATTGATAAAGCAGCGTTATTGAGGGATGCTAGTGCTAAAGACTGGAATAACATTTTTGATGCTCAGGACATCGAACATAAAGTCGAATTTTTCAATCTTGAAATAGTCAATTATTACCTTATACTGTATTAAGCTGTTTGTTTCCTAAATATAAATAAATAAATAATTAAACATGAATGACATGAAAACAATGTATGTCGGTATATGATATGTGTATGTCGGCCTTCATGGCTCAGTTGGTTAGGTATCTGACTGCTGATCCAAAGGTCCCGGGTTCGATTCCCGGTGGAGACACAGTTTTTAATTGTAAGTATTTTCAGTCTGGATCTGTGAGACGTTTAGTTGGAAGTAATTGCCACTTGCGCAGGATGCAAGGAAGTGTTTATTGTTATTATCTTAAGTCTCCAGAATGTGGCAACTTGTTATTGGGTGGGTGTTAAATGAATATTTGACGTAGTACCTGTTAGTAGGTATGTGACATTACACGTCGATTGTATCAAATATCATGAATAACAATAATAAATAAAATTTATCTCCCTCCTTTCTTTGTTGTCATTTTACATTAAATAATGTAACGTGTTTATTTTTCTGTATGATTTTTGTTGTAAATGTAATATACCTACCACTACACTATTTACTTCACGATGGTTAGGTTGGTTGGAAGAAATTGCCTTTTGGCAGTAAACCTGCCATTTTACACATGAAGTAAATTAAATAAATAAATAAAATTGACCTATTATGCAACCCTTAAAATTTCCATTTAGTATACGATATTAGGTGGCAAATTGTTCATATTGTATAAAGGTTGACAATCTCTAAATGAATTTTTATGAAGAACATTTATATTAGATTCTTAAATAAATATGAGATTCCCAGAGGACAAAAATTTTCACAATACACCATACACACAAAAACATTGTCACAAAACTCATAGTATGCACTTTCTACATAATACCTGTTGAGAAATTTTAAGTAAAATTGCATTACTAGCAAGATGAGCACGTATGAGACAGTGTATCAATGTTGATGAGGCGATGTACATATATGTGTCAAGATAGAATAATGCGGTGTTCAGTTCTCACTGCTTACCCCTTGAGGAAGATAGAAGTGGAGAGTAAAAAAATACGCTTGTCTATAGAGACACATACAATATCAATATGAAGTTAATCACTCAATTTTCCCATACAGAAGCTATTTTGTTTCTGTTATATACATCTTTCATACAAATATGAAATTTATTTCACATTGATATGCCAGACCATAATTTTATTTCTTTAAATTTCGACATCCTTGAATGCATTTTTGATGATTGTATGTTTTTTGTATCAAAATTTGAACAGTATAAAAATAACTCGATTTTCCAGACCGTGAGAGCATTTTGAAAATTTGGACAGATGAAATAGAGAAAAAATTAACGGATATCTATGGAAAACTAATCAGCTCTAAGTTAAATATGAAGTCAATCGGACTTATTATTTGGGCTGTAGAGAGGACACAAAAAAACAACGTAAATGATGATATCATAGAGAAGAAATTAAAAGTTGTCTATGGAAAACTTATCAGTCCTAGGTTAATGCACTTTACGTATATATTATGATGTAAATATGAAGTCGATCGGACTTATAGTTTGGGTTGTAGAGAGGACACAAAAAGGATAAACCGTACGCGGCGCACGGCCGTAATGTGTTTGTATGTATGCCGTACGCTATACATACAAACACATTACAACGAAACTCATAGTGTGCACTCTATACATGATACCCGTTAAGAAATTGATGTAAAAAAACACGCTTAAAAATTGTGAAATCATGACTCTCCACTATTCCATATTGTGGAGAATAAAAATTATTTCTTCTTTTACAACCTTGTTTTCATAACACAAATTACCATATTCGAAAATCAAGAATTTCCTTAGAAAAATAGTTTTCAGTAAAATCTGGGATAATAATAAAATAATTTTATATATATATATATATATATATATATATATATATATATATATATATATATATATATATATATATATATATATATATATATATATATATATATATATATATATATATATATATATATATATATATATATATATATATATATATATATATATATATATATATATATATATATATATATATATATATATATATATATATATATATATATATATATATATATATATATATATATATATATATATATATATATATATATATATATATATATATATATATATATATATATATATATATATATATATATATATATATATATATATATATATATATATATATATATATATATATATATATATATATATATATATATATATATATATATATATATATATATATATATATATATATATATATATATATATATATATATATATATATATATATATATATATATATATATATATATATATATATATATATATATATATGTATAGCTACTTTTCCGGGCTATCCGCTCGTTTTCGTCCTGAAAAGGACGGTTTTGCCGACGTTTCAACCGAATATCATCGGTCATTATCGAGGCTGGTCGGTTCGCAAACGTAGACACGGTGCGACTGACACCGCGTTGCATTTCGCGTTCCTATTTATGTATCGTGTTGGTGTATTGGCGTGTGATGCGGCGTGTGGGTACCAACTGTGGGTACCACAAACCAACTGTATGGGTCAGATACATTGATGACATTTTTATAATCTGGCGCCATGGTGAAGAAGAGCTGAGCAAATTTATAATATACCTAAACAATAGACACACATCTATCCAGTTTACAATGGAAATGCAAATTAACGACCAATTACCATTCCTCGATGTGTTGGTAAAAAAGAATCCCGATTGTTCATTAAGTTTTACTGTATACCGGAAACCAACACATACCGACCGATACCTGAACGCAAACTCACACCACCACCCAGCCCAGTTAGCAGGATTAGTTAATACTCTAGTTACCCGGTCAAAAAGAATATCGGACGAGGAAAATATTAACCAAGAAATAAGTAGCCTCAAGAAAGCTCTCCTTGCTAACGGATATCATAACAACACTATAAATAGAGCAATTAAAAAAGATCAAACAGTAAAAAAGACAGAAAAAGATAAAGAAGAGATACGTGGGTTGGCGATACTTCCATACGTCAGTGGGTCTACGGATAAAATATGTCGAGTACTAAAAAAGTATAAAATTAAAACTGTTTTTAAAACAGACAGAAAAATATCGTCTTTTTTACGACCGACCAAAGACAGTATACCGTTAGAGTCACACGGTATATACGAGATCCCCTGCGGTACGTGCGAAAAAACTTACATCGGTCGCACAAACAGAAAAGTATCAGCACGCGTAGCCGAACACCGCCTAGACGTAAAACAAAATAAATCGACGTCAACACTGGCGAATCATGTGATGACAGAAGGCCACAAAATAGACTTCGATGCAGCAAAGACTCTTGTCCGTTTAAATAACGAGATTAATAGAGTATATAGAGAAGCCATCGAAATAGAAAAACGGCCCTTCGCAATGAACACCAGAGATGATTCTCGTCGTCTACCAGTGGCGTGGAAACCAGTGGCATACCGCTACAACTGTTCCCCCGCCCTCTGCCCTCCCGCACCTAGCTGTACGGCGATCGACACGCGCACATACCAGCGTGACGTCATACGACGAACGATATACAGCACGGTCACCGAGCTGCAGGGGAGACACCCTCACCACACCACCACTAACAACAGAGCGCGAATCGACGGTTACTCATGCTCACACCGCCACCCCTCCCACACGCCGCATCACACGCCAATACACCAACACGATACATAAATAGGAACGCGAAATGCAACGCGGTGTCAGTCGCACCGTGTCTACGTTTGCGAACCGACCAGCCTCGATAATGACCGATGATATTCGGTTGAAACGTCGGCAAAACCGTCCTTTTCAGGACGAAAACGAGCGGATAGCCCGGAAAAGTAGCTATACATATATCTCTACAATCCGCGAAAATTTATATTTAAACATATATATATATATATATATATATATATATATATATATATATATATATATATATATATATATATATATATATATATATATATATATATATATATATATATATATATATATATATATATATATATATATATATATATATATATATATATATATATATATATATATATATATATATATATATATATATATATATATATATATATATATATATATATATATATATATATATATATATATATATATATATATATATATATATATATATATATATATATATATATATATATATATATATATATATATATATATATATATATATATATATATATATATATATATAGTCGAGCTTAAAAGATTATATTGTGTACAATAATATTTAATTTTCTTATTATATTTTTTTTTGTTTTAATAGTATTTAAGTGTTATACCTACGTATTTTCTTTGATTTCTTTTACTCTTTTTTATTTGCTGTTGTACATACACAATGTTGTCATACTTTGTAATCTGGTTGGTTGGAAGAAATTGCCTTATGGCAATAAGCCCGCCAGTGTACAATTATATTTGTTTATATTATGTACAAAAATATGTATAAATAAATAAATAAATATTTTACAAATCCTACACAATTAAAACAATAATTTTACTACATCGAGGTATGTCTGATTCATGTATAGTAGGTACCTACCTATGTAATTGAATTGTAACTTCTTCTTTATATTATAAATAAATAAATAAATATTATATTATATTTATTTAACAAAATAACTTGAACAATGTTCTTTTGTTATAGAATTCATCGTGGCATTTTAACAGTTGAACGATTTACCTACTCTTCCAAGTGAATAAAAATCACCATTATGAATAAATTGTGAAAACGTTTTTTTTTTTTTTAAATCAAATAAGACAATATAAATTCACTAAAAAGTAACCACTGACCAATAATCTATAGATATGACAAATTAAAAACATACTGCAACCATAATTTGGTGGTAATGAATAAAACCTATTTGAATATTTTCCGAATGGTGCGAAATGAAAATGGAAACATTACTCAACATTAATAATATCAAAAAGTACATGTTGTTTAAAAAGAGATATAAATTTCAAAAAGCGAATATAAATGCTATATAAATGTGTAATTTATTTCTGATTTATATTTAAATATTGAATGTGTGTTTGATACGTCAATTCCACCTCACTTTTTATTTACCAACTCCCTGGCTTCAAGTATATCAGTTCTGTACCTATATTCTTTACTCTGTGGGAGTAACCTTCTCTTACACGACGATATAAAAACGTAATTTAAACCATCATTTAATAATGGATTGAATAAAAGAGACTAAAACAAATATAAGACTTCAATTGCCCACTTCCAATAGAGACTTAAACGATCAAAATAAATTCATAATAGCATTAAAAGGGCATATTTTTGGCAATAAATGATCCTATATGTTGAATTTTTCTTCTGTATGTAATTACGATACTCCTCTCTCGAAGACGAGTTTTAAACTCTATCGAGAGAGTATTAACATACTAATTTTGTTATATGTTGTCATTAAGTAAAAATAATGTTTTATACATGAAAAAAAAATTTAAAAAAATACTCAATTTTATCATTTGGATTACCTACCTACAAATTTTCTAAATGAAGGAACAAACAAATTTTCTAAATGAAGGAGTACCAACGTAAAAAAAAATAGAATGAATAACTAACGGATGGTTATTATTATGTATAATAATTTTGGATCTAAGAAAAGACTCCGAGCTTTATGTATATTAGGGAGATAATTAATTCCACTTTCAATATCCGTTCTTATTACCTTTAAGAATAGGTAGGTATTCTGTGATCTCAATGTAAGATATCTTTCTCATGGCACATTCCTCGAATGATACACTGTAGGTATGTTATACTCTTTCATTTTCGAATATACACGAAGACACGATATTGTGTGCAAACATGTAGGTACAGTACACATCGTGCTTTAAATGAACCCAAATTTATGGGATAATGTCTCTTCACTCTCTTCTTTATTTTTCTTATACTTATCGAAGGCAACGAGGGCCTTATTTTCGTTGAGTGTGCTGCGTCTTGTGGTGTGGACTCATATTTATGTTTCCATCTTTTGGAGGATCTTCCGGGTATCCTTCTATTCTCTGTATTTTTACATATAGGGCATCCTCTGTTGGTGTGGTTTTCTTTGATAGTTCATTCTATCCACATGATATCCCCTCATACTTTCCTCTAATTCATCTCTACCTATTTACATCTTAGATATCGGAATAGCACTGACTTGTGAAAAATGATTCGTACTGCATTCAACGATACGAAAAAAAAAACAAAACGGCACGATTGTTGAAATTTCTTTATAAAAATGGACATTGCGCAAGATAAGAAAGCAAAATCAAGGCTAAGCAAGCATAATTGCCTATGTCAACTTCTTCCAATTAACTAGAGTTTTCAGTCTCGAAAACTAATAATTGCGTAATGAAAATCAAACCCAGGACGTCATCACATAAGTCAAACGACCTACTATGATGAAAATTGTATAATGAAAACTGGTGAAATTACTATTTTATTTTCATCCATTTACCCTAAATTATACGAAAATTCCCAAAAAAAAAATTGAATACAGCATCACAAAACTTTGTCACGTAGGTACGCTATCGAAAAAATAATACACTTTTGTAACAAAAAATTAAATTACTTCTGAATCCATCATGATGGTAACATTTTATATAAAATAAAATAAAAAACATAAAACATCTTAAGAATTCCAGGCTTGTCTTGTCTTCTTAACCGTTAATTAACCCCTTAACCACGCCGAAATAATAATTACTAATTACTTTCTCTTTTAATATGGTGGATACGTTTCATTCAATACCGTGTAAAATGGTATACCAATAAATTTAATAATAATATTGGAGATGTTTCGTAGATCAATATAGGATAACAAAAAATAAATTTCATTATTATACCTTATTTTATTCAAAAAAAAAAACAAATTTTACTTTCAAAATATATATTCTGAAAAAGTCAGAAAAAAATATATGCTGTTTTCAATATTTTGATTGTGACGCTGACGACTTTCAATTTATAGAATTCGACATTAATATATTAATATGTGTAATATTAATATATTCAAAAAGAAACCAAAAATAATTTGAAACACTTTCTCTAAAATTACATTCATCTTCAGTTTGTTATTCATTTTCATTTTTGTATGTGTTATGGTTTTGATGATGTTTTTATTTATTTTCATTTTTTCTTGAATTGAAATGTATTTTTTTTGTATTGATTTTGGTTTTGAAATGTTTGTTTTTTATATTTATATTTTTTTTTTTTATTGTTTGTTTTTTGTTAATTAATTATTTATTTTAGTAAATATATTTATTGTGTAAGCAAAGAGCTGCTGCTTTCCTAAACACAAGCTTCCAGCTGAAATCAGGAAAGGAAACATTAATTAGTTGTTTTATTTTTTTTTTGTTTTTATAACATGTATTGAATGTTATTTAAAAAAACTATAAACACGTGTAATTGCCAGTATTTTATAATTTTTTCGACAACCGTCTCATATTATAAGGCCATATTCAACTGGTATTATTGGAGGGTATATGTGAAATCAAAACAAGCGAATAGCATTGCCAACTGTAATAGTATCGGCAAACATCCTGAAAACTCACTTGGGTTACACAGAACATAAATTATGGGTTTTTGCTTCGTTGATGGATGCCCAAATCGTCCTCCACTCCGCCAAATACGCATTATTAAATTATGTAATGTTTCATAAAATATATTTACCGTGTTATTTTGAAGCGTTGGGCCCAGCATTTTGAAGATCTCTTAAATAATGATAGTGACACTAGTGATAATGACATAGATAATTTGTACACTGAGGAAGATGACAATATACTGCCTCCAAGTATGACAGAAGTCAGAACAGCACTTAAATGCTTAAAAAATAATAGATCCCCAGGTCATGATGATATCCCTAGCGAGCTTCTCAAATACGGAGGAGAATGTTTGATTACAATACTGCATGGAATGGTTGAGAGGGCGTGGAGTCTCGAAACTTTGCCTGACGACTGGAAGATGGGAGTTGTATGTCCCCTACATAAGAAGGGAGATGCAATGGAATGTACTAACTATCGCGGTATAACCCTCCTAAATACAGGCTATAAGATGTTTGCCAGCATCCTTTTTGCCAGACTACTACCATACGCAGAAAAACTGGTGGGACAGTATCAAAGCAGATTCCGCCCAGGAAGATCCACTATAGACCAAATATTCACTCTCCGCCAAATACTGGAAAAAACCCTGGAATATAATATCGACACATACCACCTTTTTATCGATTTCAAAGCTGCTTATGACAGTATCAACAGAGCGCACTTGTATGAGGCGATGAAGTATCTGGGAATTCCAAACAAACTCATAAGGATGGTAAGGCTCACTATGGTCCAATCGCAGTGTAGAGTTCGGATTCAAAGCGACACTTCTGAACCGTTTTATGCATTACATGGCCTTCGTCAAGGAGATGCCCTGGCTTGTCTGCTCTTTAACATTGCTTTGGAGAAATGCGTGAGAGAGTCTGGAATAGAAACAACTGGGACGATATTCTATAAAGCAACCCAAGTACTGGGGTACGCAGATGATATTGACGTAATTGGTAGATCACAGCGGGCAATGACGGAGACATTTGTTGAGCTAGAGAGGGCTGCTAATGGAATGGGCCTTCACATCAACGCTAGTAAGACTAAATATATGCCAGTCACCAAAACTGTTCAAAATAACCAGACCCCCACTACAATCAATATAGGCTCTCACACAATAGAATCCGTTAGAAGTTTCACCTATCTGGGATCAATGGTGACTGATGTGAACGACATATCCACTGAAATCAAGCGCCGAATATTCATGGCTAATAGATGCTTCTATGGTTTAAGAAGACATCTTGCATCTCGGGTGTTGTCGAGGAAAACAAAGGTCACCATTTACAAAACATTACTACGTCCTGTACTGACATACGGCTCTGAATGCTGGGTACTGAGTAAAAAAGATGAGACATCTCTACTGGTGTTTGAGAGAAAAATACTCAGAAAAGTATTCGGCCCAATCCAGGAAAACGGAGTTTGGAGAATACGACACAACACAGAGGTCTACAATGTTTACAAAGAACCAAACATCGTAAAAATCATCAAAACAGGGAGGCTGAGATGGGCAGGGCACGTCCAAAGAATGAGTGATGAAAGAGTGCCAAAAAGGATCATTTATTTAAAGCCCCAAGGCAGACGTAGTGTCGGTAGACCCAAACTCCGATGGCTGGATGGTGTGCAGCGGGACGTAGAAGCAGTTGGAATAAGGGATTGGAGGAGTGCCTGTCAGGATAGAGGAAGATGGCGACGAATGCTGGAGGAGGCCAAGGTCCACAACGGGCTGTAGAGCCAGTGATGATGATGAATGTTTCATAAAATATATTTACCGTGTTATTTTGAAACCGTGTTAAAAGAGAGTCCGGGGTACAACTATTTTCTTCATAGTATCGAAAATAACGCCAAAGACATTTCTTTTTGGAGGTTTTCAGGCGTAGATTATTTCTTTGACAATTATAAAGGTCTTCTCAGAATACCATTAACGTGAAAATTTTCTGGTACGTTTCGAGTGTCCGCGTGGACACTGGGTACGATTCCTTTGGTAGGAACCTACTTTGGAGTGTTATTAAAAAATATATTAGAGTTGAGCTATCGCCAAATATCTTGAAAAAAATCACAACGGCTGCGCAGACTACAAATAAGTTTTTTTTTGCTTGGTTGGCAGATGCGTAAACCGTCTCCTTCGCCGCCTATATTAATCAAGATATTTGCCGAAAATGAATTTATTTTTTGTTATCTTGATGCTAATTATTGGTTAGAGGCACATCCGTAACTTAATTACCTGTTCAATTTCTAGATAGAATTTTTTGTGCGGAGAATTCTATCGTACATATCAAATTGGATTCAACTTTCGCACGGTTGGATGCAGATTGATATAATAACGAAATGTTCAGTGAGATTGAATGACAGATGGGCTGCGCAGAATGAAATCGTATTAAATTGGTTTCAAGAGGATTCCTTTTCGAATTAAATATTCAATCTACCATTTCGATAATTCCGATAGATAATTCCTGAATAATGCGAACAAATAGTAATTTGACTGGGAAGATTTTTTATATATTGTGTTATGTGGTATCAATTGACACGGGAAAACCGAGATAAAAATATTATAACATATTTCACCCGTGAAAATAGCGAACGCGATCAGTTTTTTTTTATTTTTTTTATTTTTATTTTTATTTATTTCTATCCAAAAACATAGAGTAGATATAAGATACAAAATAATTAAAGGTATTATAAGCTTATTCATACATAGTAGGACATACAAAGTAAATATAAGTTATTTCATTTCAATAAATATAATTTCATTATTTCACCATTGCTTACATAGTTAAAGCTATCCTTTTTGTTTGTATCTTTGTTACTAGCCCCCTCACTAGGCATAGCCTGTGCTAAGGTGAGCTAGTTTTATATTATTGTCTATTGCGTTGTTTATTTATAGATACGTTTACATATAATATAAGTAAATGTACATACATACGCTACGCATTCAAGCGTATTCATCCTTCTTTCTCTCTTTCCAGACACAATATTTCATTATGAGTCATTAACACACAGCAAAAATTGTAAAAATAAAATAATTGTTGAAAAAATTGATTGATTTAGAGACAAAAAAAAAACAACAAAAGTACTTATTTTTCACTTTTTTCAATTGTCTATTCTGTTGTTTGTAATAGTGCATTTACATTTTATTAGGTAGAATTATTTCCTTCAGGATTTTTTCATCTATTTCATAAACCCATCTTAGTGATAGTTTTTTAAATTCTTTTGCATTTTTAATGGTTTTAATATTTGTTGGTAAACTATTGAAGAGTTTTGTTGAAAAGTATCGTACGCTACGTTGTCCAAAAGTTGTTTTTATGTATGGTATATTTAAGGTATTTGTTGTACTTAACCTAGTGTGTTTATATTGTTGTGAGCTAGTATATTGGTCTTCTCTTTTTAGCTTGTATAATAGCAGATTTTTTGCATATATTTTTGTAATTGTTGGAACTTTGAATTTAGTGAAAATCTCTTCAGTATTCGTTCGAATAGGTACCTTAAGTATAACTTTTATGATAGCTTTTTGGGCTATATCTATTTTCTTTATTATTGTTGGCGTTGCACTTCCCCATCCAATAATTCCATATTCCATTATTGAATGACAAAGAGCATAGTATATATTTTTCAAATGTTTTAGGTCAATAACATTTCTGATTGATTTAAAGAAGTATATAAATCTGTTCATTTTAGTTGTCATACAGTCAATGTGGCAGTCCCATCTCAAGTTTTCATCAAATATAACTCCTAGATATTTCATGCTCTCTGTTCGTTCAATGATCGGGCAGCTACATGTTGGTTGATCACTTAAGTTTTCGGTACAGTAATCATGAATTCTTAGTTTATGTTCGTCACTAGGTTTATTTCGGGAGGTTATGCTGTATGCAATGTATTTTGTTTTGTTTGTATTTAGTGCCAGAGAGTTCTTGTCAAGCCATTTTTTTACATGGGTTAATTCAGTTTCAGCGACTTTGTATAGTTTATTCCAAGTTTTTTCGTAATAGATGAAAACTGTGTCATCAGCATAACTGATGACATGTCCTTTTGTGGGTAGGTTGCCCAGGTCATTCATATATATAAGAAACAGTATAGGTCCTAACACACTTCCCTGAGGCACACCACAGTTAATTGTTAGGTTTTCACTTATGTGACTTCCCACTTTTACACACTGATTTCGGCCTGTCATGTAGTCTTTGAGTATTTTTAGGGAAGTATCTTTAACACCAATGTTTTCAAGCTTTTTGAAGAGCAAATTGTGGTTTATGGTATCAAAAGCTTTGGTGAGGTCAATAAAAACTGCAAGACACTTGTTGCCTTTGTCCATTAATTCTTTTATATGGTCAGTGACATACGAAATTGCATCTGAGGTACTTTTATTTTCTCTGAAACCGTATTGGTTTTTAGAGAGGATGTCATATGTGTTTAAATAGTTCATCAGTTGCTTCTTTATTACCTTTTCCAAAATTTTTGACATTGAATTTAGTAAACTTATTGGTCTGTAGTTATTTATTTCTTCCTTACTACCGTTTTTGTGAATCGGCAATATTGTTCCTTGTTTAAGTATGTTAGGAAATTCTCCTTTTTTTATTGATAGGTTTATAAGGTGTGTTAGTGGTTCACATAGTTCTTTCTGTAGTATTTTGAGTGTTTTTGATGAAATATTATCTTTCCCGGGTGCACTGTTTGTTTTCAGTGATGAAATAGTTTTTTCTATGTCCGTAATTTTAATTTCCTTTAATTCAAATTTAGAGCGAATTTCGGAGTTTGTGTCTGTTGTTACCATCCTGTCGTTTTGGTTTTGTCGTTTTTGTGTTTTGATTTTTTTTGCAGTTTCTTCTCCGCAATTTGCAAAATAATGGTTTATATATTTTACTATCACATCTGGGTTCTTTTCGAATAGCATTGTTTCTTCATTAATCTTAATTTTTTTAATAAATGAGTCTTTATTTTTTGTTGAATGTGTGATTTCTTTGAGTATTTGCCAGATTTTTTTAGGGTTCTGGTTGCATTCATTAATTTTGTTTATGTAGTATGTTTCCTTTGCTTTATGTATAATATTAACACAAATGTTTCTGTATCTTTTATAAAAATCAATGGTATATATATCGTTTGGATTATTTTTAATTTTTTCATGCAGTTTGTCTCTTTTCCTTATACTATTTAATATGCTCTGTGTTATCCATGGTTTGAGTCTTTTATTTTTATGGGGTGGTCGTATTGTTTTTTTAGTAGTAAATTTTTGTATTTTATTCTGTAAATACTTAGTAAAATATTCCCATGAGTCATTGGAATCGTCTATGTTTTTTAATTGTACCCAATTTTCTAGTTTTAATTCATTTTTTAGGTCTTCATAATTTATGTCATATTTAATATATTCTTTTTTTATATCTTTTTTTAGAGAATTTTTTCCTTTAATTGACAAAATTGTTGTGTAATGGTCTGTTATTGTTGATTTATACACTAAAGATTGTGTAGAATTTTTCGTTTTTTTAAATACATGATCAATACATGTTTGTGAGTTATGAGTAATTCTCGTAGGGATATTTATGTCGTTGATTAGTCCGAGGTGAGCTAAGGTTTGTATATATTCATCTTTTTGCGGATGTCCATTTCGCAATATGTCTATGTTCAAGTCACCCATAATAAATAAATTCTTTACCATTTTTAACTTATTAATTTCTCTTTCTATTTCTGTAAGAAATGCATTTATATTACGGGTTGCTGGTGACCTGTATATTGCTAGAAGGGTGTTTTCTTTATTAAAAGAAATTTGAAGACAGTTTGTGTCATTAATTTTTAATTCTGTTATTTGTGCATCTAATTCATTGCTTATGTATACTATAACACCATCGTTTTGTTTATAATGCAACGATGTAGAGTGGCATGTATAACCATCAAGTAATTTAGGACTGTAACTATTAGTTAATCGACATTCAGTCAGTATTATTATATCGACTTTAATTGGTAGACTTTGAAGGAGTATAACCAGTTCATCAAAATTTTTATTGATACTTCTTATATTTTGTTGAAGGATGTTGATATTATTAATTAGATGTAAGCATTCATTTGGGTTGTTTATATATATTGTATTTGTATTGTCTTCAATCTCATCAAGCATATCCATTCTCTACTTTTAGTGTATTAATGTCTAGTATTTTATCTGGTTTATTTATAAATGTATGCGCTATTTCAATAATATTATGTCTTATGATATTTGGATTATATTGGGTTATTGAAATATATGATGTTATTCGTAAGCATGAGAATCTTGCTTCTATTATTTTCTTATGTAAGATAAAATAGTGAAATAATAAAAAATATAGTAAATTGATATACATGAAAGAAAAGTACAATAATAAATACAGTAAATTGTTATAGATGAACGAAAAGAAATACACTTGTAGATAGGTTGTTTTCAGAAAAAAAGATATTATATATATTATGTGTTTAGACATTTTAAGGAGCATAAGTAAGCCAGTTCCGAGTAAGTATTCTTCGTATTAGGCAATTTTTTCTATATCGCAAGTTTGTTTAATCAGTATAATTTTTTCACCTGGACCTTTTCTAGCAAATAATTTGTTTTCTTTAAACCATACAAATTCAAAACCGGCCTCTTTAGCCCTTTTTTTGGCTTTCCACATAAGTTCTTTGAAGTACGGAGTGAGTACTTCACTGATGTAGATGGGTGTCGCGCTGTTTAATTCTTTAGCTTTATATTTATAAGTTAGTAAATTGTCTCTGATATATCTGGAGTATAGTTGTATATGTAGTTTGTCTGGGGTATTGGGTCTGCGGTCTGGTGTCCGAATAACTCGTCTCAGGTCTTGAAGTTGTAGAGGCATGCCTAGTGATGTTGCTACTCGCACGGCAGTCTCGGCCAGTTGTTCTCCCTCTTGCACCTGCACTCCTGCTATCTCCAAACAGTCCAAGAGGGATTCTTGCTCCATAGTGGCGATCCGTGACTCCAGATTGTCTATTCTGGTGCTTTTTGTTTTTACCTCCTCGCGAAGGGAATGCACCTCTTTTTGTAGTTCTTGCATATTGTTTAGCTTTTGTATTATATCGTCATATTGCTGGCTAATAAATTCACTGTTTCTTTTTATTTGCCTAATTTCCTCTTCAAATACACGCTTCATGTCAGAAAATTTTTCGTCGATGTGTTTGGTGATTTTTTCATACAATCCATCAGATTCAGAGTCGGTTGAATGAGTAGGTGAAGATGAACGTTTTTTGCAAGATGGGCATTTCCATTTTCCTTTATTCTTGATACCCATTTTTTTGTAATTCGTGTCAGATATGTTTACACAAATTGCGTGAAATACTTTTTTACACGCTATACATGTAAGGTTACTGTCATTTTTTTGTACAATTTTAAGGCAGCCTTCGCAATTCATTTTTTATTAATTATTGGATGTAATTTCGACAGAAAAATAGATTATTTGTGATTAAAAGTTTATTTTTAAATCACCTTATTTATGTATATGGTGCATCTGCCATCTATCGGGTTAATGAAGAAGTTTTGTATTCGACTTCGTTTTGTATCTTATTGGTTGTGTTTGTTCTGACAATATTCCATAGTTGTCGCTCAGTAGTCCAATGAGTAGGTATAATTATCTTTACTATCTCAATTTAGAGTAAATTCAGTTAAAACAGCGTTATTAAGTTTGTCTGGTTCAGATGTTTAATAAATCGATATGTTTCTATTAAATAAATAAAATATTTAAAATAAAAATAAAATTGGCACAAGATAGGATCGAACCTGTGACTTAGTGCTCACGAAACAAGCACGTTAACTGTACGGCTAAACTGTAAGTCGACGTACCTTTAAATTTTATTAATATGAGTACACATGAATTGTCTTGAATCAAGTCAGCGAATCACAATGCAAGGGCAGGTAGATACACTGACCAATAGAGTCACGGTATTAAAGTTTTTTCGAATATCGACTTTATTTACACACTTCATACACTTAAATCACTGCAATTAAGGTTTTGTTTTTAATGAATTAAACTCCTTCACGAGATGTTCACTTAGATATAATACTTGTGACAACAGTTTATAACTCCTTTGATATAATGGCAATAATTTACTATCAATTATATTAACTAATCAACACTTTTGATTTATATTTCGGAGCGAAAGAAAGACGCACGCTGACGGTAGGTATGACGTTATTGTACTATGATGAGTTGGTTATATATTTTCGCGCGAATCGGAAACGGTGCCATAGTTTTTTTTTGGTTAAGTATAATGTCAGAAGCGCGATTCGCGCGCACGTAGGTCAGAACCACCGCGTCGCACCGCATCGCAGTGAATTTGCGTGTAACCGCATCGTATCGCTTTCACTTTGAATCGCTTACGTAGGACGTCGCGTAATCGAAAAGACAAAATAACATCTTACATATTTCACGACCTATTCTGAATGTTGCCTTTTTTAGTTACACACGCACGTGTAGTGCTTCTTTTAATAAGGTAATGCTCACCCGCATACCTGTCACTGGTTACCCCAAATTGTGGTATAATATGCCGTGATGTTGTGTGGTTATTTTTATGTTTGCTAAACCAGTTAACAGTATGCAAACATAAGTTGTTCGGCAGGACAACGTCTGTTGGGTCCGCCAGTTGATACCTAATTAGTTATACGTGTGTGTGTGTGTATAGGTATATATTAAATGTAGGTATATTATGTAGAATGAAATGAATTTGTTCATGATATGTTTGTGATTCCAACGTGATCAATGATTACTGTTGTGTTGATGTCAATAGTTCGTGTGTTCACATCACAATCAAGAAACAAAGGTTATGAGGTCGTGTAAATAAAAACAAGAGAATAAATTGTTGGTTATATTAATAATAATAAGATTAAGTAAATACTTCTAAAACATAACGACATTTTTCTTTTTTCATAGAATATCCTCTTGGTAACGTCAACAGTTAAAAGATGTTTTGTTTTGATTTAGACTCATAAAAATGATATTCAGGAAATAAATGTTTGGCTACAACTATATCTTTTTTAACGATTTTTCAAAAAATACCAATGCTTTTTACTATAGTATTTACTTAGGTATATTAAAAAAAATGAATATGTTCTTGTGAAATGCAGGTACATAATATGTATATTCTCATCATCATCCGTGACTCTAAACCCAGGTCCGGTCTTGGCCTACACCAGTTGGGACGGAGTTGAGCATCCTTCGCAACTCTGTCCAACCATCAAAGCTTCGGCCTTCCAGCTCTCTTTCTTCCTACTGGTGCACAATTCAAATTCGCTTTTGGAATGTCTCCATCGCCCATTCTTTGTACATATCCGGCCCACCTATGTATCCCAATCATTATCAAAATTACCTAAATTAAGCATAAATACTTGTGCTATAGGCGAACGAAATATGTCGAGGCAGCTAAGGAGAAGTTTAAACTCGTCATCAACGGATTACTATGCCAGTGCGATGCCCATTCTGCCAATGATCCTATATAGCTCAATTATTATTTTAATTGTATAAGTACGGGATAAAAAATATTTTACTCGAGTAGCAAGTCAGACTAAAAATTCGTTTAAAAAAGTTTAAAAAATACTTTTTTGATATAATATATATAACATAAGATGTGTACTGAAAAATTGTCGAAAAACGATATTTTAAATAAGATTTTTTTGAAAAATATTTACTATCCATCCCAATCAGAATTCTCATCACGTCAAGCACTTTCAGAAAGAATATGGAATAGTCTAATGTCCGGATATTGCGTACCTACTCGCTTTGTATATTCAAGAAAAGACTAGAAAAAAGATTATTTATCCGTAAACATCCCAATTTCCTCTCTTTTTCTTTATCCAGTCGTTTTTTTTTTCTTTTATTTTTATTTGCTGTAAATATTTTAACTGTTGTATCTACTACTTTATAATCTTGTTGGTCGGAAGAAATGGCATAATGGCAATGAGCTCGACAGAGCAAAATAATATGATTATCCAACTGTCGATTTGTTAAAAAAAAAATTGTATGCCAGGTCTATGTTTTTCACGGTTTTTCCAACTTTAAAGTCAAAAAACACCAACTTAGAGGCTTTGCAGCATATATGATCTATTAATGGATTTACTCAGAATTCTGAGGAGAATATTTATTTTGTATGTGTCTGTGTGTCCTCCCCCCCCTTATATATTTTGATCCGCTCAATACACAGAGCCTAAAATTACAGAAAATATAGAAAGTTATAGGCCTACAAAACTTTCATACTTATTTTAAATTTTGTTTCAATCGGGGGTTATCAATTTTTGAATTTTTACTTTATTATTCCATGTATCTCAAAAACCATAAATGCTGGAACCCTGACAATTGGTATAAATATAGACAAATATAATATTCCAAATTTTTACTTTATTATTCCATGTATCTCAAAAACCATAAATGCTGGAACCCTGACAATTGGTATAAATATAGACAAATATAATATTCCAAATTTTTACTTTATTATTCCATGTACCTCAAAAACCATAAATGCTGGAACCCTGACAATTGGTATAAATATAGACAAATATAATATTCCAAATTTTTACTTTATTATTCCATGTATCTCAAAAACCATAAATGCTGGAACCCTGACAATTGGTATAAATATAGACAAATATAATATTCCAAATTTTTACTTTATTATTCCATGCCCCCAAGTCAAATTGAAAACGCTGTTCGTTATCGCCAAGCGCTAATTTTTTTTGTATGGGATTTGACGTTTGTTGTTTGTTATTGTAGAAAAAAATTCTACAACAAACGTCAAATCACATAGAAAAAAAAATAGCGCTTGGCGATAACGAACAGCGTTTTCAATTTGACTCAGGGCCCATGTATCTCAAAAACCATAAATGCTGGAACCCTGACAATTGGTATAAATATAGACAAATATAATATTCCAAATTTTTAAGAAAAAAATATTGTTCAAACATTTTTTATTCGGAATTTTTTTTATGATAAATTTATTTGTTTAGCTGCCTATATTTCCAAAGTTTTAAAAAATATCGAAAAAAGCCGAAACACCCCAACTAAATAATTAAATTTGTTGTAAAAAATATTAACATTGTAGTAGTACATCTCAAAATTTAAAAAAAAATTGAATTTAGTGACTACATCTTCTCATACAATTTGTAAGGCAGTATACACTACTAAATAGTTTGATACATACAAACAAACTAAAAAAAACATACATACCATCGTCCATCATGCTGTTTTCATATTCTGGGATGGAAAAAAGCCTGACCTCCATACTATCCTATCTTGACTTACATACCTAGGTACATGTGCTGTATAGAAAATATACCTACATGTTTAATATATAATCCAAATATCTTCATTATTTTATAAATTTGTGTTTATTGTTTGGAACGTATTCTTCAATTAAACATACTCCATCGACAGTTGGATCTCATGTGTTACATGAAACTAGTATTATGTTAAAAGGAAAAGTAAATAAAATATACAAACACGAACGCCGAAATAAATAAAATATTAATATTTTATTTAAGTCTTTTATATATACACATGTACATTAACTTATAAATACGTTTAGTTTTCTATAGACGAAGCTTCATTTCTTACTCAAAATGATTATAGGCGGTTTGTTACCCATCGATGTCCAATCAATATGGATAGCTTAGATTATATATGATACAGATACCTAGTCAACGCAATGAATGTATGCCAACTAAAACTACGCTGAAACAGACGAATTTCACTCGCCCGGCCATATACGTACACCTACTGATACGCACACCTACATAATACGTAGACCAACCGATCTACCGCCTCACACACACATGTAAAAAAAACTTGGCATACATTTGAATTCGAAATTTGTACTACACGCGGCTTCTGTACATTATAATTCTATGATGGATAGGTCTTTTCAAGTAAATAGAAAAATACTATGACGACAAGCCCGTATAAGTTGTCCGTTATGAAATATACTCAAAGAAGATACTGGATTTTACATATAGAATTATAATATTTACAATAAACTCGTCAAAAAATAAATAACTTTCAAATCAGGATTACTCTTAAAGACAGAGAATCGTGACAAGCGCCACATATATTCTTATTCTCGACAAAAACACATTTCCAAAGATGTATCCTTAGAGGATGTATCATTCATTTCGATTGGTGCCGGTTCCAGCGATCCATACATCTGTCAAAACGTTAATTGAATTATTTGTTTTTTTTTTGTTTCGAGTATGTATGACAATAGAAGTAAGCTCTATAAAAATGCATTAACGAATCGTCAACCATCGAATAAAAAAACATGTCTTCTATACAGCTATCAATACGCGCGCTTGAGATGAGATTTTGCGAAAACGGCTCTTTACAAATCACACCGTAATACATCTATGTGGTGGAGTTTAGTGTTGGCTACACCCCATTTCTTTTCATTATTTGTTTATTTTCAGTTCAATTAGTTATATATTTCATCCACCGTCCATATAACAAAAATTTGTACTTGCAATTTACTGTTGTCAATCAATAAACCAACATAAAATCCTCCTTATTTTGGAGTCGCAAAAAATACGAAATATTATAATGTATCTTATATTATAAAACTGCATTCTCCCATGACGTTCACATCTCATTGAAGCACTTCATATTGTAAAATTGAACTAACTATTTAGTTCAATTTTACAATTTATTTAGTGATGTATGTTTTAAATTATATAAAAAAAACATAAACATACAATTTTGCAATTGTGTAACAATTGAACATATTTTACTTATTTTAACTTGATGGTTGAACTAATAAATTTACGAATGAACCAATAAAAAGTGATAAAAGTCGCTGTCATATAAACTATTATTATTTTTTCATTTCTGCCACTATCATATGTATGAACGTATTTTAATGCTTAAATGGAAGCAATTATTTAAAACAGAAATTTCATCACATAAAACATGGCATTATTCCGATATAAAGACTTTCAAATTAGTTTTATGATTAAAAATAGCCGATAGAAAAGTATTTCATCATTTTACCTTTATTTGACGAAAAACAACTCGGACGAAAAATCACCGCACACAATGATGTCTTTACATTTCTTTACAAATTTTGTTTACTATCACACCACTGATGAATAAAAACATAAACAAATCACTTGTTACACTTTTCCAAATGAAAAAATAACAGTCTCACAAAATTGAATACAAAAATTCAACAATAATAATATACTTTTAATCTGTCAAACCCTATTAAATTATACTTGAATTTCGAAGAAATATATTTTAACTACACATAATTGTTATTCGCGAAGATTTAATGATCACTGAAGTGTTAAAAAGAACCGGCTTAATTAATTTATCTACGTAAAAATTTTCCTTTACTTCTTTATGTAGGAATTAACTCTACACAAGATAAGTTCTCTTAGCGCGTCGAATTACGACTGGATCGGGAAATATTTTACATAACAAGCTTCAGTTGATTCCCGTGTGGCGGCGCCAGTGAAGCCGAAAAGGAACTAAGGTCGGCGCAAACGCTAGAATATAATAGAGGAAAAATATTTAATTTTTCAAGACGAGTGCGTAGGTACGTACCTGAAATGATTAATTTTTGTGTTTTAATATTGAAAAAACTCAACTCGCCTTCATTCCTGAATTAAGTAGGTTACTGAATAAGAATGAACATATTATGGTATTTCTATTTTTATAGGCACGGAATTTTCATGTCCTACTTTTTTCTATTATTTAGACTTTTACGTCCCCGTTTTGTTCCAATATTTCTGGAGTGTTTCCATATTATATTTATTTCAATTCTTTCAATATAAAGTGTAGGTAGGTACTAGTATCGTCACACGTTTGTCAATAATATGTTTATTTTTGTTTAGTAAAAATTAATATCCCTTTTTATTTAGGTATAGAATAAAGTATTTCATGAAAAGAAAAAAACCAACGATATAATTATTACTAGTGAATTTATATAAAATATATTAAAAATAAAATAAATAAATAATAAAATTGAGGTTTATCATTTTCTATCTATTATTATTATTTTTGATTTTTTAAGCATAAATTATTGTGCTTTAGGTGAAGGAAATCGGACGTAGTAAAATTCGAACTCGCGACTCATACTTCATTTACTCGCGATTTATAATTCACTGTTTGTTGTTTCATTCAAACGTAATTTTGTCAGACAATTTCATGAAATCATTGAATTTTAAATATATTTTAGGTTTCATTTCTGCTGGAACACTTTCCACTGCGTTTATAACATTTACCTACCAACAGTAATTTGGAGTTTTGATGGAAAATGAAATAATCAATCAAATTGTTTTAAGTAGTATTATAGCTTCATGGTTTTAAGCCAAAAATTCTACATTAAAGTATCAAAAAATATTTTACAAATTTTGATAAAGTTTTTGTTACAATGTCGGAATTTCAATGAGACAGATATAGTGGTTAATGAAGACAAATATGGCAAACCGCACGATAATGGTTTTGGACGATTATAATGGAAAAAAGACAAATCTCATCCATCTATCCTTTTTTTTCTGGTCATATTTGAATAGGTTACCAACCCAGTAATAAAGTTCATTTTCATGGATCAAGTATTATAAAACCTATTCTTACTTCGATTGCATACAATAACATAATAGGTACCTATATTTATTTATCTTAACGATTACCTATACGATATTAACGGATATTTATGATTTTACGATTTATTTTGCAATAGGATGAATGTTATCGAAGTAAGGTCAAATTATTTCTTTCTTTGTTTATTTATTTGTTGCTTTCTGGATATGTAACTTGTAGGTACACTGGGGGGCTAAAAGCCAAACGGCTATTTCTTTCAACCAACCAGAGTACATTTTAAATATACAATACAGTGTGTACCATGGCAAACATGTAATCACATGATAAAAATAAAAAGAAAGTGTCTGGTCATCCAGTCCGTGCCCGTTCAATTTTTATCTATGGAAGAGCTAAGCAGACGACTTAATTCCACGTTCGACGGTGACTTGTCACACGCAGTGAAGGTCCAGCTACAGAGTCATCATATTTTAGTGTGGCACCCCTCAAATTCGTAAAGAAGGGTAGGACTAAACCAAGCGTCCGATGTGGCGAAGGGTTTAAAACGCCATCACAAGGGATGAGGGCATCATCAAAGGTACTAAGTGATGGAAGAAGCCCCTCGCCAGCGGCTTGTCGCTACTTGATCCAAGCGACGACTTTTTTTATTTATTTTTTATTTAATTATATATATATACATATATATATATATATATATATATATATATATATATATATATATATATATATATATATATATATATATATATATATATATATATATATATATATATATATATATATATATATATATATATATATATATATATATATATATATATATATATATATATATATATATATATATATATATATATATATATATATATATATATATATATATATATATATATATATATATATATATATATATATATATATATATATATATATATATATATATATATATATATATATATATATATATATATATATATATATATATATATATATATATATATATATATATATATATATATATATATATATATATATATATATATATATATATATATATATATATATATATATATATATATATATATATATATATATATATATATATATATATATATATATATATATATATATATATATATATATATATATATAAATAAAATATAACAATTTACAATACTTATAATAGCATACGCAAAAAATATTTTATTCATATTACCCTCCAAAAAGACCTTATACTCGTGGTTTGGGGGGGATTCCTATATAAACTAAAAATTAATCTTCATTATCATTATTCATCAAAAACCAATTATATACATAATATCAAAAGAAAAATAAAGAACAGAAAAAATCATGCAATTAAAATACATTAAATATTTAACAATACCATTAAGAAGTTATAAAATAAAAAGAGACTTAACAGCATTAAATATATAAGTTACATTCAATACATGTTTAGATGGGTCGATGGCAGAGCGGTTAGCGCATTGGGTTAGTAATCCAGTGGTCGCGAGTTCGAATCCTGCCTCGACCGATTTCGTTCACCTATAGCACAAGCATTTATGCTTATTTTAGGGAACGTAGGAAGATGTATATGTACTTGTTTAGCAAGGACATATTATTTTTTTTTATAAAAAAAAACATGTTATAAAAAGCAACCAATTAATTTTTCCTTTCCTAATTTAATTCGACTTAAAATCAACACCCAGAAGACAAAGTACCTCTACCTATCCAAATTAAATTACTTTAGGAAGCCACCCTATAATGATGTGGTTGTCATTGGGGATAGGATAGAAGAGTGGTAGAAGAGTGGTGGTAAGTTCACGTATCTGGGTAGCATTCTTACTAACTCCAATGAGATGAGCGTTGAGATAATGTCCCGAATTCAAAGTGGCTCAAGAGCAGCAGCAGCACTGGGAGCATTCCTGTCTCCAAAGTCCATATCCCGAAGAGTGAAACTCCAGGTCTATATGAGTCCTGGTGCATGACACTCAAGGACCAACAAAGACTGCTTACGTTTCGAGATCTGAACGTGCTGAATGCTTGTGATGACTGGGAGTCCACTGCAGCTGACAGGAAGGCTTGGAAAGCTAATGTTCAGGAGGCTATAGCTCTACCGGAGTTGTATGGCCATCGGAAGTAAGTAAGTAAGTAAGTTTCCTAATTTAAGCTGGAAGCTTCTTCTTCTTCTTCTTCCTCTTTTTTTAGATCTATGATCTGTTTTTACAGATCCTGGGACGAGGACGTCCAGCTCTCCCTTCATCTCTTTGATGGTCTTCCCGGTGGTCGGCGTCCCTCTGGTAATTCGCGCATTACGATCTTTGGCAGCCATTCTGGATTCATCCTTCTAACATGATCTCTCCAGTGTCGTCTTCTTTGTCTGCTCCACCTTACAATATCCTCCACATTGCAGGTTCTGCGGATCTCCTCGTTGGGTATTCTGTCTCTGAGGGTTCTGCCCAATATTGGTCTTAGTGCTGGAAGCTTGAGTTTAGGAAAGCAGCAGCTGTTTGCTTACACAGTAAAAATACTAAACTAAAATAAATAATTCATTATCAACTATAAAAAAAAACATTTCAAAATCAAAAGCAATACAAAAAGAATTTACATTTCAAATCAATAAAAAAATTAAAATTAATAAAAAAATATCCAAACCATAACACAAAACAAATAACACATCCAAAAATGAAAATGAACTACAAACTGAAGATGAATGTAATATTATAGTGTTTCAAATTGTTTTTAGTTTATTTTTGAATTATTGATAATTCGTTTCTGATCTGATATTCCTTGGTAGGTTATTAAATATTTTTATGCCTTTATATTTATAATGATGCTGTGCTGTAGTTGTTCGAAATAGAGGTGTCATCCTATGGTGTTATTTCTAGTACTATTATTTGTATCTGTGTAAATATTGTTGCTGATATCCCTGTGTATTTGTAGTATTGCAATTTTGTTGTATATTCTTGAAAGTGACGGAACTGGAAAATGTTTGAATACATTATTTGTTGGGAAATCGTAAGGATTTTTTTGTATAATTTTTAATTAAAATCTTGGGTATTCACAAATATCTAGATATAACTAACTGAGTCACGAAGACGAAGTTTGGAAACCATTCTTAAAATTATCTTTCATGTAAAAGACGACTAAAAAAGTAATGTGTGTCAAGACAGAAAAAAAAATGTAGCGTTCGGTTCTCTCTGCCCACCCGATTTGGGACGTGGCGTAATGGTATGTACCTATGTATTTAGTATATATTTCATAAATTTCGCCTAAACAATAATACGCAATTCCTTCACAAATTTATAAGTTGCATGATTTCTCGTTATTTCCATCCTCAAATCTCTTGACTCAAATAGAGCCACCATATAAGTTATCCCTTTCTAATGAAAAACGAATCATCGAATTTGAACGACGTGGTAAAGAATTAAAACTGATTTTACAAATTTTAGTTTTTGATGATTTCGTCATAGATCCCATCATCAGATCTTGACCAAGTTTAAATGGGACCATTCGGAATGTACCCCCTCTCTAATGAAAAAAATAATATTTTCAAATGTTAGCCTGATGAGGGAACAGTTAGTTCCGAAACCGGTCGCATCGTTTCAACCAAAAAACGTGGTTAATACAAAGTTATATCTTTAAATTTAAAAAAAATAATAATTGAAATCGGATAACGTAGTAAAATGTTATCGATGAACATAAATAAAAAAATTCACGTCGAATTGATGACCTCCTCCGTTTTTGAAAGTCGGTTAAAAATAATTTATTTTTATTGTCTTTTTCAAACCTAAGTATTACGATGTACATAGTTCATTTTTAAATTTAGCTCCTTTATAGAAATAATAGAAATGCCTTTTTAATGAGATCCCTATCAATTCAATTTTGAAAGTTCTATATATTGTAATACTGAAATTCTTTTCGCTTGAAAATAAGGAATTTTTACTACAGCCATCTATGTGTGAAATTATGAACAACATTCTTATTATTTTTATTTATTTTTGTTGTAACGCCATCTATTGAGAGAATTGGTTTTTTGTAAATAAATAAGATAATAGAAAGGCCAACTTTCATGTAAATATATTTAATTATTTAATAGTAGGTATATATAAATATAAAATGGATCCCTCTTGCTTCTCCAATAGTCTCCATACAGTTCTATCTTTGCTCTTTTCTTTTCAGTTCGTTCCCTTTACCAAAAAAGAATCCATTTCATGAAAAAATATGCATATCATATACATGCAAATAAGACAAAGTAAAAATAAGTTTAAATACTGAACAATAATTTAACTAACAACTAATTAAATAAAATACTTAAATATGCTTTAAAAATAATTGTAAACGAAATGGAATAATAAAAAGGTTTTATTATTATTACTAGTATATATAAATATAGTATGTACCAGATGTACCTATTTAACAATAGATACGTAAATTGGTAAAGAGAAAAATGAATTTTTAACGAAGTCATATTTAATATAAAAATAATTTGTATTTCAACTTGAAAATTTTATTGAAGATAGAAATTCGCGTTTACAGCACCATAAATGTATACTTTAGTATTTTTTGTCGAAAAGTTGTATGAACTGACAAAATCTTACATATATTCTTAGAAATACTAGGCATCTATATTTCTCATAAAATAAATTTAATAAGCCATGAGACATGTATATTAATTTGTTAAATATAATATGACTACTTAATTCAATAATAATAAAAGTAATAAAACATTTATTGAGACGAAAAAAAAGAAGTTTACATACAGATACAAGAGAAATATATCTACAAATGAAAAGTAAATTTTCGACTCGGTCCATGACCATGGTCATCTATGTTGCAGGAAGGCATTGCAAGCCCCCAGCAGCTGATTTTCAGCATGATCCTATTGATTATATATTACAATGTAAGTACAAAAAATGCTCCAAAGCAAAAAACGAAGCAAATAAAAAATGCACTCATATATAACATTCATTTATTCATAACTAGTTCCATGTAACACATGAGATCCAACTGTCGATAGCGATAATATGTATGTATAGTTGAAGAATAAGTACCAAACTATAAACCCATAAATAAAAAATTATTTAATATTTTAAGATATTTGGTTTTCTATACAACACATGTACCTAGGTATGTATGTCAAGATAGGATAGTATGGAGGTCAGTCCTTTGATCCTACCCAGAATAAGCATGATGGTATGTATGTATGTTTGTTTGGAGATTAGTATCAGACTATTAAGTCTTCTTACATAGATATTGTCTGTAGGCTAAATTGTATAAACCAATGTCGTCACTAAATTCAATTTTTATAAAAATTGTTAAAAAAAAATTGAGATGTGCTATCACAATTCTAATATTTTTTATAAAAATTAAATTTTCTAGTTGGGGTGTTTCGGCTTTTTTCGATATTTTAAAAAAAATTGGAAATATAGGCAGTTAAACTCATAAATTTATCATAAAAAAAATATTTTTCTTAATAAAATATGTTTGAGAAACCCTGGATTTTTTTCAAAAAAATAAATTTGAGATTTTGTATTTGTCTATGTTTATACCAATTTTTAGCGTTCTAGCTTTTATGGTTTCTGAGATATATGGAAAAATAAACCAAAATTTCAAAAGTTGATAACCCCTGACTGAAACAAAAATTCACAATTCTGAGTATAAAAGTTTTGTAGGCCTATAACTGTTTATATATTCTAAAAATTTGGGCTCTGTAAATTGAGCGGATCAAAAGTTATAAGGGGGGGACAGACACACAGACACACACACACACACAAAACTCACATAAAATGTTCTACTCCGAATTCTGAGTAAATCCATGTATGGAAACATATATGCTGCGAGGCCTCTAGTTGGTGTTATTAGCATGCAAAAAGTCCACTACACCATACAAAATTTTCCTTCGTACACGCATCTTGGCTTAACTAGTTGCATGTAACACATGAGATCCAACTGTCGATAGCAATAGTATGTATAGTTGAAGAATATGTACCAAACTATAAAACACATAAATACAAATTATTGAATATTTTCAGATATTTTGTTTTCTATACAACATATGTAGGTATGTATGTCAAGATAGGATAGTATGGAGGAAGATCCTTTTTTCCTACCCAGAATATGAAAATAGCATGATGGTATGTATGTATGTATGTTTGGAGATTAAGTATCAAACTATTGTCTTCATAGATATTGTGTATAGACGACTGCCATACAAAATGTATGAAGCGATGTCGTCACTTAATTCAATTTTTAAAAAAATTGTTAAAAAAAAATTGAGATCTTCTACTACAATGCTGATATTTTTTATAGAAAATTAAATTATCTAGTTGGGGTGTTTCGGCTTTTTTCGATAATTGTAAAAGTTTTGGAAATATAGGCAGTTAAACTCATAAATTTATCATAAAAAAAATATTTTTCTTAATACAAAAATGTTTGAGAAACCCTGGAATTTTTTTGAAAAAATCAATTTGAGATTTTGTATTTTTCTATGTTTGTACCAATTTTCAGCGTTCTAGCGTTTATGGTTTCTTAGATATATGGAAAAATAAAATAAAAATTCAAAAGTTGATAACCCCTGACTGAAACAAAAATTCAAAATTCCGAGTATAAAAGTTTTGTAGGCCTGTAACTGTTTATATATTCTGAAATTTTAGGCTCTGTAAATTGAGCGGATCAAAAGTTATAAGGGGGGGACGGACACACAGACACACAGACACACACACACACACACAGACACACACACACACACAGACACACGAAATGTTCTACTCCGAATTCTGAGTAAATCCGTGTATGGAACATATATGCTGCGAAGCCTCTAAGTTGTTGTTTTTTGACTTCAAAGTTGGAAAAGCCGTGAAAAAAGTAGACCTCTCCATACAATTCTCGCGTATTCTGGCTTGATACATTGTCGATATGTTAAGAGAACAAAGTTCTCCTGAACAAATCGACAGTTGGAAAAGGATTTTAATAAACTAGTTGCATGTAACACATGAGATCCAACTGTCGATAGCGATAGTATGTATAGTTGAAGAATATGTACCAAACTATAAACCCATAGATACAAATTATTGAATATTTTCAGATATTTTGTTTTCTATACAACATATGTAGGTATGTATGTCAAGATAGGATAGTATGGAAGAAGATCCTTTTTCCTACCCAGAATATGCAAATTGCATGATGGTATGTATGTATGTTTGGAGATGAAGTAACAAACTATTAAGTCTTCTTACATATTGTGTATAGGCGACTGCCATACAAAATGTATGCAGCATATATGTTCCATACACGGATTTACTCAGAATTCGGAGTAGAACATTTCGTGTGTCTGTGTGTGTGTGTGTCTGTGTGTCTGTGTGTCCGTCCCCCCCTTATAACTTTTGATCCGCTCAATTTACAGAGCCTAAAATTTCAGAATATATAAACAGTTACAGGCCTACAAAACTTTTATACTCGGAATTTTGAATTTTTGTTTCAGTCAGGGGTTATCAACTTTTGAATTTTTATTTTATTTTTCCATATATCTCAGAAACCATAAACGCTAGAACGCTGAAAATTGATACAAACATAGACAAATACAAAATCTCAAATTAGTTTTTTCAAAAAAATTCCAGGGTTTCTTAAACATTTTTTATTAAGAAAAATATTTTTTTTATGATAAATTTATGAGTTTAACTGCCTATATTTCCAAAACTTTTACAATTATCGAAAAAAGCCGAAACAACCCAACTAGATAATTTAATTTTCTATAAAAAATATTGACATTGTACTAGAAGATCTCAATTTTTTTTTAACAATTTTTTTAAAAATTGAATTTAGTGACGACATCGCTTCATACATTTTGTATGGCAGTCGCCTATACACAATATGTAAGAAGACTTAATAGTTTGTTACTTCATCTCCAAACATACATACATACCATCATGCAATTTGCATATTCTGGGTAGGAAAAAGGATCTTCCTCCATACTATCCTATCTTGACATACATACCTACATATGTTGTATAGAAAACAAAATATCTGAAAATATTCAATAATTTGTATCTATGGGTTTATAGTTTGGTACATATTCTTCAACTATACATACTATCGCTATCGACAGTTGGATCTCATGTGTTACATGCAACTAGTTATATAAAATTAAATTATCTAGTTGGGGTGTTTCGGCTTTTTTCGATATTTAAAAAAAAATGGAAATATAGGCAGTTAAACTCATAAATTTATCATAAAAAAAATACTTTTCTTAATAAAAAATGTTTGAGAAACACTGGAATTTTTTTGAAAAAACTAATTTGAGATTTTGTATTTGTCTATGTTTATACAAATTTTCAGCGTTCTAGCTTTTATGCTTTCTGAGATATAGGGAAAAATAAAATAAAAATTCAAAAGTTAATAACCCCTGACTGAAACAAAAATTCAAAATTCCGAGTATAAAAGTTTTGTAGGCCTGTAACTGTTTATATATTCTGAAATTTTAGGCTCTGTAAATTGAGCGGATCAAAAGTTATAAGGGGGGGACGGACACACACACAGACACACACACAGACACACACACACACAGACACACACACAGACACACACACAGACACACGAAATGTTCTACTCCGAATTTTGAGTAAATCCGTGTATGGAACATATATGCTGCGAAGCCTCTAAGTTGGTGTTTTTTGACTTCAAAGTTGGAAAAGCCGTGAAAAAAGTAGACCTCTCCATACAATTCTCGCGTATTCTGGCTTGATACATTGTCGATATGTTAAGAGAACAAAGTTCTCCTGAACAAATCGACAGTTGGATTAGATGGGACACATGTTTTTTATGTAATTACTACTTATAAATGTGTCAAATGTTTTTAACTAGTTGCATGTAACACATGAGATCCAACTGTCGATAGCGATAGTATGTATAGTTGAAGAATATGTACCAAACTATAAACCCATAGATACAAATTATTGAATATTTTCAGATATTTTGTTTTCTATACAACATATGTAGGTATGTATGTCAAGATAGGATAGTATGGAGGAAGATCCTTTTTCCTACCCAGAATATGCAAATAGCATGATGGTATGTATGTATGTTTGGAGTCGAAGTATCAAACTATTAAGTCTTCTTACATATTGTGTATAGGCGACTGCCATACAAAATGTATGAAGCGATGACGTCACTAAATTCAATTTTTAAAAAAATGTTAAAAAAAAATTGTGATCTTCTACTACATTGCTGATATTTTTTATAGAAAATTAAATTATCTAGTTGGGGTGTTTCGGCTTTTTTCGATAATTGTAAAAGTTTTGGAAATATAGGCAGTTAAACTCATAAATTTATCATAAAAAAAATATTTTTCTTAATAAAAAATGTTTGAGAAACCCTGGAATTATTTGAAAAAATTAATTTGAGATTTTGTATTTGTCTATGTTTGTACCAATTTTCAGCGTTCTAGCGTTTATGGTTTCTGAGATATATGGAAAAATAAAATAAAAATTCAAAAGTTGATAACCCCTGACTGAAACAAAAATTCAAAATTCCGAGTATAAAAGTTTTGTAGGCCTGTAACTGTTTATATATTCTGAAATTTTAGGCTCTGTTTATTGAGCGGATCAAAAGTTATAAGGGGGGGACGGACACACAGACACACACACAGACACACGAAATGTTCTACTCCGAATTCTGAGTAAATCCGTGTATGGAACATATATGCTGCGAAGCCTCTAAGTTGGTGTTTTTTGACTTCAAAGTTGGAAAAGCCGTGAAAAAAGTAGACCTCTCCATACAATTCTCGCGTATTCTGGCTTGATACATTGTCGATATGTTAAGAGAACAAAGTTCTCCTGAACAAATCGACAGTTGGAAAATAATTAAAAAAAAATTAAGATAAACTAGTTGCATGTAACACATGAGATCCAACTGTCGATAGCAATAGTATGTATAGTTGAAGAATATGTACCAAACTATAAAACCCATAAATACAAATTATTGAATATTTTCAGATATTTTGTTTTCTATACAACATATGTAGGTATGTATGTCAAGATAGGATAGTATGGAGGAAGATCCTTTTTTCCTACCCAGAATATGAAAATAGCATGATGGTATGTATGTATGTTTGGAGATTAAGTATCAAACTATTGTCTTCATAGATATTGTGTATAGACGACTGTCATACAAATTGTATGAAGCGATGTCGTCACTTAATTCAATTTTTATAACTAGTTGCATGTAACACATGAGATCCAACTGTCGATAGCGATAGTATGTGTAGTTGAAGAATATGTACCAAACTATAAACCCATAGATACAAATTATTGAATATTTTCAGATATTTTGTTTTCTATACAACATATGTAGGTATGTATGTCAAGATAGGATAGTATGGAGGAAGATCCTTTTTCCTACCCAGAATATGCAAATAGCATGATGGTATGTATGTATGTATGTTTGGAGATGAAGTATCAAACTATTAAGTCTTCTTACATATTGTGTATAGGCGACTGCCATACAAAATGTATGAAGCGATGTCGTCACTAAATTCAATTTTTAAAAAAATTGTTAAAAATAAATTGAGATCTTCTACTACAATGCTAATATTTTTTATAGAAAATTAAATTATCTAGTTGGGGTGTTTCGGCTTTTTTCGATAATTGTAAAAGTTTTGGAAATATAGGCAGTTAAACTCATAAATTTATCATAAAAAAAATATTTTTCTTAATAAAAAATGTTTGAGAAACCCTGGAATTTTTTTGAAAAAATCAATTTGAGATTTTGTATTTTTCTATGTTTGTACCAATTTTCAGCGTTCTAGCGTTTATGGTTTCTTAGATATATGGAAAAATAAAATAAAAATTCAAAAGTTGATAACCCCTGACTGAAACAAAAATTCAAAATTCCGAGTATAAAAGTTTTGTAGGCCTGTAACTGTTTATATATTCTGAAATTTTAGGCTCTGTAAATTGAGCGGATCAAAAGTTATAAGGGGGGGACGGACACACAGACACACAGACACACACACACACACACAGACACACACACACACACAGACACACGAAATGTTCTACTCCGAATTCTGAGTAAATCCGTGTATGGAACATATATGCTGCGAAGCCTCTAAGTTGTTGTTTTTTGACTTCAAAGTTGGAAAAGCCGTGAAAAAAGTAGACCTCTCCATACAATTCTCGCGTATTCTGGCTTGATACATTGTCGATATGTTAAGAGAACAAAGTTCTCCTGAACAAATCGACAGTTGGAAAAGGATTTTAATAAACTAGTTGCATGTAACACATGAGATCCAACTGTCGATAGCGATAGTATGTATAGTTGAAGAATATGTACCAAACTATAAACCCATAGATACAAATTATTGAATATTTTCAGATATTTTGTTTTCTATACAACATATGTAGGTATGTATGTCAAGATAGGATAGTATGGAAGAAGATCCTTTTTCCTACCCAGAATATGCAAATTGCATGATGGTATGTATGTATGTTTGGAGATGAAGTAACAAACTATTAAGTCTTCTTACATATTGTGTATAGGCGACTGCCATACAAAATGTATGAAGCGATGTCGTCACTAAATTCAATTTTTAAAAAAAATTTTAAAAAAAAATTGAGATCTTCTACTACAATGTTAATATTTTTTATAGAAAATTAAATTATCTAGTTGGGGTGTTTCGGCTTTTTTCGATAATTGTAAAAGTTTTGGAAATATAGGCAGTTAAACTCATAAATTTATCATAAAAAAAATATTTTTCTTAATAAAAAATGTTTGAGAAACCCTGGAATTTTTTTGAAAAAACTGATTTGAGATTTTGTATTTGTCTATGTTTGTACCAATTTTCAGCGTTCTACCGTTTATGGTTTCTGAGATATATGGAAAAATAAAATAAAAATTCAAAAATTGATAACCCCTGACTGAAACAAAAATTCTAAATTCCGAGTATAAAAGTTTTGTAGGCCTGTAACTGTTTATATATTCTGAAATTTTAGGCTCCGTAAATTGAGCGGATCAAAAGTTATAAGGGGGGGACGGACACACAGACACACACACACACAGACCCACAGACACACACACAGACACACAGACACACACACAGACACACACACACACAGACACACGAAATGTTCTACTCCGAATTCTGAGTAAATCCGTGTATGGAACATATATGCTGCGAAGCCTCTAAGTTGGTGTTTTTTGACTTCAAAGTTGGAAAATCCATGAAAAAAGTAGACCTCTTCATACAATTCTCGCGTATTCTGGCTTGATACATTGTCGATATGTTAAGAGAACAAAGTTCTCCTGAACAAATCGACAGTTGGACTAGTTGCATGTAACACATGAGATCCAACTGTCGACAGCGATAGTATGTATAGTTGAAGAATAAGTACCAAACCCATAAATACAAATTATTTATTATTTTATGATATTTAGTTTTCTATACAACACATGTACCTAGGTAGTCAAGATATGATAGTATGGAGGTCAGTCTTTTTTTCCTACCCGGAATATGAAAACAGCATGATGGTATATGTATAGTGTATGTTTAGAGATGAAGTATCAAACTATTAAGTCTTCTTTGATATTGTGTATAGGTGACTACCATACAAATTGTATGAAGCGATGTCGTCACTAAATTCAATTTTTATAAAAATTGTTAAAAAAAATTTGAGATGTACTGCTACAATGTTAATATTTTTCCAACTGTCGATTTGTTCAGGAGAACTTTGTTCTCTTAACATATCGACAATGTATCAAGCCAAAATACGCGAGAATTGTATGGAGAGGTCTACTTTTTTCATGGCTTTTCCAACTTTGAAGTAAAAAAACATCAACTTAGAGGCTTCGCAGCATATATGTTCCATACACGGATTTACTCAGAATTCGGAGTAGAACATTTCGTGTGTCTGTGTGTGTGTGTGTGTCTGTGTGTCTGTGTGTCCGTCCCCCCCTTATAACTTTTGATCCGCTCAATTTACAGAGCCTAAAATTTCAGAATATATAAACAGTTACAGGCCTACAAAACTTTTATACTCGGAATTTTGAATTTTTGTTTCAGTCAGGGGTTATCAACTTTTGAATTTTTATTTTATTTTTCCATATATCTCAGAAACCATAAACGCTAGAACGCTGAAAATTGATACAAACATAGACAAATACAAAATCTCAAATTAGTTTTTTCAAAAAAATTCCAGGGTTTCTTAAACATTTTTTATTAAGAAAAATATTTTTTTTATGATAAATTTATGAGTTTAACTGCCTATATTTCCAAAACTTTTACAATTATCGAAAAAAGCCGAAACAACCCAACTAGATAATTTAATTTTCTATAAAAAATATTGACATTGTACTAGAAGATCTCAATTTTTTTTTAACAATTTTTTTAAAAATTGAATTTAGTGACGACATCGCTTCATACATTTTGTATGGCAGTCGCCTATACACAATATGTAAGAAGACTTAATAGTTTGTTACTTCATCTCCAAACATACATACATACCATCATGCAATTTGCATATTCTGGGTAGGAAAAAGGATCTTCCTCCATACTATCCTATCTTGACATACATACCTACATATGTTGTATAGAAAACAAAATATCTGAAAATATTCAATAATTTGTATCTATGGGTTTATAGTTTGGTACATATTCTTCAACTATACATACTATCGCTATCGACAGTTGGATCTCATGTGTTACATGCAACTAGTTATATAAAATTAAATTATCTAGTTGGGGTGTTTCGGCTTTTTTCGATATTTAAAAAAAAATGGAAATATAGGCAGTTAAACTCATAAATTTATCATAAAAAAAATACTTTTCTTAATAAAAAATGTTTGAGAAACACTGGAATTTTTTTGAAAAAACTAATTTGAGATTTTGTATTTGTCTATGTTTATACAAATTTTCAGCGTTCTAGCTTTTATGCTTTCTGAGATATAGGGAAAAATAAAATAAAAATTCAAAAGTTAATAACCCCTGACTGAAACAAAAATTCAAAATTCCGAGTATAAAAGTTTTGTAGGCCTGTAACTATTTATATATTCTGAAATTTTAGGCTCTGTAAATTGAGCGGATCAAAAGTTATAAGGGGGGGACGGACACACACACACACAGACACACACACAGACACACACACAGACACACGAAATGTTCTACTCCGAATTTTGAGTAAATCCGTGTATGGAACATATATGCTGCGAAGCCTCTAAGTTGGTGTTTTTTGACTTCAAAGTTGGAAAAGCCGTGAAAAAAGTAGACCTCTCCATACAATTCTCGCGTATTCTGGCTTGATACATTGTCGATATGTTAAGAGAACAAAGTTCTCCTCAACAAATCGACAGTTGGATTAGATGGGACACATGTTTTTTATGTAATTACTACTTATAAATGTGTCAAATGTTTTTAACTAGTTGCATGTAACACATGAGATCCAACTGTCGATAGCGATAGTATGTATAGTTGAAGAATATGTACCAAACTATAAACCCATAGATACAAATTATTGAATATTTTCAGATATTTTGTTTTCTATACAACATATGTAGGTATGTATGTCAAGATAGGATAGTATGGAGGAAGATCCTTTTTCCTACCCAGAATATGCAAATAGCATGATGGTATGTATGTATGTTTGGAGTCGAAGTATCAAACTATTAAGTCTTCTTACATATTGTGTATAGGCGACTGCCATACAAAATGTATGAAGCGATGACGTCACTAAATTCAATTTTTAAAAAAATGTTAAAAAAAAATTGTGATCTTCTACTACATTGCTGATATTTTTTATAGAAAATTAAATTATCTAGTTGGGGTGTTTCGGCTTTTTTCGATAATTGTAAAAGTTTTGGAAATATAGGCAGTTAAACTCATAAATTTATCATAAAAAAAATATTTTTCTTAATAAAAAATGTTTGAGAAACCCTGGAATTATTTGAAAAAATTAATTTGAGATTTTGTATTTGTCTATGTTTGTACCAATTTTCAGCGTTCTAGCGTTTATGGTTTCTGAGATATATGGAAAAATAAAATAAAAATTCAAAAGTTGATAACCCCTGACTGAAACAAAAATTCAAAATTCCGAGTATAAAAGTTTTGTAGGCCTGTAACTGTTTATATATTCTGAAATTTTAGGCTCTGTTTATTGAGCGGATCAAAAGTTATAAGGGGGGGACGGACACACAGACACACACACAGACACACGAAATGTTCTACTCCGAATTCTGAGTAAATCCGTGTATGGAACATATATGCTGCGAAGCCTCTAAGTTGGTGTTTTTTGACTTCAAAGTTGGAAAAGCCGTGAAAAAAGTAGACCTCTCCATACAATTCTCGCGTATTCTGGCTTGATACATTGTCGATATGTTAAGAGAACAAAGTTCTCCTGAACAAATCGACAGTTGGAAAATAATTAAAAAAAAATTAAGATAAACTAGTTGCATGTAACACATGAGATCCAACTGTCGATAGCGATAGTATGTATAGTTGAAGAATATGTACCAAACTATAAACCCATAGATATAAATTATTGAATATTTTCAGATATTTTGTTTTCTATACAACATATGTAGGTATGTATGTCAAGATAGGATAGTATGGAAGAAGATCCTTTTTCCTACCCAGAATATGCAAATTGCATGATGGTATGTATGTATGTTTGGAGATGAAGTAACAAACTATTAAGTCTTCTTACATATTGTGTATAGGCGACTGCCATACAAAATGTATGAAGCGATGTCGTCACTAAATTCAATTTTTAAAAAAATTGTTAGAAAAAAATTGAGATCTTCTACTACAATGTTAATATTTTTTATAGAAAATTAAATTATCTAGTTGGGGTGTTTCGGCTTTTTTCGATAATTGTAAAAGTTTTGGAAATATAGGCAGTTAAACTCATAAATTTATCATAAAAAAAATATTTTTCTTAATAAAAAATGTTTGAGAAACCCTGGAATTTTTTTGAAAAAACTAATTTGAGATTTTGTATTTGTCTATGTTTGTACCAATTTTCAGCGTTCTACCGTTTATGGTTTCTGAGATATATGGAAAAATAAAATAAAAATTCAAAAGTTGATAACCCCTGACTGAAACAAAAATTCAAAATTCCGAGTATAAAAGTTTTGTAGGCCTGTAACTGTTTATATATTCTGAAATTTTAGGCTCTGTAAATTGAGCGGATCAAAAGTTATAAGGGGGGGACGGACACACAGACACACACACACACAGACACACAGACACACACACAGACACACAGACACACGAAATGTTCTACTCCGAATTCTGAGTAAATCCGTGTATGGAACATATATGCTGCGAAGCCTCTAAGTTGGTGTTTTTTGACTTCAAAGTTGGAAAATCCATGAAAAAAGTAGACCTCTCCATACAATTCTCGCGTATTCTGGCTTGATACATTGTCGATATGTTAAGAGAACAAAGTTCTCCTGAACAAATCCACAGTTGGATAATAACTAGTTGCATGTAACACATGAGATCCAACTGTCGATAGCGATAGTATGTATAGTTGAAGAATATGTACCAAACTATAAATCCATAAATACAAATTATTGAATATTTTCAGATATTTTGTTTTCTATACAACATATATTATGTAGGTATGTATGTCAAGATAGGATAGTATGGAGGAAGTTCCTTTTTTCCTACCCAGAATATGAAAATAGCATGATGGTATGTATGTTTGGAGATGAAGTATCAAACTATTAAGTCTTCTTACATATTGTGTATAGGCGACTGCCATACAAAATGTATGAAGCGATGTCGTCACTAAATTCAATTTTTAAAAAAATTGTTAAAAAAAAATTGAGATCTTCTACTACATTGCTGATATTTTTTATAGAAAATTAAATTATCTAGTTGGGGTGTTTCGGCTTTTTTCGATAATTGTAAAAGTTTTGGAAATATAGGCAGTTAAACTCATAAATTTATCATAAAATAAATATTTTTCTTAATAAAAAATGTTTGAGAAACCCTGGAATTATTTGAAAAAATTAATTTGAGATTTTGTATTTGTCTATGTTTGTACCAATTTTCAGCGTTCTAGCGTTTATGGTTTCTGAGATATATGGAAAAATAAAATAAAAATTCAAAAGTTGATAACCCCTGACTGAAACAAAAATTCAAAATTCCGAGTATAAAAGTTTTGTAGGCCTGTAACTGTTTATATATTCTGAAATTTTAGGCTCTGTTTATTGAGCGGATCAAAAGTTATAAGGGGGGGACGGACACACAGACACACACACAGACACACGAAATGTTCTACTCCGAATTCTGAGTAAATCCGTGTATGGAACATATATGCTGCGAAGCCTCTAAGTTGGTGTTTTTTGACTTCAAAGTTGGAAAAGCCGTGAAAAAAGTAGACCTCTCCATACAATTCTCGCGTATTCTGGCTTGATACATTGTCGATATGTTAAGAGAACAAAGTTCTCCTGAACAAATCGACAGTTGGAAAAGGATTTTAATAAACTAGTTGCATGTAACACATGAGATCCAACTGTCGATAGCGATAGTATGTATAGTTGAAGAATATGTACCAAACTATAAACCCATAGATACAAATTATTGAATATTTTCAGATATTTTGTTTTCTATACAACATATGTAGGTATGTATGTCAAGATAGGATAGTATGGAAGAAGATCCTTTTTCCTACCCAGAATATGCAAATTGCATGATGGTATGTATGTATGTTTGGAGATGAAGTAACAAACTATTAAGTCTTCTTACATATTGTGTATAGGCGACTGCCATACAAAATGTATGAAGCGATGTCGTCACTAAATTCAATTTTTAAAAAAAATTTTAAAAAAAAATTGAGATCTTCTACTACAATGTTAATATTTTTTATAGAAAATTAAATTATCTAGTTGGGGTGTTTCGGCTTTTTTCGATAATTGTAAAAGTTTTGGAAATATAGGCAGTTAAACTCATAAATTTATCATAAAAAAAATATTTTTCTTAATAAAAAATGTTTGAGAAACCCTGGAATTTTTTTGAAAAAACTGATTTGAGATTTTGTATTTGTCTATGTTTGTACCAATTTTCAGCGTTCTACCGTTTATGGTTTCTGAGATATATGGAAAAATAAAATAAAAATTCAAAAATTGATAACCCCTGACTGAAACAAAAATTCTAAATTCCGAGTATAAAAGTTTTGTAGGCCTGTAACTGTTTATATATTCTGAAATTTTAGGCTCCGTAAATTGAGCGGATCAAAAGTTATAAGGGGGGGACGGACACACAGACACACACACACACAGACCCACAGACACACACACAGACACACAGACACACACACAGACACACACACACACAGACACACGAAATGTTCTACTCCGAATTCTGAGTAAATCCGTGTATGGAACATATATGCTGCGAAGCCTCTAAGTTGGTGTTTTTTGACTTCAAAGTTGGAAAATCCATGAAAAAAGTAGACCTCTTCATACAATTCTCGCGTATTCTGGCTTGATACATTGTCGATATGTTAAGAGAACAAAGTTCTCCTGAACAAATCGACAGTTGGACTAGTTGCATGTAACACATGAGATCCAACTGTCGACAGCGATAGTATGTATAGTTGAAGAATAAGTACCAAACCCATAAATACAAATTATTTATTATTTTATGATATTTAGTTTTCTATACAACACATGTACCTAGGTAGTCAAGATATGATAGTATGGAGGTCAGTCTTTTTTTCCTACCCGGAATATGAAAACAGCATGATGGTATATGTATAGTGTATGTTTAGAGATGAAGTATCAAACTATTAAGTCTTCTTTGATATTGTGTATAGGTGACTACCATACAAATTGTATGAAGCGATGTCGTCACTAAATTCAATTTTTATAAAAATTGTTAAAAAAAATTTGAGATGTACTGCTACAATGTTAATATTTTTCCAACTGTCGATTTGTTCAGGAGAACTTTGTTCTCTTAACATATCGACAATGTATCAAGCCAAAATACGCGAGAATTGTATGGAGAGGTCTACTTTTTTCATGGCTTTTCCAACTTTGAAGTCAAAAAACATCAACTTAGAGGCTTCGCAGCATATATGTTCCATACACGGATTTACTCAGAATTCGGAGTAGAACATTTCGTGTGTCTGTGTGTGTGTGTGTGTCTGTGTGTCTGTGTGTCCGTCCCCCCCTTATAACTTTTGATCCGCTCAATTTACAGAGCCTAAAATTTCAGAATATATAAACAGTTACAGGCCTACAAAACTTTTATACTCGGAATTTTGAATTTTTGTTTCAGTCAGGGGTTATCAACTTTTGAATTTTTATTTTATTTTTCCATATATCTCAGAAACCATAAACGCTAGAACGCTGAAAATTGATACAAACATAGACAAATACAAAATCTCAAATTAGTTTTTTCAAAAAAATTCCAGGGTTTCTTAAACATTTTTTATTAAGAAAAATATTTTTTTTATGATAAATTTATGAGTTTAACTGCCTATATTTCCAAAACTTTTACAATTATCGAAAAAAGCCGAAACAACCCAACTAGATAATTTAATTTTCTATAAAAAATATTGACATTGTACTAGAAGATCTCAATTTTTTTTTAACAATTTTTTTAAAAATTGAATTTAGTGACGACATCGCTTCATACATTTTGTATGGCAGTCGCCTATACACAATATGTAAGAAGACTTAATAGTTTGTTACTTCATCTCCAAACATACATACATACCATCATGCAATTTGCATATTCTGGGTAGGAAAAAGGATCTTCCTCCATACTATCCTATCTTGACATACATACCTACATATGTTGTATAGAAAACAAAATATCTGAAAATATTCAATAATTTGTATCTATGGGTTTATAGTTTGGTACATATTCTTCAACTATACATACTATCGCTATCGACAGTTGGATCTCATGTGTTACATGCAACTAGTTATATAAAATTAAATTATCTAGTTGGGGTGTTTCGGCTTTTTTCGATATTTAAAAAAAAATGGAAATATAGGCAGTTAAACTCATAAATTTATCATAAAAAAAATACTTTTCTTAATAAAAAATGTTTGAGAAACACTGGAATTTTTTTGAAAAAACTAATTTGAGATTTTGTATTTGTCTATGTTTATACAAATTTTCAGCGTTCTAGCTTTTATGCTTTCTGAGATATAGGGAAAAATAAAATAAAAATTCAAAAGTTAATAACCCCTGACTGAAACAAAAATTCAAAATTCCGAGTATAAAAGTTTTGTAGGCCTGTAACTGTTTATATATTCTGAAATTTTAGGCTCTGTAAATTGAGCGGATCAAAAGTTATAAGGGGGGGACGGACACACACACAGACACACACACAGACACACACACACACAGACACACACACAGACACACACACAGACACACGAAATGTTCTACTCCGAATTTTGAGTAAATCCGTGTATGGAACATATATGCTGCGAAGCCTCTAAGTTGGTGTTTTTTGACTTCAAAGTTGGAAAAGCCGTGAAAAAAGTAGACCTCTCCATACAATTCTCGCGTATTCTGGCTTGATACATTGTCGATATGTTAAGAGAACAAAGTTCTCCTCAACAAATCGACAGTTGGATTAGATGGGACACATGTTTTTTATGTAATTACTACTTATAAATGTGTCAAATGTTTTTAACTAGTTGCATGTAACACATGAGATCCAACTGTCGATAGCGATAGTATGTATAGTTGAAGAATATGTACCAAACTATAAACCCATAGATACAAATTATTGAATATTTTCAGATATTTTGTTTTCTATACAACATATGTAGGTATGTATGTCAAGATAGGATAGTATGGAGGAAGATCCTTTTTCCTACCCAGAATATGCAAATAGCATGATGGTATGTATGTATGTTTGGAGTCGAAGTATCAAACTATTAAGTCTTCTTACATATTGTGTATAGGCGACTGCCATACAAAATGTATGAAGCGATGACGTCACTAAATTCAATTTTTAAAAAAATGTTAAAAAAAAATTGTGATCTTCTACTACATTGCTGATATTTTTTATAGAAAATTAAATTATCTAGTTGGGGTGTTTCGGCTTTTTTCGATAATTGTAAAAGTTTTGGAAATATAGGCAGTTAAACTCATAAATTTATCATAAAAAAAATATTTTTCTTAATAAAAAATGTTTGAGAAACCCTGGAATTATTTGAAAAAATTAATTTGAGATTTTGTATTTGTCTATGTTTGTACCAATTTTCAGCGTTCTAGCGTTTATGGTTTCTGAGATATATGGAAAAATAAAATAAAAATTCAAAAGTTGATAACCCCTGACTGAAACAAAAATTCAAAATTCCGAGTATAAAAGTTTTGTAGGCCTGTAACTGTTTATATATTCTGAAATTTTAGGCTCTGTTTATTGAGCGGATCAAAAGTTATAAGGGGGGGACGGACACACAGACACACACACAGACACACGAAATGTTCTACTCCGAATTCTGAGTAAATCCGTGTATGGAACATATATGCTGCGAAGCCTCTAAGTTGGTGTTTTTTGACTTCAAAGTTGGAAAAGCCGTGAAAAAAGTAGACCTCTCCATACAATTCTCGCGTATTCTGGCTTGATACATTGTCGATATGTTAAGAGAACAAAGTTCTCCTGAACAAATCGACAGTTGGAAAATAATTAAAAAAAAATTAAGATAAACTAGTTGCATGTAACACATGAGATCCAACTGTCGATAGCGATAGTATGTATAGTTGAAGAATATGTACCAAACTATAAACCCATAGATACAAATTATTGAATATTTTCAGATATTTTGTTTTCTATACAACATATGTAGGTATGTATGTCAAGATAGGATAGTATGGAAGAAGATCCTTTTTCCTACCCAGAATATGCAAATTGCATGATGGTATGTATGTATGTTTGGAGATGAAGTAACAAACTATTAAGTCTTCTTACATATTGTGTATAGGCGACTGCCATACAAAATGTATGAAGCGATGTCGTCACTAAATTCAATTTTTAAAAAAATTGTTAGAAAAAAATTGAGATCTTCTACTACAATGTTAATTTTTTTTATAGAAAATTAAATTATCTAGTTGGGGTGTTTCGGCTTTTTTCGATAATTGTAAAAGTTTTGGAAATATAGGCAGTTAAACTCATAAATTTATCATAAAAAAAATATTTTTCTTAATAAAAAATGTTTGAGAAACCCTGGAATTTTTTTGAAAAAACTAATTTGAGATTTTGTATTTGTCTATGTTTGTACCAATTTTCAGCGTTCTACCGTTTATGGTTTCTGAGATATATGGAAAAATAAAATAAAAATTCAAAAGTTGATAACCCCTGACTGAAACAAAAATTCAAAATTCCGAGTATAAAAGTTTTGTAGGCCTGTAACTGTTTATATATTCTGAAATTTTAGGCTCTGTAAATTGAGCGGATCAAAAGTTATAAGGGGGGGACGGACACACAGACACACACACACACAGACACACAGACACACACACAGACACACAGACACACGAAATGTTCTACTCCGAATTCTGAGTAAATCCGTGTATGGAACATATATGCTGCGAAGCCTCTAAGTTGGTGTTTTTTGACTTCAAAGTTGGAAAATCCATGAAAAAAGTAGACCTCTCCATACAATTCTCGCGTATTCTGGCTTGATACATTGTCGATATGTTAAGAGAACAAAGTTCTCCTGAACAAATCCACAGTTGGATAATAACTAGTTGCATGTAACACATGAGATCCAACTGTCGATAGCGATAGTATGTATAGTTGAAGAATATGTACCAAACTATAAATCCATAAATACAAATTATTGAATATTTTCAGATATTTTGTTTTCTATACAACATATATTATGTAGGTATGTATGTCAAGATAGGATAGTATGGAGGAAGTTCCTTTTTTCCTACCCAGAATATGAAAATAGCATGATGGTATGTATGTTTGGAGATGAAGTATCAAACTATTAAGTCTTCTTACATATTGTGTATAGGCGACTGCCATACAAAATGTATGAAGCGATGTCGTCACTAAATTCAATTTTTAAAAAAATTGTTAAAAAAAAATTGAGATCTTCTACTACATTGCTGATATTTTTTATAGAAAATTAAATTATCTAGTTGGGGTGTTTCGGCTTTTTTCGATAATTGTAAAAGTTTTGGAAATATAGGCAGTTAAACTCATAAATTTATCATAAAATAAATATTTTTCTTAATAAAAAATGTTTGAGAAACCCTGGAATTATTTGAAAAAATTAATTTGAGATTTTGTATTTGTCTATGTTTGTACCAATTTTCAGCGTTCTAGCGTTTATGGTTTCTGAGATATATGGAAAAATAAAATAAAAATTCAAAAGTTGATAACCCCTGACTGAAACAAAAATTCAAAATTCCGAGTATAAAAGTTTTGTAGGCCTGTAACTGTTTATATATTCTGAAATTTTAGGCTCTGTTTATTGAGCGGATCAAAAGTTATAAGGGGGGGACGGACACACAGACACACACACAGACACACGAAATGTTCTACTCCGAATTCTGAGTAAATCCGTGTATGGAACATATATGCTGCGAAGCCTCTAAGTTGGTGTTTTTTGACTTCAAAGTTGGAAAAGCCGTGAAAAAAGTAGACCTCTCCATACAATTCTCGCGTATTCTGGCTTGATACATTGTCGATATGTTAAGAGAACAAAGTTCTCCTGAACAAATCGACAGTTGGAAAATAATTAAAAAAAAATTAAGATAAACTAGTTGCATGTAACACATGAGATCCAACTGTCGATAGCGATAGTATGTATAGTTGAAGAATATGTACCAAACTATAAACCCATAGATACAAATTATTGAATATTTTCAGATATTTTGTTTTCTATACAACATATGTAGGTATGTATGTCAAGATAGGATAGTATGGAAGAAGATCCTTTTTCCTACCCAGAATATGCAAATTGCATGATGGTATGTATGTATGTTTGGAGATGAAGTAACAAACTATTAAGTCTTCTTACATATTGTGTATAGGCGACTGCCATACAAAATGTATGAAGCGATGTCGTCACTAAATTCAATTTTTAAAAAAATTGTTAGAAAAAAATTGAGATCTTCTACTACAATGTTAATATTTTTTATAGAAAATTAAATTATCTAGTTGGGGTGTTTCGGCTTTTTTCGATAATTGTAAAAGTTTTGGAAATATAGGCAGTTAAACTCATAAATTTATCATAAAAAAAATATTTTTCTTAATAAAAAATGTTTGAGAAACCCTGGAATTTTTTTGAAAAAACTCATTTGAGATTTTGTATTTGTCTATGTTTGTACCAATTTTCAGCGTTCTACCGTTTATGGTTTCTGAGATATATGGAAAAATAAAATAAAAATTCAAAAGTTGATAACCCCTGACTGAAACAAAAATTCAAAATTCCGAGTATAAAAGTTTTGTAGGCCTGTAACTGTTTATATATTCTGAAATTTTAGGCTCTGTAAATTGAGCGGATCAAAAGTTATAAGGGGGGGACGGACACACAGACACACACACACACAGACACACAGACACACAGACACACACACAGACACACAGACACACGAAATGTTCTACTCCGAATTCTGAGTAAATCCGTGTATGGAACATATATGCTGCGAAGCCTCTAAGTTGGTGTTTTTTGACTTCAAAGTTGGAAAATCCATGAAAAAAGTAGACCTCTCCATACAATTCTCGCGTATTCTGGCTTGATACATTGTCGATATGTTAAGAGAACAAAGTTCTCCTGAACAAATCGACAGTTGGATAATAACTAGTTGCATGTAACACATGAGATCCAACTGTCGATAGCGATAGTATGTATAGTTGAAGAATATGTACCAAACTATAAACCCATAAATACAAATTATTGAATATTTTCAGATATTTTGTTTTCTATACAACATATATTATGTAGGTATGTATGTCAAGATAGGATAGTATGGAGGAAGTTCCTTTTTTCCTACCCAGAATATGAAAATAGCATGATGGTATGTATGTTTGGAGATGAAGTATCAAACTATTAAGTCTTCTTACATATTGTGTATAGGCGACTGCCATACAAAATGTATGAAGCGATGTCGTCACTAAATTCAATTTTTAAAAAAATTGTTAAAAAAAAATTGAGATCTTCTACTACATTGCTGATATTTTTTATAGAAAATTAAATTATCTAGTTGGGGTGTTTCGGCTTTTTTCGATAATTGTAAAAGTTTTGGAAATATAGGCAGTTAAACTCATAAATTTATCATAAAAAAAATATTTTTCTTAATAAAAAATGTTTGAGAAACCCTGGAATTTTTTTGAAAAAACGTTTTTGAGATTTTGTATTTGTCTATGTTTGTACCAATTTTCAGCGTTCTAGCGTTTATGGTTTCTGAGATATATGGAAAAATAAAATAAAAATTCAAAAGTTGATAACCCCTGACTGAAACAAAAATTCAAAATTCAGAGTATAAAAGTTTTGTAGGCCTGTAACTGTTTATATATTCTGAAATTTTAGGCTCTGTAAATTGAGCGGATCAAAAGTTATAAGGGGGGGACGGACACACAGACACACACACAGACACACACACACACAGACACACACACAGACACACACACACACAGACACACGAAATGTTCTACTCCGAATTTTGAGTAAATCCGTGTATGGAACATATATGCTGCGAAGCCTCTAAGTTGGTGTTTTTTGACTTCAAAGTTGGAAAAGCCGTGAAAAAAGTAGACCTCTCCATACAATTCTCGCGTATTCTGGCTTGATACATTGTCGATATGTTAAGAGAACAAAGTTCTCCTGAACAAATCGACAGTTGGAATATAGTATGTTTAAATTTCAAGTCACATAACATATTGTAACCATATTACATAGGAGCTTCTTACAATTCATTTATTGTTATTCACTAGTTGCATGTAACACATGAGATCCAACTGTCGATAGCGATAGTATGTATAGTTGAAGAATATGTACCAAACTATAAACCCATAGATACAAATTATTGAATATTTTCAGATATTTTGTTTTCTATACAACATATGTAGGTATGTATGTCAAGATAGGATAGTATGGAGGAAGATCCTTTTTCCTACCCAGAATATGCAAATAGCATGATGGTATGTATGTATGTTTGGAGATGAAGTATCAAACTATTAAGTCTTCTTACATATTGTGTATAGGCGACTGCCATACAAAATGTATGAAGCGATGTCGTCACTAAATTCAATTTTTAAAAAAATTGTTAAAAAAAAATTGAGATCTTCTACTACAATGTTAATATTTTTTATAGAAAATTAAATTATCTAGTTGGGGTGTTTCGGCTTTTTTCGATAATTGTAAAAGTTTTGGAAATATAGGCAGTTAAACTCATAAATTTATCATAAAAAAAATATTTTTCTTAATAAAAAATGTTTGAGAAACCCTGGAATTTTTTTGAAAAAACTAATTTGAGATTTTGTATTTGTCTATGTTTGTACCAATTTTCAGCGTTCTACCGTTTATGGTTTCTGAGATATATGGAAAAATAAAATAAAAATTCAAAAGTTGATAACCCCTGACTGAAACAAAAATTCAAAATTCCGAGTATAAAAGTTTTGTAGGCCTGTAACTGTTTATATATTCTGAAATTTTAGGCTCTGAAAATTGAGCGGATCAAAAGTTATAAGGGGGGGGGGGGACACACAGACACACAGACACACACACACACACACACACACAGACACACACACACACACACACACACACACAGACACACGAAATGTTCTACTCCGAATTCTGAGTAAATCCGTGTATGGAACATATATGCTGCGAAGCCTCTAAGTTGGTGTTTTTTGACTTCAAAGTTGGAAAATCCATGAAAAAAGTAGACCTCTCCATACAATTCTCGCGTATTCTGGCTTGATACATTGTCGATATGATAAGAGAACAAAGTTCTCCTGAACAAATCGACAGTTGGAATAGCATGATGGTATGTATGTATGTTTGGAGATGAAGTATCAAACTATTAAGTCTTCTTACATATTGTGTATAGGCGACTGCCATACAAAATGTATGAAGCGATGTCGTCACTAAATTCAATTTTTAAAAAAATTGTTAAAAAAAAATTGTGATCTTCTACTACAATGTTAATATTTTTTATAGAAAATTAAATTATCTAGTTGTGGTGTTTCGTTTTTTTCGATAATTGTAAAAGTTTTGGAAATATAGGCAGTTAAACTCATAAATTTATCATAAAAAAAATATTTTTCTTAATAAAAAATGTTTGAGAAACCCTGGAATTTTTTTGAAAAAACTTGTTTGAGGTTTTGTATTTGTCTATGTTTGTACCAATTTTCAGCGTTCTATCGTTTATGGTTTCTGAGATATATGGAAAAATAAAATAAAAATTCAAAAGTTGATAACCCCTGACTGAAACAAAAATTCAAAATTCCGAGTATAAAAGTTTTGTAGGCCTGTAACTGTTTATATATTCTGAAATTATAGGCTCTGTAAATTGAGCGGATCAAAAGTTATAAGGGGGGGACGGACACACAGACACACACACACACAGACACACAGACACACACACAGACACACAGACACACGAAATGTTCTACTCCAAATTCTGAGTAAATCCGTGTATGGAACATATATGCTGCGAAGCCTCTAAGTTGGTGTTTTTTGACTTCAAAGATGGAAAAGCCGTGAAAAAAGTAGACCTCTCCATACAATTCTCGCGTATTCTGGCTTGATACATAGTCGATATGTTAAGAGAACAAAGTTCTCCTGAACAAATCGACAGTTGGACTACTATAATGTTTAATTTTTTTATAGACTAGTTGCATGTAACACATGAGATCCAACTGTCGATAGCGATAGTATGTATAGTTGAAGAATATGTACCAAACTATAAACCCATAGATACAAATTATTGAATATTTTCAGATATTTTGTTTTCTATACAACATATGTAGGTATGTATGTCAAGATAGGATAGTATGGAAGAAGATCCTTTTTCCTACCCAGAATATGCAAATTGCATGATGGTATGTATGTATGTTTGGAGATGAAGTAACAAACTATTAAGTCTTCTTACATATTGTGTATAGGCGACTGCCATACAAAATGTATGAAGCGATGTCGTCACTAAATTCAATTTTTAAAAAAATTGTTAAAAAAAAATTGAGATCTTCTACTACAATGTTAATATTTTTTATAGAAAATTAAATTATCTAGTTGGGGTGTTTCGGCTTTTTTCGATAATTGTAAAAGTTTTGGAAATATAGGCAGTTAAACTCATAAATTTATCATAAAAAAAATATTTTTCTTAATAAAAAATGTTTGAGAAACCCTGGAATTTTTTTGAAAAAACTAATTTGAGATTTTGTATTTGTCTATGTTTGTACCAATTTTCAGCGTTCTACCGTTTATGGTTTCTGAGATATATGGAAAAATAAAATAAAAATTCAAAAGTTGATAACCCCTGACTGAAACAAAAATTCAAAATTCCGAGTATAAAAGTTTTGTAGGCCTGTAACTGTTTATATATTCTGAAATTTTAGGCTCTGTAAATTGAGCGGATCAAAAGTTATAAGGGGGGGACGGACACACAGACACACACACACACAGACACACAGACACACACACAGACACACAGACACACACACACACAGACACACGAAATGTTCTACTCCGAATTCTGAGTAAATCCGTGTATGGAACATATATGCTGCGAAGCCTCTAAGTTGGTGTTTTTTGACTTCAAAGTTGGAAAAGCCGTGAAAAAAGTAGACCTCTCCATACAATTCTCGCGTATTCTGGCTTGATACATTGTCGATATGTTAAGAGAACAAAGTTCTCCTGAACAAATCGACAGTTGGAAAATTAAATTATCTAGTTGGGGTGTTTCGGCTTTTTTCGATATTTTTAAAATATTTGGAAATATACTCATAAATTTATCATTAAAAAAATATTTTTCTGAATAAAAAATGTTTCAGAAACCCTGGAAGTTTTTTGAAAAAATATATTTGAGATTTTGTATTTTTCTATGTTTATACCAATGTTCAGCGTTCTAGCTTTTATGGTTTCTGAGATATATGGAACAATAAAGTAAAAATTCAAAAGTTGATAACCCCTGACTGAAACAAAAATTCAAAATTCTGAGTATAAAAGTTTTGTAGGCCTATAACTGTTTATATATTCTGAAATTTTGGGCTCTGTAAATTGAGCGGATCAAAAGTTATAAGGGGGGGACGGACACACACACAGACACACACACACACACAGACACACGAAATGTTCTACTCCGAATTCTGAGTAAATCCGTGTACGGAACATATATGCTGCGAAGCCTCTAAGTTGGTGTTTTTTTGACTTCAAAGTTGGAAAAGCCGTGAAAAAAGTAGACCTCTGCATACAATTCTCGCGTATCCTGGCTTGAAACATTGTCGATATGTTAAGAGAACAAAGTTCTCCTGAACAAATCGACAGTTGGAAAACTTTAATTAAGACTAGTTGCATGTAACACATGAGATCCAACTGTCGATAGCGATAGTATGTATAGTTGAAGAATATGTACCAAACTATAAACCCATAAATACAAATTATTGAATATTTTCAGATATTTTGTTTTCTATACAACATATGTAGGTATGTATGTCAAGATAGGATAGTATGGAGGAAGATCCTTTTTTCCTACCCAGAATATGAAAATAGCATGATGGTATGTATGTATGTTTGGAGATGAAGTATCAAACTATTAAGTCTTCTTACATATTGTGTATAGGCGACTGCCATACAAAATGTATGAAGCGATGTCGTCACTAAATTCAATTTTTAAAAAAAAGGTTAAAAAAAAATTGAGATCTTCTTCTACAATTTAAGTATTTTTTATAGAAAATTAAATTATCTAGTTGGAGTGTTTCAGCTTTTTTCGATAATTGTAAAAGTTTTGGAAATATAGGCAGTTAAACTCATAAATTTATCATAAAAAAAATATTTTTCTTAATAAAAAATGTTTGAGAAACCTTGGAATTTTTTTGAATGAAGTAATTTGAGATTTTGTATTTGTCTATATTTGTACCAATTTTCAGCGTTATAGCTTTTATGGTTTCTGAGATATATGGAAAAATAAAGTAAAAATTCAAAAGTTGATAACCCCTGACTCAAACAAAAATTCGAAATTCTGAGTATAAAAGTTTTGTAAGCCTGTAACTATTTATATATTCTGAAATTTCGGGCTCTGTAAATTGAGCGGATCAAAAGTTATAAGGGGGGGACGGACACACACACAGACACACAAAATGTTCTACTCCAAATTCTGAGTAAATCCGTATATGGAATATATATGCTGCGAAGCCTCTAAGTTGGTGTTTTTGACTTCAAAGTTGGAAAAGCCGTGAAAAAAGTAGACCTCTCCATACAATTCTCGCGTATTCTGGCTTGATACATTGTCGATATGTTAAGAGAACAAAGTTCTCCTGAACAAATCGACAGTTGGATTAAATTATTTATATACTAGTTGCATGTAACACATGAGATCCAACTGTCGATAGCGATAGTATGTATAGTTGAAGAATATGTACCAAACTATAAACCCATAAATACAAATTATTGAATATTTTCAGATATTTTGTTTTCTATACAACATATATTATGTAGGTATGTATGTCAAGATAGGATAGTATGGAGGAAGTTCCTTTTTTCCTACCCAGAATATGAAAATAGCATGATGGTATGTATGTTTGGAGATGAAGTATCAAACTATTAAGTCTTCTTACATATTGTGTATAGGCGACTGCCATACAAAATGTATGAAGCGATGTCGTCACTAAATTCAATTTTTAAAAAAATTGTTAAAAAAAAATTGAGATCTTCTACTACAATGTTAATATTTTTTATAGAAAATTAAATTATCTAGTTGTGGTGTTTCGTTTTTTTTCGATAATTGTAAAAGTTTTGGAAATATAGGCAGTTAAACTCATAAATTTATCATAAAAAAAATATTTTTCTTAATAAAAAATGTTTGAGAAACCCTGGAATTTTTTTGAAAAAACTTGTTTGAGGTTTTGTATTTGTCTATGTTTGTACCAATTTTCAGCGTTCTATCGTTTATTGTTTCTGAGATATATGGAAAAATAAAATAAAAATTCAAAAGTTGATAACCCCTGACTGAAACAAAAATTCAAAATTCCGAGTATAAAAGTTTTGTAGGCCTGTAACTGTTTATATATTCTGAAATTATAGGCTCTGTAAATTGAGCGGATCAAAAGTTATAAGGGGGGGACGGACACACAGACACACACACACACAGACACACAGACACACACACAGACACACAGACACACGAAATGTTCTACTCCAAATTCTGAGTAAATCCGTGTATGGAACATATATGCTGCGAAGCCTCTAAGTTGGTGTTTTTTGACTTCAAAGATGGAAAAGCCGTGAAAAAAGTAGACCTCTCCATACAATTCTCGCGTATTCTGGCTTGATACATAGTCGATATGTTAAGAGAACAAAGTTCTCCTGAACAAATCGACAGTTGGACTACTATAATGTTTAATTTTTTTATAGACTAGTTGCATGTAACACATGAGATCCAACTGTCGATAGCGATAGTATGTATAGTTGAAGAATATGTACCAAACTATAAACCCATAGATACAAATTATTGAATATTTTCAGATATTTTGTTTTCTATACAACATATGTAGGTATGTATGTCAAGATAGGATAGTATGGAAGAAGATCCTTTTTCCTACCCAGAATATGCAAATTGCATGATGGTATGTATGTATGTTTGGAGATGAAGTAACAAACTATTAAGTCTTCTTACATATTGTGTATAGGCGACTGCCATACAAAATGTATGAAGCGATGTCGTCACTAAATTCAATTTTTAAAAAAATTGTTAAAAAAAAATTGAGATCTTCTTCTACAATGTTAATATTTTTTATAGAAAATTAAATTATCTAGTTGGGGTGTTTCGGCTTTTTTCGATAATTGTAAAAGTTTTGGAAATATAGGCAGTTAAACTCATAAATTTATCATAAAAAAAATATTTTTCTTAATAAAAAATGTTTGAGAAACCCTGGAATTTTTTTGAAAAAACTAATTTGAGATTTTGTATTTGTCTATGTTTGTACCAATTTTCAGCGTTCTACCGTTTATGGTTTCTGAGATATATGGAAAAATAAAATAAAAATTCAAAAGTTGATAACCCCTGACTGAAACAAAAATTCAAAATTCCGAGTATAAAAGTTTTGTAGGCCTGTAACTGTTTATATATTCTGAAATTTTAGGCTCTGTAAATTGAGCGGATCAAAAGTTATAAGGGGGGGACGGACACACAGACACACACACACACAGACACACAGACACACACACAGACACACAGACACACACACACACAGACACACGAAATGTTCTACTCCGAATTCTGAGTAAATCCGTGTATGGAACATATATGCTGCGAAGCCTCTAAGTTGGTGTTTTTTGACTTCAAAGTTGGAAAAGCCGTGAAAAAAGTAGACCTCTCCATACAATTCTCGCGTATTCTGGCTTGATACATTGTCGATATGTTAAGAGAACAAAGTTCTCCTGAACAAATCGACAGTTGGAAAATTAAATTATCTAGTTGGGGTGTTTCGGCTTTTTTCGATATTTTTAAAATATTTGGAAATATACTCATAAATTTATCATTAAAAAAATATTTTTCTGAATAAAAAATGTTTCAGAAACCCTGGAAGTTTTTTGAAAAAATATATTTGAGATTTTGTATTTTTCTATGTTTATACCAATGTTCAGCGTTCTAGCTTTTATGGTTTCTGAGATATATGGAACAATAAAGTAAAAATTCAAAAGTTGATAACCCCTGACTGAAACAAAAATTCAAAATTCTGAGTATAAAAGTTTTGTAGGCCTATAACTGTTTATATATTCTGAAATTTTGGGCTCTGTAAATTGAGCGGATCAAAAGTTATAAGGGGGGGACGGACACACACACAGACACACACACACACACAGACACACGAAATGTTCTACTCCGAATTCTGAGTAAATCCGTGTACGGAACATATATGCTGCGAAGCCTCTAAGTTGGTGTTTTTTTGACTTCAAAGTTGGAAAAGCCGTGAAAAAAGTAGACCTCTGCATACAATTCTCGCGTATCCTGGCTTGAAACATTGTCGATATGTTAAGAGAACAAAGTTCTCCTGAACAAATCGACAGTTGGAAAACTTTAATTAAGACTAGTTGCATGTAACACATGAGATCCAACTGTCGATAGCGATAGTATGTATAGTTGAAGAATATGTACCAAACTATAAACCCATAAATACAAATTATTGAATATTTTCAGATATTTTGTTTTCTATACAACATATGTAGGTATGTATGTCAAGATAGGATAGTATGGAGGAAGATCCTTTTTTCCTACCCAGAATATGAAAATAGCATGATGGTATGTATGTATGTTTGGAGATGAAGTATCAAACTATTAAGTCTTCTTACATATTGTGTATAGGCGACTGCCATACAAAATGTATGAAGCGATGTCGTCACTAAATTCAATTTTTAAAAAAAAGGTTAAAAAAAAATTGAGATCTTCTTCTACAATTTAAGTATTTTTTATAGAAAATTAAATTATCTAGTTGGGGTGTTTCAGCTTTTTTCGATAATTGTAAAAGTTTTGGAAATATAGGCAGTTAAACTCATAAATTTATCATAAAAAAAATATTTTTCTTAATAAAAAATGTTTGAGAAACCTTGGAATTTTTTTGAATGAAGTAATTTGAGATTTTGTATTTGTCTATATTTGTACCAATTTTCAGCGTTATAGCTTTTATGGTTTCTGAGATATATGGAAAAATAAAGTAAAAATTCAAAAGTTGATAACCCCTGACTCAAACAAAAATTCGAAATTCTGAGTATAAAAGTTTTGTAAGCCTGTAACTATTTATATATTCTGAAATTTCGGGCTCTGTAAATTGAGCGGATCAAAAGTTATAAGGGGGGGACGGACACACACACAGACACACAAAATGTTCTACTCCAAATTCTGAGTAAATCCGTATATGGAATATATATGCTGCGAAGCCTCTAAGTTGGTGTTTTTGACTTCAAAGTTGGAAAAGCCGTGAAAAAAGTAGACCTCTCCATACAATTCTCGCGTATTCTGGCTTGATACATTGTCGATATGTTAAGAGAACAAAGTTCTCCTGAACAAATCGACAGTTGGATTAAATTATTTATATACTAGTTGCATGTAACACATGAGATCCAACTGTCGATAGCGATAGTATGTATAGTTGAAGAATATGTACCAAACTATAAACCCATAAATACAAATTATTGAATATTTTCAGATATTTTGTTTTCTATACAACATATATTATGTAGGTATGTATGTCAAGATAGGATAGTATGGAGGAAGTTCCTTTTTTCCTACCCAGAATATGAAAATAGCATGATGGTATGTATGTTTGGAGATGAAGTATCAAACTATTAAGTCTTCTTACATATTGTGTATAGGCGACTGCCATACAAAATGTATGAAGCGATGTCGTCACTAAATTCAATTTTTAAAAAAATTGTTAAAAAAAATTGAGATCTTCTACTACAATGTTAATATTTTTTATATAAAATTAAATTATCTAGTTGGGGTGTTTCGTTTTTTTTCGATAATTGTAAAAGTTTTGGAAAAATAGGCAGTTAAACTCATAAATTTATGATAAAAAAAATATTTTTCTTAATAAAAAATGTTTGAGAAACCCTGGAATTTTTTTGAAAAAATCAATTTGAGATTTTTTATTTTTCTATGTTTGTACCAATTTTCAGCGTTCTAGCTTTTATGGTTTCTGAGATATATGGAAAAATAAAATAAAAATTCAAAAGTTGATAACCCCTGACTGAAACAAAAATTCAAAATTCTGAGTATAAAAGTTTTGTAGACCTGTAACTGTTTATATATTCTGAAATTTTAGGCTCCGTAAATTGAGCGGATCAAAAGTTATAAGGGGGGGACGGACACACAGACACACACACACACAGACCCACAGACACACACACAGACACACAGACACACACACAGACACACACACACACAGACACACGAAATGTTCTACTCCGAATTCTGAGTAAATCCGTGTATGGAACATATATGCTGCGAAGCCTCTAAGTTGGTGTTTTTTGACTTCAAAGTTGGAAAATCCATGAAAAAAGTAGACCTCTTCATACAATTCTCGCGTATTCTGGCTTGATACATTGTCGATATGTTAAGAGAACAAAGTTCTCCTGAACAAATCGACAGTTGGACTAGTTGCATGTAACACATGAGATCCAACTGTCGACAGCGATAGTATGTATAGTTGAAGAATAAGTACCAAACCCATAAATACAAATTATTTATTATTTTATGATATTTAGTTTTCTATACAACACATGTACCTAGGTAGTCAAGATATGATAGTATGGAGGTCAGTCTTTTTTTCCTACCCGGAATATGAAAACAGCATGATGGTATATGTATAGTGTATGTTTAGAGATGAAGTATCAAACTATTAAGTCTTCTTTGATATTGTGTATAGGTGACTACCATACAAATTGTATGAAGCGATGTCGTCACTAAATTCAATTTTTATAAAAATTGTTAAAAAAAATTTGAGATGTACTGCTACAATGTTAATATTTTTCCAACTGTCGATTTGTTCAGGAGAACTTTGTTCTCTTAACATATCGACAATGTATCAAGCCAAAATACGCGAGAATTGTATGGAGAGGTCTACTTTTTTCATGGCTTTTCCAACTTTGAAGTCAAAAAACATCAACTTAGAGGCTTCGCAGCATATATGTTCCATACACGGATTTACTCAGAATTCGGAGTAGAACATTTCGTGTGTCTGTGTGTGTGTGTGTCTGTGTGTCTGTGTGTCCGTCCCCCCCTTATAACTTTTGATCCGCTCAATTTACAGAGCCTAAAATTTCAGAATATATAAACAGTTACAGGCCTACAAAACTTTTATACTCGGAATTTTGAATTTTTGTTTCAGTCAGGGGTTATCAACTTTTGAATTTTTATTTTATTTTTCCATATATCTCAGAAACCATAAACGCTAGAACGCTGAAAATTGATACAAACATAGACAAATACAAAATCTCAAATTAGTTTTTTCAAAAAAATTCCAGGGTTTCTTAAACATTTTTTATTAAGAAAAATATTTTTTTTATGATAAATTTATGAGTTTAACTGCCTATATTTCCAAAACTTTTACAATTATCGAAAAAAGCCGAAACAACCCAACTAGATAATTTAATTTTCTATAAAAAATATTGACATTGTACTAGAAGATCTCAATTTTTTTTTAACAATTTTTTTAAAAATTGAATTTAGTGACGACATCGCTTCATACATTTTGTATGGCAGTCGCCTATACACAATATGTAAGAAGACTTAATAGTTTGTTACTTCATCTCCAAACATACATACATACCATCATGCAATTTGCATATTCTGGGTAGGAAAAAGGATCTTCCTCCATACTATCCTATCTTGACATACATACCTACATATGTTGTATAGAAAACAAAATATCTGAAAATATTCAATAATTTGTATCTATGGGTTTATAGTTTGGTACATATTCTTCAACTATACATACTATCGCTATCGACAGTTGGATCTCATGTGTTACATGCAACTAGTTATATAAAATTAAATTATCTAGTTGGGGTGTTTCGGCTTTTTTCGATATTTAAAAAAAAATGGAAATATAGGCAGTTAAACTCATAAATTTATCATAAAAAAAATACTTTTCTTAATAAAAAATGTTTGAGAAACACTGGAATTTTTTTGAAAAAACTAATTTGAGATTTTGTATTTGTCTATGTTTATACAAATTTTCAGCGTTCTAGCTTTTATGCTTTCTGAGATATAGGGAAAAATAAAATAAAAATTCAAAAGTTAATAACCCCTGACTGAAACAAAAATTCAAAATTCCGAGTATAAAAGTTTTGTAGGCCTGTAACTGTTTATATATTCTGAAATTTTAGGCTCTGTAAATTGAGCGGATCAAAAGTTATAAGGGGGGGACGGACACACACACAGACACACACACAGACACACACACACACAGACACACACACAGACACACACACAGACACACGAAATGTTCTACTCCGAATTTTGAGTAAATCCGTGTATGGAACATATATGCTGCGAAGCCTCTAAGTTGGTGTTTTTTGACTTCAAAGTTGGAAAAGCCGTGAAAAAAGTAGACCTCTCCATACAATTCTCGCGTATTCTGGCTTGATACATTGTCGATATGTTAAGAGAACAAAGTTCTCCTGAACAAATCGACAGTTGGATTAGATGGGACACATGTTTTTTATGTAATTACTACTTATAAATGTGTCAAATGTTTTTAACTAGTTGCATGTAACACATGAGATCCAACTGTCGATAGCGATAGTATGTATAGTTGAAGAATATGTACCAAACTATAAACCCATAGATACAAATTATTGAATATTTTCAGATATTTTGTTTTCTATACAACATATGTAGGTATGTATGTCAAGATAGGATAGTATGGAGGAAGATCCTTTTTCCTACCCAGAATATGCAAATAGCATGATGGTATGTATGTATGTTTGGAGTCGAAGTATCAAACTATTAAGTCTTCTTACATATTGTGTATAGGCGACTGCCATACAAAATGTATGAAGCGATGACGTCACTAAATTCAATTTTTAAAAAAATGTTAAAAAAAAATTGTGATCTTCTACTACATTGCTGATATTTTTTATAGAAAATTAAATTATCTAGTTGGGGTGTTTCGGCTTTTTTCGATAATTGTAAAAGTTTTGGAAATATAGGCAGTTAAACTCATAAATTTATCATAAAAAAAATATTTTTCTTAATAAAAAATGTTTGAGAAACCCTGGAATTATTTGAAAAAATTAATTTGAGATTTTGTATTTGTCTATGTTTGTACCAATTTTCAGCGTTCTAGCGTTTATGGTTTCTGAGATATATGGAAAAATAAAATAAAAATTCAAAAGTTGATAACCCCTGACTGAAACAAAAATTCAAAATTCCGAGTATAAAAGTTTTGTAGGCCTGTAACTGTTTATATATTCTGAAATTTTAGGCTCTGTTTATTGAGCGGATCAAAAGTTATAAGGGGGGGACGGACACACAGACACACACACAGACACACGAAATGTTCTACTCCGAATTCTGAGTAAATCCGTGTATGGAACATATATGCTGCGAAGCCTCTAAGTTGGTGTTTTTTGACTTCAAAGTTGGAAAAGCCGTGAAAAAAGTAGACCTCTCCATACAATTCTCGCGTATTCTGGCTTGATACATTGTCGATATGTTAAGAGAACAAAGTTCTCCTGAACAAATCGACAGTTGGAAAATAATTAAAAAAAAATTAAGATAAACTAGTTGCATGTAACACATGAGATCCAACTGTCGATAGCAATAGTATGTATAGTTGAAGAATATGTACCAAACTATAAAACCCATAAATACAAATTATTGAATATTTTCAGATATTTTGTTTTCTATACAACATATGTAGGTATGTATGTCAAGATAGGATAGTATGGAGGAAGATCCTTTTTTCCTACCCAGAATATGAAAATAGCATGATGGTATGTATGTATGTTTGGAGATTAAGTATCAAACTATTGTCTTCATAGATATTGTGTATAGACGACTGTCATACAAATTGTATGAAGCGATGTCGTCACTTAATTCAATTTTTATAACTAGTTGCATGTAACACATGAGATCCAACTGTCGATAGCGATAGTATGTGTAGTTGAAGAATATGTACCAAACTATAAACCCATAGATACAAATTATTGAATATTTTCAGATATTTTGTTTTCTATACAACATATGTAGGTATGTATGTCAAGATAGGATAGTATGGAGGAAGATCCTTTTTCCTACCCAGAATATGCAAATTGCATGATGGTATGTATGTATGTTTGGAGATGAAGTAACAAACTATTAAGTCTTCTTACATATTGTGTATAGGCGACTGCCATACAAAATGTATGAAGCGATGTCGTCACTAAATTCAATTTTTAAAAAAATTGTTAAAAAAAAATTGAGATCTTCTACTACAATGCTAATATTTTTTATAGAAAATTAAATTATCTAGTTGGGGTGTTTCGGCTTTTTTCGATAATTGTAAAAGTTTTGGAAATATAGGCAGTTAAACTCATAAATTTATCATAAAAAAAATATTTTTCTTAATACAAAAATGTTTGAGAAACCCTGGAATTTTTTTGAAAAAATCAATTTGAGATTTTGTATTTTTCTATGTTTGTACCAATTTTCAGCGTTCTAGCGTTTATGGTTTCTTAGATATATGGAAAAATAAAATAAAAATTCAAAAGTTGATAACCCCTGACTGAAACAAAAATTCAAAATTCCGAGTATAAAAGTTTTGTAGGCCTGTAACTGTTTATATATTCTGAAATTTTAGGCTCTGTAAATTGAGCGGATCAAAAGTTATAAGGGGGGGACGGACACACAGACACACAGACACACACACACACACACAGACACACACACACACACAGACACACGAAATGTTCTACTCCGAATTCTGAGTAAATCCGTGTATGGAACATATATGCTGCGAAGCCTCTAAGTTGTTGTTTTTTGACTTCAAAGTTGGAAAAGCCGTGAAAAAAGTAGACCTCTCCATACAATTCTCGCGTATTCTGGCTTGATACATTGTCGATATGTTAAGAGAACAAAGTTCTCCTGAACAAATCGACAGTTGGAAAAGGATTTTAATAAACTAGTTGCATGTAACACATGAGATCCAACTGTCGATAGCGATAGTATGTATAGTTGAAGAATATGTACCAAACTATAAACCCATAGATACAAATTATTGAATATTTTCAGATATTTTGTTTTCTATACAACATATGTAGGTATGTATGTCAAGATAGGATAGTATGGAAGAAGATCCTTTTTCCTACCCAGAATATGCAAATTGCATGATGGTATGTATGTATGTTTGGAGATGAAGTAACAAACTATTAAGTCTTCTTACATATTGTGTATAGGCGACTGCCATACAAAATGTATGAAGCGATGTCGTCACTAAATTCAATTTTTAAAAAAAATTTTAAAAAAAAATTGAGATCTTCTACTACAATGTTAATATTTTTTATAGAAAATTAAATTATCTAGTTGGGGTGTTTCGGCTTTTTTCGATAATTGTAAAAGTTTTGGAAATATAGGCAGTTAAACTCATAAATTTATCATAAAAAAAATATTTTTCTTAATAAAAAATGTTTGAGAAACCCTGGAATTTTTTTGAAAAAACTAATTTGAGATTTTGTATTTGTCTATGTTTGTACCAATTTTCAGCGTTCTACCGTTTATGGTTTCTGAGATATATGGAAAAATAAAATAAAAATTCAAAAATTGATAACCCCTGACTGAAACAAAAATTCTAAATTCCGAGTATAAAAGTTTTGTAGGCCTGTAACTGTTTATATATTCTGAAATTTTAGGCTCCGTAAATTGAGCGGATCAAAAGTTATAAGGGGGGGACGGACACACAGACACACACACACACAGACCCACAGACACACACACAGACACACAGACACACACACAGACACACACACACACAGACACACGAAATGTTCTACTCCGAATTCTGAGTAAATCCGTGTATGGAACATATATGCTGCGAAGCCTCTAAGTTGGTGTTTTTTGACTTCAAAGTTGGAAAATCCATGAAAAAAGTAGACCTCTTCATACAATTCTCGCGTATTCTGGCTTGATACATTGTCGATATGTTAAGAGAACAAAGTTCTCCTGAACAAATCGACAGTTGGACTAGTTGCATGTAACACATGAGATCCAACTGTCGACAGCGATAGTATGTATAGTTGAAGAATAAGTACCAAACCCATAAATACAAATTATTTATTATTTTATGATATTTAGTTTTCTATACAACACATGTACCTAGGTAGTCAAGATATGATAGTATGGAGGTCAGTCTTTTTTTCCTACCCGGAATATGAAAACAGCATGATGGTATATGTATAGTGTATGTTTAGAGATGAAGTATCAAACTATTAAGTCTTCTTTGATATTGTGTATAGGTGACTACCATACAAATTGTATGAAGCGATGTCGTCACTAAATTCAATTTTTATAAAAATTGTTAAAAAAAATTTGAGATGTACTGCTACAATGTTAATATTTTTCCAACTGTCGATTTGTTCAGGAGAACTTTGTTCTCTTAACATATCGACAATGTATCAAGCCAAAATACGCGAGAATTGTATGGAGAGGTCTACTTTTTTCATGGCTTTTCCAACTTTGAAGTCAAAAAACATCAACTTAGAGGCTTCGCAGCATATATGTTCGATACACGGATTTACTCAGAATTCGGAGTAGAACATTTCGTGTGTCTGTGTGTGTGTGTGTCTGTGTGTCTGTGTGTCCGTCCCCCCCTTATAACTTTTGATCCGCTCAATTTACAGAGCCTAAAATTTCAGAATATATAAACAGTTACAGGCCTACAAAACTTTTATACTCGGAATTTTGAATTTTTGTTTCAGTCAGGGGTTATCAACTTTTGAATTTTTATTTTATTTTTCCATATATCTCAGAAACCATAAACGCTAGAACGCTGAAAATTGATACAAACATAGACAAATACAAAATCTCAAATTAGTTTTTTCAAAAAAATTCCAGGGTTTCTTAAACATTTTTTATTAAGAAAAATATTTTTTTTATGATAAATTTATGAGTTTAACTGCCTATATTTCCAAAACTTTTACAATTATCGAAAAAAGCCGAAACAACCCAACTAGATAATTTAATTTTCTATAAAAAATATTGACATTGTACTAGAAGATCTCAATTTTTTTTTAACAATTTTTTTAAAAATTGAATTTAGTGACGACATCGCTTCATACATTTTGTATGGCAGTCGCCTATACACAATATGTAAGAAGACTTAATAGTTTGTTACTTCATCTCCAAACATACATACATACCATCATGCAATTTGCATATTCTGGGTAGGAAAAAGGATCTTCCTCCATACTATCCTATCTTGACATACATACCTACATATGTTGTATAGAAAACAAAATATCTGAAAATATTCAATAATTTGTATCTATGGGTTTATAGTTTGGTACATATTCTTCAACTATACATACTATCGCTATCGACAGTTGGATCTCATGTGTTACATGCAACTAGTTATATAAAATTAAATTATCTAGTTGGGGTGTTTCGGCTTTTTTCGATATTTAAAAAAAAATGGAAATATAGGCAGTTAAACTCATAAATTTATCATAAAAAAAATACTTTTCTTAATAAAAAATGTTTGAGAAACCTTGGAATTTTTTTGAATGAAGTAATTTGAGATTTTGTATTTGTCTATATTTGTACCAATTTTCAGCGTTATAGCTTTTATGGTTTCTGAGATATATGGAAAAATAAAGTAAAAATTCAAAAGTTGATAACCCCTGACTCAAACAAAAATTCGAAATTCTGAGTATAAAAGTTTTGTAAGCCTGTAACTATTTATATATTCTGAAATTTCGGGCTCTGTAAATTGAGCGGATCAAAAGTTATAAGGGGGGGACGGACACACACACAGACACACAAAATGTTCTACTCCAAATTCTGAGTAAATCCGTATATGGAATATATATGCTGCGAAGCCTCTAAGTTGGTGTTTTTGACTTCAAAGTTGGAAAAGCCGTGAAAAAAGTAGACCTCTCCATACAATTCTCGCGTATTCTGGCTTGATACATTGTCGATATGTTAAGAGAACAAAGTTCTCCTGAACAAATCGACAGTTGGATTAAATTATTTATATACTAGTTGCATGTAACACATGAGATCCAACTGTCGATAGCGATAGTATGTATAGTTGAAGAATATGTACCAAACTATAAACCCATAAATACAAATTATTGAATATTTTCAGATATTTTGTTTTCTATACAACATATATTATGTAGGTATGTATGTCAAGATAGGATAGTATGGAGGAAGTTCCTTTTTTCCTACCCAGAATATGAAAATAGCATGATGGTATGTATGTTTGGAGATGAAGTATCAAACTATTAAGTCTTCTTACATATTGTGTATAGGCGACTGCCATACAAAATGTATGAAGCGATGTCGTCACTAAATTCAATTTTTAAAAAAATTGTTAAAAAAAATTGAGATCTTCTACTACAATGTTAATATTTTTTATATAAAATTAAATTATCTAGTTGGGGTGTTTCGTTTTTTTTCGATAATTGTAAAAGTTTTGGAAAAATAGGCAGTTAAACTCATAAATTTATGATAAAAAAAATATTTTTCTTAATAAAAAATGTTTGAGAAACCCTGGAATTTTTTTGAAAAAACTAATTTGAGATTTTGTATTTGTCTATGTTTGTACCAATTTTCAGCGTTCTACCGTTTATGGTTTCTGAGATATATGGAAAAATAAAATAAAAATTCAAAAGTTGATAACCCCTGACTGAAACAAAAATTCAAAATTCCGAGTATAAAAGTTTTGTAGGCCTGTAACTGTTTATATATTCTGAAATTTTGGGCTCTGTAAATTGAGCGGATCAAAAGTTATAAGGGGGGGACGGACACACACACAGACACACACACACACACAGACACACGAAATGTTCTACTCCGAATTCTGAGTAAATCCGTGTACGGAACATATATGCTGCGAAGCCTCTAAGTTGGTGTTTTTTTGACTTCAAAGTTGGAAAAGCCGTGAAAAAAGTAGACCTCTGCATACAATTCTCGCGTATCCTGGCTTGAAACATTGTCGATATGTTAAGAGAACAAAGTTCTCCTGAACAAATCGACAGTTGGAAAACTTTAATTAAGACTAGTTGCATGTAACACATGAGATCCAACTGTCGATAGCGATAGTATGTATAGTTGAAGAATATGTACCAAACTATAAACCCATAGATACAAATTATTGAATATTTTCAGATATTTTGTTTTCTATACAACATATGTAGGTATGTATGTCAAGATAGGATAGTATGGAAGAAGATCCTTTTTCCTACCCAGAATATGCAAATTGCATGATGGTATGTATGTATGTTTGGAGATGAAGTAACAAACTATTAAGTCTTCTTACATATTGTGTATAGGCGACTGCCATACAAAATGTATGAAGCGATGTCGTCACTAAATTCAATTTTTAAAAAAATTGTTAGAAAAAAATTGAGATCTTCTACTACAATGTTAATATTTTTTATAGAAAATTAAATTATCTAGTTGGGGTGTTTCGGCTTTTTTCGATAATTGTAAAAGTTTTGGAAATATAGGCAGTTAAACTCATAAATTTATCATAAAAAAAATATTTTTCTTAATAAAAAATGTTTGAGAAACCCTGGAATTTTTTTGAAAAAACCAATTTGAGATTTTGTATTTGTCTATGTTTGTACCAATTTTCAGCGTTCTACCGTTTATGGTTTCTGAGATATATGGAAAAATAAAATAAAAATTCAAAAGTTGATAACCCCTGACTGAAACAAAAATTCAAAATTCCGAGTATAAAAGTTTTGTAGGCCTGTAACTGTTTATATATTCTGAAATTTTAGGCTCTGTAAATTGAGCGGATCAAAAGTTATAAGGGGGGGACGGACACACAGACACACACACACACAGACACACAGACACACAGACACACACACAGACACACAGACACACGAAATGTTCTACTCCGAATTCTGAGTAAATCCGTGTATGGAACATATATGCTGCGAAGCCTCGAAGTTGGTGTTTTTTGACTTCAAAGTTGGAAAATCCATGAAAAAAGTAGACCTCTCCATACAATTCTCGCGTATTCTGGCTTGATACATTGTCGATATGTTAAGAGAACAAAGTTCTCCTGAACAAATCGACAGTTGGATAATAACTAGTTGCATGTAACACATGAGATCCAACTGTCGATAGCGATAGTATGTATAGTTGAAGAATATGTACCAAACTATAAACCCATAAATACAAATTATTGAATATTTTCAGATATTTTGTTTTCTATACAACATATATTATGTAGGTATGTATGTCAAGATAGGATAGTATGGAGGAAGTTCCTTTTTTCCTACCCAGAATATGAAAATAGCATGATGGTATGTATGTTTGGAGATGAAGTATCAAACTATTAAGTCTTCTTACATATTGTGTATAGGCGACTGCCATACAAAATGTATGAAGCGATGTCGTCACTAAATTCAATTTTTAAAAAAATTGTTAAAAAAAAATTGAGATCTTCTACTACATTGCTGATATTTTTTATAGAAAATTAAATTATCTAGTTGGGGTGTTTCGGCTTTTTTCGATAATTGTAAAAGTTTTGGAAATATAGGCAGTTAAACTCATAAATTTATCATAAAAAAAATATTTTTCTTAATAAAAAATGTTTGAGAAACCCTGGAATTTTTTTGAAAAAACTTTTTTGAGATTTTGTATTTGTCTATGTTTGTACCAATTTTCAGCGTTCTAGCGTTTATGGTTTCTGAGATATATGGAAAAATAAAATAAAAATTCAAAAGTTGATAACCCCTGACTGAAACAAAAATTCAAAATTCAGAGTATAAAAGTTTTGTAGGCCTGTAACTGTTTATATATTCTGAAATTTTAGGCTCTGTAAATTGAGCGGATCAAAAGTTATAAGGGGGGGACGGACACACAGACACACACACAGACACACACACACACAGACACACACACAGACACACACACACACAGACACACGAAATGTTCTACTCCGAATTCTGAGTAAATCCGTGTATGGAACATATATGCTGCGAAGCCTCTAAGTTGGTGTTTTTTGACTTCAAAGTTGGAAAAGCCGTGAAAAAAGTAGACCTCTCCATACAATTCTCGCGTATTCTGGCTTGATACATTGTCGATATGTTAAGAGAACAAAGTTCTCCTGAACAAATCGACAGTTGGAATATAGTATGTTTAAATTTCAAGTCACATAACATATTGTAACCATATTACATAGGAGCTTCTTACAATTCATTTATTGTTATTCACTAGTTGCATGTAACACATGAGATCCAACTGTCGATAGCGATAGTATGTATAGTTGAAGAATATGTACCAAACTATAAACCCATAGATACAAATTATTGAATATTTTCAGATATTTTGTTTTCTATACAACATATATAGGTATGTATGTCAAGATAGGATAGTATGGAGGAAGATCCTTTTTCCTACCCAGAATATGCAAATAGCATGATGGTATGTATGTATGTTTGGAGATGAAGTATCAAACTATTAAGTCTTCTTACATATTGTGTATAGGCGACTGCCATACAAAATGTATGAAGCGATGTCGTCACTAAATTCAATTTTTAAAAAAATTGTTAAAAAAAAATTGAGATCTTCTACTACAATGTTAATATTTTTTATAGAAAATTAAATTATCTAGTTGGGGTGTTTCGGCTTTTTTCGATAATTGTAAAAGTTTTGGAAATATAGGCAGTTAAACTCATAAATTTATCATAAAAAAAATATTTTTCTTAATAAAAAATGTTTGAGAAACCCTGAAATTTTTTTGAAAAAACTAATTTGAGATTTTGTATTTGTCTATGTTTGTACCAATTTTCAGCGTTCTACCGTTTATGGTTTCTGAGATATATGGAAAAATAAAATAAAAATTCAAAAGTTGATAACCCCTGACTGAAACAAAAATTCAAAATTCCGAGTATAAAAGTTTTGTAGGCCTGTAACTGTTTATATATTCTGAAATTTTAGGCTCTGAAAATTGAGCGGATCAAAAGTTATAAGGGGGGGGGGGGGGACACACAGACACACAGACACACACACACACACACACACACACAGACACACACACACACACACACACACACAGACACACGAAATGTTCTACTCCGAATTCTGAGTAAATCCGTGTATGGAACATATATGCTGCGAAGCCTCTAAGTTGGTGTTTTTTGACTTCAAAGTTGGAAAATCCATGAAAAAAGTAGACCTCTCCATACAATTCTCGCGTATTCTGGCTTGATACATTGTCGATATGATAAGAGAACAAAGTTCTCCTGAACAAATCGACAGTTGGAATAGCATGATGGTATGTATGTATGTTTGGAGATGAAGTATCAAACTATTAAGTCTTCTTACATATTGTGTATAGGCGACTGCCATACAAAATGTATGAAGCGATGTCGTCACTAAATTCAATTTTTAAAAAAATTGTTAAAAAAAAATTGAGATCTTCTACTACAATGTTAATATTTTTTATAGAAAATTAAATTATCTAGTTGTGGTGTTTCGTTTTTTTTCGATAATTGTAAAAGTTTTGGAAATATAGGCAGTTAAACTCATAAATTTATCATAAAAAAAATATTTTTCTTAATAAAAAATGTTTGAGAAACCCTGGAATTTTTTTGAAAAAACTTGTTTGAGGTTTTGTATTTGTCTATGTTTGTACCAATTTTCAGCGTTCTATCGTTTATGGTTTCTGAGATATATGGAAAAATAAAATAAAAATTCAAAAGTTGATAACCCCTGACTGAAACAAAAATTCAAAATTCCGAGTATAAAAGTTTTGTAGGCCTGTAACTGTTTATATATTCTGAAATTATAGGCTCTGTAAATTGAGCGGATCAAAAGTTATAAGGGGGGGACGGACACACAGACACACACACACACAGACACACAGACACACACACAGACACACAGACACACGAAATGTTCTACTCCGAATTCTGAGTAAATCCGTGTATGGAACATATATGCTGCGAAGCCTCTAAGTTGGTGTTTTTTGACTTCAAAGATGGAAAAGCCGTGAAAAAAGTAGACCTCTCCATACAATTCTCGCGTATTCTGGCTTGATACATAGTCGATATGTTAAGAGAACAAAGTTCTCCTGAACAAATCGACAGTTGGACTACTATAATGTTTAATTTTTTTATAGACTAGTTGCATGTAACACATGAGATCCAACTGTCGATAGCGATAGTATGTATAGTTGAAGAATATGTACCAAACTATAAACCCATAGATACAAATTATTGAATATTTTCAGATATTTTGTTTTCTATACAACATATGTAGGTATGTATGTCAAGATAGGATAGTATGGAAGAAGATCCTTTTTCCTACCCAGAATATGCAAATTGCATGATGGTATGTATGTATGTTTGGAGATGAAGTAACAAACTATTAAGTCTTCTTACATATTGTGTATAGGCGACTGCCATACAAAATGTATGAAGCGATGTCGTCACTAAATTCAATTTTTAAAAAAATTGTTAAAAAAAAATTGAGATCTTCTACTACAATGTTAATATTTTTTATAGAAAATTAAATTATCTAGTTGGGGTGTTTCGGCTTTTTTCGATAATTGTAAAAGTTTTGGAAATATAGGCAGTTAAACTCATAAATTTATCATAAAAAAAATATTTTTCTTAATAAAAAATGTTTGAGAAACCCTGGAATTTTTTTGAAAAAACTAATTTGAGATTTTGTATTTGTCTATGTTTGTACCAATTTTCAGCGTTCTACCGTTTATGGTTTCTGAGATATATGGAAAAATAAAATAAAAATTCAAAAGTTGATAACCCCTGACTGAAACAAAAATTCAAAATTCCGAGTATAAAAGTTTTGTAGGCCTGTAACTGTTTATATATTCTGAAATTTTAGGCTCTGTAAATTGAGCGGATCAAAAGTTATAAGGGGGGGACGGACACACAGACACACACACACACAGACACACAGACACACACACAGACACACAGACACACACACACACAGACACACGAAATGTTCTACTCCGAATTCTGAGTAAATCCGTGTATGGAACATATATGCTGCGAAGCCTCTAAGTTGGTGTTTTTTGACTTCAAAGTTGGAAAAGCCGTGAAAAAAGTAGACCTCTCCATACAATTCTCGCGTATTCTGGCTTGATACATTGTCGATATGTTAAGAGAACAAAGTTCTCCTGAACAAATCGACAGTTGGAAAATTAAATTATCTAGTTGGGGTGTTTCGGCTTTTTTCGATATTTTTAAAATATTTGGAAATATACTCATAAATTTATCATTAAAAAAATATTTTTCTGAATAAAAAATGTTTCAGAAACCCTGGAAGTTTTTTGAAAAAATATATTTGAGATTTTGTATTTTTCTATGTTTATACCAATGTTCAGCGTTCTAGCTTTTATGGTTTCTGAGATATATGGAACAATAAAGTAAAAATTCAAAAGTTGATAACCCCTGACTGAAACAAAAATTCAAAATTCTGAGTATAAAAGTTTTGTAGGCCTATAACTGTTTATATATTCTGAAATTTTGGGCTCTGTAAATTGAGCGGATCAAAAGTTATAAGGGGGGGACGGACACACAGACACACACACAGACACACGAAATGTTCTACTCCGAATTCTGAGTAAATCCGTGTATGGAACATATATGCTGCGAAGCCTCTAAGTTGGTGTTTTTTGACTTCAAAGTTGGAAAAGCCGTGAAAAAAGTAGACCTCTCCATACAATTCTCGCGTATTCTGGCTTGATACATTGTCGATATGTTAAGAGAACAAAGTTCTCCTGAACAAATCGACAGTTGGAAAATAATTAAAAAAAAATTAAGATAAACTAGTTGCATGTAACACATGAGATCCAACTGTCGATAGCGATAGTATGTATAGTTGAAGAATATGTACCAAACTATAAACCCATAGATACAAATTATTGAATATTTTCATATATTTTGTTTTCTATACAACATATGTAGGTATGTATGTCAAGATAGGATAGTATGGAAGAAGATCCTTTTTCCTACCCAGAATATGCAAATTGCATGATGGTATGTATGTATGTTTGGAGATGAAGTAACAAACTATTAAGTCTTCTTACATATTGTGTATAGGCGACTGCCATACAAAATGTATGAAGCGATGTCGTCACTAAATTCAATTTTTAAAAAAATTGTTAGAAAAAAATTGAGATCTTCTACTACAATGTTAATATTTTTTATAGAAAATTAAATTATCTAGTTGGGGTGTTTCGGCTTTTTTCGATAATTGTAAAAGTTTTGGAAATATAGGCAGTTAAACTCATAAATTTATCATAAAAAAAATATTTTTCTTAATAAAAAATGTTTGAGAAACCCTGGAATTTTTTTGAAAAAACTAATTTGAGATTTTGTATTTGTCTATGTTTGTACCAATTTTCAGCGTTCTACCGTTTATGGTTTCTGAGATATATGGAAAAATAAAATAAAAATTCAAAAGTTGATAACCCCTGACTGAAACAAAAATTCAAAATTCCGAGTATAAAAGTTTTGTAGGCCTGTAACTGTTTATATATTCTGAAATTTTAGGCTCTGTAAATTGAGCGGATCAAAAGTTATAAGGGGGGGACGGACACACAGACACACACACACACAGACACACAGACACACAGACACACACACAGACACACAGACACACGAAATGTTCTACTCCGAATTCTGAGTAAATCCGTGTATGGAACATATATGCTGCGAAGCCTCTAAGTTGGTGTTTTTTGACTTCAAAGTTGGAAAATCCATGAAAAAAGTAGACCTCTCCATACAATTCTCGCGTATTCTGGCTTGATACATTGTCGATATGTTAAGAGAACAAAGTTCTCCTGAACAAATCCACAGTTGGATAATAACTAGTTGCATGTAACACATGAGATCCAACTGTCGATAGCGATAGTATGTATAGTTGAAGAATATGTACCAAACTATAAACCCATAAATACAAATTATTGAATATTTTCAGATATTTTGTTTTCTATACAACATATATTATGTAGGTATGTATGTCAAGATAGGATAGTATGGAGGAAGTTCCTTTTTTCCTACCCAGAATATGAAAATAGCATGATGGTATGTATGTTTGGAGATGAAGTATCAAACTATTAAGTCTTCTTACATATTGTGTATAGGCGACTGCCATACAAAATGTATGAAGCGATGTCGTCACTAAATTCAATTTTTAAAAAAATTGTTAAAAAAAAATTGAGATCTTCTACTACATTGCTGATATTTTTTATAGAAAATTAAATTATCTAGTTGGGGTGTTTCGGCTTTTTTCGATAATTGTAAAAGTTTTGGAAATATAGGCAGTTAAACTCATAAATTTATCATAAAAAAAATATTTTTCTTAATAAAAAATGTTTGAGAAACCCTGGAATTATTTGAAAAAATTAATTTGAGATTTTGTATTTTTCTATGTTTGTACCAATTTTCAGCGTTCTAGCGTTTATGGTTTCTGAGATATATGGAAAAATAAAATAAAAATTCAAAAGTTGATAACCCCTGACTGAAACAAAAATTCAAAATTCCGAGTATAAAAGTTTTGTAGGCCTGTAACTGTTTATATATTCTGAAATTTTAGGCTCTGTTTATTGAGCGGATCAAAAGTTATAAGGGGGGGACGGACACACAGACACACACACAGACACACGAAATGTTCTACTCCGAATTCTGAGTAAATCCGTGTATGGAACATATATGCTGCGAAGCCTCTAAGTTGGTGTTTTTTGACTTCAAAGTTGGAAAAGCCGTGAAAAAAGTAGACCTCTCCATACAATTCTCGCGTATTCTGGCTTGATACATTGTCGATATGTTAAGAGAACAAAGTTCTCCTGAACAAATCGACAGTTGGAAAATAATTAAAAAAAAATTAAGATAAACTAGTTGCATGTAACACATGAGATCCAACTGTCGATAGCGATAGTATGTATAGTTGAAGAATATGTACCAAACTATAAACCCATAGATACAAATTATTGAATATTTTCAGATATTTTGTTTTCTATACAACATATGTAGGTATGTATGTCAAGATAGGATAGTATGGAAGAAGATCCTTTTTCCTACCCAGAATATGCAAATTGCATGATGGTATGTATGTATGTTTGGAGATGAAGTAACAAACTATTAAGTCTTCTTATATATTGTGTATAGGCGACTGCCATACAAAATGTATGAAGCGATGTCGTCACTAAATTCAATTTTTAAAAAAATTGTTAGAAAAAAATTGAGATCTTCTACCACAATGTTAATATTTTTTATAGAAAATTAAATTATCTAGTTGGGGTGTTTCGGCTTTTTTCGATAATTGTAAAAGTTTTGGAAATATAGGCAGTTAAACTCATAAATTTATCATAAAAAAAATATTTTTCTTAATAAAAAATGTTTGAGAAACCCTGGAATTTTTTTGAAAAAACTAATTTGAGATTTTGTATTTGTCTATGTTTTTACCAATTTTCAGCGTTCTACCGTTTATGGTTTCTGAGATATATGGAAAAATAAAATAAAAATTCAAAAGTTGATAACCCCTGACTGAAACAAAAATTCAAAATTCCGAGTATAAAAGTTTTGTAGGCCTGTAACTGTTTATATATTCTGAAATTTTAGGCTCTGTAAATTGAGCGGATCAAAAGTTATAAGGGGGGGACGGACACACAGACACACACACACACAGACACACAGACACACAGACACACACACAGACACACAGACACACGAAATGTTCTACTCCGAATTCTGAGTAAATCCGTGTATGGAACATATATGCTGCGAAGCCTCTAAGATGGTGTTTTTTGACTTCAAAGTTGGAAAATCCATGAAAAAAGTAGACCTCTCCATACAATTCTCGCGTATTCTGGCTTGATACATTGTCGATATGTTAAGAGAACAAAGTTCTCCTGAACAAATCGACAGTTGGATAATAACTAGTTGCATGTAACACATGAGATCCAACTGTCGATAGCGATAGTATGTATAGTTGAAGAATATGTACCAAACTATAAACCCATAAATACAAATTATTGAATATTTTCAGATATTTTGTTTTCTATACAACATATATTATGTAGGTATGTATGTCAAGATAGGATAGTATGGAGGAAGTTCCTTTTTTCCTACCCAGAATATGAAAATAGCATGATGGTATGTATGTTTGGAGATGAAGTATCAAACTATTAAGTCTTCTTACATATTGTGTATAGGCGACTGCCATACAAAATGTATGAAGCGATGTCGTCACTAAATTCAATTTTTAAAAAAATTGTTAAAAAAAAATTGAGATCTTCTACTACATTGCTGATATTTTTTATAGAAAATTAAATTATCTAGTTGGGGTGTTTCGGCTTTTTTCGATAATTGTAAAAGTTTTGGAAATATAGGCAGTTAAACTCATAAATTTATCATAAAAAAAATATTTTTCTTAATAAAAAATGTTTGAGAAACCCTGGAATTTTTTTGAAAAAACTTTTTTGAGATTTTGTATTTGTCTATGTTTGTACCAATTTTCAGCGTTCTAGCGTTTATGGTTTCTGAGATATATGGAAAAATAAAATAAAAATTCAAAAGTTGATAACCCCTGACTGAAACAAAAATTCAAAATTCAGAGTATAAAAGTTTTGTAGGCCTGTAACTGTTTATATATTCTGAAATTTTAGGCTCTGTAAATTGAGCGGATCAAAAGTTATAAGGGGGGGACGGACACACAGACACACACACAGACACACACACACACAGACACACACACAGACACACACACACACAGACACACGAAATGTTCTACTCCGAATTCTGAGTAAATCCGTGTATGGAACATATATGCTGCGAAGCCTCTAAGTTGGTGTTTTTTGACTTCAAAGTTGGAAAAGCCGTGAAAAAAGTAGACCTCTCCATACAATTCTCGCGTATTCTGGCTTGATACATTGTCGATATGTTAAGAGAACAAAGTTCTCCTGAACAAATCGACAGTTGGAATATAGTATGTTTAAATTTCAAGTCACATAACATATTGTAACCATATTACATAGGAGCTTCTTACAATTCATTTATTGTTATTCACTAGTTGCATGTAACACATGAGATCCAACTGTCGATAGCGATAGTATGTATAGTTGAAGAATATGTACCAAACTATAAACCCATAGATACAAATTATTGAATATTTTCAGATATTTTGTTTTCTATACAACATATGTAGGTATGTATGTCAAGATAGGATAGTATGGAGGAAGATCCTTTTTCCTACCCAGAATATGCAAATAGCATGATGGTATGTATGTATGTTTGGAGATGAAGTATCAAACTATTAAGTCTTCTTACATATTGTGTATAGGCGACTGCCATACAAAATGTATGAAGCGATGTCGTCACTAAATTCAATTTTTAAAAAAATTGTTAAAAAAAAATTGAGATCTTCTACTACAATGTTAATATTTTTTATAGAAAATTAAATTATCTAGTTGGGGTGTTTCGGCTTTTTTCGATAGTTGTAAAAGTTTTGGAAATATAGGCAGTTAAACTCATAAATTTATCATAAAAAAAATATTTTTCTTAATAAAAAATGTTTGAGAAACCCTGGAATTTTTTTGAAAAAACTAATTTGAGATTTTGTATTTGTCTATGTTTGTACCAATTTTCAGCGTTCTACCTTTTATGGTTTCTGAGATATATGGAAAAATAAAATAAAAATTCAAAAGTTGATAACCCCTGACTGAAACAAAAATTCAAAATTCCGAGTATAAAAGTTTTGTAGGCCTGTAACTGTTTATATATTCTGAAATTTTAGGCTCTGAAAATTGAGCGGATCAAAAGTTATAAGGGGGGGGGGGGGACACACAGACACACAGACACACACACACACACACACACACAGACACACACACACACACACACACACACAGACACACGAAATGTTCTACTCCGAATTCTGAGTAAATCCGTGTATGGAACATATATGCTGCGAAGCCTCTAAGTTGGTGTTTTTTGACTTCAAAGTTGGAAAATCCATGAAAAAAGTAGACCTCTCCATACAATTCTCGCGTATTCTGGCTTGATACATTGTCGATATGATAAGAGAACAAAGTTCTCCTGAACAAATCGACAGTTGGAATAGCATGATGGTATGTATGTATGTTTGGAGATGAAGTATCAAACTATTAAGTCTTCTTACATATTGTGTATAGGCGACTGCCATACAAAATGTATGAAGCGATGTCGTCACTAAATTCAATTTTTAAAAAAATTGTTAAAAAAAAATTGAGATCTTCTACTACAATGTTAATATTTTTTATAGAAAATTAAATTATCTAGTTGTGGTGTTTCGTTTTTTTTCGATAATTGTAAAAGTTTTGGAAATATAGGCAGTTAAACTCATAAATTTATCATAAAAAAAATATTTTTCTTAATAAAAAATGTTTGAGAAACCCTGGAATTTTTTTGAAAAAACTTGTTTGAGGTTTTGTATTTGTCTATGTTTGTACCAATTTTCAGCGTTCTATCGTTTATGGTTTCTGAGATATATGGAAAAATAAAATAAAAATTCAAAAGTTGATAACCCCTGACTGAAACAAAAATTCAAAATTCCGAGTATAAAAGTTTTGTAGGCCTGTAACTGTTTATATATTCTGAAATTATAGGCTCTGTAAATTGAGCGGATCAAAAGTTATAAGGGGGGGACGGACACACAGACACACACACACACAGACACACAGACACACACACAGACACACAGACACACGAAATGTTCTACTCCGAATTCTGAGTAAATCCGTGTATGGAACATATATGCTGCGAAGCCTCTAAGTTGGTGTTTTTTGACTTCAAAGATGGAAAAGCCGTGAAAAAAGTAGACCTCTCCATACAATTCTCGCGTATTCTGGCTTGATACATAGTCGATATGTTAAGAGAACAAAGTTCTCCTGAACAAATCGACAGTTGGACTACTATAATGTTTAATTTTTTTATAGACTAGTTGCATGTAACACATGAGATCCAACTGTCGATAGCGATAGTATGTATAGTTGAAGAATATGTACCAAACTATAAACCCATAGATACAAATTATTGAATATTTTCAGATATTTTGTTTTCTATACAACATATGTAGGTATGTATGTCAAGATAGGATAGTATGGAAGAAGATCCTTTTTCCTACCCAGAATATGCAAATTGCATGATGGTATGTATGTATGTTTGGAGATGAAGTAACAAACTATTAAGTCTTCTTACATATTGTGTATAGGCGACTGCCATACAAAATGTATGAAGCGATGTCGTCACTAAATTCAATTTTTAAAAAAATTGTTAAAAAAAAATTGAGATCTTCTACTACAATGTTAATATTTTTTATAGAAAATTAAATTATCTAGTTGGGGTGTTTCGGCTTTTTTCGATAATTGTAAAAGTTTTGGAAATATAGGCAGTTAAACTCATAAATTTATCATAAAAAAAATATTTTTCTTAATAAAAAATGTTTGAGAAACCCTGGAATTTTTTTGAAAAAACTAATTTGAGATTTTGTATTTGTCTATGTTTGTACCAATTTTCAGCGTTCTACCGTTTATGGTTTCTGAGATATATGGAAAAATAAAATAAAAATTCAAAAGTTGATAACCCCTGACTGAAACAAAAATTCAAAATTCCGAGTATAAAAGTTTTGTAGGCCTGTAACTGTTTATATATTCTGAAATTTTAGGCTCTGTAAATTGAGCGGATCAAAAGTTATAAGGGGGGGACGGACACACAGACACACACACACACAGACACACAGACACACACACAGACACACAGACACACACACACACAGACACACGAAATGTTCTACTCCGAATTCTGAGTAAATCCGTGTATGGAACATATATGCTGCGAAGCCTCTAAGTTGGTGTTTTTTGACTTCAAAGTTGGAAAAGCCGTGAAAAAAGTAGACCTCTCCATACAATTCTCGCGTATTCTGGCTTGATACATTGTCGATATGTTAAGAGAACAAAGTTCTCCTGAACAAATCGACAGTTGGAAAATTAAATTATCTAGTTGGGGTGTTTCGGCTTTTTTCGATATTTTTAAAATATTTGGAAATATACTCATAAATTTATCATTAAAAAAATATTTTTCTGAATAAAAAATGTTTCAGAAACCCTGGAAGTTTTTTGAAAAAATATATTTGAGATTTTGTATTTTTCTATGTTTATACCAATGTTCAGCGTTCTAGCTTTTATGGTTTCTGAGATATATGGAACAATAAAGTAAAAATTCAAAAGTTGATAACCCCTGACTGAAACAAAAATTCAAAATTCTGAGTATAAAAGTTTTGTAGGCCTATAACTGTTTATATATTCTGAAATTTTGGGCTCTGTAAATTGAGCGGATCAAAAGTTATAAGGGGGGGACGGACACACACACAGACACACACACACACACAGACACACGAAATGTTCTACTCCGAATTCTGAGTAAATCCGTGTACGGAACATATATGCTGCGAAGCCTCTAAGTTGGTGTTTTTTTGACTTCAAAGTTGGAAAAGCCGTGAAAAAAGTAGACCTCTGCATACAATTCTCGCGTATCCTGGCTTGAAACATTGTCGATATGTTAAGAGAACAAAGTTCTCCTGAACAAATCGACAGTTGGAAAACTTTAATTAAGACTAGTTGCATGTAACACATGAGATCCAACTGTCGATAGCGATAGTATGTATAGTTGAAGAATATGTACCAAACTATAAACCCATAAATACAAATTATTGAATATTTTCAGATATTTTGTTTTCTATACAACATATGTAGGTATGTATGTCAAGATAGGATAGTATGGAGGAAGATCCTTTTTTCCTACCCAGAATATGAAAATAGCATGATGGTATGTATGTATGTTTGGAGATGAAGTATCAAACTATTAAGTCTTCTTACATATTGTGTATAGGCGACTGCCATACAAAATGTATGAAGCGATGTCGTCACTAAATTCAATTTTTAAAAAAAAGGTTAAAAAAAAATTGAGATCTTCTTCTACAATTTAAGTATTTTTTATAGAAAATTAAATTATCTAGTTGGGGTGTTTCAGCTTTTTTCGATAATTGTAAAAGTTTTGGAAATATAGGCAGTTAAACTCATAAATTTATCATAAAAAAAATATTTTTCTTAATAAAAAATGTTTGAGAAACCTTGGAATTTTTTTGAATGAAGTAATTTGAGATTTTGTATTTGTCTATATTTGTACCAATTTTCAGCGTTATAGCTTTTATGGTTTCTGAGATATATGGAAAAATAAAGTAAAAATTCAAAAGTTGATAACCCCTGACTCAAACAAAAATTCGAAATTCTGAGTATAAAAGTTTTGTAAGCCTGTAACTATTTATATATTCTGAAATTTCGGGCTCTGTAAATTGAGCGGATCAAAAGTTATAAGGGGGGGACGGACACACACACAGACACACAAAATGTTCTACTCCAAATTCTGAGTAAATCCGTATATGGAATATATATGCTGCGAAGCCTCTAAGTTGGTGTTTTTGACTTCAAAGTTGGAAAAGCCGTGAAAAAAGTAGACCTCTCCATACAATTCTCGCGTATTCTGGCTTGATACATTGTCGATATGTTAAGAGAACAAAGTTCTCCTGAACAAATCGACAGTTGGATTAAATTATTTATATACTAGTTGCATGTAACACATGAGATCCAACTGTCGATAGCGATAGTATGTATAGTTGAAGAATATGTACCAAACTATAAACCCATAAATACAAATTATTGAATATTTTCAGATATTTTGTTTTCTATACAACATATATTATGTAGGTATGTATGTCAAGATAGGATAGTATGGAGGAAGTTCCTTTTTTCCTACCCAGAATATGAAAATAGCATGATGGTATGTATGTTTGGAGATGAAGTATCAAACTATTAAGTCTTCTTACATATTGTGTATAGGCGACTGCCATACAAAATGTATGAAGCGATGTCGTCACTAAATTCAATTTTTAAAAAAATTGTTAAAAAAAATTGAGATCTTCTACTACAATGTTAATATTTTTTATATAAAATTAAATTATCTAGTTGGGGTGTTTCGTTTTTTTTCGATAATTGTAAAAGTTTTGGAAAAATAGGCAGTTAAACTCATAAATTTATGATAAAAAAAATATTTTTCTTAATAAAAAATGTTTGAGAAACCCTGGAATTTTTTTGAAAAAATCAATTTGAGATTTTTTATTTTTCTATGTTTGTACCAATTTTCAGCGTTCTAGCTTTTATGGTTTCTGAGATATATGGAAAAATAAAATAAAAATTCAAAAGTTGATAACCCCTGACTGAAACAAAAATTCAAAATTCTGAGTATAAAAGTTTTGTAGACCTATAACTGTTTATATATTCTGAAATTTTGGGCTCTGTAAATTGAGCGGATCAAAAGTTATAAGGGGGGGGGGGACACACACACAGACACACAGACACACACACACACACACACACAGACACACAGACACACAGACACACGAAATGTTCTACTCCGAATTCTGAGTAAATCCGTGTATGGAACATATATGCTGCGAAGCCTCTAAGTTGGTGTTTTTTGACTTCAAAGTTGGAAAAGCCATGAAAAAAGTAGACCTCTCCATACAATTCTCGCGTATTCTGGCTTGATACATTGTCGATATGTTAAGAGAACAAAGTTCTCCTGAACAAATCGACAGTTGGACTAGTTGCATGTAACACATGAGATCCAACTGTCGATAGTGATAGTATGTATAGTTGAAGAATAAGTACCAAACTATAATCCCATAAACACAAATTATTTAATATTTTAAGATATTTGATTTTCTATACTAGTTGCATGTTACACATGAGATCCAACTGTCGATAGCGATAGTATGTATAGTTGAAGAATATGTACCAAACTATAAACCCATAAATACAAATTATTTA